>VDFB02271358.1:234587561-234737209 GCA_007258455.2 Sequoia sempervirens
CACTCTCACCTACATTTCATCAATCGTTTCAACTCACCTGTCCTGCACTCAGTGGGGAAAGGGGTTTAGTAGCCTTGTCCTCATATGTCACTTGTCGTTGCCTCTTTTGGCTAGTCATTAACCTTTCATGAACATATATGAGCAAGCTTGAGACATCGACGATGTGCCTTAAGTTGGCTTGCATGTGACATACTACCCTTTTCATGACGAAGCATCTAAACATATATGACTTGGCATAGGCTTTCCAAGTAAGCTCATGTTCCTTCTTCTTCTTCTACTTTTAAAGCAGCTGCTCATAGTACTAGTGTTCACAACTACTTTAAAGTGGGGACATATATCACCACTCATATTTCATTGTGCGATTTTTTTCTTCTTGCGATGCATCCTTTTCTTGGTGGAGCCATTAGGCTTGATTCCCTCCAAGAACATGATACTTCTTTTGACTTATCCTCTTTGGATACATTAAGCATGATGTTCTTAAGATGACCTTGCACAAACTAAGCAAAATCCCTTTGAACAATCCTTACACTATTTTTTCCTTAACAATGTCTATAAGTTTCAAGCATACAAAGTTTTTCTTACTGCATAGAGCTTGAAAACCATTTTCCTTTGTGGCACCTTATTAAAGTTATTAGGAGGTATAACTTTGGTATGGTTGAGCTAGAAGTCCATTGTAAGGCACAACTTTCCCCATAGCCACTTATGTGTTTTATGAGTGCATACCATCCAGCGTATACTTCACCTTTTTGAGATTTCTCAACCCATGGACAACCAAGAGTTTCACAATTCCCAGTGAGTACATGCATTTTTCTTTTCAAACAAACAAGCCTAGATTTAATCCACAACTAGTTGGACAAAGGATCGAAGCTTGATCCACCTTTTCATTTTCACCTTTCTCTTCTTGCCATTGCATGATTATGCATCTTGATGGTTTGACTTAGGATCTTGGATCCTGGGCCCGGCTTGAATGGCTTCTTGATCTTTGTCATTCTTTTTCATCTGCATCTGGACACTTAGATCTCTCTTGAATGTCTACTTTAGTGTGAGTTTTAGCAAGTTCTCATCCCTCTCACCAAAGTACTAAATGTAATGTAGAAAAAGGACCCTTTGCTTGACATGAGATTAATTCATGATAAATTGGACTTAATGAGGCTCCTTTGATTTAGGTGTTGTGAGGCATATTTTTATGCATCCACACTAGGTCTTGGACCCCTAAATTGAATAACATTCTTTTATTGATGTCTCAAAAAGTTGTAAGCATTTCACACTTTTATAGACTTAATGAACCCATTTCTCCCCAATTCAACATTATAAAATGTGTTTAATAACATTATCACATCAATCTAGAAGGTTTTTGAATTAAACTTAATGATAAACTAGTGTTGTAATGTGTCTTGCACATTCTCATTGCCTTGTGCCTTTCTAGGCTATGTGGACCTAATCTTAGTGTTGTAAAGTGTATTTAATCACATTTTCACATTGATGTATGTGTCCCAAGGCCTATTTAACATTTACATCATCACTAATAGGACCCTATTAACCCATATTGTGCATCCTAAGGCTTTAATTGATCAAATACCCAACAAAGTTGCAATTTAAACCTTATTTCATTATCTCTAGCTTCTTAGCTATTAGAATGGCCCTTGTGGTACCCATTCTCCATGCATGGAGAATCAGTCCATCTAGGTGGGACCCATTCACCATGTGTGGCAAATCAGTCCCATTTGGTCCAATTTTGACCTTTGAGTGGGAAAAAAGTGAAATTTAAGTTTATTATTACTTCATGTCGGCCTGTGATGAGGTATTAACAAGTAAAATGGGTAAAATTCCTATAAATATAAGTATTTTTACTCTAAATAAAAACAATTCTTCATTATTCATCCACCAATCTTCCATCTCAAGTCAAGCAACTTAGGTTTTTAACATTACAAGTCATTAAGATATAAATTTTTAGGCATTCAAGGGAAAATTCTTCATGTTTTGCTGCATAATTTCAAGATAAAACATCATGACAAGGTAATCAACTCCATTATTGCATGTTTTATTCCATTCTTTCTCTATTTTGGTTTAATTATCTAAAAGGGGTTTGACCAAGGTAAACCCCCATTCCCTAACATTCAACATTTCCCCTTCTTGTCTTGTGTGTTTGCAATTTAGGTCTCTTGGAAGTTTGGAAATCATTGAAGATCAAGTTACAAGGTTTCTAAAGTATTCTCCTCATTCAAGCAGTCAAAATATCAACAAAAACCCATTTTCAAACCCGTAAATCAGAGTTTCGGAAGCAAACACCTATAGGAAGTCAGATTGTGGATCGGAAGCTTTAGATCCCACTTTTGAAAATCCAAAAATTCAAAAGTGGACTCATTCACCATGAGTGGCGAATGAGTCGCACTCCAGGGTCAATTTTTAGTTTTCTACATTCTTTAGTATCCTTTTGTCAGAAACGAGTTCCATCTTAGTTTTGTAGAACTGGGACTGATTCGCCCAGAATGGGGAATGAGTCCCACCAGGCCTAAAAATTAGGATTATCAGCATTACAAAATCCGTTTCCAATCTTCATCCACATTCTAGGTGCACACTTTCAGTTTGGTTCAGTTTTGTTAAGCTTTGCATTCATTTCTAGTTCATTGTTGCATTACCCAATGTGTTTTCAAACAAGTCATAATTCTTAGATTTTGCACTCATAATCTCTCAAATAGTTCATTTAATTTCACTTAGATCATTCCATTTAGCCTTAACTACATTACACATTGCATAATTTGAGTGAACCTAACTAGGTTTTTGGCCCATCTTTCCCCTTTTAGGTGAAATACCCTAGAAGTGCTAGGAAGGATTAGGATGCCAAAAATCTATTGTTCAAGTTCAATATTTCTTCAATGAAGGAAAGTTGCAAAATGGTCCCCTCTTCTTTCTAGCTTTTAGAAACTAAATATTAACAGTCTCTTATGAGAATCCAAGGCTTTTAGAAGTAAGTTGTGTGGTCAAAATTTTCTAAGGTAAATTGATTATCAATACATCTAAAAACTCACATTTAAATTGAAACAAAGTTACTTGGTGGTAATGCTTTTACTTGAATTACGATTGGCCCCACAAAATATAACATCTCTTTTCTCTATATTAAGGAATATTATATGGTCATCTTGCATGTAATTCATAATTATAGTTTCAAGACATGGAAGGTGGACAACATCCTAAGGAAGACTTTCCCCCATTCAGGTGCATTGTCTTATTTCTCTTTTGGCTATTGTTATAGGGAAATCAATAGATTTGCTAATTTCCTAGTTGAATTTGACATTGACAATGGAAAAGAGCTTAATGGATTAGATATAATCTAGAAATTTAGAAAGGTTTAAATAAGATTTGGGATTATTTTGATTAGGCTACTCATCCACCTATCAATCTCACCTCTCTACCAAATTTAATTCACGATGATGATAGCATATCACTTAGAAGTCCCTTGAGCTCTTTAACATGATTTATGTTGTAAAAAATTAATTGGATGAGCTCAAAAATTTTGCATATTATGCTTGGGGTCTAAAAATTGCTTTGGTCTATAATATGGAATCAAAACTCCACCTTTACCTTGTTAAATGGGAAGTGTTTTTAGGGTTCATGTATTTAAGTAGTGATTGAAAACCATTTTCCTCATCCAATTTACGATGATTGAAAACATTATGAGGGAAACTAGATTAGATATAATTAATTAGAAGCCAAGTAAATAAACTATTTTAACACTGATATCCATTCCATTTAATCTCTAGCTTTCTTTAATTTATCATGGATAAGATTTTGGGCTTTAAGTTGTCTATGCATTTTCATTATACATAGATATAGTGACAAACTCTTGAAATCCCTAAATAAATTTTTGAAATCCATTTTTGTGGATCATTTGTTAGTTCATTATGAGACTAAGGTTTAATTTCCTTCAACAAGATTGAAACTAAATTCCATTCATCAATGGTTGTAGTTGACAATATTCAACAATGTTTGGCTAAGGGGGTAGTGGCTTCTAATGCAAGATCATCCCTCAACTTAATGGAAATATTTCATTATTTTGAGGATAGTGGTTTTATGATCTATTTTAGTTGTTTTTAAGTCTATGATTTTGTGGTTACCAAACTATGATAGAGAAATTTAGTGCATTTTACCATAGTTTGATATCGTCTTTCACAATTTTGAGCATAGTTTGAATTATTGTGAAAGAATTTCAAGTTAATTCTTGAGGTGATTTAGATGATAAAATACTTATAAATTGGCATGAGAATATCTATGGGTAGAAAATTGTACACTATTGTGATTATTTCAATATGTAGTAGGTTATGTGGAGTTTGTACCAACAAAGAAATATTTGAAAGGATTTAAGTAACCATTGAGGGTGTATTTTGTGTACCACATGGAGGTTATCCACCATTTTACTATTTGAATTTGTAAGTATGTTATTTATAATAAAAAACATGTTGCATGTGGTATTAGGCTTTGTGTCATCTTAAATAACATAAATTATTGAAAAACTTGTGGATGCTATATATGTTGAGTTTTGGATTGAAAGAAAGCAAGAAAAGAGGTAGAAAAGAAGTAGAGTGAGGATGTGAGGTTTGAGAAGGAGATTGTGAGTAGAGAACAAGGAGTATGATGTGAAGTCCAACCCTAAGAGAGATAATAATAATGTGCTATGGTGGAAGTCTTCGGAGTAGCATGTAATTCTAAGCTTATTTTGTAGTTTAATCTATGTTTGAATTGTCATAGTAAGTGTAATGAATATATGTGTAATAGCATGTAAGAGGGCCCAATAATCAATATGGAAAATTGGTAAGTTGTAATATTGGTGATAACCAATCAAGCTTAGATAAATAAGAATGTGTTGTTTTTAGTGAAATATTTGTGTTATGTGTGTGTTTTGATGTTAGGTTGCATGGCTAGATAGTCCTTCATTGGACCCTTTGACCATGATCACAGTATCTTCTCGGCTTCCTTAGATCTTTCTTAGCTTATGACCCCTTTTCGGTCCCCCTCACTCCTTGTGGATAAAGCTAAAGCAAATAAGGTGAAACAAACAATCAAATTTCTAATTCAATTTGCTAGGCTAGTTGAAGTTATAAGGGAAGGATTTGATTTAGGTGTAGATATTGAAGATTATATGGTCAACTTTCTTCACATTATAAATGATTACTCTACCTTTTTTTCTTTAAAGGGAAATTAGGACAACTAAAAAAGTATATCGTTATCTTGTAATTTCTTAAATTAAGTCTTGAACAAGATTTGAAATGTTAGAATTAAAAATCATTTATATAATGACATCGAAACACGTGATATTATATTTAATTATGAAAAGTTGTAAATCTTAATTCTTAATTTATTTTTAATAAGAAATCATGTTTAATAAATAGCTACCTAATATACAATATTTAATATTGACAAATTCAACTCTTCAAATCTTCGTATATAAGAATCAAATATCTTCACATTAAATATTATAAAAAATTGAAACAAAACAATAAATTCTAATATACATATTATAGACCAATTTAAATCCATATAATATTGAATAAATAATATTCCATCAATATATGAACTTCATAAAAAAATATGTTCTAACTATAGACCTCCCCACACCATGAGCCTTTGATAGGCCTCCAACTTAGTCAAGTGAAACCCAAGAAATTTTGCATATTCACTAACTATTCCCCATTACTCTCATAAAAATTTAAATCGGAAGGTCATCCAATTACTAGGTCCAAGTGACTGTTTTTTTTTTGTTTTCTCGGCACTGCCCATGTGACTCTTAGGGTGTGCCTTCTTACCACCCTTTTTTTTAATATGTATTTTTATCTTTATAATTAATATAGATAATTGCCTATTCATTAAAAATAAAATTAAAATTGAAAGGTCCCATGAATCAATTTTTTTTTCGATAGATTAGATTTTTTTTGGAAAACTATCCCCTTCATAATCCACAAGGTTGTATAGCGTCTATTATAAATGAGGGGATTGTTTTTCCCCCTATACACATAAATTATAAATAAATATGAGGCCAAAACTGCAATTAAGGGAGATGTGGCAGACAAATGTTCGCAAGGAGTAAACGGACATCAATTTCAAAACCAGAGTCCCATGCATATTGGCCGATGACAACGTTTCCCCGCTGTTAGTGAATATTCTATAATAATTATCTGGAACTTACGTACATAGGAAAAGCATGTATAAGCTTTAATGCAATTGGAGTTCAAAAATAAGGCGCTCTTTCGCTTCATTTCAAATAATTATTTCACGGGAATTTCAGTGCGGACAACGTACAAATTAAATTATCCTCGAATCACCAGGAAATTCAAGACATTGATCTTTCAGTTTGCGGACAACGTACAAATTAAATTCGAGTCAGGAATCCTCGAATAGGAAGCAAGTTTGACCAGCTTTCGAAATTCAAGACATTGATCTCTGAAATCTTTCTTTCTCCAATTAAATTCACCTGCATAAAAATGATCCCTAGAAAGGAAATTAGATTTGCAAATTCACGAATTAAATTCACCTGCTTAAAATAGATCTGTTAATCAAATTCACCTGATTAAAAAATGTTTACTAAAAAGGGAATTTAGATCTGCAATTTCATGAATTTAATTCACCTGCTTAAAAATGTTCATTAAAAGGGAATTTAGATCAGCAAATTTCATTGAAATTTGCCTACTCATTAGAAGGGAATTTAGATGTGCAAATTCATATTTAAATTTACCTGCTTAAAAATTCTCACTAGAAGGGAGTTCAGATCTGCAAATTCACTAATTAAATTCGCCTGCTTAAAAATGCTCATTAGAAAGGAATTTAGATATGCAAATTCACGAAGATAAACCGACAGCAAAATGTAATTAGAAGCGATGGACTGCCTGTAATTAGTTTAAGCTTCTCAGGTGGTCTTTGTGGCGCCATAACTTCTTTGAAATAAATTGATATAAAAATGAGGCATTTAAAACAAGGTAACGAGGTTCTTTAAAGCTTCACGTAATAAGTGAGAATCCATTGCACACGTGAGCTTATTTAATGCATAGACCAATTTAATGATGTTGCAGAACAAACCTGAGAAATGAGACTTCATGTGAGTCTTCCACCAATCCACATTAAATTCTAGAACGTTTACTCCCACAATAAAGCAGACAGATCTTTCATATTCTTCGTCCGCTTTCTTCGCAGATTTATATTAGCTTTACAACTCGGTACTCTCTACTTCGTGCGGTGCTCATATTCAAAGCAAAAGGAGAAAAATATGAAGACGAAAATTGCAATCTTTTTTCTCGTTTTCTTTCTTCCGTTTGCAGTTGCCAATACTCCCATCCCTGCTGGTCCTGGTAAAAACTTTATATGATTTTTTACAGTTTATGTGATTTGAGTTAGCATGTTTTTGAAAATTTTGACATTGAGGCGAATGAGTTAGTACGCGTCTGGAAATATCTGTGTTTAAGCTTTTCTTATATCCAGATTTCGATCACATTCATCGTGATCTTCGTCATGATGAGGAAAAGACAAGTTAATAGTTATTTTACAAGAATTGTCTAAAATTGTTTCCAAATTAGTTAATTTTTTTCAGTTTATATTTAATTTCATAGATTTCATAGTAATCTAAAACTATTTGATGTTTTTTCCCTGTATTTACAGAAAATAGAGCCAAAGACTCTGTAAACATGAAAATCAAAGGAGATACTCCAAAAATTAGCATTAATTATGAGGTTGCAGGGTCAACCATACCAGACTGCAGCCATGCTTGTGGATCATGCTTGCCTTGCAGACGAGTTACAGTAAGCTTCAAATGCACCATTGCAGAATCATGTCCCATTGCTTATCGTTGCATGTGCAAGGGCAAGATTTATCCTGTTCCTTCGTTACGTCCGAGGCCTTAAATTTCTTCATATATTCAAGCAGATTCAACTTGTGTTGTATCATAGCATGTAGCCAAATTTTGTATTGCACAAACGACTTATTATTGAAGCTTTTGTTTTTTCCATTTTTGGGCATATATGCCATTGCAAGTTTTATACATGGTACCAAAACTTGTCTCTGTATTTTGTTCTTTCTCATCACCTTTTGCAACCCTTGACACCATCACCCCCAACATCAATCACAGGCTTAAAATATTTTTTCAACTGGAAGGGTTTCATGGACTATGGACATATTTTTAATCTGAGTATTAGAATATATGTTTTATATTTCTGTTGGATGTGATGACTATTGTTAAACATATTTTATTTTACGAGTTTCAAAGGTCAATTTTTGTCAATAAAAATAAGATAAACAATTATCACTTTTTTTATATGGATGAGATATAAAATTACAATGATTAAATGATATTTAAGTAAAAAAAGATAAGATCACACCAAGAAGTTGTATATCCCCCTCTTGTTATAATTAAAAAAAAAAAATCAATTTAAATAAATAAAATAGAATCAATAAATTTAGCCTTTAAAAATTCATAAAATCTTATATGAAACAATTTAACTAGAATTGAAACTAGAACCAAAATATATTTAATAGAATTTCATTTTAGACACTACAAACCACCACCCAACTTAAAATTTGTCAATTCTTTCATTTATAAAAAAATTGAATGTTATTAAACCTAGAAAAAAAAAATTTATATGAAACAATGAATATACACTAAAACACCACATATATATTTCAAACACTCTTATGTGTTCTTTGTTTATCCTTTTTTATTTCATTTTTGATGTAAACTAGTTGGCCATCCTTCAATTTCTTTTGGATTGTAGCACATCTATGTCTCAATAGTTATATGGCATGTCACATTTCATAAATTAACCACTTTTAATTACCTTTGACTTGTTGGACATTCTATATTTCATTAATTTTAAAGTGTGGAATTTAGAGAGTTTGGTCCCACAAAGATAAATATAAAATATAATGTGTATATTGATTTTACAATATTGAATGTTGGTTTATAAATCTATTTTTTTCAACCACTTAAGTAATTATTAAAACACCACATCTATACTAAAATACTACAAATCTATTTCTTTGCTCAAGCTTTCTCTACAAAGAATGAGGAAGACTACAAAGGAGCCATAATTTATTTATTCTCAACCACTCAAATAATTATGAATATACACTAAAACACTACATTATATGCCAAACATTTTTTTTTACCTTTTTTCACCTTTGATCTAAACTAGTTGACCATCCTTCAATTACTCTTGGATTCTAGCACATACTTTGCTATCTCCATAGTTATATGGCATAATACATTTCATAAATTCACCACTCGTTTAATTACTTTTGATTCATTGGAAATTATATATTTTACAAATTTTAGCGTATGAAACACTAAAATTTAGGCCCGATCTAGTTTTAAAGGAGCATAAAAAATGTTAAGTTCAAGTTAATTTTACAATGGCAAATATAGATTTATATTAAAAAATTAACCACTCAAGCAACTACCAAATATTTTTCAATAACTAAAAACTATTCAAACCATAAACTATTAAACAAAAAACATAAATAGATAACCACAAACAAATAATTTGATGTAATATTTTAAATATTTCCCCTTTTAATTATGCCATTTTTTTACCAAGGTAGGGTATAAAAAATTGGACTAAGACAAACACAATAATCCAAATAATCACCTATTGAACTATGACACTCTCAACAGTTCACTATCATGGCTATCAAAACTCCATTATCTTGGTTAACATAAGTGTTCATCCTTCACTTTAAGTGTCCTAGCTAGCAAAACTTCTCTATCTTAGTTTTCAAAGCTAGTCCTTTTTCATTGTCTTATTCTTCCAAAATTCTCATTATTTTGGTTACCAAAATTTTGGATATCACATTCACTATCCTAGCTATGAAAAACATAACATTGGACTTAGTTGTCAAAAACTTTGAATCGTGAATACCAACATAACCTTCCTTGATCTAAAGGGGAAATAATTTGAAGATCTAGAGTTTCTTGATCAATATACCATATATGAATGAGAAGCTAGCTCAAGATAGAAAGGATTCCTCCAACCTCTATTTTGATGCCTAAATTCTCACAATCAAATGCAAAATTAAACTTATCAATGATTTCAAAAGCATAAGCACAACATGCAACTATATTCTAATGAAAAATAGATGTTATTTTAAATTAAAATGCACTCTTACAATAAAATATAAGTGATATATTTAATCCTTCACTCTAAGACATGCCCTTATGTATTTTGAGAGTACCTTTAAACTTCTCAATGATTTCAAAAGCATAAGAACAACATGCAACCATATTCATATGAAAAAATAGATGTTAATTTAATCAATAATACACCGTTACAATAAAATAAAATAAAAAATTAACCCTATAGAGGAGGAAAATGACACCCTCCCTCTCTCCTAGGGATGAGTGTTCCTCAACTACCTCAAAGGAAAAGCTCAAGTGACAAGGAAGGAAAGATAAGGGAAATTGTTTATATTTTATGTTTTATAATGATTTAAGAAACAAGAGTTTTAGGGACCAAAAGAGAAGGCTTTAGAGATCTCATGAGAAGATTGATTGGCTCTCAGCCAAGGATGACAACGTGGAAGATGGATGTCCATGTGGCACATTGTTGTATCATACATTTTGAAAACAAAGTTTACTAATAGAAATGCCAAATAGCCTACTAGCTATTCAGAGACTAAAACCTTAAATGTGTGCTAAACTAACAAAATAAAAGGAATAAAAATAAATGAAATAACATGCATAGATTAAATGAAATTAAATAAAATGAAAAGATAGAAAAGAGGAGAAAGATCTCACAATAGGTCCACACAACGAAGCCTCCCGTAATGCTCCAACTTGATAACCTACACACACAAAAATGAGGGAAAATGTTGTGCTCATTTACGGGTTTGACTCAGTTAAACCCCCACATAGGTGTTCCCACCTCCATGGACATCTAGATAGATAAAAAATAAAGTAAACGATTGACAAGATAAATAAAATAGACAAGTTAGAATATCAATATGCTACTTGA
Source organism: Sequoia sempervirens (assembly GCA_007258455.2). Lineage (NCBI taxonomy): Eukaryota > Viridiplantae > Streptophyta > Pinopsida > Cupressales > Cupressaceae > Sequoia > Sequoia sempervirens. The sequence continues at coordinate 234,598,550 of VDFB02271358.1, forward strand.
CATAAATATGATAATGCAACGAGAAGAGAGTGTGGTTACCCTCCCTTTGGAAAGCTAGTAATGCCAAAGGAGAGTATGCAACACCCAAGATGTGCCAAGAGAACCAAAGTGTTGGTGTAGAAGCCAAGACGTGAGAGATCTTGTAAAAAAGGGTTTAGAATGAGAATGAGAGTGAAAATGAGAGCTAGAGAGTGAGATAAATCAAATGGATTGAATAGAATGAGATCTAATGAGAGGTTATAGTGGAGAAAATGCATGCAAATGGGCTTTTTTGGTGTGTATGCAATCCACGGAGGTGTTACAATTTGTAGGCACTTGGGAATTGTAATGTCCCAATGACTACATAGTAGGAATTTTTTGAGAAATTTGTACAGTACGCAAATGTCTACACATTGTGCTAGCATCTACAAAAAAAATCACTTAGACAACCAAAAATAAATGGGTTAAGAGTGAAATTAAGGTTAGGTGAAAGGGGAATTGCATTATAAACTTTAATTAGGCTAAAGGGAGGGTTATGGAATGTGAAATTGTATGGGGTGCAATTTTTAGTATTACATTTCCCCCCCACTTCAGCAAGCATATGGATTCTAACATGTGTGAGCTAAATTAGAGAAAGAGGTTGAAGAGAATATACCCAAGATGAAGAGGATGTAGGTCTTCAATCTAGTATATGCAATAGAGAAACTAAGCCAGGATACAAAGAGGACAGTGGTCTTCCATCCTGTAAAGCTTGCTACAATATCACCACAAATATGTTAGTTATAGACAAACACATTAGGTGAAAAAGTGAAAAATTTAGACATGAAAAAATCTATAGACATGACATAATATGATAAGATAAAAGATAGTGTTGATAGGTATGGATAGCAAGGTAGAGACCATATGGCAAGCAGATATAAATATGTATGATAGAAACAAACCCTGCAAGGGAGGAGAACCCCTATTACAAAAATACAAGACAGGTCTAGTCAAGTTTCCCCCAAGCTAGATAATGAGATCATGAGACATCTAGATTTTTAAGACATATTATTTTTGAGAAGATAGAAAGTGATAGTAAAATAGTTAGACATGATAACTCCCCCTAGAATGGTGTGTGCTACGTATAGGAGCACATGTCATTCTAAGGATAAGAAAAGATAGGGAGATTTTGTGACATGACATACATGGCAAGGTGTATTCATGGAATGTTGTCACATGAGGGACAACACATAGAATCCACAACATCAAGAAAAGAAGAGACAAAGAAATAAAGCTCACAAGGGGATCCAATTATTTGGGGTTAGAACTGATCATAGATATAGATAGATAAACATAGTATAATATGTAAGAACTATCATCACTCTCCAAATATATTGAAACAAGAAGAAGAGCACATGAAGAAACATAATAAAAAAATATGGTTCAACATGGAAGAGGCCTAAATGCCTCGATACTTTGCATCATCCCTAGCATGAAAAATCAAAATTTTGTGGTCAACAAATAGAAGAATGATGAGACAAAAAGAGGTATTTTTATGACAAATTTTCTCTCATGTATCCAATTACCTACAAGGTTATCAAGGGTCCTCCAAGCTAGAGCACAAACACTAACAAACAAGCACATGGGAACATAAATGGACACATAAATCTAATCTAAAGATAAAGAAGAAGTATTGCTCTAGTTCAACACCTCCAAAAAATCGTCTTGCTCCCAATCTAGATCATCATAATGGGAAGGAAGATGAGCATGTAGGGGAGGGATAGCAAGGGAAGTACTTGTCGACACACCTATAATAATAGCAAAAGAAAAGGCACCCTCAATGTTTCATTAGTAATATTTTGCAACGTCAATTTCATCAATCTAGCAAAGATAGAGGACAAAGTCAAGATGTCCTCCAGCGAGTCAAACATACAATTCTATGGAGTGAAGTGATGTGACTGAATGGAAGGAGGATGAGAAACTAGGGAGTCATTACCGACCTCTAGAAGAGGGGTAATGATAAACTTTGGGGAAGGAAGCAATGTGTCCTTCAAAATAATGGTGTAAGAAAAAGTAGAACAAGATGCAGAAGATAAAGAAGATTTTTTGTGATAATTATTTGGAATGAGGCCATGCTCTATCTTTCACTTAATTGGAGGATGTGAACTTCTCATATCAAAAGAGGAAGGAGAATAAGGAGAAGGAGCCACAGTAGTCATGAACTTTGTATGATGCATGTCAATGAGCTCAAGGAAAGGAGGAAGATTTGGTAAAGAGGTGATCAAGGGAGCCTCTGAGGAAGGAGCAATGAACATTTTCACCCACTTAGGGTGAGGTTCATCATGATCCATTGATGAAGTCAGAAGAAGGATAGAGGTGATGGGAATAGAAGTAGAAACAAAAGCAGAAACAAAGATAAAAGTAGAGATAGAAGTAGAAGCAGGAATAGAATTAGAGGGTTCCCCCTTGGAATTCTACGAGGCCTCACATTCGTAGGCCAATTCCCATCGACGATGTTTACGCTCATGTGTAAGTTGATTGTGATGACTATGAGCACCAAGAATAGTAAGCTAAGAAGACACTAGGGGATCTTGTTCTACTGGAGGAGTAGTCTTCATAGCCATTGTTGGTGTAAAATCAAGGTCCTAAGGAGGAACAAAGGCAAAGATAAGGGTCTCAGTGACGGGCTCCTTTCCTTTTGTTGTTTTTGGAGAAGGTGGAGGAATGGGAGGAGGCCTTAGAGGCCAATATGTAGAAACAATAGAAGTACCAACTCTAGACCTATATGCTTCTTGTTACCATAGAGATTGGGTTGGGGAATAGTGGGGAAAACTAGGAGTTGGAAGACTTGGGGTTTAAACTTCCACAACATGGGAATCTTTCTTTTTCCTATGCTAAGAACAGTAGAAGGAACTAAGGACATCACTAAAGGTTGTGAAGTCGCAAAATAAGTTCTATGGGTGAGAGTATGCTTTTCCCTAGCCTTCAAAGAAGAAGATGCAAAGGATAAAGAACGTTGTGTGCGCATAGAAGCCTTTATGGAGATCACATAAGAGGAAGGAAAGAAAACAACATTAGGCATCACAACTCTCATCTTGTACTTATAATAGGTCCCTTAGAATAAATCTTCATAGGGAAATAGAGGTATAATAAGGGTAGGCAAAAATGATCTAGAGAGAAGCTCCCATGCAACACAAGTGGTTAATTTATACCCAATATCCTAGATAGTGTGTATTATGTCATCATGAAGAAATTTTAGACATTTTTGGACCATTGAAGTGACAACATTCATGGAGAATAGCCATGGAATGCCTAGTCTTACCTTGAATAGGTTAGGTTCAAGTATCACAACAAATGAGACATCAGTAGATTTAGGCCCAATAAGGACCGACAAAGAAATAGAACCACTAGGAGAGACAAAAAAGCCATCATGAGGATAGATGGTGGTCTTCATCTCCTCATACTTCTCCGTATGTAGATTATTAGTAAAGAGGGTCTCTTCCATAATAATATTCAACCTACTAGTAGGGCCAACCACAACACTGATTACAATGTTTCCATTGACCTAAGTTGGGATGTATAGTGGAGAAGGTTCCTTATTCAGAGGCAATTCATGTGGTGTGAATGTAATGTAGTCCATTTTTTTCCACATAACTTGAAAGAGGAATAGAAGTGAATGAGACCATGTTCACCCACTTAGAAGGGCTAAGATCAATAGATGAAGAAGTGGTCATTATTAGATTAGCATAATAAGAAGGGAAAGGATCTGTGTATATATGTAGTTGGTTGTTAGGCTTAGCTATAGATTTATAATTTTATAATTTTGTTTCTTACCATCGATTTAGATGGTATTGCTATCTATGTGGTCTTGAATGGTATGTCTAAGATGCACAAATTTTTTGGTATCATGATCAGGGACTCAGTGTCATTGACAAAAATTTTGTAAATCATACCAACTCGGATAAGGATCAAACAACGGTATTTTTCGGGAGAGAAATTAAACCATATTTTATTATCTTTTGCAGAACATTAGCATAGGACTTAGATAATTTTTTGAAAATTCTATTTTGTCCCGTAGAGTTATTTCCAATAGGAACATAAACCATGCTGGCTAGTGCTTTGTATCTCTTAGGCTCCCTAGGAACAAACATGGCTAATTGTTTGTCAAGGTGGGAGGATGAGGAGGGACCCTCGTACAACATCACCATCTACCAGTATTCACTCAATTCAGCACACAGATGGGAAAAGGAATGGTATTTCATCAAGAATACTTTTTCTCTCAACATCGACAACAAATTTCTAATGAACAAACAAAAAACATTAGAATCCAGTAGGGTGTAGGAGATCTAGGAGAATAAGGATTGATATCAAGTGATGTAATCAGTTACTTTTTCATGAGTACCCTACTTATAGTGGACAAGGTCAGTAAAATTTATCTTCATTCCAGTGTTTGCTTGAAAATGTTGTAAGAACTTATTAACCAATTGATCAAAAGAGAAGATGGGGTTTTCAGGAAGTGAGTAGTACCATTCCAACATGGCATCCTTGAGGGATCATGATAATAGCTTTACTAAAAAATAACCCTGATGGAATAAATTAGTACACATGGTAGTAAAGGATGAGATATGGGTTTGTAGGTCACCCTTGCCATTGTACTTATCAAATTTAGGAATTTCTATCCCTTGAGGGATGGGAGCATTCTAAATGGAAAGGGATAGAGGTTTGCAATGATAGTATGGTTGTAAGGTAGATTAATAATTGGATATAATTAAGTTGGCCAACTACAATTGCATATGACCCATGTTTTGTAACAAAGCATTAAGGATGGGATCAGTTGACAAAGCTTGACTAGTTGAGGTGGTGGTGGTTTGGGTTCTGGATGTAGAGGCTTTGAATCTCAAAGGGGCATGGTTCAATTTGATCCTAGGAACATCTAGGGGCACTATATTGGTATTATAAACAATTGTTATAGAGGGAAAAAAGGACCAATCTCTACCATATGCATAAACACTCTTGGTATCAAATGATACAACTAGATGCTAGTGATTTTTGATTGGATGTCTTGAGCATTACCCAAGATAGAAGTGTATGAGGGGACATAGTTTTCCACTATGTTAGTGATCCATCAAATTAAATCAAGGCCTCTATGGTCTAAGATAAGCAGATCCCTCATACCATTAATAACAGGAGCATCTTTAGTATATGTGTTTTATTTTGGTAAAAATATTCAAACCCTCCAAGTATCTCTTTTAAAGAAGGGAATTTCTCAAAAAGAACCTTGAGACTGGATTCACTAGCTATGGGAGAGGAAGAGTTGAAAGGAGTGCTTGGTGGGGTAATTGCATGCATTTTAATGGATGGATGGACAAACTCAAAATGGGGCTCAAAACTAGGTGATAATCTTGTGCTAAACTCTTCAAACTTAGGACCTTGGTGGGGAGGACTGAACTATCTTCTAGAAATCATATCCCTCTTCTAACTGTGTTACTAGAGGTAGTGGACTAGGTTGTGAAACTCATAAAAGTGTCATGACACTCGATCTAATATGCATCCCAACAAGAGAGAAGAAAATTTTCAACCAAAGATTAGGCAAGAATAGGTCCTTTACATTGGGTTCACCAAAATGTAGAGGACGAAAAATGACACCTGGTCCCTCTCCCCTAGGGATGAGTTTTCCTCAACTATCTCAAAGGAAAATCTCAGGTGACAAAGAAGGAAAGATAAGGGAAATTGTTTATATTTTATGTTTTATAATGATTTAAGAAATAAGAGTTTTGGGGACCAAAAGAGAAAGCTTCAAAGGTATCTTGAGAAAACTGATTGGCTCTCGGCCAAGGATGACAGTGCGACACATGGACATCCATGAAACACATTGTATTCTCATATATAGTCTAAAAATAGAGTTTGTAGAAATGTCAAAGAGACTACTAGTTATTCAAAGACTAAAATCTTAAATGTGTGTTAAACTAATAGAATAACAAGAATAATAGGAAATTAAATAACATGCATAGATTAAATGAAATGAAATAAAATTATAAGATGGAAAAGAGGAGAAAGAGCTCACAAGAGGTCCACACAATGAAGCCTCCCATAATGCTTCAACTTAACAACCTGCACAAATGAAAATGATGAAAATTTTTGGGGTTGTTTAGGGGTTTTCCTTAGCCAAACCCCTACATAGGTGTTCCCACCTTCACAGACAACCAATAGATAGAAAATAAAGTAGATGATTGACAAGAAAAATGGAGACAAGATAAATAAAATAGACAAGTTAGAATATCAATATTCTACTTAACATAAATACAATAATGTAATGAGAAGAGAGTGTAGTTACCCTCCTTTAGAAAGCTAGTAATGTTGAAGGAGAGTATGCAACACCTAGGACATGCTAAGAGAACCAAAGTATTGGTGTAGAAGCCACGATGTGAGCTCCAGATTGCAAGAAAATGGTGTAGAATGAGAATGAGAGTGAAAATGAGAGCTAGAGAGAGAGAGATCAAATGAAGTGAATAGAATGAGAGAATGAGAGGTTAGAATGGAGAAAATACATGCAAATGAGCATTTCCAGCACATCTACAAGCCATAGAGGTGTTAAAATTCATGGGAAAACCTGGGAATTGTAATGTCCTAACAACTTCACAGGCATGAATCTTTTTGGGACATTCATGCGGTGTGTAGATCATGTGTTTACGCATTGTGCTAGCATCTGCAATAAAAATTCACTTAGATAACCAAAAATAAAGGGGTTAAGAGTGAAATTAAGGTTAGGTGAAAGGTGAATTGCATTATCGACTTTAATTAGGCTGAAGGGATAGTTATGGAATGTAAAATTGCACGGGGTGCAATTTTTGGCATTATAAACCCTTTCACTTTAAGAAAAACCCTTATGTCTTCTTAGAGTACCTTAAATTAATAAAAAAATATGTTAGGCTAATCCCCTTACTTATTAATTTCCACTTAGAAAATTTTACAAACTAGTCTAACTATTTATTTTTGTAAGGGGGAAAATAAGCATAAGGAAACAACAATGAAATTAAATGAATAAGATCAAAACAAAGACAAATTCCAACCTACTCATGAAATGAAATTCTAAAGCAATGAATCATGAAAGAGAACATAAACTAAATTCATGAATTACAATGTTACTGTCCCATGTCAAAGTATATTCGTATTGATTTTGGATTGCTTGGATCAATACAAAGCCTCCATTGTTGTGCAAAAGCTTCAAAAGGTATGTTAATGATGATCAAAGATGTAAGTATTTTCTCTTAAGAATTCAGTATTCAATTCAACATGACCTCTCCACACAAATTCTCTAGATTCACTAATCATTTTTAGAATGAAGAAGGTTGTTTTATAAATTTATAGTTCAAATGAATGATTGACATTTCATGGTGAAAGATCATGATCAACCATTGAGAACCATTGAGAGGAAATAGATTGGTCAGTTAACTCCTCTAATTGATCCAATTAAGGATTTTAATTGGATAATTAGTGGGATTATATTGGAATGATTGGTGGGATTGAGAAATTCAAGTTGAGTGTTTAGTGGGATTGAGAAAGTAAGGTTGAGTTAGGAAATAGATGGGTTAGTTAACCAATTAAAGTGAGAAATTAATGGTTGTGATTTACTCAATCAAAAAGGGGTGAGGATAATTAATTAATATTGGAGATGAATGTGCATTTTGCTTTTGACTTTAACAAATAAAGATATATTTGTGTGTTGACCATGTTGAGTGATTTTGAATATTTGATTTAATTATTCAAATTTAGAGAAGGGAAAGTGATTTATTTAAATTATTAATGATAGAAATTTAATTGATTTAGATGAATAAGGTATGTTAGTGACATAATTAAATAATTTTTGTTTATTTAATTAATTAGGAGGGATAAGGTTAAATTAGGACATTTATTTAATAAATAGGATTTATTTAATTAATCAAGAGGAATAAAATTAGATTAATGATAAAATAGTGAATTAATTAACTAATTAAAGATTATTCAAATAATAGAGGAAAATAGGGTTAATAATCTAAATGATGTTAAAAAGGGGATTGATGATGTTAATGAGATGAAATGCAATAGTGATAATGAAAGTAATGTTGATAATGAAAAAATGCAATTTAGGATGCGTGATATGTGTTACATCATTTTTACATGTCTACATTTTGCTGCTCTTTGAGAAAAAACACTGGTTACATTATTTCAAAGAATTCAATGTTGTATGTCCCACTGTACCCTAGTGGTCAATGGAAAGATAATATGATGTTGGGCTGCCTCCTTGACAAGTTGGCCAAAAAACACTACTTTTCTAGGTGGGATCACGACAAGGTTATGTTGAGTTTAGATGCGTAGAGGATGAAAAATTAGGCTATAGATCCTGCATTCATGGTTTTGGATGTTCAAAGGTGCTCAAAATTTAAACCTAGGAGAGTTCCCAAGGTAAAAATTAGGGTTTCATTTTTCCTCATTTGCACTCTAAATCTTAGGAAATTATTGCTTCTGGAGATCTTCTTGCTATGATTGTCGATTTGCAATGGCAAGGATTCTAGGTGGCCCCCACTGAGTAGATGTAGTTCATTCATTTTGGAGGCTAGCTAACACAGGCATCATAGTACGCACCTCTTCCTTTCTTGTTTTCATCATTTCTTGTTTGTGTAATTAATGCTAAAAAAATTTAGGATGATAGCAGTAATTTCATGTTTTACATGCTATTGTCTCAATTTTTGGCTAGTGTACTATATAGGTTTACCACTATAGTAAAAATTCCACGCTATAGTTTTATTTGACCATTATTGTAAAATCCATTCACTATTGTTTATCACTTTTATAAAAAGTACATGTTGTAGACATGTAAAATATATCGATTGACATTGTGCACTTGATCCTGACCTACTAACATCGTTTCATCCTAAATCATTCCTCGGTCTAACCATTTAATCAATTTCCCTTATCTGATTAAATTCATCAATCTCTCTCTTAATTAAATAAACCATTTTATCTAATTAAGTCACTCTCTTTTGTTAATTAAATCAATCCATCTGATCTGATTATCCCTATTTAATTAAATAATTAATTTTATTTGATTAAATCTCTTAAATCTATCTATTAAATAAATAAATTAAAACCTTATTTAATTTGATCTAACACAACCTCTTTTAAGTAAATAAATCAAAGTCTTTATTTAATTAATCTCTTATCATATTCCTCTCTTATTTGATTTAAATAAATCCGTAAATTTGAGTCAGATGGGTCACATCACCTAATCTCCTATTAAATTAATTAACCCTTAATTAATTTAATCTCTCATCATGTCCCATCCTCTATATTTTGCAAGTTGCACATGAAAATGGATTTAATTCATTTATTAAATCTTTATTTTCCTCACAAGACATCTTTTGGAATATTCTCCAAGTTTGAATTCAAAAAATTCCAAGTCAACATGTACATCCAACAAGGCAATAACTTCATCTTAAATGTCCTTTGCATTGAGCCAAGTGGCATTTATTGCATTTTCTCTTCCCTCTTACAAGTCATTTCAACAAATTTGAAATTCAAAAATATGCATTTATTGGCACATTCCCTAAATCTTGCACATCCTCCATCCATTCATAGATTGACAAGTGGCATCGTGCCATTGGATGAATGTTAGTCCCACATTGCTAAAATTTATGCATTCATCCATCTTGGCATTCTATAAATAAAGTGTTCATATCCTCATTTGATCATCCACAAATTATGCAAAGTTATTATGCTAAAATATTTAGCCATTCCCATCCATCACTATTTAGTTCTTAGCTAGGTTTTTGCATATTTTTGTCTTGGAGCTCTCATCCTTCATCAACAAAGTGGATCAACCATCATCAACATATCAAGCTTGCATCTTAGGAATTGAGAAAGGGCCCATTTTCACATCAAATTGGCACCAATTCCCCCATGGGATCATATGTTTGCTATTCTAATTAGGATTGAATCTATATTTTCTTGTTTTATTGTTTTTTTCATTGTTTTCTTTCCTAATTTGAAGCTTGTAAATGGATTTCATGGGGAATCCTTATTCATACTTGAAATCTCTAACTTAAGGTGTTTATTCGTTGTGTTTTTCAGGTATTTGGATTGGGGTTCCCACATTTGGCGCTCGAAGGAGGGAAACATCTCATTCTTTATCACTTTTATCACAAAATTTCGTGTTTTTGTTCATACACAGGAAAATTCCAACACTGAGAGCTCAGCGTCGTTGTTTTGGCACCGCTGACCCTTCAGTGTCGCTATATGGCACCGCTTGAAATTCAAACTACGATGCTGGAGTCTTCCTGCCTAAAAATTTGAATTCCAAACTCCATCGCTTGACCATTTGACTCACAGGAATTTTCAAAAACATCAAACTGCAATGTTGTGCAAAAAGGGTGACACAGTTGAGCTCATTGTCCCTGACACAGAGTGACATTGACTGGTAAGTGGCACTATAGAGCACCGCTTGGAAGTCAAACTATGATGCAGCCACGAGTTGCACCGCTGGCAGGGAGTAAAAAATGGAAATTAAATTTTAGCATGTGCTTCTGATCATTCATGAGTTTATCTTCTATTTTTTTCTTTTTAATCTTTGTATTTTGCAGAATCTAACTAGTTTTCTCTCTTGTAGGTTGGATCAATAGAAAATGAGAAAATGAGAAGCATGGGGATGACATTTCGCAAGATCAAAGTGTTTTTAAACACTTTAGTGTTTGCTTAACACTTTTAAGAAATTGTTATCACTTATTTCTTAGGGCACTAGTTTTGTTTGGGCTTTAAAAAGAATCTTTTTAATTTCTTCTTGCAAAGGCTAAAATGAACATTAGGATCACAACATACTAGAGTTTGTTTCTTAGGTTAACAAATTAAACAAAATGTCTATCACTTGTCTTTTGGTGCTTTAAAAGGAACTCACATTTTGCTTTGTGGAATTAAAAAGAATAAGTGCAACTTTGTTTTCGTGAGGGCTTACTTGAACTAACCTCATTGAAAAAGGATGTATGCGCTTCTCTTGTGCTTTATAGTGATCTTGAGAATCAAAAGGCCTTTTTCATGATTTTAGGTTGAGATAAAGCAACCACCTCCACACTTCAATTTGGGTTTAAAATTGAACAAAATCTTGTGCAAGTGTGAGTGGGGGAATTATTGCGTACATTCTCTCTCTTTGTTGCCAACAAAGATTGATTGAGTTACAAATATCGTCTTTACTCGCTTTTGTTTATCCTAGAGGGCCTTCCTTGGGGAAAAAGTACTCACCCAAGGGAACGACTCAACCGGTAACACTCTAAAGCCAAGAGTTTCCAACCGCGATATAAATGTGGGTATTGGATTAAACACCAATATCATGCAGTTGATTCCAACAAGATGGATCCGAAAGGGGACTCTTGTCGTATGGGTCAATCTCCACGAACGAAAATTCCTTATTAAAACCCATGTTCTAGAATTTGTTAAAATCCTTTGATCTATTTGTTGGTGCAAGAACGGTCGTTCTAAAGCCATCCCACACTTTTACGGTCCTTTAGTAGAAATGGAAAACATGCCATAGGAGTTTCATGGGTGTTGATGCTTGGTTGGCCCGATTGACGTTAATGAGCCGTGGAGGGGAGCCAGTGGGGTCAAGCATCTAACCATTCACTAAAGATAAGCATAGCTAGACTTGTCCAAGTGGGAATCCAAAAAATATTGTCTTACACATCTATAGGGTTGTAATTGGTTGCAAAATGCTTTGCTTGTTCAAAAAAATCTTGAAAACAAACACTTAAACTTCATCATCCAAAATTCAAAACCTTTAGGAGACAAATACAATTGACTCAATCCATATGTTATTGCTTTCCCTTGGGATTTACATCCTTAGAGGTTTCTAAACATTGGGTTACATCTCGATTTTTCTACTAAAGTAAACAATAGGTAAACCCTTGCCTTGAGTTCATCAAAATTCCACACCTTGTGGGGTTTGAGGAAATTAAGACATTGGACATCTAGCTTGGAAAACCTAATCAAAGAAAGTGTTTTTGGTAAAATAAAGCCATTAAGCAAAGCTAAGCAAAAAATGAACTTTCATGTGTGTTGAATCCTCACTATTCTCAAAGAAATTCAAATCCCAAAGAAAAAATCATTGGTTGGAAATCCGAAAATGTATGTCCAAATTGAATCATTCTTTGGTTATAAAGGTCTCTAGGAAGCATTACATGTTCTTCAATACCTAGGCCTAGGCAAACAAAGTGTCTTTTTTAGGTTCATCTTAGGATCAAAAGCAAATCAAAATCATTTTCACTCATCCCTCAAAACAAACATCATCTCATCATCACCTTTTGGGAAATCTTGAAATCACCATTAATGCTAAGCTTTTGGGAAAAATCAAAAATCATCAAAATCCTTGAGACTAAAATCCTTGAAAACTTTATCAAAACCATCTTTGGATAGGTATGTGTAGATGCATCCTTTTGCATATGCTTAGTCAAATTTATCAAAATCATCTTGTTTAGCTTGGTATATGTAGATGCATCCTTCTTCATATGCTTAGTTAAACTATCATCTTATTTGAATAGGTGTGGGTAGATTCATCCTTCTCCCTACAAATATTCAAATTTATCATCCTTTGAACAAATCTATCCCTTAGATAATCATCCAACATCTTAAGGTCTATTCGTTTAGAATCAAAAGCAATCAAAATCCAAATTAAGAACAATCCCAATCCAACATCAAATCAAAATCAAAATCCATAACATATCTAAAAGCCCTAAAATCCTAGTATCTCCTTCAAGATTTATCAAAAGATGAAAACATTCACAACATCCATCTCTTGCATCATCATCATATCACCTTTCGATCCTCAAGATATACTAATTTTTTCTACTTTGGGCATAAAGTAAGGATCAATCCAAGGAATCAAGAGATTCATCTCCCATATTCTTGAAAATTGATCCTTTTTTATGGTTAAAAGTAGACCTCAATACAAGAAGAGCATGGAATCCAACAAAGAAACACCTGCTTCAAGTGATCTGAGCCAAACAAATGTTGAAATGAATCCTGTCGAATCAAGCAATCCTTTGACCATATCATCATCACAAAAACTACAAGAAGAAGCCCAAGGAGAAGACCTCACCTTTGGGATGTCTCACGACGAAATAACTGAAATGCTTCAAAATCTAGAAAACCATAAGATCGTCAATATCATGATGAGGCTTAACCCTTCATTATACATGCTTGAACTAGCAAAGCAAGGGGCCAAATTGCCTTCAGATTTTGACATGAGTACCATAGTGGAGACATCTTTTCCTCCAATCTCATCCACACCCCCATCCCAAAATATCACTCAAAACATTTCACAAATCATGACATCTTTTGCTCCAACCCAACCTAACATTAATAAGGGAAATGCATTTTCTAATGCTATTAAAACACACCCCCTTGTCAATAATCAAGACTTGGATGCAAATACCATCTTGGAACAAAACATACTCAAAAATCCATTACATAAGAATGTTCCTCTCACTTTCCATCATGATCCATCATCATCATTTTTCCATGCAACACCTCAAACTCCTCTCCTTTCAAATTCGCAAGAGGAAGGAGACATGTTTGGACTAGGGGGCATCTTTGACACCACAACATTTTCTCAAGGACCCACCCCCCTCACATTTCCACCTCTTCCACCATTACCATCATCATCCACACCACTCCTTGGCTTAGGGCTTCCCCCTCTACCAAGTATCAATCAAACCAACATCCCGAATATTAATCAAAACATCACGCAAAACTTGTCATCGATATCGCAACAACAGACGACAAATACACAAGCACTTGCTACATCATCAAACAACCCCCTAACATTGCAAAGCGTGGTCTCCCAAGGACCAACCACCAACACGACATCACCACTCACCTTCACAAACACCATTCTGAATCCACCACCACCCCCACCACCACCAACTTCCACCACATCAAGCCAATACAACGTGACATTGCAAGATGCTTTTCAAAGGGGATTCCAACAAGTGCAAAAACAAAAAGCTATACACCTAGCTACTTAGCAAGCCGCTCGAGCTGTGCAAGCCGCCCAAGCAGCCCAAGCCGCACTACAAGCACAATAGGTTGCTCGAGCCCAAGCTTTATTGCAACAACAACAACAAGCCACTCAAGCTGTACAAGCCACCCAAGCATTAAAACAATACCAAGAGTAGCAAGAAGCAGTTGAATTAGCAGCCCAACAACAAGTGTTGTTGGAACAATAACAAGCACAACAACAAGCATAAATCTTAGCACAGCAATAGCAAGATCAACAACAAGCGTTGTTTATACAACAATAGGTGGAAGCCTACCTAGCTTGGCAGAACATACACATACCATTGAACAACACATCAAAAAACCCACCCATCCAACCCATAATTGAAACACCCCAAAACACTTTCATCCCACCCCCTGATTTGCAAAATGATGTGACGACACAAATTAGGTTGCTCTTGCAACAAGTGCTCAACCTTCAATCAAGGCGAAAAAAAACACCAAGCAACTTGTGTCTCTATCCATTTGATAGGAGCCTAGTAATGAAACTGTTCCCTAAGGGATTTGAGATCCCCACATTTGACAAATATCAAGGGATGGGAAACCTTGAACATCACATCAGAGAATTTTAGGTTCATTGCATGGAAGTCACATATGACGATACTTACCTGATGCAGCTATTCCTAGGAGTTTAGCAGGCCATGCTATGGAATGGTTCTCTCATCTACCTTCAAGCATTAGGACATTCCAAGAAATTATATACGCATTCATAAAAAACTACACATGCAACATTTCCATGGATGTTAGTCTAGAAGAACTCTCAGCTCTGAAACAAGGAAAGGGTGAATCATTCACTTCATTCCTACAACGATGGTGATCCAAGGACAATCGGAGCAAGTGGACCATGCCCGAAGAACAAGTTTGCACCATCATGGCCAGCCTTGATGGCCTCTTGGCATTTCATCTCAAGGTTCAAGGCATCACCACATATGATCAGTTGATCTCCAAGGCGCTCAGCATCGAACAAGCCCTCATGACTCAACCTGCAGGATCAACTTCATACCCTGAACAACAAAACAACTGCCCACACTCCAATTATAATGATACACCTCGCGTGTGGGAAAGGAACAAAAATGTTACTAATGATGGTGTCGTCAATGTCAAGGTGGTCATTAGTGCTCCTCGCCAAAATACACCCACACCACAAATCCGAATCCAACACCAAAACAATCATCACGCAATACAACAACCAAACAATAATCCAACAATCAACAATCTCAATGATCAAAGGGGACCACCACAATGCAACAAGAGTTATCCCAAGTGAAAGTACACTACCTTGGGGGTCCATAAAATCAAAGGCCATACCATGAACAATTGCATGAGATTAAAAAACATAATTCAAGATCTCATCGATAAAAGAATCATAAACGTGGAACAACCTACAGGAAACCAAGATCTTAAGATATACATGAATCTGATGCCTAATCATGGCAATAAAGGGAATAACAATAACAAAGATAAGGGGAAAGGTACCCACTCAAATGTAAATCATGTGTATGAAACAGTCGTTGCCTCCCTAGATGAAAACTACATGGTCATTACCATCAAGGGTGCCTATGCCGAAGATTATGGAGTCACCACAAGAGGTGGCAAAGTAACCATTGCAGGATCATCCCAGTCGAACAAAGTCCCTGCATCTAGATCTGTTCCTAATGGCTATAATGTCCTAGATCAACTCAAAAGAACACCATCACAAATCTCCATCATGGAGTTGCTAAAAGTATCATCTGCCCATAAGAAAATTCTTGAGAAAGCGTTGGCTTCATCCACTATCCCCACAGATCTTGATGTAGAGCAATTCCAAGCTATGGTTGGAAATATCATTACGCCAAATCTTCTCACATTCTCTGACCAGGATTTCCCCGCTCAACTATCTCACAATCGTGCACTTCACTTGGAAGCCATAGTACATAAGAGAAAAGTTAAAAGGGTCTTGGTGGATGGAGGTGCAGGCTTGGACATATGTTCTCTCAGTCTCATCAAGCAATTGAAAATATCAAAGGATTCTATTGACAAAGGAAAGGGTATCACAATAAGGGCATATGACGATCAAGAAAGAGTGTCTCAGGGCACAATCAAACTCCCTATTCAAGTAGGGTAGGCCATCATGGAAACCACTTGTCAGGTCTTGGACCTCAACTTGCCATATAATATCCTCCTAGGACACCCATGGATTCATGCAATGAAAGCAGTAGCATCAACTTTCCACCAATGTGTGAAATTCACACATGAGGGACAAGAAATTACCATCCATGGAGATCCCAAACCCTTCTCCTACTACAAAAATCTTGAAGCAAAGTACTACAAAATCCCCCAAGTACCAAAAAATGATGAGGGCCAATCCACACCATACATCGATCCCGCCAGTCTCGCATCCACTTCTGTGACAGACAGACCCGCCACTCCCACCATTCCCACCATCTCTGACATTAAGGCCATCAGACCACCAAAATCATGAGATCTTCCTAGTATATCCCTAGCTCATCGACTATGACCAATGAGGACCACCAGTTCTTAATACATTCAAAAACAATGAGGCACTCTCAGAATTCATGGGACTGCGGGATAACATTCCAGATTGGGATCATAAAGTAGGGTTCATAATCGAGCTAGACACACATGCCTATTATGGGAAATGATTGAATCCCTCAGTCGTAAAAGTGAGAAATTAAGAATAATATCCAAATCCTTGAGTGAAAACCACACTGTGGCACTTTCCAACCATAAAAACGTAAAAAAAAAGGATGCATCCAATGGTGAAAACCTCTTCGAGGCAACCAAGGATGGGGGATTCAATCTTCCTTCTACAACTATTCATCAAGAAAAATCAGTAGTCCTAGCAGAAAAATGTAATCCAGTCAACCTAGGAACAGAGGCAACCCTGCACATCACATTCTATGTGGAATCACTACTATCAAAAGAGCAAGAGCTCCTAGTAGCTTTCCTAAGAGAGAGACAGATAAACTTCACATGGAGTTATGCTGACATGCTAGGACTTGATCCAGAGACTGTGGTTCACCACTTAGTAGTGTATCTAGAAGCAAAGCCTGTTAAACAAAAGCTCCAAAAAATGCACCCTCAGATCGCCCTATTAATCAAAATGGAGCTAAAAAATCTATTAGATGTAGGATTCATCCGACTGATAGATTATCCAAAATGGGTGTCAAACTTGGTACCTATTTTAAAACCCGATGGGAGCATCAGAATCTGCACAGACTTCAGAGACTTGAACAAAGCATGTCCAAAAGATGACTTCTCGCTTCCCAACATCAACATGATAGTAGACATGACAGCTAGACATGAGATGTTGTCACTAATGGATGGATTCTCAGGATATAATCAAATCATGATAGCTAAAGAGGACCAACATAAAAAAACTTTCACTTATCCATGGGGGACCTACAGTTGGAATATGATGCCATTCGGCTTAAAGATGCAGGGGCGACATATCAAAGGGCCATGAAATTGATATTCCATGACATGATCCATAATACGGTAGAAGATTATGTCGACAATATTCTAGCCAAATCCAGAAAGAGAAAAGATCACATAGCAACCCTAAGTGCCATCTTTGACAGACTGGAGGAGTACAAGGTCATATTAAACCCAAAGAAGTGTGTCTTCAGCGTACAATCAAGAAAGCTCCTAGGATATATAGTGTCAATGAGGGGTATCAAGGTAGATCTAGCAAAGGTAAAAGCAATCCTCGAGATGGAGGCACCAAAAAAATTAAAGCAATTAAGTGGTCTCCAAGGTAGGCTCCAATCCATTCGAAGATTCATAACACAATTGGCAAAAAACAAGAACCCATATTCTCACCTACTCCACAAAGGAGTAGCGTACAAATGGGATACCAAGTGTGAAGAGGCATTCAACAGAATCAAGGAATATCTATTGACACCACCAGTCTTAATGCCACCAATCCCAAGAAAACCATTGATTCTATATGTGTCAACAACAACAGTGGCCCTTGGAGCTCTCCTAGCTCAGCATGACAAAAATGGAACAGAAAGGGCCATTTATTACATCAACAGAACAATGGTGGGCCATGAGCTAAACTATTCATTCATCGAAAAGGCATGCCTAGCAGTAGTGTTTGCATCTCAAAAATTTAGACATTACATGTTGGCACACAAAATAAAACTCATTGCCAAAATCGACCCTCTCAAGTATCTACGATCAAAGGCAATGCTCACAGGAAGAATGGCCAAATGGGTGATGATACTATCAGAATACGACATTGAGTATGTAGATCAAAAAGCAATCAAAGGCCAAGTCATCACAGATCAACTTGCAAAAGCACCAATCTATTCAGAGAACCCTCTTGTCTTAGAGTTTCGAGATGAATCCATTTTCAATCTCAACATAGCTAACCACTGGAAACTATACTTCGATGGCTCATACACGCAACATGGATAAGGAGCTGGTGTCTTCTTCATCACCCCACAAGGGGATTGTATACCAAGGTCATACAAACTGGCATTTCCCTACACCAATAACATTGCAAAATATGAGGCTTTAACCATAGGTCTTAGAATAGCAGTATAGTGGAACATCATAGCTCTCAAAATGTACAGAGACTCTCAATTGATCATAAATCAAGTGAACTGAGAATACTAGACCAAGGATGACAAGCTCACTCCATACAAAAAATTGGTGGAGACTCAAATAATCCTTCATCAAAATTGCATTTGAGCAGATTCCTAGAACCAACAACAAAGAAATAGACGCCATGGCAACAATTGGATCCTTACTCAACATCCCCCACAACGTTCCAAAGTATGAATTCCTGATTGAGCAGCTTCTCGTGCTTGCATTCGAGGTACTAGAATTAGAATATGTGTGTGAAATCATTGGTTTTGGTGATCCTTGGTATCACAACATTTACACATACCTTCATATAGGAGTCATACCCGCTGACCTACCCTCAAACCCAAAATGAACCTTTGTCAAAAATGCATCCAGATTTGTCATCCTAGGAGATACCCTATATCGTAGGAGCATAGAAGGAACCCTACTATGCTGCTTAAACGCTAAGGAGGCATTAACTGCTCTAACTGAAGTACATAATGGTATTTGTGGTTCACACTCAAGTGGAATAACCATAGCTAAGAAATTGTTGAGGATGGGGTATTATTGGCCCACAATGGAACGAGAGGCACATGACTATGTTAGAAGGTTTCTACAATGTCAACAGCATGGGGACCTCATCCATGCTCCAGCTCAAGAGCTTCATCCCATCGTCACACCATGGCCCTTTTCACAGTGGGGACTAGATCTCATTGGAAAAATCACACCCACTTCATCTAATGGCCACAAATTCATCATAACCACAATGAACTACTTTACTAAGTGGGTGGAAGCCATACCCATGACGTATATAACTAGGAAGCAGATATCAAAGTTCATCCTGAACTATCTCATTTTCCGCTATGGTGTCCCACAAGCCATTATCTCATATAATGGGACACCATTCAAGAATCAGGAGGTTTGTGACTTATGCAAAAAATTCAAATCCAGTATCACTTCTCCACCCCATACTATCCCCAAGGAAATGGCCAAGCAGAAGCTACAAACAAAACCATTTTGAAAATCCTCAAGAAAACAGTCAATGATGCAGGTTGTGACTAGCATTTGTAGCTTAATCCTACCCTCTAGGCCTATCAAACCAGTATCTGCACACCTACTAGTGCCACCCCTTTCTCCTTGGTCTACGGATCAGAAGTAGTACTCCCCATTGAGATCGAGCTCCCATCACTTAGGATATCACTGCAAAACCTCATCACAGATGAAGAGTATCAAGTATCAAGATTGAATGAGCTGGAGCTATTGGATGAGCGACTTATAGATGCTTTAAATCACTTGCAAGTCTATCAAAATAGACTCAAAAGGAGCTACAATAAAAATATCAGGAGCAAGACGTTCCAAGTCGAAGAACTGGTCTTAAAATAAAATCAGAAGAATGTCCCAAACCCAAGCAGCAAAGGAAAATTTGAACCCAATTGGTTGGGACCATTCATTATCACAACAAGTTATAAGTCAGGGGCATATTAGTTATCAAACCCGAAGGGGAACCTCTACAAGAGCCAATGAATAGCACTCATCTCAAAAAAATTATGCCTAAATATTTCAAGGTATAGAACCAAAAAATACAAAAATATCAAAAATATGAAAATAAAAAAAAAATCAAAAAAATGATCAAAAATAGTAAAGATAAAAAATCGTCCTCTAGTGAAAACCACTTCGATAGCACTTTGGGAAAGTACCTTGGTGAAAACCTGGCAAATAGGTGCCTTGTGTAAATAAGCACTTTCCATCCACCAGGATTTTTACGGCTTGTTTTGCATCATCCATCACATTTGGGTCTCCATCCATCACTCATCCACTCGCATCTGCAGTGTAGCTTGGTCCTGTTTTCGTATCATGATCCCTCCTAATACTACTCGGCCCATCCTCAAGGTTAGTTTGTCCTGCCTTTATCAGAGTAGTCTATTGCATCATGCTGGGGGCATGTTCTCAGTGGATTGGATTTGTGTATATCCTTAAAATCCCCAAATCAAAAAATCCAAAAACATCAAAATATCATAAAATCCAAAAACATTCAGAAATCATCAAAAGCCAAAAACAGGGTCGTCTTGTCGAATTATGTCATCTTTGAGCTTGAACATAGGCAAGGTTGATCTTTGATCATCCCCCAAGATATTTCGGTTAGTCCTTTAGGAGTCTTTCATAATAAACTAACATCTCATCATGTATATCTTCATCTATAAATTGGTCAACTCGTCAGTCGAACTATGTGGTATTTGCATGTATAACGTAGGAAAGGCTAATCTTTTGATCAGCCCTTGAGGCCCCTAGGATAGGTCATTAGGTTAGTCTCTTGGTCAAAATCTCAGAAAACTCCAAAACATTGGAAAATCAAAAATAAAAACATTTGAAAATCTCAAAAAAAAAACCAAAAACAGCCTCAAAACATCCCAAAAAGATCAAAAAATCCAAATATTTGAAAAAATCCATCCATCTCATCTCACTTTCACCCACAATAATGTCACTCATAATAAACGATCATCATCCTTAATCTTTGGTAAGGCAATTGGAGGCAATTCTAGCAGGTCAACTAGTGAAAGCTCAAAATCGTCAAGTCTTAGGTTTAAGTCAGTACATAAACAAGTTGGTCAACTCTTTGCATCGGTAACTCATCATCCAAATTGGTCCCATATCAATCATTTAAAATAACACTTTGGATAAATGAAATGGCGTGCCGCCATCCACTAACATGTCCTAGGATGAATCCTGCCTACAATGGGAATTATCTTTTGGCAATAAGTTTCGGTTCATATCCTTAGAAAACACATCCTCCTTTGGTTAGCGGTATTGAAGAACATCAGCTTGTTTGTTTACTTTGTCTTTTATCTTTTGACTTATCTTATTGCACTCATTCCAAGGACTTCTTGATGATATCCGAACAAGAGAATTTAGAGAAATAAGAATGGGGCAACAGTCATTATCTCTTTGTCTTCTATGCTTGTTGGACATTCTTGTAATATAACCTTGGCGAATACTTGCTTTGTTAGGTAGGTGTTTTGAACAACTTGTTGACTATTGCAGGGATAGGTTTATTGTTCAGTGTTTTGGCCCGAGGTGTTTGAAACATCCAAAGTGCATCCTAGCAAGGTTTTTGTATGTCAGGTGTGAACAAGGATACTCCTATTTGTTTGTCAAGTCAAAGTCCATTACACTGGGTACAACACCATCCTGGTTTTCTATACCTTGATGCATCGTATCACGTGTGTTATCAAACATAAGGAAATCATCCCTTTGAAAATCCCAATTCCTCGGCAAGAAATCATCATCATCATTTGCATTTTCATCATCTTGTGTATTGTTGAAATGACTTCTTCTCTTATTACTCATCGCACTAACAAGGTACTATGATAGTTGATCATCACCATCATCATCATCATCGTCATCGATCCTACATCCATAAATCATTAGAAAATTGCATCAACATATCATATAGGAAACATATGCATTGCCTTTCCATCATCATATAAACATACAAACATTAGCATAGATAAGCACATCCATTTCTTGCATCACATTGCATTCATCACATAAATCATCGCATAACATTCTTGTACATTTCATAACCATTTCACATTACCACCTATTGCATAATCATACATAATAAGCACATACACATTATAAGATAATCCATTGCATACATTACGTTCATATTTGCATTACACATCATCATACCACTTTGCATTAATATATCATTGCATCATATTATTTGCATCACATAATCATTTAATGTGTTTAGAATAATAAAATCTGTTATTCTAAGCAACCATCCCATTTG
This sequence comes from Sequoia sempervirens, assembly GCA_007258455.2. NCBI lineage: Eukaryota > Viridiplantae > Streptophyta > Pinopsida > Cupressales > Cupressaceae > Sequoia > Sequoia sempervirens. The sequence goes on from VDFB02271358.1 coordinate 234,620,949, forward strand.
CATTACATAAAACCATCTCATTTGCATCATATCATGACCATCCCATTCACATTACATCATCCATTCCATCTCATAGATAGCATCATAAAGCATTCATTACATAAAGCATTCCACATAAGCATAAATAGAAAACAATTCATCACATGCAAAGCAAAAGCATACATCCATCCATAATTTGTTCATATATAAGCATAATTCACATAACACTTCACGTATATACCATATCATTTTGCATTTTACAAGTCATAGCACCATATAGACAGCATCATTGCACATCACATAAAGGCATTTGCATATCATTGGTTAACATAATATAGATTTGTTAGTCATAATCATTGCATAATGCATATATCATCATAAATAAGTACATTCATTAATACATCATAAATAGCATCATATAACATCATTGCACAACATATAGAAATAGAATCATCCATACATGCAGAAAATAAAAGGTACACATTGTATCGCATCGCATCAAAACCATCATCAACTCATATATATATATATATATATCATCAATAATGTAACTATCATAGGACAAAATAAATCAGATCACTGTACATGTATGTCAATCAGTACAAAAGGGCCCATCGGGCTATCAAAAAGGATCCCATAGGGCACAAGAAGTATCATAGCATCTTGATCACACTCTATCCCCATGTATGCTACCCTCGCCCCTATCTCCGTGACCCTCTGCTGGTCTGTAGTTGGTTTGCTCTGAGTACTCTAGGACCCATCCTGCTCTGGGTACAGCCTCATGATAATACCTCTGATAGTACTCGGCCTCTCGGATGACATCCCTGTAGGACCGAACAGACACTGTACCCTAGGAAGAGGAAGCTGCCATGCTCTCTAGCTACTGTCTCCTGCCTAGCTCTGTGCCTGCCTATAGCTCTACAGCCTGTCTTTGTTGAACGGCATGATCCCTCTCGGCCCTGAGCTATTCTCTCTCGACCCTCGCCTAATCTCTCTCAGTGATCATAGCTTGGACCTGAGCCTGTAACTGTGCAATCAGTGCATCCCAAGGATCCACCTATCCTACTGGCTATACCTATGGCTACACCTGAGGCTGATCCTCGCCCCATGGTGGTACACCTGGTGGCGCTGGCTATTGATCTGACATCGCCCTGCCCTGGCTAAACTAGAGGCATAATCAGTTGGTCCTGTCGAGCATCCCCCCTCCAGCCTCATCCTCCCCCTCTGCCTTTGACTCTCCGCTGATCTGGAACTACACCTGGAATAGTCAACTAAAGTAGAGGCCAAAACCAATCCCTGTAGGCCTGCATCATGCTTGGGTCTGAAGGCCCCTGATCTTAAGCCCACGGCCGAGCCACTAACTGCATGAAACTATCCACCACCTCTGAGGCAGGAATATACCACCCCCATGAAACCTATGTCATGGAGCGGGTGAAGATGGCTACGTAGTCATCATCAGGGCGATCTTGTGGCTCACTAAACTGACACTACACTCGCCCGGGCTCGCCCTTGCATAAAACAGTCTTGGTAGACATAGAACAACTGATCAACATCGTCGGCCCATCTGGGCCGACCAAGGTATGGTCACCAGGTAAAAACCTACATCTCGCTAAGACCCTCCTCTAGTAGGGGATCCCGTGCTCACCGGTGTGTGTAAAGGACACACCGCCTCTATATCGCCACATGAGGGGATCATCTGGCAACATCAGAACTGAAACAACGTAGGGACATAGCACAGCAATGTGCTCCCATGCCCATATGTGAAGAAGTGTCACCCCTACTCTGAGTGCCATGTCCTCCATGTACACGTACTCATGTAGATCTATGTATAAAGAAGCTAGAAGCACTGGCCCCCAAGCAAAATGAATTGGCTTGTCTTGAACCATTTGCTCCCAACAATATCCCTAGCTAGGACTGAAATATTGCCCTCCCCTGTCAGGGGCAACAAGACCCAAAATGATGGATGCAATAACCTAGCAATAGGGAGGGGATAGGATTTAGTGTCGCTCGAGCTCTATCTGCCCCTTGCAAAAGACGATGTCCTATGTGGTGAGGACTCGGTGATAGGAATTGCGCCCCTCATCCATATCAAAAATCACTCGCTGACCATGAATCGACAATCTCAAAATATGCCAAACATCCTCTAAGGTGACGGTGGCCTCACCAGTGGGAAGATGAAATGAAGAAGTCTCACTATGCCATCTCTCAGCCAGCGCTGACAGCATCCCTAGGTGAGTGTGAATAGGTGTTGCATATGCAATGTACCATAACCCTGCAATCCATAGTCGATCCTGGTCCCTATTGCTCAAGTCCCACAAATAGCCAAACAAATCCCGCGACCTGTGCTCTCGAGAGTAGAGCTCCCTCGCCATGTCCTGCATCCAAGAAGGTCACCATGTTAAAATTTTTGAAAAATTCTTCACCAAATGTTCAAGAAACTTCTCCAACGGTGCAACCCATGAAGGCATCGCAGTTTGATTTCTAATCAAACTTCGATGCTAGGGCTTAAAAGAGAAAAATGGCACCACCGTGGTGCACTTTCCCTTCCAGCGGCGCACTTTGAGCAAATACAGGGCCGCTGCGTCGCACTTTGCAAACCACCCCACCAACCCCGAGCTCAGCGTTGGAGTTTTCAAACTCCAAATTGCACCGCTGTGGTGCAATATCACACCACACGGCACTGTTTGATTTTTGAGCAGCACTATATAGCACTGTTGCAAATTGACTGACCTTTAAAAGCATTAAATGAAAGCAATAAATGAAAAATGAAGCTCAAGTAAGGGTCACTTACCGATGCCCCGATGCCAAGTGGTCGCTGGTACGTCTAAACTCGGTCAAAAATGTGCAGGGGAAGTTGTTGTTGTGCCATATCGTCAGGAGGTCAGAGCTCAAATCTCAAGGTTGCTAGTGGAAGTGTATGAAAATGACTTGAAAGTGACCCCTCTGGTCCCTTTTAAGCTAAAAAATTAGGGTTTTTTCACCCTAATTGGCTGTCCTACTAGGGTCTTGGACCCTCAAACCTATTTTTGTCCAGTTGAGACCTATTTTACATCGTTTTATTACGTTTAGACATGTTTTTAGCCTTTTGGAGCCTTTTCGGACCTGTCGGGCACCTTGTCCTCTTTTTTCTCGAGATCACCCAAAAATTGAATTTTTTGTCCAATCTCTCGAGGGGGTAATATAATGGCATGTTTTCTCTCGCCAAGCGGCAGTGGGGCAATATTTTTGAATAGTGAAAATTTTTGGCTTTTATTGAGATCGTTTATTCTTTGAACCAATGCAACAAGTGCATTGCTTCAAAGAGGGGCAAAATGTAGACACGTAAAATATACCGATTGACATTGTGCACTTGATCCCGACCTACTAACATCGTTTCATCCTGAATCATCCCTCAGTCTAACCATTTAATCAAATTCCCTTATCTGATTAAATTCATCAATCTCTCTCTCTTAATTAAATAAATGATTTTATCTAATTAAGTCACTCTCTTTTGTTAATTAAATCAATCCATTTGATCTAATTATCCCTATTTAATTAAATAATCAATTTTATTTGATTAAATCTCTAAAGTCTATCTATTAAATTAAATAATTAAACCTTATTTAATTTGATCTCACACCACCTCTTTAATTAAATAAATCAAATTCTTTATTTAATTAATCTCTTATCATATTCCTCTCTTATTTGACTTAAATAAATCCATAAATTTGAGTCAAATAGGTCACATCGCCTAATCTCCTATTAAATTAATTAACCCTTGATTAATTTAATCTCTCATCATGTCCCATCCTCTAGATTTTGCAAGTTTCACATGAAAATAGATGTAATTCATTTATTAAATCTTTATTTTCCTCACAAGACATCTTTTGGAATATTCTCCAAGTTTGAATTCAAAAAATTCCAAGTCAACATGTACATCCAACAAGGCAATAACTTCATCTTACATGTCTTTTGCATTGAGCCAATTGGCATTTATTGCATTTTCTCTTCCCTCTTATAAGTCATTTCAACAAATTTGAAATTCAAAAATATGCATTTATTGGCACATTCCCCAAATCTTGCACATCCTCAATCCATTCATAGATTGACAAGTGGCATCATGCCATTGGATGAATGTTAGTCCCACATTGCTCAAATTTGGACATTCTTCCATCTTGGCATTCTATAAATAAAGTGCTCATATCCTCATTTGATCATCCACAAATTATGCAAAGTTATTATGCTAAAATATTTAGCCATTCCCATCCATCACCATTGAGTTCTTAGCTAGGTTTTTGCAGATTTTTGGCTTGGAGCTCTCATCCTTCATCAACAAAGTGGATCAACCATCATCAACATATCAAGCTTGCATCTTAGGAATTGGGAAAGGGCCAATTTTCACATCAAACTGGCACCAATTCCCCCATGGGATCATGTGTTTTCTATTTTAATTAAGATTGAATCTATATTTTCTTGTTTTATTGTGTTTTTCATTGTTTTCTTAACTAATTTGAAGCTTGTAAATGGATTTCATGGGGAATCCTTATTCATACTTGCAATCTCTAATTTAAGGTGTTTATTCATTGTGTTTTGCAAGTATTTGGATTGAGGTTCCCACACATGCTATTGTAAACTTTTTAGGAAAGTAATTGTTATTGTCAAAGTTGTGCACTGTCGTAAAATATAGATGTAGTTGTAGAAACTAGCCTCTTTCGTAGAAACTAGTCATTATCATAGAAACTAGTTGATATCTAGAAACTAGTTGTTATCATAGTAAACATGGTCATTTTCATTAAAACATGTCATTATCATCCAAAAAGGGCTCGCTATTGTTAACAAAGATTGTTTTAGCTAGTTTGTTTGCAATTTTAAGTTCGTGATTTGTCTTTCTAACAAATTTTTGACATTATGGGTTGAACATTTGTAGGTTGTTCTCAAATCATTGTATTCTGGGGAGTGATAGCCATGATAGTTTTTTTATTTGATTGTCGAGTTTCAGGAGGTTGAGAGAGACCTCCTTGATTTTGTTAGACATTGAAACATCTGTTATATGCCCAAGATTAGATGTCATAGGGCGATGATGACCGTACTTATCAAGAGATGGTATTATGATACATCATCCTTCCAACTTCCTAATGATGAGGTGATAATTACCCTCGAGGATACATGTGGAGGATTCCTATTCACAAGAAGTGGGTTACTTATGATGTTAGGCAAGGTACCCTTTCCATGTTGTGAGTACTTGGTGTGTGACATCTATAGGTGGTAGATTTTGAGATAGTCTTGTCCATTTCTTGAAAATTTTTATCCTCTGTCTATGGTGCTAGTTGGTTTGATTATCAGGCCTCTGATGCCTGATCATAGAGGCAGGATATTTCCTATTGGTTGGGGCATTTGTATAGAGAAAATGATGGAGCATAGGACTAGATAAGCTTGGGTTCCATGTGTATTAGCACATTTGTACAAAGACATGCATGAGGCTATATATCAGGGTGACAATTCCATCCCATCAAGCATGACTCTTCTACATGTATGGGCCTGGGAGATGATCCCAATCACCAAGCTAGATGGTATACTTGAGCAGTATGTTGATGATCCCTTTTCCTATAGATATTCTATTTTTTTACATTACACCTGGCTAGGTAGTTTACACTTTTGGAGAGGCATTTTTTATGACATGACTAATTTTATGTGGAGGCCATGGCTAGCCTGTGAGGCTTGGACTGATGATATGGAGTAGTTTCCCTACTGCATACAGACACGGTGGCTAATAGGCTATGTTGATACTATTCTTGAGAGGTACCTTCTTGATATATTTCTTCTACAGTTTAGAGAGAGGCAGAGTTGATTTATCGATGATTACCATGCACACTTCAGGAAGATGACCTGAGAAATCAAGGTTTGGGGGCCGACAGCATCCTCTACTACAGTCATTTTTGAGTTTAGAGCATTTTCCCCATTTGGATGGGGATGGGAAGTTGGTCTTATAGACCTAGGTATGACTCAAGATTTTGATCAGTGGTAGGCCTGCAGACAGCCATTACGATTTACAAATCCTACTAGCAATGGGCCAGTGATGGGGAAGGTCCAAAGGGTAGTTGATGTTATCAAGAGGAGGGGTGACTGATAAAGGTTATATATTATTGTGGAGCAACTTGACAGATCTCGGGGTGATGATCAAGATCAGCATGATGGACAGGATGGACAATAGGGACCACAGGATGGGTAGCAGTTGTAGGGATCGTAGGCACCACAAGGACCTCCCCCACGGGGGGATATGGTAGGTTAGATAGCACAGTTGATTGCATATAGGGATGCTAAGGCCACAAAGAGAGATGTCAAGATTTCTCAGTGATAGGACATAGAGGCACAGGTTGTTGTCATTACTACATAACAAGATGGTCTTGGCCAGAAGAGAGATTCTTTAAGGTAGGAGTTGGCCACTAAGAGGAAATAGAGGCTAGCAGTAGATATTTCATTAGTCTCTTCCATTCCCCAAAGGATTAGTATCAAGTTGAACAAGATCGGCTTATGAGGGAGACTACCTATTATCAAACCTTGTATGAGGCTTTTGTTCCTAGAGCACAGACGTCCTCATTTTGGCAAGTTTAGCACCACCACAAGTGTAGAGTCAGGAGGTCATTCAATTAGACAACCACAACCCTCTCTACTGATCATGCATCCTTAGTCATCCCTTGTACATATCCAACACATGTCCCATCATGATGGGGAGCATCCCTTCTGAGGCAAGACAAGTAAGGCCGATATTTTTATAATCTTTATTTATTGTATTAGAGACTTTGTGTAGAAATGTTATTTTGTATATACATTCATAGGCCCAGCTGAGGCCTCGTATATATTTTGTATATTTTGATATCATACATGATACTTGATTTCCTTTGATGTTGTATCATACCTAACATTTGATGATTTTCCACTTTGATGATATATATATGATATATACTATTTTTGATGTGGCTATTATGTGTTATGAGATGCTTATGGATGATTATGGATGCTTATATGTGTTGATGATTTATATATGCTCATGTTTTTATACTTTTATGATATATTTGTATGATATGGATGGATGTATGATTTATATATGTATACAATGGATGATGATATATGATGTATGATGTTTTTCATTTTATTACGGTCATGATATGCACTCGCGATTTTGTGGATGCAGGATGTATGTGGTACTAATGATATTGTGATGAAAGATGGAGTTTTTAGTTAGAAGAAGTGTTAGTTGGATTTTTAGAAGAAAATTGATGGTGTTAGTCATTGATGAGTTTTCTTTTACTTTCATAGAGACTTTGTAGTTTTATCAATCCTTATTGATGTAGCAAGCAAACATGATGCACCTAGGTATTAATAACTAACGTGGCTTTGTATCCAATGTGTGGACTTTGACTTTACAAATAAAGAGTATTTTTACTCATACCAAACATACAAAAACCCTGTTAGAGTGTATGGGTGAGACATTTTCAAAACATTTCAAATTAGTTACACTGAGAGGTATGAAGTACCTAACATGCAACTGCTACATGACATGCTCAAAAATAACTTTCTCACATAGAACAAAGGAATTATTCATCATGGTAGTATCACAAAAATATCTAACAAATAGAACAAATAGAAATCGATGATTAATGCCCCATTCCTTCCTCTCTAAATCCTTATAGACATATTTGAGAGATCCTAGGAATGTGACAATAAAAGAAATCAAAAAAGATAAACAATGTTGTTGTATCACTTTCCATACATGTTTTGATGTTTCATGATGTAACCCATTGATGAGGTCTATTGTAGGAATGTTTCATCCATTAAGACTGATGTTAGGATCGTTGATGATGATTTTTGAAAGGCTGGGTAGTTCATAATTTAAGCATTGTTTCAATATGATGATGATCCAGCCAATTCATTTCTTTGCTTGGAAGTTTTGTATTTCGATGTTTGTTTTGCTTACTGATTGTGTTGTCAAAGGTTGAAGGTGGTGATTATTTATTATGGATGGAGAGTTTATTGCAGATAGGTGATAACAAAGATAGCATTTTTTATATTTTTTGAATTATTTGATGTTGTTTTTGAGAGATTTAGAGATAATTAGGGGGACCTAAAGGGACTGACCTAGTGCCTCAGAGGCTCATTAATGATGGCCTTTCCTACGTGATGAACATAGATACATTGTAGTTTAACTGTATTGAGTTGCATTATTTTTTTGGAGTTTTCTAACTTTTTATGAATGTATTTGGATTTTGATAAGATACTTGAATATTTTTGGATTTAGTTTTAAATACCAAGAGGGACACCTAAAGGGGACTAACCTAGGGCCTTGAGGGCTCATCAATAATGGCCTTGCCTACATTATACATGCAAAGGCTCGTAGTTCGACTATATTAACTCAATGCAGCTCATCCGGAGACAGTCTACAATGCTTTTGGGATTTTGATGTTTTGAACTTTGTTTTGGAATTTGTTTGTTTTTTGGATGTTTTTTTTTATTTTGATAGTTTTTGACAATAATGGGATGAACAAGAATCCAATCCACTACTAGTTTCAAGAAGTTCCCCTAGTTCGAAACAAGATTACATTTATTAGGGTAGATGGAATTTAATGGTGCAATAAGGTTTAACACTTGATTAGTTATCGGGCCATAGTTAGATATGTGTTTTATTATGGGACAGATGGGGTGGATGCAATAGACAGTGTCAATAGATAGAGATGCAAGGCTTATCCAAACATAGTACCTATTTACCAGGTTTTCACTATGGTACCAATCCTAGAAGAGCCACAAGGTGGTTTTCTTTGCTTTTTAATCTTTTTTTCTTAGGATATTTTGATGTGTTCAAGTGTAAAAATTTTTGAGATGTTTTTTATTCAAAGGTTCATCTAAAGGTTATCCTTTAGGAGTAGCCAATTGATATGCTCCAAAGCCATAACTTGTTATGATAAAAGGACCTAACCAGTTTGGTTCAAACTTACTCTTCCCATCTTGATTTAGTTGGATCTTCTAATTCTCTTTCAACACCAAGTCACCAACTTGAAAGATTTTGTTCTTTATCTTCTTGTTATAGCTTCGCTTGAGCTGATTTTGATAAACTTGGTTATGGTTTAACGTGCTCAAACATCTTTCATCTAGGAGTTCTAGCTCATTAATTTTTGATACCCGATATTCTTCATTACTAACCATGTCTTTTAGGGATACTTGCAGTGATGGGATCTTGACTTCGATAGGTAGGATTGCTTCAAATCCATAGACCAAAAAAGGTGTCACACCTGTGTGTGTACGAATGCTGGTTCGGAAATGCCAATCACGATCCATGTCATTAATAGTCTTTTTCAATATTTTCATAATGGTTTTATTGGATACTTTGACCTAACCATTTCCTTAGGGATAGTATGGGGTTGAGAATCTGTATTGAATGGAGAACCTTGAACAAAGTTTGTGGAAATATTGGTTTTTAAATGGAGTTTCATTATCTGTTATAATAGTTTTGTGGAATTCCATATCAACATATCAAATAATTCAAGGTAAACTTGGATATTTGTTTCCTTGTGATGTAAGTTAATGAAATAGCTTCTATCCACTTTGTAAAGTATTTGGTTGTAGTGATGATGAACTTGTGCCTATTGGATGAAGCAAAATATATATTTCCTGTCAAGTCAAGTCCCCACTGCGAGAAAGGCCATAATGTAGTTATAGGTCATAGCTCTTGTGTTAGTGTGTGAACAAGATCATTGTGTTGTTGACATTAGCGACACTTCCTTGAGTAATGAACTGAATCTTGCTCCATTAAGGGCCAATAATACCCTGCTCTTAGCAACTTCTTTACTAGATTAGGTCCACTGGAGTGAGACCCACAAACACCTTCATGAACTTCTTGTAAGGTGGTTTGTTCTTTTTCCACATTGATACATTAGAGTAATGTACTATCTAGACTTCGATGGTATATTGTATCTCCTAGGATGGTGAATCGGGAACTTCAAATAAAGGTTTTCTTTTCATTTGTCGTTAAGTCAAAGGGTATGACCAATGCTAGATATAGGAAAACATGTCTTCGTACCAAGGTGAGTCAGGACCAACAACATCACATACAAGTTCTGATTCTGAGATATCAAATGTTGGTATAAGTAGTTGCTCCACAAGGAATTTATATTTGGGAATATTTTTGGGGTATGTCCAAGAGTGAACCTATTGTTGTCATAGCAGTAGCTACTCTATTGTTGATTCTAGGAACTTGTTCAAAGGTGATAACCATAAATTATTGCTTAAATTTGTCCACCATTCTTTTGTATGGCATGAGCTTATCATCCTTCATATGGTATTCATCATTTACCCGCCTTATGACTAGTTGGGAGTCACCATATACTTTATTTTCCTTTATCTTCCCTTCTACAGCCATCTTCAGTCCAATGATGAGGGTTTCATATTTAGATATGTTGTTAGTACATGGAAAGGAAATCATGTAAGCTTTGGGTACATACTATCTCCTTGAGGTGTAATAAATAGGACACTAGCCCCTAAGTCATGTTAAGTATGGGATCCATCAAAGTAGAAGGTACAACGACTTGACTGATTAATTAGAAGTATGCTTTCATCTATAAATTATATTACTAGAGGTTGGTGATCTTCCATAGGTGTGTCTACTAACTGTTCTGCTATTACTTGTCCCTTTATGGATTTTATGTCAATATATTCTATATCAAATTCACTAAGTATCATGACCCGCTTAGCAATTCTCCTTGTAAGAGCTTTTGTTTCCAATGGATACTTTAAGGGGTCTATCTTGGATATCAACTTGATTTCCATGTTTAATATGTAGTATCTAAGCTTTTGTGTTGTGAAGACAACAAATAGCCATGCTCTTTCTATGGGTGTATAGTTTAATTCATAGCCCACTAGGGTTTGGCTAATATAGTATAGTATTGTTTCCTTATTTTGTTCATCCAGTTACACTAATAGAGCTCCTAAAGCTATTGTTGTCATAGACACATACAATATCATTACCTTACCCTAAATTGAAGGTATCAAGATTGGGGGAGTGAGAAAATAATCCTTTTTGAAAACCATGATCACACCTACCATCTCATTTGAATGTGAAATAAAGAAAAATGGGTTAGGGGTTCACTACATATGGGGTTTTATACTAAATTTGAAATGTTTCACCAAACTTACTATAAATATCAAGGTCAAAATGGGGTAAATGAACCTACCTATTTTTCTATTTCATTCAAGAAATGAGATCCATCAAGTCAAATCCATTTTCAACCCTTAGGTGAGTGAATTCTTTGAGGAATCTTGCCAAACAATACTTTGGGGAGAAACATTAAAAATAGAAAATCAACTCCAAAATTCAATCTATAACTTGGATTCTATAGATTAAACTCAATAATGATGGAACCTAGAAAATTTTTGGAGAATCTAGAAGAGATAAATCTTTTGTACCTCTCACAAAAGGTGTTTTTAGAAGCTGACTGAGGACTCATTCACCCTATGGAAAATGGGTATTGGGTAAGGCTCTCAAAAATATGTTTCTAGATTCTCTGCTCTTGTGTTGACACTTCTAGATTCTTGATTTTCACCATCAACCAATTGGAAATAAATCTAGGATTTGATTTTTGTGATATGACAACAAAGGTGACAACTTTACAATTTTGCAACTTTGATATCTTCAACTTTTCTTCAACCTACAAATCTGCAACACACAAAGAGAGGGGAAAAATGTTTTTTTTGGTGAATGGGGGTTTACCTTGTGTTGGGATTAAGGTGTCTCAACCTTGGAGTCCTAATATTGATTTAATTAATGTATTATTGTATTTATTTCTATTATTTAATTTCCTATGGTGTCATGTCACAAATTGGGACCCACCGACTGGGTGGCATCCCTGTTGGAAGTGACTAGATGACATAATCATCCCAAGAGGACATAGGCTTCCCACTTTGGAATCTTTGACCTATGAAAAATTATATGATGTGTCATAAGGCATCTTTATGCATGGAGCATGTTGGCACCCAAGTTGGGTTATGGCAGGCTATAAGAGAATCGAGTATTCTTGGTCAATTATGACATATTCTCTTGTAGTTGTAAGTGTTGTTAGTTATTACAAATTCTATGATAGCTGTAAGATGTGTAAGGCATTTTTCATAGCCTATTTTTATCATATTATAGGTTCCCAAGCTTGAGGAAGGAACATTTTCATGTTATGATAACTGTAAGGAGAGTAAGGGAATATGTTACATGTGTCCAAATGCATGTTATGGCATGGAAGATTGTGTCGTGTGGATTTGTATGCCCCTCTCCTTATAGATGCTTCTTGAAGCTTGTATCTCTCTATATATTAAGTTCCTTGCATTGTAGAATGTATATTTTTTCTATAGGTAACAAAGTGTTGCTAGTATCACTCTTGAATAGGTGTTTGTTTCAAAGCACTTGTTAAAGAAAGATTTGTACTTGGGGTTGTATTGTAACTCTTGTTTGAAGTAATGAAATAGTACTATACTTTTGGAGGGTGGGTTTTTTACCTAAAAGGGTTTTTCCCACGTATATTTGGTGTCACTTTTTTATGTGTTGTTACTATTGTTCTATTCCATTATTCCTATGTGTTTCTCTATTGTAACTATATAAGGTGTTAAAAATAATTTTTTTGTAACACTCCCCTACTTAGATTAGTGTAGGAAGTTGTTTCCACTCACTTGGATTCCATGTAGTTGGTATCAAAGCTTGGCCAAACTTGATTCCTTTGTTGGGTTAGAAGGGTTTTTTGAGTTGATCCTTGTTTTGAAGTGGGAGTTTTGTAGAGGTGTATTTCGTGACCTTGTTGCAGGAAAGAGATGGTAAGAACATCTAGGAGGATTGAGATGGAGAAGTTTAACAGTAGTAATTTTGAACTTTGGAAGCTCGAAATGGAAGGCATGCTCATATGTCATGATCTATGGGCTGCTATTTCTAGAACTAAACTATTAGGCATGAAACAAGAAGATTGGGATCTCATGGATAGGAAAGCCAAGGGTATTATTAGACTCTGTTTGGTTGATTCTTTCCTCCTAAATGTCCATGAAGGAAAAACTTCTACTTCTCTATGGAAGAAGCTTGGTGATGTCTATCAAGCTAAATCCTTGGTAAACAAGCTTTTCTTGATCTAAGGAAGATGAATTATCTAAAAAAATGGAAGATGGAGGATCTGTGCAAGTCATCTAAATTCATTTAATATGTTGGTTGCTCAAATGGGTTCCATTTGAGAAAAGATTCATGAACAAGACCATTGCATGCTACTTTTGTGTTTGTTGCCAGACTCTTGGGATCAGATGGTGATGGATATTGGAAACACTACTTTCACCTTCAAGATGGATGAGGTGGTTTCCTCATTATTATCTAAAGAAATGTGAAGTCTTCAGAGATGGCCAAGGAGGCCCTTGTTGCTCATGGAAGTGCAAAAGAGAGAGGAAAAAAAAAATATAAGAAATCTAAGTCAAAGTCTTCAGGGATATTGAAGTCTCTTGGTAAGAATTCCAAGGCAAAATTTTGGAACTGTGGCGAAGTCGGTCACATTCGAAAAGATTGCAAGGAGGAGAACAAGAAAAAAGGTCTTTCTCTAATTTTGAATTCGAGAAATCATCTCAAGATGATGGAGAAGAATTTATTGCAACCTTTCCCTCCCATGCATTGGATGATATGTATTTGATAGACTCAGGTGCATCCTTTCACATGACCTTTTATAGAGATTGGTTCTCAAAGTATGAAGAGTACAATGACGAAGAGGTGTACTTGGGTGATGACTCTCACCTGAATATTTTTGGCTATGGAAGATTCAAAACCAGATTTCCTAATAGATGAGTGAAGGGGATTGATGGTGTTTTGTATATCTTAGGTTTTGAATGAAACTTTCTTTCTATAAGTAAACCGAATGATTCAAGAGCGCAAGTTGTTTTCTCTGGTGGAGGATGCAAGATGACAAGAGGATCTATGGTGTTAGCTAAGGGAGTTCATATTGGCACTATGTTTCAGCTTCATGCATGCATTATACAGTGCAATAGTTCTTAAATTGATGTACTGAAGAAGAGATATTTGGATTCTTCATCCTCACCATTAGATCATGTAGAGAAGAAGTGTGTTGCAACTACATTTGATGGTCATGCATTTTGGGTACCTAAGGGTGCTCATTCCATGGAAATGAAGCTTCCTGCAAAGAAGACAATGTTATAGCACCAACAACTTGGTGAAATTGGTGAGAAGGGTTTTAGAACCCTAAAAAATAAGAGCATTGTTGAAGGCCTTGATGATTGTAATCTCAAGTTTGACTTTTTCAAATATTGTGTATATGGAAAACAACACCATGTTTCTTTTTATTCTAGTTCTCACAAGTCTTCTAGGGTTTTGGATTATGTTCATTTAGATGTTTTTGGTCCTGTGAATGTTCCCTCATTATCAAAATTTGTATATTTTGTTTCTTTCATAGATGATTACAATAGAAGGACATTCATTTATTTTCTCAAAAGTAAAGTTCAATTCTTTAGTTGATTTAAGTAGTTTAAGGCCTTGGTAGAAAATCAGACTAGCAGAAAGATTAAGTGTTTGAGGATTGATAATGGTGGTGAGTTTTGTTTCACAGAGTTTGAAAAGTTCTTTAAAGAGCATGGGATTGAGAGACATAAGACAACTCCCTACACTCCACAACAAAATGGAGTTGTAGAGAGGATGAACATAATTGTGATGGAGATGGCTAGGAGTATGTTGAGGGTTCTAGCCTTGAACAAAAATTTTGGGATGAAATAGTATCCATTGCATGTTATTTGATCAATAGATCTCCTGCATCAACGCTTGTTGGTAAGACACCCATGAGACATGTTATGGTAAAAATCCTTCAATGAGACATCTCATAGTATTTGGTTGTGAAGCTTACACTCATGTTTCGATTGAGAAGAGGTCAATGTTGGATAACAAGGTTGTTAAGTGTATCTTTATCAGCTATGTTCTTGGTGTGAAAGGGTACAAGCTTTGGAATCCAGAACCTCAAAAGGTTCTTTATAGTAGAAGTGTGATTTTTAGAGAGATGAAATCTTCCACTATTGAGTTGCAACTAGGGAAAGAGGAGAAAGAGAAGGAGGTAGTTCAGATTCCACCTACTCTGAAGAAAGAAGAACTAAACACTCCTATTGGACCTAATAATGAGGAGAGCTCAAGTAGCTTTGAAAGTTCTGGAGAAGGAGAAGAACCTCAACTTCAACCTTTGAGGAGATCTACCCAAGTTAGGAGACAACTGGAAAGGTTTGGTTATTCATTATTGGATTCTAGTTGTATTTTTGCTTTGATTACTAACACTGATGAGCCTAGGACTATTAGAGAGGCTATGTGTATGATTAATGTAGATTCTTGGATAAAATCCATGGATGAGGAGATGGATGCATTAAAGAAAAATAATACTTGGGATCTAGTACTTTTTCCTATTTGACATAAACCTTTCAGTAGTAAATGGTTTTTCAAGAAAAATGTGGTCTTGATGGCAGTGTTGAGAAGTAGAAGAAATGGTTGGTTGCTAAGGGGTTTTCTCAGGTGGAGGGAATTGATTATGGGGATATATTATCACTTATAGCAAAGCTGACATCTATATGACTTCTTTTATCACTTGTAGCAGTGTATGACTTATAAGTGGAACTTATGGATGTGAAGACAACATTCCTTCATGGTGATTTGGAGGAAGAGATTTACATGTCACAACTAGAGCATTTCATTGAAAAAGGTAAATAAAATTGGGTTTACAAACTGAAAAATTCTCTTTATGGTTTGAAATAGTCTCCTAGAATGTGGTACTAGAATTTGGATACCTATGTGTTGTCATTAAGATTTCAGAGATCTAAATATGACCATTGTGTATATTTTAAATCTAATAATGGTCACATTCTCATTATTGTCTTTTACATAGATGATATGTTGTTTATTAGGAATGGTGAAAGTATGATTTTAGATTTGAAGTTCTAGTTGTCAACACAATTTGAGATGAAATACCTAGTGCAACTAGGTACATTCTAGGAATGGAGATCACGAGAGATTAAGCTAACAAAAAGATTTGGTTAAGCCAAAGCAAGTATGTGAACTCGATGTTGGAAATATTCAGCATGGTAGATTATAAACAATTAGTTGTTCCTATGATGCAGGGGACAAAGCTTTATGTGAATGATTGTCCAAAATATCTTACTAAGATGGATGACATGACCAAAGTACCATATGCAAGTGCAATTGGTAGTCTAATGCATGTGATGATGTGTACGAGACTAGTCATTTCCCAAGTAGTGGGAGTCCTTATCTATTTTACAGCTAATCCTATATGGGTGCATTGGGATGTGGTTAAGAGAGTGTTCAAATATTTACAGGGTACTTTCAAGTATGCCTTGTGTTTTCATGGTTATCCTGATGGAACTCAACATTCTGTGAGTATTTGTGGATATGTGGATTCAGATTGGGTAGGTGACATTGATAACAGAAGATCCACTAGTGGTTACGTGTTTATGATGTTTGGTGGTGCTATCAGTTGGATGAGTAAGTGGTAGGTTGTAGTCTTGTTGTCAATGACAGAGGCAAAGTATATGGCAGCCACTCATGCCTGTAAGGAAGCTATTTAGCTTAAGAGATTGTGTTATGATATTGGTTTAGATGCAGGACAAATTACTATTTTTGTGATAGTAAAGTGTGATTTTCCTAGCAAAGAATCCTACCTTCCATGCCAAAACAAAGCACATCGATGTTCAGTATCATTTTGTTTATGATATGATAGAAGATGGAAAGGTGAACTTGAAGAAGGTTGACACTTTGGTGAATGTTGCAGATGCACTAAAAAAACCAATAAGCATAGAAAATTTTATATGGTGTTATGATTTCATGGGCCTTGGGGCCCTAAGCTGATGATTACGTATGACTCTCGGCAAGTCTTCAACAATTGGGAGAATTTTGGGATTAAGGTTTCTCAACCTTAGAGTCTTAATATTGATTTGATTAATGTATTATTGTATTTATTTATATTATTTAATTGTCTATGGTGTTATGTCACAAATTGAGACCCACTAGCTATGTGGCATCCCCATTAGAAGTGACTGGATGACACATAATCATCCCAAGTGGACATAGGCGTCCCACTTTGGAATCTTTTACCTATGATAGATTTTATGATGTGTCATAAGGCATCTTTATGCATGGAGGAAGTTGGCACCCAAGTTGGGTTATGACAAGTTGTAAGAGAATCGATTATTCCTGGTCAGTTATGACAGATTCTCTTACAGTTATAAGTCTTGTTAGTTATGATAGATTCTATAATAGTTGTAAGATGTGTAAGGAATCTGTCATAGCCTGTTTTTAGCATATTCTAGGCGCCCAAGCTTGAGGAAGGAATATTTGCATGTTATGACAATTGTAAGGAGTGTAAGTGAATATGTTAAGTGTGTCCAAATGCATGTTATGGTGTGGAAGATTGTGTCATGTGGATTTAGATGCCCTCTTCTTCTGGATGCTTCTTGAAGCTTGTATCTCTCTATATATTGAGTGCCTTGCATAATGTATGTCGTGACCCCTATTTTTAATAAGTAATTTATAATTCAATAATACTATTTTGATGCATTTAGTATTTAATTTAGTTGAATGATTATATTGTTCATACTTTTGAATGTTTAATTAAATTAATTAGGAGTGGAATAAAAGTACAATGAAACAAAAAGAATTTATTATTATTTTAATTATAGATTTTATTTTGCAAATAAATGATAACGATTTTTTATTTATAATAATTATTTTTATTTGCAAATGAATGATATTCTTTAATATTTAGTTGGAATGAATATTTATTTTACAATTAAAAAGGCATTTCTTTGTAATATATTATTTTTATTTTCAAGATCCGGTTACTTTTATTTTAAAGATTCGGTTATTGGAAAATTCAAGAGAAACCTTTAAAAGAAGGAAAATCAATAATGGAAACATAATAGTTTTCTTGATCTCAATTTTTCTACAAGAAGAATAACGGAAAAATGGGTGTTGGGTAGAGTTTTTTCTAGCATAGAAAATTAAAATGATGGCAAGAAGGAGAGGGGAGAATACAAGAAAAATAAGAAGAAGAGGAAAAACCTTCAAAAAGTGATTTCCAGAAGATCTAGAACAAAAAAAGAGGAAATACATAAATATAGCTACAATTATATTGCTTTATGTTGCATTCAAAAGAATCACGTCTCTGGATTGAATGAGGTGAGTGTATTTTTTTCTTTCAAGGCCGTAAGATCATGGGATTTATAGTTTTTTTTTCCAAAGAAAAATACAGAGTGCTTGCAAAATTTGTTACTATATGTCATTTCTTTTCATTTTTGTTTTGTTTTATGTTTCAAGCTCAAATTTAGCAAGCTGCATAGACAATTGATAAATTTCTAAACAAATAATATTATGCATAAAGATTTCAGCACATTGATTAAGTTTTTTTTTTTGAAATTTAAATTAAATAGGATAACATTACTCCATCATTTTCCCACTTGACATCATACATTTTAAATTACACCCATAGAGATACAATTACATAGAATTAAGTACAGTGATCAAGGACCATGGCCTTTTTGCACCAAGAGAACTTTTCCGTGGTGACTGGCTTCGTAAGAGAATTTGCAACATTATCCAAAGTGTCAACTTTTTCAATCAAGACCTATCCATTCTCAACCATTTCTCACACAAAGTGATACTGAACATCAACATGCTTAGTACGAGCATGATACATAGGATTTTTAGCCAAACATATGGCACTCTAACTATCACATCCAATCCTCACTATCTTGCAATCAAAACCAATACCATTACCAAGTCTCTGTAACCAAACTGCCTCCTTAGAGGCATGTGTAGCAGCCATATACTCTGCTTTAGTTGTGGACAAAGCAACTGTAGGATGTCTTTTACTCATCCAACTTATTGCACCTCCAAACAAAGTAAACACATAGCCACTAGTGGACCTTAAACTATCCAAGTCACCTGCCCAATCTGAATCAACAAAACCCTGTATGTCCAATGACTTATCAACATTGTCAGTACCATGATAAACCAAATAGTAATAAAAAGTGCCTCGCAAATATCTAAATACCCTTTTAACAAAATTCCAATGTTCTTTACCAGGGTTAGACATAAACTTGCTTAGAACTCCCACTGCTTGGGCTATATCTGGTCTAGTACAAACCATTGCATACATTAAACTACCAACAACACTAGCATAAGGAACTTTAGACATTTCATCAATATCATCATCCAATTCAGGACACATGTCTAAACTTAACTTAGTACCAACAGGAAATGGAATATTTACTGGTTTACAGTCCCCATATTAAACCTCTGCAAAATAGTGTTAACATACTTACTCTGACTTAACCAAAGCTTTTTGTGAATTTGATCCCTAATGATTTCCATCCCAAGAATATATTTAGCAGCCCCTAAATATTTCATATCAAATGTGCTAGAAATTTGAGTTTTAAGTTCCCTAATCATTGCCTTATTGTTACCAATGAACAACATATCATCCACATATAAGACAATAATTAGTATCTGATCATCAATAACTTTAAAATAAACATAGTGATCCTCTTCACTTCTAACAAAACCCATCTTTAATGCAAAAGCATCAAAATTATGGTACCACATCCTAGGTGAATTTTTTAAACCATATAGAGACCGTTTTAACCTGCAAACCAAGTGTTATTTTCCTTTCACAACAAAACCATTAGGTTGTTGCATATAAATTTCTTCCTTGAGATCCCCATGCAAGAAAGCAGTTTTAACATCCATTTGTTCTATTTCTAAATCATAAGCAGTAGCAATGGATAAAAGGAATCTAATAGAAGTTAACTTAGCAACAGGAGAGAATATTTCACCAAAATCAACTCCCTCTCTCTGGGAGTAGCCCTTGGCCACTAATTTGGCCTTGTATTGTTCCAACTTACTGTTTGCACCAAACTTCTTTTTATATACCCACTTACAACCAATGGCCTTTATTCCTTTGGGAAAACTAAAAAAATCCCATGTGTCATAGTTTTTCAAAGACATCATCTCATCCTGCATGGCCTGCATCCAAGACTCACATTCTTTTGAAGAGAGAGCATTCCTGAAAGATCTAGGTTCATCATCAGTACATATCAAAGAAAATTTACAATGAAAATCAGGTGGGCTATACCTGTCAACTAGATTTCGTTGTCTTGTGGACCTTCTCAAAGGTGGAGTAAGAGATTCCTCCTCATGTTCATCCTCATTGTTTTCAACTTCTTCTGTTACAACAAATTCTTCAGAACTCTCTTCTTCTTCTCCATCTTCTTGTCCATATCTATGTTCTTCCACATGTGCATCTTCTTGCTTAGTTTCAAAATGCATTGTTTTTTACTTTTCCTTTGGTTGCTCATCTTTAGAGTTAGCTCTAAATTCCCTAAAAATAACATCTCTAGAAAATATCATCTTTCGTGTTAGTGGATTCCAAAGTTTATAACCTTTAATAATTTCACCATAACCTACAAAGATGCATTTCTAAGATTTGGGATCCAATTTAGACTATTTCTCTTTAGGAACATGAACAAAAGCCTCACAACCAAAGACCCTTAAATGTGAAACTGAAGGATTTTTACCCAACCACATTTCATAAGGTGTTTTATCAACAAGAGCTTTACAAGGAGATCTGTTAATTAAATAACAAGCAGTACCAACAGCTTCTGCCCAAAAACATTTATCTAACTTAGCACTACTTAACATGCTCCTAGCTCTTTCCATTAATGTACGGTTCATTCTTTCTGCTACCCCATTTTGTTGGGGTGTGTAAGGTGTAGTCTTTTGCCTAATAATTCCTGCATGTTTGCAAAACTCATCAAATTCCTTAGAACATTATTCACCCCCATTGTTAGATCTCAATACTTTTATCTTATAATTTGTTTGCTTTTCAACCAATTCCTTAAATTCCTTAAATTTGGTGAAAACTTCAGATTTTTATGCATAAAATAAATCCAAGTATATCTTGAGTAATCATCAATGAAGGTAACATAATAACGTGATCTACTCAAAGAATTTGTATCCACTGGACCACATACATCCGAATGAATTAGTTCTAACAATCCATTAGCTTTATTAGTTCCTTTAGGAAATGATGACCTGTTTTGTTTACTAAACACACAATCCTCACATAAATCATTTTTACCAACAGAATAATCAGAAATACCATCTACTAGTTTCTTATCAAGTATGGTCCTAAGACCTTTTTCACTAATGTGACCCAATCTATGGTGCCACAACATACATGCATTTTTAGTGCTAGTTACAAAAGAGGAGTTACAAAAAGTAGAGGCATGTAACGTAAACAGATTCCCTATCTGAGATCCTTTAGCAACCACCAAACTTCCCCTTACCATCCTACAACCAAACTTGTCAAATGTCACATTCATTCCAGAATCATTCAACTTGGAAACCAAAATTAAAATTTTTGTAAGTCCTGGAATATGTAAAAAATTATCAAGGATTTTAACCCTCCCATTACTGAAACACAACTTTACCTTTCCTTTACCAACAATCTTTTGTGAGTTGTTGTCACCCATGAAGACCTGTCCTCCATCATATTCTCTGTATGTAGAAAACCACTTCTTGTGAGGAGTCATATGGAAGGAAGCACTTGAATCAATAAGCCAAGCATCATGGCAAACTGTGTTAGTTGAAATAATCAAAGCATCATAATCACTGTTATCAGAGGATTTTTCTGTGAAGGAATCTGCATTCATTTTCTTATTTCTACATTCCTTCATCCCTTCTTCACATGTCCCTGTTTACCATAGTTCCAACACTTCACTCTGCTCTTTCCAGGGGTCTTAGATCGTCCTTTAGACTTATCCTTCTTCTTATCCCCTTTAGGCCCTTTCTCGTTGGGCCTACGTCGCACATGCAAGGCATCTTGGGAGCCACTATGCATGGTCTTCCTCCTCATCTCCTTTGAAAGAAGTATGGGAATAACATTATCCATCTTAGGTTCTGCACCACCACTTGTTATAACCATAATTAAATTTCCCCAAGATTCTAGAAAAGAGCAAATCAATAGAATACATTTATCCTCATCTTCTATTTTAACATCAATAGATGCAATCTAACTTATAATCAAATTAAAAGCATTCAAATTTCCAACAATAGAATCACCATTCTTCATATTTAATAAATATAAACATCTTTTGAGATACAACTTGTTAGACAAACTCTTAGTTTGATAGATTTCACCTATCTTCCTCCAAAGCTTGTATGTTGTGTCTTCTGAAGAGACATTCAGGAGCAAAATCATTGAGACACAACTGAATGGTCCCTCGAGCCTTCTTTTCTAACTTCTTCCAATCTTCATCTGACAAGGTTGAAGTAGATGGCTTCTTATCAACTGAAACTGGTAATCACTAATCTCTCTCCTCAAGGAGATCCTCCACTTTCAACTTCCACATCTCATAACCAGTGCCATTGAATTTCTCAATATCTTGACGAGAGGTGGAGGCCATGGTATACAATCTTTCACAAATATGCAAAACTCACAACACAAAAGCTTCCACTGCAGCAAAAACCTTCAACACTTTAAAAGGAAAGCATCCCTTCCTTAACAGAACCGTTAGCTCGGATACCAAATGTTGATTATCAAGGTGAAGAAAGCTTGCAATATGAACTTAAATAGGTGAATGCAAATCTGAAATATGTAGATTAACCTTTAGCCTTTGTGTGAAGAAATAATGAGAGAGAGATAGAAGAATCATAACATGCAACAACAGATTTACGTGGAGAAACCCCAAAGGGAAAAAAACTCCACCACCGAAAGAGAGGAAAGTATATTACTAATATTATGAAATATTACATGCAGCAATAGACTTCTCTTATCATCCCTATAAAATCCTGCATCACCCTGTTACCTTGCAAACCTGCAAAACTAAATTGAATAACTCTAGCTCAAGGCCCCTATTTAAAGAGATTTGTGAGGATGAAGACCACCATGGTTTCACCAAACAATAGGAAGCAATACCACCTAGAAAAACCCATGCCTCCCTTCATGAAATAGTCATGACATCCTAAAAATAGCCTCTTACAGATGCTCTTACAACTGTCATAAGGCATAACTTATGCATGAGCACCTGGGGTCAAAGATAGCATATTCTGTCATAGGAATCTGTCATACTTGTCATAGGAATCTGTCATATTGTAATAGAATCTTATGACAACTTTCATACATGTCATAGATGCTCTTACAACATCCTAACAATTTTCGTAAGCTAGATATCTAGAAGTTAAATAAAGATTTACAATTTGGAGTGTTAAACCTTAAATTCTATGAAATTTTTGAGCACAATATAGTTAAGAAAAAGAAGAAGTAAAGACCAACTATTTAATTATATTCAGAAATAGGGTCCACATCCGCAGTATGCTAAATATGTTTGACAGGTATTTCAAGATAGTTGAATTTGAATTCATGAATTATGAATATATGTATGATTTTTCTTGGATCATTTAGTAAAACGATTTGTAAATATTTCATGTTTTACCATTTCATTGTTGAAAATGTGAGACAATTTGGCCTTTCTTTTCCTTGAAAATTTAGTCTATACTTTTACAATTGAAGACGTATTAGCTTAGAAATCAATAGAAGATAGAGGACCCTATGGCTCACCCTACCATTAGATCCATTTTTTTTTCCTTTGAGCTGTAAGGCTAACTAGTTGCTTTTTGATACCCACTACTAGAAACTGAAAACCAAGGGCATATAGGGTGAACTGTGAGTGTGGGGTCATGGGGCTAGTAATATAGAGAGAGTGATATAATTTCTTCAAAGTTGTGTTTCAATCAATCACATTCAAAGAAGGATCTCTTTTTTTTCAATTGCATAAAAAACAAATATGCTTAGAATTGTGGTTGTCTAAGTAATTCCCTTATGAGGATAAATTCCCAAAAATTTGATATTTTAAAGACATTCATGGCTCTTAGATGTAATTACAGTAGAATTTAGCCAGGGTTTTATATCATTTTTATTCTCTCAGTGCTACGTAGACTCTTAATGCTATAGTTTACCTTAGTTATATATCATTTTTATTCTATCAATGTTAAAAAATTGATAATTGCAACTATATTCAGTTTAGATCCGTTATTCTTGGTGAAATGAGGAGAACATTCAACTAAGTTGTTTTTTTTAAGATGGACTTTCACAAAGTTTCTTTTTAGTGGAATTTTTGTTGAAGTAAGCACATAGAGAACAATAACAATTATTGTAAATGGATAATCACATAAATTAATATACTTGCATATTATTGATATAAATATGATGAATACATGGAGTGTGGGCTTACTACCCATGAAAAGGGTACCATGTTGGCACTTGAATAGTCTTCTTTTGATGAATTACTTAATTTTTGAATGTGGAGTTTCTTGTAAATGTAGAGGTTCTTGTGCAATCACAACTGTTGCAAGCAACTATTCACCAACCACTAGTAATTATGTCATATACTTAGTTCATTGCAACTACACTCACATTAATTTCAATGAATTTGAAATTTTACAATGTATATGATGCTACACTCCTCATTTGATAAAATCGTAATTAGAAAAATATCACCATAATTATGGCTAAAAATATCACTAAGTTTGGTTAGTGTGATTGAGTGTTAAAGTGGAGCAATTACCATGATGAAGACCTGGTTCAGATCTACTAGCTAGGCCAAAGCTTCTTAGAATAAAGTAGGCCAAACAGTGCCAGTGTGTGGCCACATTTGTGGTGTGTCATCCCTCATTTTTGTCCCCTCTCATCCCGAGCCTAGTGATGTCTAAGTTTTATGAATTGAAAAGCAGAAACATGTCTCTGTCGGTGACTCTTGCTGGGACATTGTATAAGAATAATTATTTTAGGGGTACTTCTTGTTGTCTGTCTTAGTAACTTGCATGTTGGAGTTGAACCTCCAAGTATAGTAAGTAGAAAAATAATAGTTGTTGTACTTAGTACCTTGCAGCATACCCAGTTTCTTAGCTTTGTCTCTTCCTTTCTTGTAATATGGTGCTTAGGACTATGTTTACTCTTCAGATATAAATATGAAATAGCATAGGCTATTGTACTTGTTTTTTTTTTGGATTTGAGAAGTGAATGCTTGATTTCTATACATGTACTTGTTTTTTTTTTAGACTATGTGAGCCAAGTAGTTCAAGAACAATCAACTTGTTGTTGGTTTATTAGTTTCTACAAAATTCATGCATGTGATTCCCTTCTAGTCTATGTTAATGTTGTAATATTTATTGTAATCACCTTTATTAGACAACAGGTGTTTCAATGAGTGTTGCTAGTGTCTTCTATATTCTAATCTTAAATTTAAGTCACACATCCATGTTAAATTATAGTTTATCCCTTTATGATTCATATGTATGTGTGGTCAGTTGTTACATTTGTTCTTATCTTGTGACATTGAATTCCACTATTTTACCTTAACTATTTTGTAGTATCATTTTCTTATTGTTGAAATCTCTATGAATAAATGAGTTAGAAGTAAGCATTCTAGTTGTAATTGAATAGGCATGTGTGCATTCTAGCAGGACTAGGATTACTTTCAAGAAGCTTTACATGATTGGTTATGTTTGTTAGTGTATTTGTGTGATATTTGATAGGTCATTAGAAGTAGAATTGTCTTATTTGCAAATACTTGGGAGAGAGTCGTGATAGTGTTGGCATTACCTTAATTTCATATGCAAGGATGATGCATTGGTGAAACTTGGAAATGTTACTTGTAGATTTATGTGACTTGTAAAAGAACTTGAATATGTTCCTTGTGATATAGAAATATGTAATGAATGGTCATGTCAATGAGACAGTATGATCATTTCCCACGAGGCATCTTGTAACCATTGAGACTTTGTAGCCAGTAAGGCTCTTCCAGTGAGGCATTTCATTAAGCTAGTGAGGCACTTTTACGAGTGGTTTTTCATCCCTAAGAGGGTTTTCCACTCATGAAAATATGTGTTATGGTTTATTTGTGGATACATTTATGATCTTGCCATTTCCTTAATTTGCATTACAACATTTGAGTTTACATATATTATTGAGATGATAATTCATGTGTAAGCCTACATGGCTAAATCTAATGAAGGCATGGCCTTGTTTTAATATACCTTGATTTATTGATGCATGTTATTCCATTACATATAGTGACAACAATAATTTAATCATTCCTCTTATTCCACACCTTTTTATAATTATCTTATTCTATTAAATTATTTTGGAAACTAAACCTAATGATATTATTACATGTGTTTTTTCGGTCCTTACATTTTTGGTATCAGAACACTCAGGCTCAACACTTGGGCCTCGAGTCTTCTATGCTTAGGTTGCATTATAGTACATGAACCTGTTGCATTGAAAAGTGAACGCTAGTATGGGTGATTCTTTCTTGGTTAATTGGAACCGATTAGAAGTTGAGGTGTAGTTTGATTATTCAAGAAATTTAGAGGTGTGAGGCCCCTTCACCTTAGTTGCTTTTTCATAAGAATTGCTAGAAAGAGTGATGGTGACTATTTGAAACAAGCCAAGATGGATAAATTATAGTGTTATTTGCAGTGATCCAAGATGGATAGTAAAGGGTGACAATGAATGATGATGTGGAAAAAAATTAAATTATTAAGAGAAATATATTGTGAAGAGAGATCTCTCTAATGACGTAAAGGATGAATGAGTTGA
Organism: Sequoia sempervirens; assembly: GCA_007258455.2. Lineage (NCBI taxonomy): Eukaryota > Viridiplantae > Streptophyta > Pinopsida > Cupressales > Cupressaceae > Sequoia > Sequoia sempervirens. The sequence goes on from VDFB02271358.1 coordinate 234,647,624, forward strand.
TAAGATACAAAGGAAGAAGAAAAGAAGAAATTTCTAATGAGCGGAAGAAGGAAGATCACCTGTGAAGTAAATAAAGTGGATAATAACAAATAAATATTGGTTCAACTTTCTTAAAGGTAGGAGACCTAATATGGATGTTTTAAAGGCAAGGATTTTTGTAACAGTACTAGGCATTGGGCAAGTTGGTTTTTGAGAAACGTCTTATTCTTTTATGATAGGGATCTAGTAGAATCCCTGAGGTCTTTCAAAAATGCAAAGTTCAAATGTCTTAATAACCTTCATTTGTGATTCATGGTAGAAATTGATTGGCATGGTGAATCTTTTATGCTCGATTGTTTTAGTGAAAGTACTTGTACATGTGTTATATGAGAATGATACTTGTACAATAATGCACTTCTCATGCTCTGTGTGAATGAAACATCTGTATGAATGATTGTATGCATATCACAAAATATTTTTTCCTTAACTGTACTTATATCTATACTTGGACGAGAAATGTTCACTATACTAATGTGAGTGATGCATATTTAATATTATTGTTGTTCTTGTGTGAGTGATGCTCTAGAGTAAGTTCTTGATTATTTTGTGTGGGTAAAGCATTTGAATAATTATTAAATTCCTTATTTTTGTGTGAGATATACTTTTGATACTCATTGTGTTTATTGGATTGATTAATGATCACTATAACTGCACTACTGTAATTTATACATATTTCCCCTTTTGTGCGAGCAATGCACTTATGCGAGAGATGCACTTACCATATTCATTGTATGAAAACTTGAATGAGTAATGCACATTTTGTACAAGACATGTTCCATATTTGTGCAAGTGAGGCACTACAGGTAAATTATGTATTTATACCCTGTGCGAGTTAGGCACCATGGGTTTATGTATTCTTGTTTGTTAATTATTCATTCTATGTGCACTTGAGCATGTTATGCACTATTATATCATCTGGTCCTTCTTCTATGCAACTTTATTTTTCTTGTTGAATATGTTGTGTGTGATAAATTTTAAGCATACCTTCCAGGACAGGATGCCAAATGTGGGTTAACAGAGAAGGTGATCTTCTTTTCCAAGATCAACCAAATTGTGTATATATGCTTTGGCCAAAACAAGTTGTACCATTGAAATAAATGGATAATGAATGCCTATAACTTTTATATGTTTCTCTGCCACATCCTGAATGCAAGAAATATGTTCATTCTAGTATAAGAGTGCATATAAGGCACCAGACATGCATCGAGAGTTTCCCTCTTGCCCTATTATTATTGGTTTCTAGGCGCCTCATGCAGGGTCGGGTGTTCTTCGAGTTAGCAAGAATCCTGGGGAAGTGTTATGCTTCATGGTTGGGTGGGAAAAGCACCTTAACCATGCTCTTGACCTTCAGCTTGCAAAAGACCATTAGGTTATGGCAGCTGAAAATTGATTAAATATTTTACTTTCCTTATGTAATTTAGAAACTAGATATGTATCATTGCATGGATCATTGTATGGCTTGTTTATTCAATTAATGTAATGCACTTCTCTTGGATGCACTCTTGTTGCATTTGTAAAAAGGTAAAGGATTATGCATATCATGTTGATATTGGGTGCCTCAATCCCACAGGCTGAAACCTCTGAGAGAGCTATTTCGCTGAGACTGCTCAGATGTCTGGCTGATTTGCTAGTTGATCCTAAACTATTGTTGTGACCCCTGGAATGTCTTGGCGATCAGCATAACCTGGAAAGTCTGAATGAAGTTTCAGAAACAATAGAAAGTCTGGCCGATATCAGCGTGACCTTTGGTCTGTTTGGTTGATGTAGTAATTGGTGTGACTTGCTTCTATCAGAATGAGTCTTAGCGTCGGTAGAAGTCTTGCTGATAGAACTGTCCCATTGATAGTTGTTGTGACTCTGGCCAATAGTACTTTGTCAGTATGACTCCTGGCAAAGGATGGACTTGGGGTGACTTGGAACCCGTGGGGTGACTCTTAGCGACATCCTAAGTCTTGTTGGCGGATGTTCATATTGGTATGACTTGAGGGATTGTTATGACTCATAGCGACTAGCGATTGTTTGGATGATGGGTCTGCTGAGGATATCGGTGAAAGGTCTTGCCGATCTTGCCGATAGAGTAAGTCTCGCCGATGGGAGTATTGATGTCAATGTGACTTTTGAACTCATTTTGATCTCCTGCCGATAGCAGTGACTCTTGCCGATAGCGATGGATGTGTAATCGGTCTTGTGTCATCGGGGAGACACGGTTAGTGTCTCACGACATACGAATACTATTTGAACACTTTTGACCAATTGGAAGACTATCCTACGTGGTGTGTCTTGGACCAATCAAAGAAGGTGGATTATGAACCGTTTTGTTGTGAGACTGTTGCAACTATTTTTGTGTGGAAGGCTAACAATGATGTTGAGCTAGATGTTTGAAAGTTGTGATTTGACAGTTGAAAATAAACCAATTCAGAGAGGTAGTTGAGAATGAATGTATATATGTATGCATTGGACATTCTGTAAAATAGAGCGATAGAGAGAGGGATGAGAGGCTAGCTGAAAGGCCGAGGCCATGAGGCCAAAGCAGAGAAAACGAGAGGCAGGGTTATGCTATTGGAATCTCTCCTGATCATGGATCATGGTTGATCTCTCTCATGTTGATCTGCACTGTATATTGTGTGAGGGTATTGCAACAGTGCGAAGATTTTTTGGCTTGAGAGGTTGATCAGGAAATGTACAGGGGGAGAGTTTGCTACCAGGTTGTATCCAAAATGAACAAGATGTAATCTCTTAAAGCGCTATGAGCCTAAATTGTACTGTAACCTTTTGTTGTTGCATAATGCAATGGATTGATCTTTGGAGGGTGGAGTTTTTTATCCAAGAGGATTTTCCCCACGTAAATCTTTATGTTCTAGTTTTTGTCTTATTTTTCATCTGTGTTGGTTTTGTTTCTAGAATTTGTTATTGCTTGCTATTGAATTTACATGTGCTTCTCTCAGAAGGATTAATGTGGAAAATGAACTGTGTTTGTTTCCTCTTTAGGACATAGTTGTACATGTCTTTGAGACAATCTAATCAAAATTAAAGTTACCGAAGGAACTACTGTTCTTGGAGGTTTCTCTGAGATGACCAAAATTTCCCTTACAAGTGGTATCAAAGCCTTCCTTTGGGTGTTGGTTATGGGTATTTCTCCTGTGAATATTTCTCAATTTGTTAGGCTGGAGGAAATATGGAGGAATCGACTGATGAAATTGATCCTTTGGTGAGTGGAAGTCTTGTGATATTCAAAGACAACACACGTAGCTTGAAGGATGGTGAAGATGGAGAAAAGGGAGTTGATCATGTTGGTTTGTTGTGATATGTATCTCCTTGTTGGTAATAGTATAACCTTGGTGTATGAGGTGGATTTTCTTGCTTTTTGGTTGTGTAGCAGTAAAGCTTTCATATTGGGTGTCTATGTGAGAGGCTCCTTGATGATATGGAGAAGCCTAGGTTGTTTCTCAGCCATGGAAGAGAGTGCTTATGCTAGGTGGTGTTTCTTGGTGTTGGAAGGAATTGTTTCTTGTTAACCTCAAATACATAAAGGCTATGGATTTAATCATTAGTTGATTTTCAAGTTCTGAAATAGCCTTTCTCTCTTTCTCGGATGCATGTACATTTTGGTGGTTTAGATTTGGCCTGAAAGGGGCCTGGATTTCCTGAAATGTTGTTTTCTTTTTAAGGATGTTTTGTACTTGCATGGCTATGTGGTTTTGTAGGTTTTACATGATTAAGCAAAACTTGTGGTTATGTGGAGTTGTTAAACTATTTTCTAGACCTTGGCTTTTGGGATGTTGCTGGATGAGATAGTTGTAGTTCTGCATGCATGATTTGTGCATGGTTTGAGGAGGTGTGATTTCTTCTCTACATGGGAGTGTTAGTATGTGAGTTTTCACTTAGCATTCTTGTGGTGGTGCTTGTGGGTTCCTTGATTATGGTGCTCGTTGTGGACATGTTTGGAAAATTGGGTTTGGCGCGATCTAGTGTTTTGAGTCATGTTGTCTACATGGTTATTCTCTTTGAAATCTCAGTGTTGTAGTTTCCAATGCGATGATGGGCTTGCATGTTCAATTTTTGTGATCTACAAGTTATGTGGTTGGTGGATTAGCTACCCATTGGCTACAATGAGATAACTTGGATGTGGATTGTCTTTATCCACAAGGTTTATTCATTGTTGGTGTAGACTTGTTTGCTAGCCTTGTCTGTGGTCACTTGTGCATTGGTGTGATTGCTTTGAGATGAGAGGATGGATATTGTTGAGTACCTAAATAGTCAGTTATGGGAACCTGTAGTAGGTGGTCATGATGCTTGGAGAGCTCAGATGTCACGTTTCAGTGGGAGCTTTAGTAGTAACTGTGGGTTCATCACATGGTGGTGAATAGTCTTCTTTAGTGTTGTAGATGTTTCTAGAAGGAGCTCTTAGATCCTATTGCTACAGAAGGGTTCTTTTGCATTTGCATGGACATTATTTGAAGATGTGCAACATCTTGGAACCATGGAGGACACTTGAAGTCTTTGGCTGAGGTGTTGGTGGTGCTTGACAGGTGATGTTGGTTTTGAGTTTGTCTGTCTTATGTCATGGTATATTCTTGGTTATTGACTGGAGTTTTGACATTGTGCATTATACTTGAGACCCTGGTGAAGTCACTTGGAGTATGGTATCTCCTAAGGGAGATGTGTAGATCATGGTGTCATGATAAGCTCCTGATTCAGATGACTGGAGCTTTGACAGTGGTCTAGTAATTCTTTGTGTATTGGGTGCTCTAATTATTTGCTTGATGCTTCATGTTAATGCAATAATGCAATTGGAGTTTAGCATGAGATGATCAGTTGCTAGTACTCATGGATACATGAAAAATAAGGTGAGGCTATTTTTCTCTTATTAGAGAAGTGTTGATGATGGTTACTCTTGATGAATTTTTTTAGCAGAAAGTCTGAGAAGCCTACACCTTGGTTGAACGTGAGTTCAATAAGAGACCTATGAGGAGATTGCTCTTGGATTAGTCATGATGGCTTGCATATCTTGAAGGAGTATTCTTGCTCCCACTCTTGGTCTGCTCAACAGTTTATCTAAGACGTATTTGGCCCATTATATCTTTCAGATGTGTTTTCTATTCACTTACATGATATGGATATTGAATTGCTATCTAATGGCTCTGGAGGATTCGTAGTGGAAGATATACAGCTTGGTTTATCTCCTTGAGCTTGTGTTATGTCATTTACTGATGAGAAATGGTAGGAGATGATTTATGGGCTGATTTCCTGATATGGGAAATGAAGTAGTGGGTGTTGGGTAGAGTTTTCTGTAGCATAGAAAATTAAAACGGTGGCAAGAAGGAGAGGGGAGAATATAGGAAAAATAAGAAGGAAAAACCTCCAGGAAGTGATTTCCAAAAGATCCAGAACAAAAAAAGAGGAAATACATAAATATAGCTACAATTCTATTGCTTTATGTTGCATTCAAAAGAATTGTCTCTAGATCGAATGAGGTGAGTGTATTTTTTTCTTTCAAGGCTGTAAGATCATGCGCTTTATAGTTTTTTTTTTCCAAAGAAAAATACAGAGTGCTTGCAAAATTTGTTACTATCTATCATTTCTTTTCATTTTTGTTTTGTTTTATGTTTCAAGCTCGAATTTAGCAAGTTGCATAGACAATTGATAAATTTCCAAACAAATAATATTATGTGTAAAGATTTGAGCACATTGATTAAGTTTTTTTTTTCAAAATTTAAGTTAAAAAGGACAACATTACTTTGTCATTTTTCGTAAGCTAGATATCTAGAAGTTAAATAAAGATTTACAATTTGGAGTGCTAAACCTTAAATTCTATGAAAATTTTGAGCACGATATATTTAAAAATTAAAATAAGTAAAGATCAGCTATTTAATTATATTTAGAAACAGGGTCTACTCCCGCAGTATGCTAAAGATGTTTGACAAGTATTTCAAGATAGTTAAATTTGAATTCACAAATTATGAATATATGCATGATTTTTCTTGGATCATTTAGTAAAATGATTTTTAAATATTTCATGTTTTACCTTTTCATTGTTGGAAATGTGAGACGATTTGGCCTTTCTTTTCCTTGAAAATTTAGTCTATACTTTTACAACTAAAGGTGTATTAGTTTAGAAATCAATAGAAGATGGAGGACCCTATGGGTCACCCTGCCATCAGATCCGGTTTTTTTTTCCTTTGAACTATAAGGCTAACCAGTTGCTTTCTGATACCCGCCGCTAGAAACTAAAAACCAAGGGCATATAAGGAAAACTGTGAGTGTGGGGTCATGGGGCTAGTAATACGGAAACCTAAAGTGATATAATTTCTTATAAGTTGTGTCTCAATCAATCACATTTAAAGAAGGCTCTCTTTTTTTCAATTACATAAAAAACAAATATAATTAGAATTGTGGTTGTCTAAACAACGCCCTTATGAGGATAAATTCCCACAAATAAAATTTGATAGTTCAAAGACATTCATGGATCTTAGATGTAATTACAATAGGATTTAGCCATGTTTTTATATCATTTTTATTCTCTCAGCGTTATAAAATTGATAATTGCAACTATATTCAGTTTAGATCTGTTCTTCTTGGTGAAATGAGAACATTTAGCTAAGTTGTTTTTTTTAAGATGGACTTTTACATAATTTATTTTTAGTGGAATTGATGTTGAAGCAAGCACATAGAGAATAATAACAATTATTGTAAATGGATAATTGCATAAATTAATATACTTGTATATTATTGATATAAATATGATGAATACATGGAGTGTAGGCTTACTACCCATGAAAAGGTACCATGTTGGCACTTGAATAGTTCTCTTTTGATGAATTACTTAAGTTTTGAATGCGGAGTTTCTTGTAAATGTAGAGGTTCTTGTACAGTCACAACTATTGGAAGCAACTATTCACCAACCACTAGTAATTATGTCATATACTTAGTTCATTGCAACTACACTCACATTAATTTCAATGAATTCGAACTTTTACAATGTATATAATGCTACACTCCTCATGTGATAAAATCGTAATTAGAAAAATATTACCGTAATTATGGCTAAAATATGCATCACTAAGTTTGGTTAGTGTGATTGAGTGTTAAAGTGGAGCAATTACCATGATGAAGACCTAGTTCAGATCTGCTAGTTGGGCCAAAGCTTCTCATAATAAAGTAGGCCAAACAGTTCCAGTGTGTGGCTACATCTATGGTGTGTCATCCCTCATTTGTGTCCCCTCTCATCTCGAGCCTAGTGATTTCTAAGTTTTATGAATTGAAAAGCATATGCATGTATCTCTCGGTGACTCTTGTTGGGACATTGCATAAGAATAATTATTTTAGGGGTACTTCTTATTGTCTGTCTTAGTAACTTGCATGTTGGAGCTCAACCTCCAAGTAAAGTAAGTAGAAAAATAATAGTTGTTGTACTTAGTACCTTGCAGTATACCCAGTTTCTTAGCTTTTTCTTTTCCTTGCTTGTAATATGGTGCTTAGCACTATCTTTATTCTTCAGATCTGAGTATGAAATTTTGTAGGCTGTTGTACTTGTTTTTTTTCAGATTTGAGAAGTGAATGCTTGATTTCTATACATTGAATTGTTAGGCTATGTGATCCAAGTAGTTCAAGAACAATCAGCTTGTTGTTGCTTTATTAGTTTCTACAAAAGTCATGCATGTGATTCCCTTCTAGTCTGTGTTAATGCTATAATATTTTTATTTGTAATCACCTTTATTGGACAACAGGTGTTTGCAATGAGTGTCGCTAGTTTCTTCTATATTCTAAGCTTAAATTTAAGTCACACATCCATGTTAAATTATAGTTTATCCCTTTATGATTCGTATGTATGTGTGGTCAATTGTTACATTTGTGCTTATCTTGTGACATTGAATTCCACTATTTTACCTTAACTCTTTTGTAGTATCATTTTCTTATTGTTGAAATCTCTATGATTCAATGAGTTAGAAGTAAGCATTGTCATTATAATTGCATAGGCATGTGTGCATTCTAACAGGACTAGGATTACTTTCAAGAAGCTTTACGTGATTGGTTATGTTTTCCAGCGTATTTGTGTGATATTTGAGAGGTCATTGGAAGCATAATTTTCTTATTTGCAAATACTTGGGAGTGATTCATGATGGTGTTGGCATTACTTTAATTTCATATGAAAGGATGATGCATTGGTGAAACTTGGAAATGTTACTTGTAGATTCATGTGATTTGTAAAAGAACTTCAATGTGTTCCTTGTGATATAGAAATATGTAATGAATGGTCATGCCAATGAGACAGTATGATCATTTCCTATGAGGCATATTGTAACCATTGAGACTTTGTAGCCAGTAAGGCTCTGCCAGTGAGGCATTTCATTAAGCTAGTGAGGCACTTTTACGAGTGGTTTTCATCCCTAAGAGGGTTTTCCACTCATGAAAATCCGTGTGTTATGGTTTCTTTGTGGATGCATTTATGATCTTTCCATTTCCTTAATTTGCATTATAGTATTTGAATTTACATATATTGTTGAGATGATAATTCATGTGTAAGCCTACATGGCTAGATCTAATGAAGGCATGGCCTTGTTTTAATATACCTTGATTTATTGATGCATGTTATTCCATTGAATATAGTGACAAAAGTAATTTAATCATTCCTCTTATTCCAAACCTTTTTATAATTATCTATTTCTATTAAATTATTTTGGAAACTAAAGGATGAAATTAGTAAATGTGTTTTTCTGGTCCTTACAATGTATAGTTTGTCTGCAGGTAAAGAAGTGTTGTTGGTATCGCTCTTGAACATGTTTTTGTTTTGAAGCACTTGTTGAAGAAAGCTTTGTACTTGGGGTTGTATTGTAACTCTTGTTTGAAGTAATACAATAGTGCTATGCTTTTGGAGGGTAGGGTTTTTTACTCGAAATGGTTTTCCCCATGTATATTGGGTGTCACCGTTTTATGTGTTATTGTTGTTATATTCCATTATTCCTATGTGTTTCTCTATTATAAACATATAAGGTGTTAAAAAGATTTTTTTTGTAACCCTCCTCTACTTAGATTAGTGTAGGAAGTTATTTTTGCTCACTTGGCTTCCTTTCACCTTGATCAAACCATGTTTTGGTAATTAAACCTTGAAATGAAATGAAATAGCATGAAAGGGATGATGAATGAACAACACAATGTCACAACTCACCAAACCCTTGTATGAACCTTTGAAGGACTAAAATCTTGATGTTGATTTCGCATGAAATGACTTTAGTGGATGTGTATCTTTACTTTGAATCTTTGCTTGAAATGATACTTTGAATGCTTGATTGAATCATGAAACCTACATCACAATATTAGCTCCAAAAACATGCATGGCTCCACATAACTTTGACATAATGCTTGGATCTCGATTGCTGCAACAAATGATGAAGAAATTTTCTCTTGAATTCTCTTGACAATAATTTTGGCTCTTGTAATTGATGTCTCAAAAATCTTATTGAAATCTAATGTTGATTTGATAAAATAACCTTTTATTTATAGTAATTTATCCTTAATTCAAATATCACAAGCTGACATTGAAATATAGATTTGAAAAACATTAAAATACCACCAAAAACATAATTTAATTTAGGGTCCTAGGTCTAAGTGAGGACCCATTCTCCCATGGGTGAATGGATCCAAGGTCACTTACCTAGGACACACATGGCTCAATGATAAGTGTTATGGTATTAATGAATGTTAGGTTTTCCTCTTCAGAAATTGTAATTAATTAGGCTTGGATTTGAATTAAAGGGGGGCCAATTAAGGAAAATTAACCTCAATTAATTAAGGGATCCCTAAATAAGTGTGAAAGTGTAAAGAGGTACACTCTACAATACTAAAATAAGGCACAATTAATTCCATTTTAATTAATAGGTCTCTAAACTTAATGTGAATATGTAAAATGCATATTACAACACTAAATTAATGCACAATTATTTCATTTTAATATTAATACCCAAATTAAGTGTGAAAATGGGATACTTTTTCTATAGTACATTTAGCCCCCACTTTAGTGAGAGAATGACCCCATGTCAAACTCACACTAAAGTAGACATTCAAGACACATGTATGCAACAATGACAAAGATGCTCAATCAAACAACATCAAAGCCTAGAAGAAAGGGAAGGCAGATCAAGCTTCAACTGTCTAACGCGATGTAGAAAACATCTAGGATGTTTGTCCAGGGAAGGGGGTAGATCAATCTTCAACTATCCAATGCAATGTGGAACACGTCTTGGATATTTTTCCAACACATTCACAAGAAGAACTTGATGTCTACAATGCAAACAACACATTCTCACTTGGGGCTAATGGAACCTCAATTCATCCACTAGGTCAGCCCCTAGGAAAGTGGCTTAATGAGAAAGTCATGCCAGACATACAGGCTCTCACTATACTTACCATACCAGAGCTATCCCTCTGACAACTCTGATAGGGTGCCACAAAAATTAAGGTTTTGAGCTTCATAAGGCCCAAAAATTTGTGTTATGCTAAGCACACTATGAACAAGGGGAAGGCTCTATTAGAAAGAAAGGTGTGTTATGCTTGGTAGCCTTATAGGGAGGGGTTCGAGCTTCACAAGGTTAACAAGTTGTATTATTATAAACACTTATGAACTCTCTTTCTCTTTATTGCTTGCTTATCATCCTGATGATGGATCATGAAGTATGATATGAAATGTTGATACAAAAACTTGACACAGTTTCAATCGAAAAATAGTTGAAATTTACTTATGAACAATATATATAAATATTTGTTCAAAGGGTTCTTGCTTAGTTCGTGTAAGGTCTCTTCTTAGGGATCATTTTGCCTATTGTGTCCAAGAGAGGACAAGTCCAAGAATAAGAGAATCACAACTTAGGGAATGCAATGCGTAGCATCACCACTAAGAGGAAAGTCATATGCTAAGAAATATCACACTCTCGAAGGACATCAAACCCAATGACACCACCAAGAAAAGGATGGATCACAAGAATAAATAAAATCACACAAAGAACATGAGTGTCAATGTATGCCCCCACTTTAAAGAAATTGCTAACACCATTGCTATGAGCAATTTTCTTCAAAGTAGCTGATGAAGAAGACATGAGAGCTTATTCAAAAAGCCTATGCCAAGTCATATGTTCCCGAATGAAACTACATCATGAAAAAGAGGAAGAGATTTCCCTAAAAAAAACATAAGGTGTCTACAGATTTGGGGTCAATATATCTTTTCTACAATGTGATTATAGAGCTCAAAAGCATCATCATTCCCCAAATACTCATAGAACAAGAAGAATGACACATAGATAGTGAAAACAAAGAAAAATCTTTTAGGTCAACATGGAAGAGACCTAAATGTCTTGATGCTTTATGTCATCCAAAAAAGGAAAACACAAGACAAATGAAAAGATAAATGTTTATGACATATAGAAGAATGTAGATACAAATAGAGGAATGCACATGGAGAGAGAGATACATCAAACAAAATAGTATGGGGGAGATCACATTACACACATGCAATCATACAAAGAACATGAAAAGAAAATAAAGAAAAATACTAGTAAGGCACATGCGAGTCAACTTATAGCAAGTCATCTACATCCCAATCTTGTTCAGTAAATGCGGAAGGCAGACAACTAGCCAAAGGGACAACATCAAGTGTTAAACTAGGACAAGGCTATCTAACCCCTTTCCCCCACTAAGTGTAGGGCAAGGATGAGTCAAAGTAAGTAACAAGCAACATGATAGAATGAAAATAAATATCAATTAGAGGAACTAGGTGCATCAACACAAGGAAGTGCACCACAATTCTTGATCATGAACTGTATGATTTGCACAGAATGAACTCTTGTTGTAAAATTTCTTTCATGTTTTTAGAGGGAGAGTGATCTTGGAGGAGTCTTGAAAAGATACTCTCTTGATCAATAGTAGAGTACTTTACTTTATTTTGCAACAAAGATACCTCTTGCTTAGTACAAGGTATCATACTTACACAAGACTCTTTAGATTATGAGATTTTGTACTCTCCTTTAAGGGATGGTGTAAAATCTAATGATCTCTAATCATTACTAAGGCATGTCCTAGGAGTTTTTTTCATGATGACATTGATGTAAATTGAAGATTTCTTTGGTTCTTTTGTTTCTTTCAAAGGACAATAACCAAGATCACTAGTTTCTATTAGTTTAGTATGCACTAAGGTTAAAGTTGGCTTAGGAGAATCTTTTGTAATAGTGTTGGTATTGAGTGAAGGATTTTTTGATGCTTTTGTTTCTTTCAAAGGACAATAACCTAGACCATTAGTTGTTTCATGTGTGTTAGGATCTATAAGGACATAGATACCTTGTTCTCTAGCACCACATCCTTTTCCACTATATCCAAGTTGTTTCATAAGTTCATAACCTCTTCTATAAAGCTTTTTCATTTCTTTTGGATTTGATGGCTGTTCATAATCAATTTCATTTGAAGTTAATTGTGTCATTTGTTTCTTCTTCTAAAGTGGTTGAAGTGGATGCCTTTAAAAGTTCTTCTAAAATTTTTGTTGACATTACTACTTTTTCTTTTCCCTTTTCAAACTCCTTTGTTGTGATCTTGTATTCTCCCATGAATGTAAGTGTAAAATTTAAGGAACCCCAATCATCTTCCAATAACTTTGTGACTTGTTCAATACAATTTTCTTTTTCTTTCTCTTGCACAGGTTCCACTTGTGTAGTTGGTGTCAATTTTTTTAAAGGATTTTCCTTGTTTTTCTCAATGAGAAAACTATCTGGTTCAGGGTCGACCTCGATTGTATACACTTTTTTGTTGCAAAAATACTTCATTTTGTGATGAAGAGTAGAACACACCCTATTCATTTCATGAATCCAAGGTCTACCCAAGAGAAGATTGTATGAAAGATTATCGGACATGACATGAATAGGAGTTTGCAATGTGACCTTTGCAGCTGTAACGGGCAATGTTATCACACAAAATAGTTGTTTTCCTATGTTATCAAACTCACGAATACATAAAGAGTTAGATTCAATCTTAGTCTTATCCAAGAGGCTTACACTACATGCATTAAGGTTTGAGCCATTGTCAACAAGGGTTCTCTTTATTTCTTTCCTATTAATAATGGATACAATCATGATGGATTCATATTGTTTTTGCACATCCAAAGGAGGGAGCTCACTTTGGTGGAAAAAAATGTCTACTTTCATTCCTTGAATTAGGGCTTCTATATCATTTGGTTTCACATTAGGAGGGATAGGAAGTTGTTGTAAAGAACTTTGAAGCATGTTATGATAACTAGGTGAGGCTTGAGTAAGATCCCATAAGGATTTCTTAGCAAGAGTATTCTTAAGTTGTTCAACAAGATCATACGCCTTTCCACTTTGTTAAGACAAGCAAGGAGCACTAGGCAAGATAGGTTGAGGCAATGGTAATGAAATGAGAGGGGTTTCTTGTTGCCTATTATTCCTTGTGTTATATGTATGAGCAACAGTATTATAACTCAGTTGCTATGAAACATTGTGTTGAGGTGGTCTTAGGATAAGCACATGTTTTTTTTGAACTTGTGGTTGTTGTGAGGGTGGATAGAGGATAAGTTGAGGCTTAGGTGGTCCAATAATTAAAGGATTTGTAGGAGGTCTAAGAATTAAAGGACTCGAGGGAGTTCTAATGTTTATAATTTCAACAAACTTATCCTTATTTTCATGATCTCTTAGTGAAGGGGAGTCTAATGTCACTTCATCATCTTCATCTAAGGAAGCCACACTAATATTGTTTGAAAGACATGTGTCAATTTCATCATTTTATTACACCATGATATCTTCCCTAGGAGAGTGTTTAGGAGAGCAAAAAATTAGATATTCATGACTTTCAATGGTTGGTTCTTCTAAAATATCTTCATCACAAGTAGGGGAGTTATCAATGGTTGGATTTTCTTGTTTATCAATGATGGAATTATCTTGTATCAAATCCTTCTCACAAATAGGCAAAGTGATATTAGGGGATGTGTCAATGGTCTCATCCTTGTATCCAATAATGTCTTCCCAAGTAGGAGAGGTAGGGGAAGAGAGAAAAATGGGACTCTCATAACTCTCATCGGTTGGATCTTCTAACACCAAAATATCTTCTTCACAAATAGGAGAGATATTGGGAGAAGACCAAGTTTGATTGTCATGATTTTCCACTATTGTATTCTCTTTCATTAAAACATTCTCATAAGAGGGAGAGATGAAATTTTTCTTAGCATGCTTAGAAAGGTAAGATACAAACATTGTGTGCCCAAAAATAAAAAGTACTTTTAGCCATTTTATGCAATGCTTCAAGAATATAAACAATATGTATCCAAAAAGGAAAAGTACTTGTATCGAACTTATGCAAAGTTTCAAGAATGTAAATAATGTGTATCCAAAAGTGAAAAGTAATTTTACCCAACTTATGCAAAGTGTCAAGAATGTAAACAATGTGTATCCAAAAGTGAAAAGTACTTTTATTCATATTATGTAAAGCTTCAAGAATGTAAACATTTTCGAATCTGATGATTTTTGCTACTAAAATGATTTTGGAATTATTCAAAAATGACTATACTAAATGGATGTTTAGACCTAGATGCATAAAACAAAAATTCTTTAAACTTTCCAAACTGATACAATGGGTTACTAGTAGGCCTGGGAAGTGCATAAAATCACAAAAAAGCTCAAAAAAGTTGGTTTTTGTAGGCTTTGAAGGACTCATTCACCCAGGAGTGAATGGGTCCCTGTATAGTTTTTTTTTAAATAAAAAATGCAATTTCTGAGTTACTATGTGTTATCTATTCCAGGTCTCAGATTGGTGTTTCTGTAACAAAATTTTCTAGAATTTGATGACCTAACACAAGTAAAATTAATGAAAAATGATGAACTATATGACACTTTTTGAAATGAAATTTTGTCTCAATTTTTGAATGTGAATGATTGAACATACATTAATATGCAAGTACTATGCAAAATTAATCTAACATTAAGCAATTTTTGTTAAATTTTTAGATTTAAAATGAATGCAAAATGAAATTTACACCTAAAATGCAATGTAACTTTATGCCAAACTTAGGAACCCTAAATGCAATGAATTAATCCTAATCCTAGATCTAGGGTTTGAACATACTCCAAATCAGAAATTAGAATATTAAAAACTTAGGTTCACCAAAATGAAATAAAGAAAAATGGGTTAGGAGTTCACTACATATGGGGTTTTATACTAAATTTGGAATGTTTCACCAAACTTACTATAAATAGCAAGGTCAAAATGGGGTGAATGAACCTACCTATTCTTCCATTTCATTTAGGAAATGAGATCTCTCAAGTCAAAATCCACTTTCAACCCTTAAGTGAGTGAATTCTTTGAGGAATCTTGTGATTTCCCTTTTTGTGTTAGGATGGGGGTCTAGGCCAAACACCACTTTGGGGAGAAAGATTAAAAATAGAAAATCAACTCCAAAATGTGGTCTATAACTTGAATTATGTAGATTAAGCTCAATAATGATGGAACCTACAAACTTTTTGGAGAATCTAGAAGAGATCAATCTTGTGTACCTCTCACAAAAAGGTGTTTTCAAAAGTTGACCGAGGACTCATTCACCCTATGGAAAATGGGTCCTGTGTAGGGATATCCAAAATCTATTTTTGGGTTCTTTGCTCATGTGTCTGCATTTCCAGATTCTCAATTTTCACTGTCAGATAGTTGAAAATAAATCTAGGATATGAGTTTCTGTGATATGACAACAAAGGTGACAACTTTGACAACTTTGTGATTTTGCAACTTTGAGATCTTCAACTTTTATTCAACTTGCAAATCTACAACACACAAAGAGGGGAAAATGCTTGATTTTTGTGAATGGTGGTTTTCCTTAGTCAAACCCCATTTTGATAATTAAACCTTTAAATGAAATGAAATAGCATGAAAGGGATGATGAATGAACAACATAATCTCACAACTCACCAAATGCTTGTATGAACCTTTGAAGGACAAAAATCTTGATGTTGATCTTGCATGAAATGGAATCAATGGATGTGGATCTTGACTTTGAATCCTTGCTTGAAATGATACTTTGAATGCTTGATTGAATCATGAAACCCACATCACAATGTTATTCCCAAAAACATGCATGACTCCACATAACTTTGACATAATGCTTGGATCTTGATTGTTGCAACAAATGATGAAGAAATTTGCTCTTGAATGCTCTTGACAATAATCATGGCTCTTGTAATTGATCTCTCAAAAATATAATTGAAATACAATGTTGATAAAATAACCTTGTATTTATAGTATTTTATACTTAATTCAAATATCACAAACCAACATTAAAATATCGCCAAAAACATAATTTAAATTAAAGTCCTAGGTCTAAGTGAGGACCCATTCACCCATGGGCGAATGGGTCCTAGGTTACTTACCTAGGACACACATTGCTCAATAATAAGTGTTATGCTATGGCATTAATGAATGTCAGGTTTTCCTCTTGGGAAATTACAATTAATTAGGCTTGGATTTGAATCAAAGGGACCAATTAAGGAAAACTAACCTCAATTAATTAAGGGAGCCCTAAATAAATGTGAAAGTGTAAAGAGGTACACTCTACAACACTAAAATAAGGCACAATTAAGTCCATTTTAATTTATATGGCCCTAAAATTAATGTGAATATGTAAAATACATATTTCAACACTAAATTAAGGCATAATTAGTTCATTTTAATATTAGTTCCCAAATTAAGTGTGAAAAAGGGATACTTTTTTCTATGCTATAGAATGTTATTCCCTTGTGTAGAAAATGGGTGAATGGATGGCATTTTCTTGCTAACATTGTGATGAATCTTTTGATGGATTGAAGCTTTCCCTGTAGGTTGCGTAGTTGTTTCAATGTTTTTGGAGGAGGCATTTCTAGGATAGCTTTAACCCTGGTGGGATCCACCTCAATGCCTCTTCTTGATACAATGTAACCCAACAGTTTCCCAGATGTCACGTCGAATATGCACTTCTTTGGATTGATACGCAGGTTGTATTCCTCTAGTCTATCAAATACCTTGGCCAGGTTAGCCAAATAATCTTTTCTTTTGATTGATTTTTCTAGTATGTCATCCACATAGTCCTCCATGGTGATGTGCAACATATTATGGAATATAGTGGTCATGGCTATTTGGTATGTTTCCCCTGCGTTCTTCAAACCAAATGGCATGACATTCCAGCAAAAAGTTCCTCATGTACAGGTGAAAGATTTTTTGTGTGATCTTCGGGGGCTATCTTTATTTGATTATACCCAAAAAAACCATCCATTAGTGAAAGCATTTCATGTCTCACAATAAGGTCCATAATTATATCGATGTTGGGTAAGGGAAAGTCGCCCTTAGGGTATGCCTTGTTGAGATCCCTAAAGTCTATGCAGATTTTTATTCCCACTTAGGATAGTCGATGGGTCTCATGAATCCCACGTCTAGCAGTTTTTGAAGCTCTACTTTGACCAAGAGTGCTATTTGTGGGTGCATCTTGTGTAGATTTTGTTTGATTGGTTTAGCTTCAGGGAACACTGCTAGGTGGTGTACTAATAAAGTTGGATCCAGCCTCATCATGTCTACATATGTCCCTAAAATTTTTATTTTTTGTTCATTAATAAATGTCATGAAGTTGACCTTTTCCTTTGGATCTAAGGAAGTTGTTTGATATGTTATTTTTGGTGTCTTTGTTGTGCCAACGTTGATAGGTTCAAAACCTTCAACCAAGAGTGTTGATTTTTCTTGATATTCTATAATGGGGAGATTGAATCCTCCATCTTCAAGCACCTCATAGAGGCTTTCACCCTTAGATATGTCCTTTAATTTTCTCTTTTCTTGATCCGATAGAGCCACATTGTGGTTTTCCCTAGGGGAGCTCTTTTTTATTTTTAAAATTTTTCAGTTTATTTGGAGGATGCAATCTCCCCTCCAAAGTATTCCCCTTGTTCAAGCTCCATTACAAATCTAGCCTTATGATCTCCTTGTGGTATATTAGTTTGAAGTCCCATGAACTCCACAATAGCTTCATCATTCTGGAATGAGTCCAAAATAGGTGTGTGATGTTGTTGATCCCAGTCTATTAACTATGGATAAAGCAAGGGTATTTTATCATTGGTATCGATAAAGCTTATGGACATCGTAGATAGGGTAAAGGTAGCATGGTTACCAAGGTTCCATAGGGCATCTGGGTTATAATCACTAGAGGCACAAGAATCCCATTCATATTCATTGGAATCCATTTCAGTGTGATAATCTTCAGATGTAGGTTCAGTAGTGATGGTATTTATGTTAAAGTTCATAATAATTTGATGTCTCAACAATGGTAGAAGGATCTCTTTCCTCATAAGAGGTTCTTTCAGTGCTTGGGTTAATCATGTCTAATGAACCATAACCTAGTCTAAGATTTTTCTTGTGCTTTTCTATGATAATTGGTTCTCTTATACCCTGTTTATGTAGACCAAGCCCACCTTTTCTAGTGAACCCCATGTTTTTTGCTATCTGATATCCTTTTTTTATCAATAGAAAGGGAAGGTAGACTTTTCTTTTGTCCTTCTTTGTAAATCCATGAAGATAAATCTTCTTTGAACACTTCTTTGTCCTACATGTCTCCCCACTTGGTGAAAATGGTGGGTTTGAATTCCATTGTAACAACTTGAACATGCTTGATCTCTCTTGGTCCTCCATAAGTCTTTGGTGTTGGGGGAAGCATTCCAATACAAAAGGATTGGTTGAAATGGTATTCTCCACAGCCCTTGTCAAGCACTTGGATCTTGAGATTGGATTTTGGTGGCTCAACTAATGGAGGTGTAGTGGAGGATGAAGATAACAAGGATGGTCAACATATGAAAAAGAATGGAAAGATATGTCATTTCTAGGTATTTGAAGAATCTTTTTGTACTTCTCTAAGTTTGTACAATAATGAAAAGGGTCAGGGTCGGCATATATTGTAACTTCCTTATCATCATGAGGAAATTTTAAGCACTGATGGAATGTTGAAGGGACTAATTTTAAGGCATGTATCCATGCCCATCCCAAGAGAAGGTTGTAGGGTATCTCAAGATCTAGTACTTTACATGTTGTCTCTGCTATCACTATTATCTCTACTATTGTTGATCCTATTTGAACACGAAGTTTGATTGTCCCTTTCGAGGTTCTCTCCATATCATCATAAGCCCTTATGGTGATACTTTTTCTTTTGTCTATTACACTATCATAATATCCTAGTTGTTTTACTAATTTTAGGGTAAAATTTTTTAAGCCTCCATCATTATCTATCAATACTCTCTTGACCTTGTGTTTATGGACACAAACTTCTAGATAGAGAGCTTGATTATGGAAAGATCTTTGTGGAAGGTCTTTCTCAAAAAAGACTAAGTGATGGGTGGAGGTGATGTTACCAACCATGGCTTGAAACTGATCAGCATTAAGATCATTAGGGATTGATGTTTTGATAAGAGTTTTCTCCAAGATTTCCTTATGTGTTAGTGACAACTTCAAAATCTCAAGGATAGAGATTAAAGCAGGAGTTTTCTTTAATTGTTACATGATGCTATAGTAATTTGATGGCTTCATTGTGGCTTTTTTTTGGGGTGGGGTTTCTTGGATGGTAACTCTCCATCTTCATGTAGTTACGTTACACTCAGGATATTTACCTAGTATAATTATAATATTGATGGTATGATTTTTTTGAGATATGGTTCCTATGAATTCATCATAGGTGCAGTTGGCTTTATAGTAATTTTTTCCTTTACCCTTGTCATTTCCCATAGAATGATCAGGGATTGGATCCATTTTTATTTATAAGATGATGTTCTATGTCGACCTTTCCTTTTTCTTCTTGCATGATGGTTGTGATCCTCATGCAATTGTCAGTGGTATGACCCTTGATTTTATGAAATTTTCATTTTTCATTCTCATTATACCAAGGGGGTTTGAAGTTTGGCTCATCATAGAATTTTTTATCATTAATCTTGATAAGGTTTGTTTGGACTAGTTTGGACTAGGTTTTGGTATCTATCTAACCACTATTTGGTCTCCTATTGGAATGAAGTTAGGATCCTATAGAATGTCCAGATAAAAGTCTATGGGTAGTTTGGCACCACTTTGTGCTAGTGTAAGGAAATACAAGTTTGTTTTCTTCCCAAGAAATTTTTCCATAAGTTTTTGCATCTTAGGATCTTGGGAGTGCTCTAAAAAAATTTGTTGGTAAGTTCCTCATCACTATCATATTCTTCTATGATGACATTTTGAGAACTAGGAGGTTGGTTTTGTCTAACAATCATGTTTTGATGTTCAAGAAATGTTTCCTCCTCACTATGAGGTTGATTTTGTTTAGCTTTAAATGTGGGTTGTCCTTGAGGAGTTGAAAGTTAATTTGGATCATAACCCCATGATTGAGGTTCCTAAATAGTGATGTTTTTCTTGGGTGCACTAGAACTACTCTTGTTGGCTTCCATCTTTTTGTGTTGAGATCTCATTGTACTCCCTTATCCTAAAAATTGGGTGACCACAAAAAAGTACAAATATCCCAAAGTGTTTCTCATCACCCAGGATCATCAAAAGATGCAAGGGGAGAGGATACACACTCGGCTTTCCAATCACGATGGACACGATATGCAATTCATAGCAATGTTGATTTTAAGCCCAAAAAGTGAAGTGTGTAAAGATAACAATTCATTTTTTAGATGCACCAAGTTCAAAACATTTGAGACTTAAAGAAAGAAATGTCATTTTTCAATTAGAAAAGATTATTTGCTCAATTTTATGCACTAAATTAAACCATGAATATTGTCACAAATTTTTAATGTACCAAAGCAAATGTTTCAAGTTGTGTTTATTTTTATTGCACCAATAGAAAATAGGCTCGCTTTAATAGCGCCAACTGAAAATGTGTTCATTTTAATAGCACCAAAATGAAAACATTGGATTTATCTTGTTCATTTTTATTGCACCAAAATGAAATGTGAGATTTGTAGGTTCTTTTCAGGAGCACCAAAATGAAATTGTGAAAGTTGATTGTTTGATTTTAAATGCACCAAAATGAAGTGTGAGATTTTAGGTTCTTTTTAGGAGCACCAAAATGAAATATGAAATCAATTTTAAGTACACCAAAATGAAGTGTAAAAATTTGATTTGTTCAATTTTAAATGCACCAAAACAAAGTATGAGATTCGTAGGTTCTTTTTAGGAGCACCAAAATAAAATATTTTAACTAAAAATGCTTTGAAAATTTGAAGGCCTTGGACTGTTCATCAACTCTGCAAGCAAATGGTTAGTTGTTCACATGAAAACACATCATAATCCTGCAAGGGCTACACTTTCAATGTTAGAAAATCTCACAAGCATAGAAAACAATCAATGGTCACTATTAGGTGTATCAAAAATTAAAAAAACTTTGCAAATTGAAGCTAAAACAAAACCCAAAATAGTAGCGAACCTGTTTAGTATAATAGCAGACTTTTCACTAGAATGATTATGGCTCCTTCAAATGATAGCAGTATAAAAAAGTGTAATAGTGGTTCTATTTAGGAAGAAAGTGGCTCTATAAATGTTAGCCCCTTCAAAAGCCTACAACATAGAACAAACAATAGCGACCTTTCTAACAATAGCAGTCATGTTTAGTACAATAGCAATTGGATTTAGTACGATCGCGAAAAAACTATAACGACAACCACATTTTGATTATGGAGCAACAACTAGGCTTTTTGCAAGACTCATTGCTAGTTTTTCCATAAAATGAACAAGGATATCCTTTCTTTTCCTTGGACTTGGAAGAAGAATCTCAAGAGGTAGAAGAAGAAGGAGATGAAGTGGAATTTTGATTGTTCTTTTTCTTTGGTTTGGAGGGAGACTCACTACTTGAAGATGATTTTTTCTTGGGATTCTTCTTATTCTTCCCCTTACCCTTGGAAGATTGAGCCATTAGAGTGTGATTCTTAGAACTAGGTAGTGCATCTAATTGAACCAACTTGGCTTCCTCCATAGTAAGACACTCATAAAACAACTCAAAAGGATGAATTTTATAATCTTTCTACATGGAATCCATAGTAGAATAGAAAGTGGAAGAGAACACTTGATAAGGGCCTCTTAACCTAGACTGAATCAAAAAGATACATTCATCATCAAATTTATCATTCCCGCACCCTTTTAATTGTGACAAAATCAATTTGAACTGTGCAAGAAAATCTGAATGGAAGGAAATTCATATAGAGAGAGTGATTTTAGATCCACTTGAAGTTGAAATATTTTGAATTGATTGACTTTACCATATAATTCTTCAATTTTGTCCCAAAAATTCTTAGGTGTTTTACACTCCACAATAGGAAACAATAAGTTATCATATACATGTAAGCCAATGAGATCTTTTGCTTCATCTATTTTACATCTATGGGTAAATTTCCATACTCCCTTGTGAAGTTAAGTTGTTGCGCTTCTAAAATTTTCCATAGACCTTTAGATTGTAACAATTGAGTCATTTTTAGCTTCTATGTATGATAATTGTGTGGAGTGAGTGGTTCAATTTTCCTTAGATCTTCCATATTAGACAAAAGAAAACCAAGAGAAAGAAGATAATGTGGAACTTAAATTTTTCCTTTTACCCCCCAAAATGTATTAAAATTGAATTTGAAACCCCCTAGCAAATTGCAATGAAGAAATTTTGCAATTTGTACAAGTGACAAGCTCAAATCAACCATTTATAACACATGGTGATTTTTATAATTTTTGAAAAAATGGCTGGTAAAAAATGAAAAGAAAGGTTACAAATAGATTCCTTGCAATTTTTTGAGCAATTTAAAAAAAAAATTCCAAATTTTGACTTCGTATGCAAAAGTTATGCCAGTTACAAGTAATAAATGCGTATGTACCTTTGTGCTAAAAATACTAGCAAAAAATGGAAAAAATTGCAAAATTCACCTACACCACTATGAAGTTCATCAAAACACCTTTTTGACGATATTACCGTTTGCAAAAAATAGACACCGTGGCGAAAAAGATTGGTTGAAATTAGGCCTGTAGTGACGACCCCTTAGCGAAATAATTTTTTTCCAAAAATTAAATTTGTTTAAAATAAATAATTTTTATATGGGAATAGGGGTTTTTGGGCCTTTTGAACACAATAGAAAGGTTCGTTTGGGCCAAAAATGTTCCAATAAAAAATTATTTTCCAAATCTGAGCTTTAAACCCTTGTTTGCCAAAGTTGCAAATGGTGACCAAATTGAGTGAAACAAAAGCCAAATTTAACTTTTTCGAGCCTCCTGGACACAATGGGACAACCAAAAATACTACCACTATATAAAAAATTGTTGCAACCACCATATCTCACCAAAAATCATACATGCAAATAGGATTAACAGATATATACAAATCCTTTATGATTCTCAAGATCGTATTGAAACACAAGAGAAGAGCATAAAGGAATTTACAAGATCATAAAAGAAACTCAAATCACAATAGAAAACTTGATGGTATAAACTCTCTAATAAAAAAGGAAGGGGCTTACTAGATTCAAAGCTCTAATACCATGATGAAGTGAGCAACCAACATCTTTAATCTGCAATGCCAAATAACCTCCACAAGCAATTGAGAGAAGCAACAATGAAAGATGTTATTCCACCGAACAAGAATTACTATATGATACAATATGATAAAGATGTGATCAATATGCTCAAAATGCAAAATATGCTAGAGATGCCTTGCTTATAAAGGTAAGGTGAGAGATAAGATTAGACAAGATCATGACAAGTGTCTTAATCCTATCACATGAGCCAACTAACTCATAACTACCTAGGATAATGTAAAGTTTAGATAAGACAACTAAGACTTTTAGAAGAAAGCTTATATCCTAAGTAAACTTAACATGTGAACTAAGTCCCCTTAGTCCCTAGTAAATAATTAACTAGGTACAAGACTTTATTCACACCAACAATTATCACTACCATTTTTCATTACTCAATCACCTCAGGCATAAAATTCTGACGAGTTTCCCATTTTTCATTACTCAATCACCTCAGGCATAAAATTCTGATGAGTTTCCCATTTTTCCTTTTCTTCTTCTTGGAAAATCTATCAAAGAAGTCAAGGCCTAGCATGCTAAAAATCCCAACAAATTAATGATCTTATTGAATAAAGGGTTAATTTTGTGTCTTTTTTAATTCCATTCACCCTATGCTTGACCAAACCAATTAAAGTGATCATTTTGGAAGAAACCCCTCTAGGTCCATTTGTTTATTTAGGGGAGAAACCAATGATCTCTTGGGGAAAAAAATCCAACTTTCCTCTCTCTTGAAAAAGGGGAAAGAAACCCCTCACCTTCACAGGGTCATCATCTCGGCTCCCCACTAAAAAAAATGGAGAATTTCCCCACAAATCTTGTTGTTTTTACTCCCATGCAAGTTTTTCCCCTATCCAAAAGTGAAATCAAAGAAGACATGACTCTTGGCCTCTATTCCTTAAATCACAACCCCCCACCAACATGGATACTAATTGTTAGGATAGGTGACATTATAATTTCTATATGTTGGTGTAGGTTTTTATTTTCCTAGTGGGTTAATTTATTTTTCCTTAGTCCTAGGTTTTTCCTACACTTAATTAAGCTTTCTTAGGATAATAAAGTTTATTACTAGGAGATAAGTGTGTGGTGTCCCCTTCCTTAAAGGGTGGAACCACTTTCCACTTTTGGTGGTTCATATCCACTTTTTATGGTTGATTCCAATTTGTTGGATTTTCCACCTACCTCATCTCCTAAGTACTACATAACTCACTACCTAGCTTATATTTGCATACTCTTGCATCTTCTTGCAATCTTTTGCATTGTATATTTTCATCTTGGAAGCTCTTAATGCAATGTTGTCACATCGACATTGCATAATCTCTCGAAGTCCTAGTTTGCATTCTTATGTTTTTTCAGTTTATGTAACTTTGATTTTCTCTTAAACAGATCCTTGGGTTATTAAATCTATTTTAGATTTCTAATATGGTATCAGAGCTTTTGTTTTGATAAATCTAAGTTCATAGATTCTTGATTGACAGATTGATTTTTCTTGTAAAGATCTTGTAAATTCTCGTATACTCGTCTCTTGTGTTTTAAACGATCTAGAGAATTAGAAAGGATCTACAAAGATCTAATAACCTCTACATTTTGCATGTGTTTCGTGAGATCCGGGTGATTGTAGCATTTTTGGTTATACTAGTAGTATTTTTTACTATTCCAATGTGTCCAGAAGGCTTGAGAAAGTCAGATTTGGCTTTTGTTTCATTCAAATTGTAGATCATTTGACAAAGTTGCAAACAAGGGTTTGAAACTTTTTATTGGAGTTGTTTTCATTTTTTTCTTTAGAAATTTAGCTTCCACTTGTTGGTAAGGAAAATGATTTATGGGTTTTGTTTCCAGAGTTAAAATTCCATTTGGGTATCTATTAGATTTTGCATATATTGAGCAAATCTAAAAAACTTCCATCTCAGTATCTATTAGATTTTGTATATATTAGATTTTGTTTCGAGAGTTGAAATCCCATCTAGGTATCTATATGATTTCTATAGGTTGAAGATTAAAAAAACTTCACTTTTTAACCAAAAAACCATTTATGGGTTTTATTCTTAGCATCAAAATATTTATGGGTTTTTGTTATTGTCTATAAAAGTTAGTAGATTTTTCAGAAATCAAATCAGAAGTAAGACTTTTTTTGCTAGAAAAAACCGTCATCGTGGCTAAATTCAGCTAGTTTTTTCAAAAATTCATAACTTTTCGGTATGTATCCATTTTGGAAAATGAGATATCATTGGAAAGATAGAGACAAACATTTTCCATCCACAGAGGTATTGAGAAGCAAGATATTATAGGTTGAAGCTATTTGGTCTAAATTTCTTCAAAGGACCCTAACTTTTGCCTCGATGCTTAATTTTTTTGAAACAAGTCTAGGCATTGGAAAGGTCTTGGAGAGCACTACGTAGCTATAAGGATAATTTTTCCATATTTTATCTCAAATTCATTTTGTATCAAAATTCATTATTTTGGCTATTTTGAGCCTATTGAGCATTGTATCTTGGAAAAAGCTTTGTAATCGCACTGAACTATAAAGTGCCAACCTTGTACTATTTGGGGGGGTTGATATTTAATACTAGAGAAAAGGGTGAGAGTGTATTGATGTTCTCTCTTAGTGTTTTTTGTAATTATTTGAGGATTGTATCATGGGTTTTTCTACATCTAAATTACCACATTTAACATCCATTAATGTGAAAAACATTCAAATTTTCACAATATTTTCTCAAAGCAAAAACCAGGAATTTCCAAATTCACCATTGAAATTTATTCAAAAATTAAATTTTTAGAAATAAAAAATCTAAGAATACCCTTTGGTGGAAAAGTGCCCAACACCCCTTTTAAGCCATAAAACACACATTTTAGATGTTTCCCAAAAAAAGGGCATAATAATGACGTATTTTGGAAAAATATCAAAAATTTCACATAATAAATAATATAATATCAAAATCTATGAAATGAAAGGCGTTGGCAGGTTCTAACACCCCGTCAATCAATTTACAACCTTTTGAAATGAAAACAATAAGTATTGGAAGATAATTTAGAAACTTACCTGATGTTAATCCAAAATTTGAAATGAGAAAAACTTTAAACACATCCTGTGGATGCACGTATCCATACATGAGCATGATCTCCTCCCCATTCCTATCCCGATACAATCAAATCTCACTCCATTTCCCTCTGATTGCTCACCCAATCACCAAAATCTTAATTTAGAGAGAAGAGGGTTTTTCCCTCTCCAAATTTCTCAATAATAACATATGAAATGAAAAATGAAATAACTTTTTCTTTTCTAAATAAAATAATATATTTTCTTTTACAATTAATCACATTTAATCCTTGATTTCACCCAATCTAGAATCATACCAATGGTGGTATCTGGGTCAAAATAGGTAAAATAACAAGGGTCTTGCACTTGGATCAAGTATAATAGGTAAGGAAAAAAATAAATAGCTAATGCAACATTTCCTTATAACTACCGTTGGGGTATACTCAGACTCGTGGAGCCAGGTGGAGAATATCTAGTACCTGTAACCACTCAATGTGCACGTCAAGCATACTTGCTCCATACATATAAATAGTCAAATAATTGCATAAATACCCCATGGTGTACCACATCATATCCATAATTTTATTGCATTTAATTGATAAATTTCATGTTATCATTTAATTATAATATCTATATTAATGCATATATTCATGAACCAGGACATAATGATAATCACTTGGGCAAGCCTGCATCATGCACACATCCCCAAGAACACCTCCAAATTTAAATAAATCCATCCCTTCAAAGGACTTGGCATCAAATCACACACACACACACACACACACACACACACACACACACACACACACTTCAGTGCCACTTACATCAAGCATAAAAATAAAATAGTCATAAAGGGGATAAATAATCAGGACATAGAGTGATAATATCAAAACATGATCATCTAATATCTGAGCTATATAAAATACAATTCTTCCACTAACATCATATGCTAGGAATAGGTAGGCACTACAAATGGGTGCACCAATGTTGTTCTCTTGGTTCTATTCTTTTTTTTAACCTTATTTTTATTTATCAAATTTATCATTCTAGTGAAAGAAAGATATTTTAGTTCACACCACATGATGTAGTGATTTGAGAGCTACATGAGTATGAGATTATTGTTGTTTTAAGGAGTATTAATAATGGATCGTATTTGTGTGATTTTTATGGTTTCAATTCTTTATTATGATCATCCCTTGCTACACATTGTGATAATTTAAGTAGGATTTGGCATGAATTATATGGCCATTTGAATTATAGGTATCTTTAGCAATTAAGCACATATGATATGGTACTTGTTCTTCCTAGGATT
This sequence comes from Sequoia sempervirens, assembly GCA_007258455.2. NCBI lineage: Eukaryota > Viridiplantae > Streptophyta > Pinopsida > Cupressales > Cupressaceae > Sequoia > Sequoia sempervirens. Next base: position 234,675,561 of record VDFB02271358.1, read on the forward strand.
TCATATGCATGGAGAGTTTGTCAAGTTTGTGTACTTAGAAAACATAATTAGGACTCCCTTTTTAAGGGGAAAGGCCTCACATATTAAGGCACCCCTTGAGTTTTTTCATAGTGATATTATGCCTTTCTTAACTCCATAATTTTCAAGGGTGAAGTATGTGCTCACCTTTATTGATAACTTCTCATAATGCACATTGATGTACTTTATTAAGTAGAAGAGTGAGGCATTTGCCACTTTTAGGACCTCTAAAGTATTTGTGAAAAAATGATCTAATATTTTTATTAGATAGATACACATAAATAACGGGGAAGTACATGTGAAAGAGACATTTTAGGATTTGTATGGTGAGAATGGTATTTAGCATTGACACATTGCACTTTACAATCCTTGATAGAATGTTGTGGCTAAATGAAATAATTTTTTTTTACAGGAGATAGCCAATTACATGATTTAGTCCAAGAACATGAACCCAATTTTTGGATTGAAGGAATAAATTAAGCTAGCTACATTTAGAATCATATGCCCCATAAGGTAGTGTAGAACATGTCTCTCAAGGAGGTTTGGACCTATGTTGAGCCCATTGTTTTTTCCTTCAAATTATTTGGTAGTGAGGCTTGGGCATTCATTTTAGATGGTTAACATAAGGTTGTGGAGAAGAAGAGTTAACCATTGATTTTTGTTGGTTATTGTGAGGATGTGAATGATCACGTGGTGTTTAATCTTGTTATTCAAGATGAATTCTTTTGATGATGTGTCCAATTTGGAACACTTCACACAAATAGATACACCATTACATACTTCTTCCTCACTTCATACTCTTCTTCATCTCTTGAGAACTATTTGCTTCTTGAAGATGATGGTCTTGATCCACCACTTCCTATTGCATCCTCTTTGCTCTATTTGGAATGTATTAATCTCAAGGAGGTTGGAAATTTTGGTTGGTGATCCTTTAAATTCTTTCTACAATCGATGTTAGTATAATTTTGAGTCACACTTTTTCAGACAATACTAATAAGTTTTTAGATGTAGTAGGTATTTTAGAGTGGGATAGTGCTATACATGAGGAGTATTCTTATATAGGGAAGAACCACACATTGGATCTTGTATCTCCTTGTAAGAGAAAATTTTGATTAATTGTAAATGGGTTTATAGAACCAAATATGCAACAAATGGGTCCATTGAAAAATAGAAAGCACATCTTATAGCTAAGGGATTTCATAGGTTGATGGAATTGATTATTTTGAGAACTTCACTCATATTTCCAAGATGAATTCTCTTTTTCTTGTGTTGCAAGAGTGAAAGTGTTTTGGAAAGTTTTCTAGTGTTGTCATTGATGTCAACTAGTTAACTGGTTATCTACTAGTTGTTGTTGGTTGTATATGTCAAGGATATTGAGAAAATTGTAATAAAGATATGTTGCAAGTGTTCAGTGGTTGCTCTAATTTTTGGTTTGGATTTGCTCATGTGGTTGTGTGGTTCAAATATGTTCATGGTTGTTAATAGATGTTATATCTTGATTTTTGGTTGTTGATTTGTTGTTCAATGCAAGTTGTGTTCACCAATTGTGAACTATAGTTTTCTATATTTCTAGTTGAGGTCCGAGAGAAATGATGTTGGTTCAAATTTCTCTTTGATGAAGTCTTATGACTTGTTGTTCTAGAGTCGTGTTGCCCTGGTTCTATTGAAGATAATTTTGGAAATTGAAAGATTCATGCTTAATGGTTGTATGTGTTTTACACTGGTTTGGCTGACCTTGTGTGAAATACTACTTTTGAGGATGATGAAGCATGTTGGATCTTTTTGGGTCCCTTGAAGAATGTGTTTGGGTCGCCCTCATTCTAATAACACCTTAGGATGTTTTTGCATTGACCTTATTTGAATTTGGATGTGGATGGTCGACTTTGGATATGTTTCAAAGCTGGAGATGGTATAAATGCAAGATGAGTTAATGATGAAGTAAAGAGGAAAGAGCGAAGAAGAAGAGCGATAAAATAAAAGAGAAAGTGCAGTTTGATGTGACATTTATTCTATTTAGTAAAGTGTGTGTGTGCATGTGTTGTGAGTGTGGGAAATCAATGCAAAGCTTAATGTTGAGTTTCCAGATAGAGTGAGCAAAAGGTGAACTCTATCATTCATGTGTGTTGATTGAGTGATTGCGTTGGAATTGTTTGTTGCATTGAGATTGTAGTATCTCTATAGCAAGTCTTCTTTGTCTTCTTTGTATCTTTGTGGCAGTGAGGCCTTCAGGTTGTAGCCATGTTGGACAATGAGACCTTGTTCCAGACAATGAGTCCTTATTTTAGGTTGTGAGCCTTTTTGTAATTGGTTTTGATATTCTCTATTGTGTGAGTTAGTCATTTCCATGGTTTTTCACTTATTGTGTTTTCCACGTAAATTTGGTGTTATTGTGTTTATGTGTTGGATTTGGGTTTCTACATTGGCATTTGATGATTAATCATTTAAGTAGTTTCAAGTATTAGTTTTGGTAACTAAACTTAAAGGTTTAATTTTGTGACAACTGATTCACCCCCCTCTCTGTTATCATATTCAATAATTGGTATCAAAGATTGGTTCCTTGGTGAAGAGCTTAACTGCTTGAGGAAGGTCTGGGATGGCTATAAAAATGATCTTTGATTATTCGAGGTTTGATGGAACTAATTATGGTATATAGAAGGTATTATGGAAGAATATCCAGAGTATTGTGGATGTGATGTGGAGAAAGCTTACAAGAATCCTTACATTCCTCCTGCTAATGGTTTGAGTACACTTGAAGAAATAGCACACGAAGCAAACAATAATGTGAAGTTTATCTTGAAGAATAGTCTGGTACATTATGAGTTGATTAAGGTTCAGAATTTGAAGATAGCTAAGGAAGTCTGGGATACTTTAGAAAGAGTGCATGATGGTGATGAAAGAGTTAAAGAGGCGAAACTACAGAATTTGGAGACATAGTTTGGTCTTCTACATATGTTTGAAGAAGAAAATATTAAAGCTTATGTATAGAGATTGGATGAGGTAGTGGTTGGAATGCAAGGAATTGGTGCTACTCTATATGAAACAAGGATTGTAAAGAAGATTCTCATAACTCTTCCTGATGCTTACAGTGAGAAGGTGAGTGATATTGAGCAGACTACATATTATAAGACTTGTACTAAGGATCTATTAGGATTTTTGACATCTTATGAAATGAGGAAGTCGAGTCTAAGAAATGGAGGAAAATTAGAGATTGCTTTTAAAGCTACAAAAGTTGAAGATCTAGATGAAGAGAACTTTGATAAATAGAATCTAACTTTGTAAGAAGAATGAGAAAAGGATCTGGTAAGTATGAAGGTAAGTTTCCCTTTAAATGCTTTAGTTGTGGAGAAATAGGTCATTATGTTGCAAAGTGTTTGGAAAGAGCTAAAAGAAATAAACAAAGATATGACAAAGAAAAGAAAGGAAAGAAGATTAACAAAGCTTACTTTGTAAATGAGAATGCTAGTATTTCTAATGAGGATTCAAAATATGAAGATCCAGATGACAATGAATGATTTTTCTTGGTGCTTAAGGATGAAACTAATTCTACTAATTTTGAAAAATAGGTAAAGGAAAGCCCTCTGGAGAAGGAGAAGGAGAAAAATAAAGGTACACTTATCTCTGCCCTACATGCTAAACAAGAAAATAATTTTTGGGTAGTTGATAGTGATTGTTCACATCACATGACTAGTGCTAAAAGTAAGTTTGTCAAGCTTAAGAAATATGATGGAGGCTTGTTTATGTTTGGAGATGATATTGGTACTAAAATCTATGGGATAGGTTTAGTAAGTTTTGATGGCAAGTATCATACTGATGATGTTTACTATGTTTAGGGTTTAAGGAATAATCTATTGAGCATTGGTTAGATGTGCAAAAAAGGATACGATCTTGTGTTTAAGGATGAGAAATGTGAGATTTGGAAAGGATCTAGAACATTGATTGCTACAGGAAAGAAATTTGAAGGGAATATCTTTCAACTTAAGGGTGCTGATGGATGATACTTTATGACTTAAATGAATGATAGTTGGTTATGGCATAGGAGAATGTGTCACATGAATTCTGATAACTTGGAAGGATTAGTACTATTCAGGCCATGAGAGATTTACCAAGAATTACAATGCTTGTTAATGCTATTTGCAGGAATTGTCAGTTTGGAAAGCAAGCAAGAAATCATTATAGATCAAAGGAACAATCTACTACCAGAATATTGGATTTAGCTCATACATATATTTGTGGTACTATGAGAGTGAGAAGTCTACTTGGTGAAAGGTACTTTATGCTTTTAATTGATGATTATTCTAGATATACATGGGTTACATTTCTTAGAGAGAAATAAGATGCATTCAAGGCATTCAAAGCAATGGTTGAAAATGAAGTGAATTTGAAGATAAAATGCTTAAGATCTGAAAGAGGTGGAGAATTCACTTCCCATGAGTTTAATATGTTTAGTGAAGTGCAAGGAATAAAGAGACAGTTATCTGCTCTAAGAACTCCTCAATAGAATGGAGTTGTTGAAAGGAAAAATAGAACAGTTCAAGAGGCTGCTAGATCAATGATTACTGAGGCTCATTTACTGGAATTTTACTGGAAAGAAGCTATTCATATTGTTGTTTATGTATTTAATCGAGTTCAAGCAAGAGCAAATAGTACAAAGACTCCCTATGATCTATGGCACAAAATAATTTCTATAGTTAAATATTTCAAGGTATTTAGAAGCAAATGCTATATCAGAAGAGATGAGGAAACTTTGGGTAAGTTTGATGCAAGAAGTGATGAAGGCATTTTTCTTGGATATTCTACTAAAAGAAAGGCATACAGATGTTTCAATAAAAAAATTGAGAAAAATTGTAGAGAGCTCGAATGTGAAGGTTGATGAGACAATGAAGAATTCTATTGACATAGATGGATATGTATTTGGCCGACATGATTGTGCAAGAATAGAAGAAATTATGGAAGAATGGGATAAAGATGAGCAAGAGAAGCATGATAAATAGGATGAAAGAGAAGAAGATGCTCCAGTGATGTTCCCTAGGACACTGAAATATGTACAAAGGAATCATTCAGAAAATTAGATTATTGGAGACAAGACAAAAAGTGTGTTAACTAGAAGAAAAGTTGTTGTTGAAGTGAATTTGTGTTTACTTTATGAGATTGAGGCGGAGACTGTAAGTGAAGCTTGTAAAGCTGAATATTGGAAGGAAGCAATGAAAGAACTTCTACAAATTAAAAAGAAGCAAAGTTGGGAATTGGTCCCAAGACCAATAGATAAAAACATCATTGGATTAAAATGGGTATTTAGAAATAAGTTGAATGAGAATGGAGAAGTTGTTAGAAACAAAGTAAGGCTTGTGCATAAAGGCTACTCACAAGTAGAAGGTATAGATTTTTAGGAAACTTTTTCCTCGGTAGCAAGAATGGAAGCTATAAGGATGTTCTTGGTATTTGCTACTTATAAAGACTTTAAGGTCTATTAGATGGATGTCAAGTCAATATTTTTGAATGGTGAACTAGAAGAAGAATTTTATATGGAATAACCAAAAGGATTTCAATTAATAGATCAATCGGATATGGTATGTAGATTGAAGAAAGCTTTATATGGGTTGAAGCAAGCTCCTAGAGCCTGGTATTCAAGGTTAGATAAGTACTTGATTCAGCTAGGATTTAATGAGGGTACAATAGACATTAATTTGTACTTTAAGATTGAAAATGACATAATCTTGATTGTAGTTGTATATGTTGATGACATTATCTTTGGAGGAAATTAAAATATGTGCAAGATGTTTGCAAAAGTGATGTAGAAAGAATTTGAAATGTCTATGTTTGGAGAGATGAATTTATTTTTTGGGCTACAAATTAATCAAATAGAGAAAGGAATTTTCATTTCACAATCTAAGTATGTGAGAGAGATGTTGAAGAAGTTTGTGATGGATGATTCCAAACCAGTAAGTAATCCTATGGTGATTGGTTGTAAATTGGGTAAAGATGATAATTCACTTAAGGTCGATCAGAGCAAGTATAGATCTATGATTAGTGGACTATTATATTTTACTGCTACTAGACCAGATATCATGCATGCGGTCTATCTTGTGACTAGATTTCAAGAATATCCAAAGGAAACACATGTTGTTGCAATTAAAAGGATATTCAGATATTTGAATGGCACTCCAGATTATGGATTATGGTATCCTAAAGATATTGACTTTACACTCAGTGCCTATACAGATGTAGATTGGGTTAGATGTGTATATGACAAAAAGAGTGCAAGTGGTGGTGCATTCTTTCTTGGATGTAGATTGGTGGCATTGTTGAGCAAGAAGCAAGATTCAGTCTCTTTGTATACTACTGAAGCTGAGTATATTGATGTTTCATCTTGTTGCACACAAGTTCTATGGATGAAATAGACATTGAAAGATATCACAATGTTGTATGATGATCCCATTTCAATTTTATGTGATAATACAAGTACAATTAACATTTCTAAGAATCATGTGATGCACTCAAGGAAAAGGCATATATCTATTAGGTATCATTTCTTAAGAGAGAAGGTTATGGAGAATGAAGTAAAACTTGAGTATGTTCCAATGAAGGATTAGATTGCTAATATTTTCATGAAGGCTCTTCCTAGAGATACTTTTGAGTATCTATGGGAGAAGTTAGGGGTTATTTCCCCTCATTTCTTGAACTAGATGCATATGGAGATGCATTAGTCATGTGGATCTATGGGTCTTTCTTCTGGACTGATGTTTTGGTGGCTACCTCTTAGGGGGAGCAGGTAGTATCAGGTGTTGTCATTGTTTTTGTCATGTCAAAGGAGAGATTAATGGAAAATATTATTTTTCCTTTTCCATTGATGTCAAAGGGGGAGAGAAGAAGCATGTGAAAAGAGAATAAGAAGAAGCATATAAGAGATCATCTTCTAAAGGGGAGAAAATAGATAAATGTATTTAGAGCTAGTATGTTGTCTTTGATGGTTTTTCACATCATGTGTTTCCATCAATGACAAAGGGGGAGATTGTTGCAAGAGTGAAAGTGTTGTGGAATTTTTTCTAGTGTTGTCATCGATGTCAACTGGTTAAATACTAGTTTTTGTTGGTTGTATATGTCGAGGATATTGAGAAAATTATAATAAAGATATGGTGCAAGTGTTCAGTGGTTGCTCTAGTTTTTGGTCTGGATTTGCTCTTGTGGTTGTGCGGTTAAGATATGTTGTTCATGGTTGTTAGGAGATGTTATATCCAAATTTTTGGTTGTTGATTTGTTGTTCAGTGCAAGTTGTGTTTAGCAATTATGAACTATGGTTTTCTATGTTTTTGGTTGAGGTCCAGGAGAAATGTTGTTGGTCCAGATTTCTCTTTGATGAATTCTTATGACTTGTGGTTATAGAGTTGTGTTGCCTTGGTTCTATTGAAGATAATTTTGGTGGTTGAAAGATTTGTGCTTAATGGCTCTATGTGTTTTACATTGGTTTGGCCAACCTTGTGTGAAATACTACTTTTGAGGATGATGAAGTGTGTTGGATCTTTTTGGGTCCCTTGAAGCATGTGTTTGGGTTTCCCTCATTCTAATTCTACCTTAGGATGTTTTGGTGCAGACCTTGTTTGAATTTGGATGTGGATGACCGACTTTGGATATGTTTCAAAGTTGAAGATGGTATAAATGTAAGATGAGTTAATGATGAAGTGAAGAGGTGAGAGCGAATAAGAAGAGTGATAAAAGAAAAAAGAAAGTGCAGTTTGATGCGACATTGATTCTATTCAGTAAATTCTGTGTACGTGTGTTGTGAGTGTGGGAGATCAATGTGAAGCTTAATGCTAAGTTTTCAGATATAGTGAGTAGAAGGTGAACTCTATTATTCATGCATGTTGATTGAGTGATTGTGGTGGAATACTTTGTTGCATTGAGATTGTAGTCTCTCTGTAACAAGTCTTCTTTGTCTTCTTTGTATCTTTGTGGCAATGAGCCCTCCGAGTTGTAGCCTTGTTGGATAGTGAGTCCTTATTTCAAGTAGTGATCGTTGTTTCAAGTAGTGATCCTTTTTGTAATCGGTTTTGATATTCTCTATAGTGTGAGTTAATCCTCACCTTGGTTTTTCCCTTATGGTGTTTTCCACGTAAATCTGGTGTTATTGTGTTTATGTGTTGGATTTGTGTTTCTACATTGGCATTTGATGATTAATCATTTATTAAGTTTCAAGTATTAGTTTTGGTAATTGAACTTAAAGGTTTAATTTTGTGACAACTGATTCATCCCCCATCTCAGTTGTCCTATTCAACATCTTGCACTTTATCTTGTTGCATCATAGGGATGGGTAGTTTACTAGATGGATGCCAAGAGTTCCTTTTTACATGGTGATCTTCGTGATGCCATCTATATAGAGAAGCATCTGAGTTTTGTGTGGGATGATTCACTTGTTTGAGGCTTCATCATTCACTTTTTGATCTCAAATAAGCTCCTCAAGCTTGGTATGAGAAGATGGATAGTCTCATACTCACTTTTTGTTTCACATGCTACCGTTTTGGTCTGACAATTTAGACTTAGAGGCATTGAGAGGATCTTTGATACTTGTATTGTATGTAGAGGGCTTTATTTTAACATGTAGTTCCACCTTCATGATTTAAAGTGTTGAAAGAGAATTGATGGAGTAGTTTGATCAACCAATATTGGGCTTCACCATTTTTTACTCTGTATTCAAGTTCTTTATTCTTTTGAGGGGAATTAATCTTCTAGTAGAAGTAAAGTTAACTACCTAGGTGTGAAAAGACCCCACTTTAAAAAATACATCATTATTTAAGTATACATAATTAGCAAGCTAAAATGACTTCAAGGGTGAATACAAGATAATGATGGCAAAAAAAATCAAAAGGTGGATTTTTTTGCCTAAAAATCATAGCTTGTTGCACTTAGGTTAAATTGAAGAAAATATAGATAAGACATTAACATGGTATAATAATATGAAATGTAGGATTTCGTTTATAGTTTTTAATTATTTAATTTATTCTAGTACCTAGATGATAAACATTGGTTAAGTAAAGGATGTACATAAGTGACATTTTTTCAACTTTGATAAAGGCAAACACATGCATGTGTGCATTGAGCCTAAAAATAGTAAATGAAAGTATTTTTCAAAATTATTTCATGAAAAAATGTAATTGATATTGAGGCTTGGGATGGATATTTGACATTATCTTTTATTAATTCTTTTATAGGATTAAGGTATAGTTCTCAAATCCCTTGCATAAGTTGACTTTAATTTGACCTAAAATACTATTAGTTACATTAATTTTTAAATATGTAGAGTATGATGTCTATCTTGGGCTCATTTAATTAACAAAAGTATTTTAATATAGAAAACTATTACAACAATAAGAAAATCATAATTTATAGGTAGGTAATGCAAGCGTGACTATAAGCGAAGATGTGCAAAGAGGAGTGAAGAAAGGCAGGCGATCTTGGCAGATAAGTGTGGGGCGATATCGAAGAGGATGGGCGATCGAGTGAGATTTTTGCAGTAGAGAGTCAAAAGGATGAACATGCACACATTCCTCAATGGGTTTTCGAAAGAGGAAGGTGGGTGGACAAGTGCCATCCAAGTTACAAAATCGCAAGGAGGCACAACTAGAGGCAACATGATTAGAGCTCAAGCTTTGGTCACTGCTGGTAGGAGAAACAAAATGCACTTTCAGGGATGTAGTCGAATGGTTGGAACCCTAGATTTGATGAGGTGATAAGAGGAAAAGGAAGGTGGCCTTGAAACACATACCTTAATTGGCGTGGAGCCCTAAATTGGTTGGGTTTGGAGGGGAAGTGGTGTGGGTGGTTATGGGAAAAGAGCAATCCAAGAGTCAATACCTCTAATAATTGGTGTGACAAAATGACACTCAATAGAGAGCGCACAAGTAGGTCATGGAAAGGCAAGGAGAAGTTGCGAACAGATGAAGGAACTCCATAAAAAAATGTGGCTCTGAGTGGTAATGTATCTGGCATAATTCCCCCCAGGCACCTTGTAAGGACTCATAAAAATGTTGCGGCAATTCCTTCCTAGATTTTGAACCTAATACTAGAACGACTGAAGGATCGGGCAATCATTGCGAAGTGGTACAACAAAGGGGTTGTAGGTGAACAATTCAGAAAATGGTGGTTAAATAAATTCAAAGATAGAGTATGTATTCAAACCCTAGCTCTGGATTACATTATGATTGAATGCATTAATTCAAAGCTGAAGTATGAAATTTTGTATGGAGATCCCTTGTTTTTTGAGAATTATGGTTTTCATTGTATGGAATGGACTACAAATTTTGATCTAGCCAAACATAGTATCAAATCCCTACCCATGTGTGTATGTCTAGAGGGACTACCAATGGAGTATTGGAATGGTGATGCCCTAATGACAATTGGGGTGCATTAGGGCCTTTTTAGGGCTAGATGAAAATTTTCTAAACAAAAGACCAAGGGAAAAAGTAAGAGTAGTGATTATGGTGGATCTGGAGGAAGATTTAGTGGAGGAAGTGATCTTGATGGCAATGAATGATAAATGGTGCTAGAAGGTGTTAGTTGATCATCTAGTGGAAGAGTGCAAGTTTCTGTAAAAAAGGATGATGATGGTTGGGGATTCAAATTTTGATTTGTTTAGGCTTGAGCCAAATCCAAGGAAGAATCAATGGGATATCAATAGAACGCTAGAGAATGTGAAAGGCTCAAAGGTGGGAGAAGAATGGAGACACAAAGAGAAGGAAAACTGGGTCGACTCCTCACCCATGGAGTCCTCCGAAAAGAGGAAAATCTCCACACAATCAAAGGAGGTTGGAACATGGAAAACATATACAAAAACTTGGTCAGAGAATGTGAAATAAATTATAGTATGGTGGCCATTGGAAAAAATAACTAATGCAAACACGAAGACAAACATTGTGAAATTTAACCCAGGAGTGGATATATAAACAGAGAACTGATGAAGATTGCACTAAAAGTTGAAGAGGAGTGGCATGGAGGGGAAGCTTTTGACCTTGGGTGCATGGTGTCCAAGGAGGAGGAGGGCTTGTTGGAATTGGCAAGTGGTGAATTGTTGAGGGAAGAACATCAGATGTTGATGGAGGTAATGATGGACCTTAGAGAAGTTGAGGATGTGGAAAATCTAGAAACATAGGGATCTAGCAAAATTCAATGAAGAAGAAAAAACTTGATTTCATGAAAAATAAATCCAAAGGTAGGAAGTTTCATCAAGAATTGAGGAATCTAGATGGTGATGTAGCTAGTCAGGAAAACATAACAATACTTCTAGGGTCTAGGAAGGGAGGTCCCCTTCTGATATCACCATGAGACTCCCATCTTGGAATGTTAGGGGATTAAACACCCCTAACAAATAACACATGGTCAAGTGAAGGATGGAAGTGGCAAAGGCAGATGTTATTTTAATTCAAGAGATAAAGCTGACCAACATTGATTTTGACTTAGTTAGGAAGAAGTTAAGAGGGTGGAATGCTATTGGTGTCCATGTCGATGGTGCCTCTAGGGGCCTAGCTCTATTTTGGAAGGCACAATTAGTCCAAATTGAGTTGTTGGATGTTGGCTTACATTGGTAAGGTTGTTGAGTTCCTAGCATACAATTAAAGTTAATTCAAACTGGTAAATTATGGCCCAAACTCTTGCATCATAAAATTGACATTATGGTAGGAAACTAAGACATTTTTGAAAGAGGGAAAATTTCATCATCATTGAAGTTTTCAATGCAATCTTAGAAGGCAATGATAAGTTCGGTAGGGTCCAAAAAGAGAATCAATCTCAGAAGGACTTTCGAGAATGGATCACTCAAAATAAAATACTAAGCATTGAGTTTTAAAATGGTACTTTCACATGGACGAATAGGAGGTTGGGCCTCTACCAGATTGTAGAGAAGCTTGGCATATTTCTCTTTTACAACTATTTAGATGTGTTCCCCTTTCTATGGGAAGCAAGAATTGCTCCTTGTGTTGGTTCAAATCATCTCTCGATTCAATTGGATATCCATGATGACCACAACTTGCTTAGATCCCCATTCAAATTTGAAAATATGTGCTTCAAGGATCCCAATTTCAATAGGTTAGTGGAAGCATGGTGGAAAGAGTTTCAAATGGATGGCTCCAAGATGTTTTGTTTGGTTACAAGAAGATTAAAGACTAGAACTAGACAAACTTCAAAAATATATTTGAAACAAAGGAAGAGATATAAGTGAACTTTAGGAATTGTAAGAAGAAATAATCAGGGACAAGATGAATTCGCATAACTATTTCAACGAAAAATAACTAATGGGAAAATACGAAGATGTGATGGCCAAAGAAGAGGTGTTTTGGAGGCAGAAATCTAGGGAAATCTGGTTGAAAGGAGACAAGAACACAAAATTCTTCCACAATAGTATAAAGAAGAGAAGGTGTTTAAACATAAAGGAAAACATCAAGTTGGTTGATGGAAAGGTGGTGGAGGATCCAAAAGAAGTGGCCAAGGAAATAGTCACTTTTTTACCACAAGCTACTAAACAATGAAGATGGATTGTGCCCAAAATACCAATAGGAATTGTTGAGGCACATCCATAAGCTAGTATCAAATGCCCATAACAAGATGTTGAATGAGAATTTTTCTAGAGAAGAAATAAGAACAACATTGTTCTAGCTACATCCTGATAAGCTTCTAAGCCTAGATGGGATTCTTGTAGGATTCTTCCAGAAATTTTGGGATTTGATTGGAGTTGAGTTGGCTGATGTTATTGAAGCATCTTGGAATTCGAGGAACTTACTAAGAGAAGTTAACAACACTATGGTGGCATTGATTCTGAAGAAGGAAGCAACTAAAGCTTTGGATGACTACATACCTATATCTCTATGTAATACAATTTACAAAGTAATGACAAAAGAAAAGGTAAATAAACTCAAACTCATCCTCCCCAATCTAGTGGCTGAAGAAAAGTTTGGCTTCATTCATGTGAGATCAATTGTGGATGGTATAATAGTGGCTTAGAAGTCCATTCACTCGATACAATAATCCAAGTAGGCCAATATGTTGATTAAAATAGATATTAAAAAGGTGTATGTGGATTGGAGATTCCTAATCAAGGTAATGGAATCCTTTGACTTTAACAAGTAGTGGTTGGATTGGGTCTTCGCATGCATTTCAACACCAAGGTTCTCAGTGCTTGTGAATGGCACACCCAAGGGTTTCTTTGAGGTATCCAAGGGGACATGCCAAGGGGATCCCATCTCCCCCTTTTTGTACATACTAATGGCAAAAGCTTTGGGCCATGTGATCACTATTGGTATCAATGTTGGGCAGATTGAAGGGATCAAAGTTACCAACACCCTTCAGACAATCTCACATCAACATTTTTTTTATGATACCATGTTAATGGGCTCAACCAAGAGAAAGGAAGCCATTTCACTTAATGCCATCTTGAGAAAATACTCTCTGGGCCCAGGAAAGATTGTAAAAAAAGATAAATCAGAGATTTTTTTCTTCAACACCAATGCTCAAAAGGAACATGAGATTTTGGGAGTGTTGAATTTCAAGAGGGGGTTGTTTCCTTGTACATACCTAGGAATTCCCTTATCCAAAGGCTTAAAATCCACCGGCCTATGGGACCCATTGAAAACTAAATTAGGTGCAAGACTCAATTCTCGGAAGGGGAAGTGGCTATCATGGGCCGACAAAATTACCCTGGTTAAATTAGTTATGTTTGCTCTCCCTATCTATCTAATGTTAGTGTTGGCATTACCTTCAAGAGTGGATGTAGAAGTAACAAAGAAAACTAGGAATTTTTTTTGGTAGAGCAATGAAGAGAAGATAAAGATTGCACTAATTGCATGAAACAAATTGTGTAGAACAAAGGAGGATGAAAGTTTGGGTATCAAAGTGTCGAGTCTACAAAACAAAGCACTTGGGGAAAAAATGGTGTGGAGGATGCATAGAGAACCACATTCCAAATGGGCCATAATTTTGCACTACAAATATTTAGATGGCAATGTTGATAGCAATTTCTTGTCCACAACTAATCTTCCTTTTGGATCGCGCATCTAGAACTTCATGCAAAAATGTAAAAAGATCATTTGTGATTACCTCTCCTGGGATATATGGGATGGGAGTAAAGCATTGTTTTGAGAGGATTCATGGGTCAGATATTTGAGTTTGGATAGCTTCATTTAGGTGAATGAGGTCAAGGAGACACTCAAACATTTGTGGGGATCATGTGTCAAAGAATATGTTGTTAAGGATGAAGGAATTTAGCCTCTAAGATGGAAATGGAAGGATTTTAACAATCTAAATCTTCCTAAAAGGGAGGTGCAATTGCTTCTTTATTTATTGAACAAGAGAGTTTTAGTGTTTCAGGAAGGAACATATTTGTTGCTTTGGGTGGGTGCAAAATCTGGCTACTACAATGCAAAATATGGTTATAACATTCTATACAAACAATGATGTATTCAACATGAAAAACTCCCCTTGTGACTATGTTGGAGTAGCACATGTCTTCCCAAAGTTGGGGCCTTTTCTTGGGTAGTAATATAGAACAAGATCTTGACAATAGATAAATTTCGAAGGCTAGGTTTCCAAGGTCCCTCCAGATGTGTGCTTTGTGAAAGAGAGGAAGAGTCCTACGATCATATTTTTCTTACTTGCCCCTATGCATAGGTTTGTTGGAAATGACTTTGGGCACTACTTGGGTGGAGCAGTGTGTTACCGAATACTCTAAGTTGTCTATTCTTAGCATGGCCTATCTTGAAAAAAGGTTCGGTTTTCAATAATCTATGGATCATAAACCCCTTACTCGTTGTGTGAGAATTGTGGAAGGAAAGAAATAGGTGTTGGCATATGGATTTGAAGATTGTTTTTGCCTACTTGAGTTGTCATTGATGATAACTAGAGTTTGAAGTATGATCTGTAGTACCTCTACCCACATCAGGTTTAGAGAACAAGACATTTGGTTGCGCAAGTGAAACTGTGCATGATAGCGCTCACCGTACCAGATCATTATTTTGTGGTGTGGATCTACAGGAAATCTTTATTTGCATTTACACTATTCTTTGATGCATTTTGTGGTATTGTATTAAGTCAGAGTTGAAGTTAAGTGATTCGGTAGCATGATTCATAGCCTATTTTTTATTGTGGCTGACATGCTTTGTATGATGTTTTGTGGATCTATATGGAATATGTGCTTTGCTATTACTTATGTTTTGAGTCCCTACTAAAGTCTAGCTAACTTGTGTGGGTATGCTTATCTTCCATTTAAGTGATATGAGCCAACATGAAAAGAAAAATATTATATCCTTATGGACCGAAATACTTTTGAATTTCCTATTAAGCGGGCATATAAAGGTGATCCGTAAATCATTTTGTGTGGCGAAAAAAAGTGTGGTGACATGTGAAGTGGATGTGTTTATGTGTGAAAATGCAAGTCATGATGGTTGGAATAATGGAGTTATAAGGAGAGAGTGAAAAAGATCAAATCAGTTGTTAGGAAGCATAATAGTTTCTAATAGAGCAGAGCAAAAGTGTGGTCCGGTTAGAGATCTAGAATTTTATCTTGAGCTTCAGTGGAACTAAATCCTAGCATGAGTTGATGTTGTACTCTTAGTTCAAATCTGGTTGTAAAACTTTATCATATTTGTAAGGAAATGAGCCTCCTTTCTTTAAGTAGTGAGCTCTGGGCAATGTGCTTGAATGCAAGTGCATTCCTTCTTTTATTTACTTTTAACAGATTAAACATTGTGGACTAGTCTCCACTATGTTTTTTCCCTAATAGGGTTTCCATGCAAAAATATCTGGTGTTTTGGTGTTCACTAATGTGACTGCATGTTTTGAATGTTTTTATTTGTTATGTGTCGGAAGTGATAAATGAAATTTTATTATTGCTCTTGATAATGTTTGATCTATTTTTGAACTATAAATCTTTGAACACTGCTTCACCCCCCCTCTCAGTGTTCCCTGTGTCCAACAATAGGAGGCTCTTTCAAGGCAAGGGCATGGGATATCCCTCCCTCATTAATAAAATTGAGGTAGTTTTGGTTGAAACCTTGAATGCTAAGCTTGCTCACAAAGTAGTCAAAGGTAAATGCTTCTCAGAATGGGATGTTAGGCTCTAGGTGTGTGGCCTTCACTTTGAGTTCCTAAATGGGTTGGGAAAGGTGGTGTTGAATCTAAGGCGAAACAGGGTCAAGCAATTTGGTCTCCCCCTCTTGAGGGTTGGTTTAAGCTTAATTTTGATGGTGCCTCTAGAGCTAATATGGGGCCATCTGGTGTAGGTTGTATTATTAGAGATTGGAAAGGAACGACAGTGTTAGCTTACTCAAAGTAGAGCTATCAAATGACACCAACAATGAGGCAAAATTCTTAGTCATCATTCATGGGCTCTCATTGTGCAAAGAAATGGGTCTAAAGAAATTAGCAATTGAGGGTGATTCAATGTTAGTGATCAATGCAATAAGGAGAAGGATACACCCAATTGGAAGTTGTGGGTGATGCTTGATAAGCCTTGTCCTTGTTAAATGCGTCTGAGTTATACACTAGAAACCATATCTATAGGGAAGGGAATGATGACATAGATGCATTGGCTAACAAAGGGGTGGATGATGTGTAATGATGTTGCCCATGTGCCATTGGGTTAATTTGTTTATACCCTAGTGGCTAGATTCGACACATGGGTTGGAGCTATCACCAAATGGTTGGGGTGCATAAGCTTTTGCACGTAGGTTTGGATTTCTTGGACCTACATCAAAATATAATGGACATAATTCCCATTCTGAATTGATTGCTGGCTCGATCAAAATTGGATTTTCTCGAATGAGATGTGACATTCCTTGATAATTGCTTGGCTGGGAAAGTGACATGAGTGGATATGGTCTACAATGAGGGATTGCATTGGCATTTAACAAGATAGACAAGGACCTAGAAGTCTTAAATGCCACCTTCATGGAGTACAAGACATTCATAGTTAATCAAGCTTGGGATGATGGTGGTGCAAGGGTGGCAACTTGTACAAATTAAACACTCATCCTTTAAATTCTTTCTGGTGGTTGGCATTTCAAAGCATGTTCAAAATTGATACGTTGATGAGGCTTTGCTACTCCAAGAAGCAATCAATGTTTCTAGGCTTCATCTCAGATCAAGGTTGAAGAAGAACAAGGACATACTATGCCTCGAAGTGATGTGAATGGTGATAGGCAAGTGGTTTTGCTTCTCTTCTAATAGATTCCAAAGGAATTTTGATATTTCCTCATGGTTTCTTGCCACTCTTTTGGATATGAGAATCCCCAAGGTGCGATGCTTGCTATTGCTCAGGATGGTGTTCAAAGTGGTTATTTTGGTGGACAATTTGGAGGTGGTCACAGTTGTTGAATTGGGGGTCAAAATCCCTTTTCCAGATGACACTGAAAGGATGTTTCGGCTCGGGGTGGAGGTGGAACGACTTCCATTTCTCTTGAAAATGGATAAGAGAGGCCTAACGTGTCACAGACATTGGGCCATGATTGGATACAATTTCCTTTGTCGTAGGCTAGGTGTGATTGAGGTTGAAGGCATACAATGGTGTAGGGACTTTGGTGGACTGGTGGAGGCAAGAAAATTCTACAATGAAGAAGAATGACTGAAGCTCGTGGTTGGTGGGGTACACTGCTTGTTTCATCCTTTGTTTTTGGGACTGTGAATGAATGTAGTTGGTAGGGTTTTGGTGATAAGGGTGTTGAGCAAAGATTGCCTCTCTGGCCCTGATTTTGGGTTTATGTATCCATGTACATGTTTTTGAATATCAATATACTCTAGATGCAACTTCAGTTGCATTTTATGGATTAAAAAAAGAAAATCATAATTTTCTAATTTTGTTAGAAAATGTGTTTGAAATACCATAAAACGTTTTATAAATTTGTCGGTTTTATATTACATCATTAATATATAGGTTAGATAAATAATAATAAACAAATGTTAGTTTAAATTAAGTTAGAATATTAATTGGAAGGTAGGTGAAAGTAGTTTAGGGATGTTGCAAGAAAATAAGAATTTGTAACTTTATTGGAAATCATTGTAAGACCATTAGAAATCAGAATCATATAATATAATATTGCATATTTTTAGTATTATATTTGTACATTCATGGCCTATATAATTTTAGTTTTATGCTCACCATTTCAATATGCTATCAGAGCAACTATAGTTTGTATTCTTACACATGAGAGGTTGATTGTGTAGTTAGAATATTAATTGGGAGGTAGTTGAAAGCAGTTTTGGGATGTTATAGGAAAATAAGGTTTTATAAAGCCACATTGGAACACATTGTAAAATCATTAAAAATAAAATAAAAATATAATATAATATTGCATATTTTTAGTATTATATTTGTGCATTCATGGAATAGCTAATTGTAGTTTTATGCTCACCATTTTAATATGGTATCAAAGAAACTAAAGTTTGTGTTCTTGCACATGAGAGGTTGATCGTGTGTGAAGAATCCCCAAAGCATGTAGAGGAAACTCACATGAAAGAGAAAAAGGTAGTTTAGATTTTTGTGTTTAGAATTTATCATTATTTATGTAATGTGAGTTGGAAATAACATGAAAAAATAAGCAACAATGGTAGCCATTAAAGTTTGCTATAATACAATACGAGGTGCCACATTGAGTGGCAAGTGGAGAAGTGGATGGGTTATCCATTTGGAATAATTCACCAATATTTGTGATT
This sequence comes from Sequoia sempervirens, assembly GCA_007258455.2. Lineage (NCBI taxonomy): Eukaryota > Viridiplantae > Streptophyta > Pinopsida > Cupressales > Cupressaceae > Sequoia > Sequoia sempervirens. Next base: position 234,694,263 of record VDFB02271358.1, read on the forward strand.
CTTATAGTTTTGCATTTGAGAAAATGTAAAATATTTTACTCAGATGGTCTAGTTTGCAAGATTGTCCATTCATGACTTACATAATTTCAGTTTTATGCTCAACATTTTAATAAAATTAGGTTTAAGGTGTATTTTTTTAATATTTGAAAGTAGACATTTCCTCTACAAAACCAATTAATTTCGTTACAAAATTAGCAATATAAAGTTGCTAGCCATATTGATCAAAGATACTTTTTTAGTATTGGTCATATATTCAATCCATAATGTCTAGATATCTAGTTTGTTAAGATTGGATTTCATGTCCATTTGGATATACAATTGTAGTGTCATAAATTGCATATCCTTCCAATTTCACCTATATTCTATGTTTACTTTGGTGTCCATTTTTTGTAGTATTTTTGTAGGCTCATTTTAGCCCTTGCATCAACCCTTTTCCCTCTTAAGGTGCTCAAGCCTCCTTTCTAGTTGTCACTTTTTTATGTCACTTTCGTGTTAGTCCTATGTTTCTCTTGTCTCCTGTTATTTTTGAGAATAAACTATTTGGACATTAGTGCTTAGTGTGAGCACCTGCATGTAGCACTAGATTCCTATGATAATTCTAATTCTGAGCATTTTTTCACTTGTCACCTTCCCAAGTTAGTGAAAATGGCTCAAAATATTCATAACAATTCGTTAACTCCTTTCTTTTCCCTCCTCTTCTCATTTCTAAAGGATAACTTTCATTTTGTGAACACCCTCTCTCAAGCTCACACACAACTCTTTATAGCTTGTTACAATCTACTACAACAGTCTCAAAATATTCTCTCACAACTCACTTGTTCTCTTTGGCTTCCTAAAGACTTTTAGGTAATATTATCCTTTTTATCTTTCCCTCAAGCACCTTGGGATTATCACATCCCTTTTTATTTCATTTTAGTTTCAATACTGTACATTCATAGCTCTAACCATTCCCAAACACACTTGGGATATGAGCATTTACATATCATTTCATTTATCTCGATCCATCTTTGTTGTTGTGGAGGTGGAAACATTGAAGTAGGGATTTGACTAAGGAAAATCATCAAACAACCCCAAAAACTTTTCTTCTTTTTCATGTATGCAGGTATTTTGAGTGCATTCAATCGCATGGAGGTTTGCATGTGTTTGTCTATTGTTTATTTCTCTTATTTAAATTATTTATAACTTATTTCTAGTTTATTCTTTTATAATTTTGCTATACAATGTTTTTTGGTGTGTTTTTTAATTTTTGGTCTACATGTTAGCTAAATTATAGAGTTGGGTTTTCACTATTTCTGGGTGATTTCTATTTGTTGTTCATACATGACAACAACACTATGTGTGGATGTCTACACAATGCATTGGTATCCTTTCCTGAGACTCTTAGATTCTAACCACAAATCCTCTATTGTTTGTATTTTTATATTTTTATTATCAAAAAGTTAATTTTATCTATCTATTTTTAGTAATTTTTACTATTTTTTTCTCTTCAATTATTTTAGTTAGTTTTATTTGGGTGTAATAAGTGGAATTTTCTCTCAAAGGAACCTATATTTCCTTTTGTCAAAGTTGATTTTCCTTCATTACAACAATGATACTAGATGTTTGACAAGGCTTTGGTGACAAACATTTTTAGCATAAAATTATCTATTTTGATCCCCATCTTTTTGCATCCACCCTTAACATGTAAAGATGCATTAGAGGTACCAAACAAATCTTCATTTATCAAGTCTTCACTAAGAGTGATAATATTAGATCGTGTAATGAATAAGAAGGCTTGGCAAAAAATTAATGCCATCTACATGAGAAGCTAACAAATTACCATTATAATGCATGCTATCATCATGTAAGGTATCACTAGTTAAAATACAATCATGAGTATTTGTAGAAATAACATGAGATGTAAAAGAATAATCACCACAAAGCATATACTCTTGAATAGGTAATGAAGAAGGAAACTTATCATAAGCCACATCATGCGTAGATGTAACAATATAGGGTAAGCCTCCCTCATCCATATCTATTATATGTAAATATCATCATCATGATCGAAAGCATGAGAATAAAATATTTTTAAAGGGGGCACATCATCATGTTCATACACATCACCGTCACTAATCATAAGAAGATGAGAGACAATATGAAGGTCATGAAAAAAATGGAGCAAGTCCATCTAAGAAAGGAAAGGTACTAATAAACTCTATGGAGGAGGAGAAAGCATAGACACAAGAGAATAATACCTCCATAGAGAATACATCCTCACCCATAACATAAAAATATATTAAAGTATCAAGGATGGGTGAATTAAATGTAACACCATTTGAAAAATTGTCAAAATCAATAAGGCATGGATGTAGATATGGTAGAGATAAAGATCTAGACAAATCTATGTTCTTAAATGTATTAATGAAGCACCGACCAACATATGGTGGGAAGATAATACTAGCCCAAATCCAGAGAAATATATAAATGATGTACAAATAAGAATGGATCTAAACTCCAATCAAATATGTTATATAATGAATGCAATTAGAAAACTAGAGATAAAAACCCCAACAAGATAAGGAGAAACCCTAATATCAAATTCTTAGGGCAAGTTCAACAATTTATGTAAGAGAATAAATCACAAATACATAAATATATAAGCTAATTAAATATATAAGAATTTAAGAGGTAAGATTGGTAATCAATAATATAATAAATATCATAATAATTGTAAAAATTAAATAAAATAAATAAAAGATATTTAACTCTTAATTGAATGAAGAAAATACTATTATGAATGTTATATATATTCAACCACAACATTAGGGAGTATGGATTCATTAGATGATGACCTTAGAGTAATAAATTTTTTGCTATCTCAAGATTAAGGTTGCACTTAGGATCTAATCTTTGTGTATGTGGAAGTTAACTTTGTGCCTATGAAAAGTGATTTGACAGGTGGATCCTAAACTTCTTGTATATAAATGAATTGGTCTAATTTTAATGATTAAAAAATATTTGCCTTGATCTAATGTACTTGTGTTTTAGGGAAATGGTGTTTATAAACATCATTCGAAAACTTGCTAGACAAGGATTTATTCTCATTTGGATAGGAGGGCCAATTCAACAATGATGAATAAAGATTGAAGTCAATAGATGACCATGCAATATGCTTCTATGATGCTAATGCAACAAGATTTTTCTATATATTTACTATATTTATTTCATTCCTTGATGTTTTTTTGGATGATGCAAATGATTTAGGGTTAGTCCTTAAATACACCATCTTATCATACAAAATTGAAAACAATTTACTCTTTAGTTGGCTCATAACGACTAATAAGACACTGGAAGGGAGGTAGAACATGAACCCAATTTAAAAAATCTAGATTTAAAATTTTGAGATTCAATTCACATGTACAAAATGATTTGATCAATTCTACATTTCTAGATCTGAATAAAAATAACAATAATAAATTTAACATATAAATCCAAACTCTTAAAATATATAAAAATAAACTATAATTAAAACAAAAATTATATACCAACTTTTGGATATAAAAATATGCCTTCTTACACACGTTAATACATAAATATAACCTAAATCTCAAAAATAAAAGAGGAGTTCATGGACCTGCAATTTTCACCATTACAATGTTATCTTAGTCATACTTATTCCATGGGAGTGATTGAAGAAGAGATCCATGGACCATTTCTTGACCTAGTGAACAATTCTTGATCTAGTAAACATCGATTACTTCCATCCGAATCAATCCTTACATTGGCACACTCTTTGGAAGAAGTCAATTGATAAAACAAGCAGAAGCTCCCATTCCTTCGAGACGACGTTTACATTATTTGTCGTGGTACTAACGCTTTGAATTCCTCAAGAGGCTCAAATAACTGCTGTATGGGGCGGTGTACATGCTTTCCAAGCCCTTTGGAATAAATCTACGCCTTAATTATTCAGTCGTAATGGCAGAAAATTCCCCATCTCAGTGGGTGGCGCTTGTGTATATATATTCCATTAATATACAGACTTAAGATGTACTCTTTATGTCTGCAAGAATATTTTGCCCCGGACATTCGTAATATATTTGCTGTCCAAATCCCCAACACATTGCCGCGCTTATTTTTTCAACAATTCTAGTCTGAAATTGGCGTGTCGTTAATTCCAATTCAGCGTCCTTTTGATGTGTATTCTCTTTCGTTTCTCGTCAGCGTTTGCCTGAAATCTGTAAGCCAAAGGACCCTGGTAAGACCTGCGATACAGCGTTTCATGTTTTCTTTAATTTTTAATTTTGAGTGTTTTTTTGTTGATTATTGTTGTGAGTATTCTCAATTATGTGATTATTCACTGTAAATATTCGATATGTTTATATTCATATCATTCTTGAAGGCACCGAGATAAACTCTGTAACACCTTACTATACGTAAAGCAAAGCGTAACAATAAATTAACAGAAAATTTAATGTAACTGAATCAGTTCGTGTAAATACAATTGCGTTTGATGGTCAATAGTTTGAAATTATTTGATTTACATTGCATCTTAATTTTGGATTCTTGGGAATTCATTCATGTTGGTGTTTTAAATTAGGGTTCTGCAACAGCGTGCTATTAAGACAAATCTGAAACTTATTCTAAAAACCATCATTATCATTATTTGATTCTTTCTTGAACAACGGAAATTAGGAGGGCTCCTTTTTGGTTTGTCAACGTGCCTAATATAAATCTATATATGTTAATGACGAGTGGTTTCCAGGAATTTGCCTACGAGGCAGGTTTTTGTACTCCAGGCTCCATATATAGGGGAAATTTGCCTATGTTTATAAGCCGAAACTTTCTGATTTAGTCTTAGCAGCCATATGACCAACCCTCTTGCGGAGTACACGGAGGTGCACAGACGTACACAGAGGTTAACCCTTTACCATTTACAGGGTTGTGGTGATTTATCTCATCCCCTAACCATCTCTATAGCCTGCTACAGGCAAACGGTTCATATCCACTGCTGGAGAGAAGAGTCTCAATACATCTAAGCTTGTACTTGTCTGTCCTCATAAGTGTGGGTTAGTGGTTGAGATTCTGAGGTTTACCACCCCAAAATCAACTATCACTGGGAATTGGGGATTCGATAAAACTATGCTTTAAAATCTTAGACTCTTATGCCCTGAATTGGATCCTTGGTCAGCCTTCCTCTGTTGTTTCTGAAAGATCATATGCATCTTTTGTGCCATTGTTTGCATCACTGGCGCCTGAGAATCTATGTACTATGAATAAGGACAGATAGCTTGCTGGCCATTTAATTTCTCACCAAGCTGGATAGGAATTCCTCATTCCCAATTGAGCTTTGTCTAAGGGATGCTAGGTGTATGACCACTATCCCTTTATCCAGCAATCAGATGTCGTGAAAAGTTTAAAATGAGCAAAAATGTGGATTTGTGTTCCTTCATATCGATATTTGCATGTCCTGGTGTTGGGTGGTAGCGCTCCATCTGCATGATTTTGCAATTCTTAATTCTTCTGAGGACCATTTCTTCAGTGTTTCCACTAGAATCACAGTGGTTTTCTGTAGAGTCTCCAGGTTTACAACAAATTTGTAGAGAAAACGTATCCTGAATGTCAAGAAAATTGTTAGCTTTGAATACTTTGTTGAATGCAATAAAGAAAGTTTTAGGTCATTTGAATGTGTCAAAAACTGGGCAGTTGCCAGTAGGATTGGCTTGTTTTCTGTTTGTTACTGCATGTGGTCCAAATTTTAGTGACTGGTTTTAACCAAGCTTCCTTGCCTTGCAACAGTCTATTAACGTTTCTTTTCAATTTCCTCCTTTTTAATGATGACAGAGTTTGACTTCTGGTGCAATAGGTACATTCACCTTTTTCCACTTGCAAGCATGAGCACTGTGAGGAGAAGGCGGCTTTATCATGAGGATGTTGGTGGTAAGAAGTTTGAGCGTCTTGACTCAGGAGGTTCTGATGGATTAAATGAACCTCTTCTTAGCAATGATGCTTATGGAAACTCCCAAAGGTTCTCATATGTAAGTGCATATTATGAGTTGATTCCCTTATGCAGGGATGTTTTTAAATTTGTAGTGATAAATTCTGAGTTTTGATCCATATTATTGTCATAAACATTCATGTTGAATGATTAGATACTTAATGCCAGAGCTGGACCAGTGCAGTGGGTACGACCTTTGGTTGACATTTTGTGGGAACTAACATGGATTTTCAAGTTGTAGGATGATGATGATGCAGGTGATTGGAATGAAAAGAAGAGAAATGAAGAGCTAGTTTGGACAAACATTTTCTCTCGATTGATAGCACAATGGGTTCAATGGTTTGGTAAGTGCTTTTGCTTTTGTTCTATATATGTTAGGATTTCAATACATGATGACTGCTTACTTTAAATAATTTTCAGAGTTTGTACATATTTTACAGTAATGTATATTATATAATGATAGACAACTAAGTAGAGGGTTTTTTAATTTTAAGATTTGTGTAATTAGACAGGTAAATTGTCATTGCGAACCTGTGATTGCTTTTCTCTAAAACCTTTGATTTCACTTGAAAGATTTGTCTTGTCCGTTATGCATCTAACTTGTAACTTGCTTTGTAACCTATGTAAACAGACTTATATTAGCAATCTATCCCTTACACATATCTGTAGTTTCCTACCAAATTTATTTAATTTCCATGTATATGGTTTTCGGTATTTCATTTCTCTTCAACTGACATTTAGACTGGTTTATAGGCTCAATTAATTCAAGGAAAGTTCATAAAAGTGACCAACATTATTTGTAGAATAAAAAATTAGTTGAAATTTATACCTGGTTTATGCACCAATGGCATGTTACAGATGGGAGAAATGTTAATCATGACATCCACCATGAAAGAGCTCCTTTTTTGTAGCAGAAGTAACTTTGCTGTGTAACAACATAACCTAACATGCAACGAGTACCCAATATATTGTTTCACCTACAACGAAAATTATTGCCCAAGTGCACAATCACAATGACTAAACAAAAGCTTCCATGGCTGCGCCCATAAGAAAGAAAAATTTATTTTCATAATAAGGTAACACGAACTACTAGGTTTGCATATGATCATTTCATCCTAACAACTACCACATTCATAGTATTAGGGCATGTTTAGAACATTTATAAGCGGAGATGAGAATCATTTACCTCTAAACCAGTAACGAAGGAAAAGCTAGATTCCAAATGTGAAATAAGGCAATTAAGACATACCTCCTCTGTCCACCTTAATCTTTTGAAGGCAAGTTGATAACATAAGCAACCAAATTACCTATAGCAGCCATGTCCTTTCAAACAAATCAAAGATATCTTATTGAAGACGAAAACACAAGTATCTGTGTGAGAGTCATTTACTCATCTAAATAAATATGACACCAAATAAATATCACATCATCATTTGCATAATAAAATGTATACCATTTGTTGCATTATCTTGAAGTGGAAGGGAAAGAGAGCATCACCAAGACAATTTCCACCCTACCACGAAGCCATAAGCTTCCCCGTGCTACCCTATGAAGGAAGCCCGACCCATCATGAAGAGTCTAGCAATCCATGGCCAACATGTGTGAAATCTGTGTAGCTATGGAATAACTAACATATGCAACCTATTAATGCCCCAAGCGAAAATGTCAAAGCACATGTTCCCTACCCATGAAGTGACTCAATTTAATTTAATAATCTTCTCTTATTTGAATTAAAAGCTTTGCCAAGCATTTGTTCATTACTTGATCCTTGGGTTTATCCTGGTAGTCACATAGTGCCTTTACACATGTTGTTATGGTTTAAGTACTTTCAGTATCACTTAGCAACATCAATCATATATCTCATTAACACAAAGCCATTTTGTTTTGCTTTGCTAAATTAGCACAGGATTATCTTTAACCATCTTTTAGTTACTAGGCCTTTGTTCAAATTTTAGATTCTAACTGACCCATCACAAGCACTTCAATTGTGGTCTAAAACAAAATAGATTTATTGTCCAACAGAACCCTTGGGCTGGAAGTAACTAGCATACAATGCAGAATTTTAATCTCAATCTTATTTGTAGAATTTAGTGACAGCATGGGTAGTAAGCATCAAACAGGTTTTAACTTAACCACAGCATAATACTAAGAAGTTACTGGCACCAAGCTGCTTTAAAGTTGTGAGCAGACTATAACTACTATAAGCATTCTTGACAAACACAAACCTAATTCATAGAACTGTTTCAATTCGAACAGAGAAGTACTGCTGCTAGCATGCTTCAAGTACGAAAATGATCATAGCTCCATTTACTAGCAGCCCTACGTTCTCTAACAAAAGCTTTTTACGACAGGAATACTTGTTTGTGAGCTTAATATAAACTTCAACGTAATGCATGCCAAGATTCAAACAAATATAGGATGCTGGACACCCAAAAACAAAGCAATCTTACTCACAAACAGAAAACTAATAAACTCGATTATGATTGGATGTGAACCACATAATTCAACATGTCCCACACAGGAATTTATTTTTACAAAATTCTACTTCTCTATCATGTAGTTATATAAAGCAATCAAAAGTATTCCATGCACAGAAAAAAACACCAAACAATGGAAAATATTTAGTATACAATTGCCTCAACAGCTAAACCATACGCACCAATACAAAAAAAAGACCATGGGTTTTCAGTGAACATTACATATTTTCAAACATTTAATCAAATTTGCAGGCAACAAGAAATCAGACTTAATAACCTTAGAACTTCTAATGATATTGCATTAAACTTATCATAATCACACCATAAAAATATTGTATGGTATATATAGAAACAAGTTATTCACAACTAAAAATCTGTAACAACATAACCTGTGAAATCAATATTTACAGAGATCTTTACTCTTTTCAACTCTATACAGCCCCCTTCCATTTTCTTCTGCCCTCTTTTCCGAAAAACAGAATGCCTTGATAATCATCCTCCTCTTTGTTTTATTACCTCTTTTCCTTCCTTCCTTGCTATGTGGAGATAAGGGTACTTTTTCTATATGCTAGGTGTTATTTATTAATTTTTCAAACCTTTTACTTCTGTTGACAGCTGGCTGTCCAACTTCTGTTGACAGCTGGCTGTCCAACTTATGTGCTGGCCTTCTGTTTACTTTATGCTTTAGGGAAAAAGATATGAGGCTAGCGTACCTTATTAAGGTATGCTTTTAAGATAATTTCTCTTAGCTTGGGTCCTGTTGTGACCTAATTCACAGCTCGCCCCATTGCAAATGGGGACCCTAGTGGTCTGCCTTTTTGGGGTTTTGTTGTTGCATCTTGGTCTCGTCTGGTCTTTGTTTGGGGGTTTAGAGTTTGAGTTTTTGAATGGTCACCCGAGTCAAGTGAAGGAATTTGAGCTTGGATCATTGTCCGAACATCATCATAGTGCTTAGGAGGCCCGAGGGACGAAGATCGACTGTCGTTTCAGTCAATTCTGACATCTCCTACTTTTTGGGGATTGCCCCTCCAGACCCCCTATTTTTTAGGGACTTTATTTTTGGCATTTTTGGCCTATTCTGAACTTCCTATTTTTTAGGGGCTATTTTGGGAAAAGTTTCTGTTTTTGTCAGGGTTCCTATATTTGGAAAGTGCCCGAATTTCAAAAATCCACTTAGAAGTTCCAAAAAATCAATAGAAATCACAGAAAATCAGTTTGAAAATTTATGAAATCCATGATGAAAATCAGAAAATTGATGAAAATCTGGAAAAATCAGTCAAAAAATCTCAGAAAAATGTTGAAAAATCTGGAAAAATTTGAGAGAAGACTGAAAATCATGGTGAATTTGCCTAAGTATGGAGGTAGGAATTCATGGATCCATGGAAGAAAGACTGAAATTCTAACCAGCATAGTGAAGAATGGCATGAACATGAGGTAAGTCTGTCCGCCTTGCCATGTCATGGAGAAGTGGCAAGTCCGCCCAGCAAAGGAACATGAAATGGCATGATGATGAGTAAAGTCCGCCTTGGAAAGGCTTGGTAAAAGATGAAGTCCGCCCTTCGAAGAAGACTGAATGGCTTGACATAAGATGAAGTCCACCCCATGTTGGATGGCATGAAGTCAAGCCAAGTCCGCCCAGCATAGTCAAGCAATGGCCTAGACTCATGACAAGTCCGCCCAACAAAGTGAAGAATGGCATGAACATGAGGTAAGTCCGCCTTGGCATGGCTTGGAGAAGTGGCAAGTCCGCCCAGCAAAGGAACATGAAATGGCTTGACATGAGACAAAGTCCGCCCTAAGACAATGGCTTGGCAAGAGACAAAGTCCGCTCAACTTAATGAGGGATGGCACAAGGTTAAGTGAAGTCTTCCTTTAGCAAAAGAAGATGGCATGGACTAAGGCAAAGTCTGCCCAGCATATGAGAGAATGGCTTAAGCATATGCCAAGTCCGCTCCAAGATGGCACAACATGATGGAAAGTGCCCATGACATTAAGTCAAAATGGCTCAACACAAGATGAAGTTCGCCCTATGCCTTGGCAAAATGAAAGGATAACTAGCAAGTCCGCCATGTGAACTAGATTGAACATGGGCTAAGTGAAAATTGAATAGCAAAACTATGTAATGTTCCCATTTTAACCCTACACTCTTCATTTGGATTTAGCCTATTTCCGGAAATCCATAGGCTAAGCTGAGGTGGAAAATTAGGGTTTCCTCTTTCAGATACTGCTCAGTTGGCGTTCTGAGGTTGTTGTGCAGACTTACTATTTATAGCAGTTCACTATTTTAGCAAGTCTATCTTTTGGCAGTATCTGTCTAGCAACAGTTCAATCCTTTGCAGTTCAATGTTCAGTTTGGCTTTCTGTTGTTTTGATGTGAACTTACTATTTATAGCAATTGGCTATTTTTAGTAAGTCTAATTTTGGCAGTAGCATCATCAGCAATTCAGCTCAAGTCATTTTGCTATCCTTCAGTTTCAGTTTGGCTTTGGTTATCTCCATGGATTAAGTTTTATACTTAGTCATTTTTATGTTTCTCAGTTGTACCCCCACGCCTAGGAATGATCACTTCATGTTGTTTTTAAAAGGGGGTCATTAAGGGGTCAATGGTGCATTTAATGAATTATTAAATGCTTTATTGTTGCAAAGTGAAGTTGGATGCCTAAAAGAGGTTGATTAATATTTTATTATTTCAAAAAGTGAAATGCTTAAAGTGGCATTCCTTTTGGGAGTTGAAGTGATTCAACTTCTTGGAATTTGAAGAGTCTCTTGTTGCTTCATTTGCCAATTGAAGCTTATATATTGTTGCTATTCGAAGAGCTGATTATCTTTGGGGAAAAATATAACGTTATGCTGCTGGTTTGAAATCCAGAATCCGGCTAAGGGTTAGCTTAGCAAATTTATTCCATTCTTCGGGCCTGCAACTATGGTTCCCTAGGTGGTGGATTGAGAGTGTGCTTCATCCAGAAGTACATATTGAGCATTATTGTGGAGTTTTGGTGAGATATTTCCAGTTTTTATGTTGCTGGTTTATCATGGCTGAAAGTGATTTTTGTAAACAGCTTTTAGTATGAATTTTATTTGGTTCTGGGTATTTGATCATTGCATTTCTATAATAGAGGCGACCATATTTGGAGGTTATCAAAGTTTAATTCCAAGTTTCAGATTTTATTAAGCAAAATCGCCCTTGCAAGGAGGCCGTACCTTTTTGGAGAGCATTGGGATTCGTGCATAAATTAATGGTTGAGTTTAGATGCTGTTTTATCATTGTGAATTGGGCGCCAACCTTCTCAAGAGCTTTTGCAAGCTATATTTCATCTTCTGGAGGTATTGTGAAGGAGTTGTGATTATTTTTATGTGTTTTCAGTTTGCTGATAATCATTTCCAGATTGCTGATTTTTATATCAGTTTGCTTCAGTATTCTGATTTTGGTTTTAAGCTTCATTAATTGAGAGGATATCAAGTGGAAAAATCTTCTATTTCATTGTGCTTTGTAAAGATTGTAATAACACTTGAAAATTGCAGTTGTTTAACATTGTAAGACTGTAAACAGTAGTACTGTTCCAGTCATTTAATTAGCTGCAAAATCTTATGATTAATCTCTCATATATGTAACCCCTGGATGGTTTACCGCCAGTGTGGATAAAGAACATTCTAGAAGCTTATCTCTCTTATTTGCAGCTATTTCTATTCATTGTAAAGCTGATTAGTAGTACTAACAGCTATTTATTTTATTTGCTGCAATTAGTTTAAATTTCATACTCCCACGATTGAGTGGTTGAGTTTAAATAATCATCTTTCTTTAATTGTAAGTTTCCCCCCACTAAATAAGTGGTTGTGTGGACTGTATTCCCCCCCACGTTAATAAGTGGAAGTGAGGATTTAAATGGCTGGCTTGCCGCCTTTAATAATGTAATAATCTCACCCACTGAATAAGTGGAGTATCCCCACTGCTTGTGGATGCCTGCATTAGCAGATGAATTGTAATTTCAGTTCAGTTTACTCCTAACGATCCTCTGACCATATGCTATCACCTCGCCCACATTGGGATCTTGGTGAACATTCTTGGTTAGAGTTACTTCCATGCTGATTTACTTTTGGAGCTAATGCTAATCAGTGACTTGTTGCTGGTTTGTGTGTTAAATTTTGAGAAAAAATTAAGGGGAATATTTCAGTGGTATCAGAGCAGAAGATCCTGCCATCCTGTGGATCAGTGCTTCATGTTTAGGCAGTTGAGTGACAGATATCTCCGGTACTACATCGAAAGTTAGAGCAGATGCTAGTTCAGCTCCTTGTGGTATCCAAAAGTTGGAAATTAGGCATGGCTAATGAAGAAGAGATGAAATTGGCAGAGGCATTGTATATGGTTGGAAAGAGACTTGGTAAAGAATTTCAGTCAAGAGAAAATGAAAAGAATATTCTTCATTTGTTAGAACAATGTTTGAGACAAGTAAAGCCATCACCTTCAGAGATAATGGAGTTGGCACTAGCTCCTGCAGTGAATTCTTTGAATCAGCCCTATTGGTTGGGGCATCCTGATGAAGAGACCAAGTTGCTGATTTCTTCTTGTTTCATGGAGATAATAAGAATTGTAAATCCCCATTTGCCTTATGATGTTGAAACCACAAAGATCATATTAAATATGATAGTGGAATGTTTTCAAGATTTGGATGAAACTTGTAGTAGCTTGTTTTCAAGAAGAGCTGCTGTTTTAAAAACATTTTCTGAAGTTGGTGCTTGCATCTTATTGATAGAATTTGAGATGGAGAATTAGATTTATCACTTGTTTAATTATCTTTTCAGCTCGACCTGGAGTGAGCAAGAAGAGAGTATGCTTGCAGCTGTCATGAATGTTCTAATCTCTACAATTAAAGAAGCTGATAGTCTTCCTGAAAGTGTCCAAACTCTTCTCTTGGATGCTTATAAACGTGAAGAGCAGATTTCTCCCACTGCTGATTTGTTAGTTAAAGAAATTTTCAGTCAATGTGAAGATAAGTTGAAACCATTTTTGAAGAAGACTCTTGTGAACAAAGAGGAGATTTCCGAAGTTGAAGAGGAGGATGAAAGTTGGAATCCCTTTGAAGACATTGCAAAAGTTCAAGGGGTATCTACGGATTTGCACTCATCCAAGCATTCTGTAAAAGAATGTAATGTGTCAGTGGAAGCCTTGAAGACTAGTGAGGTACTCTTGTTTTCTACAGAGGAGAACAGTGAGTTGACTTGTGTTAAGAAGCCTCATGTTGAAGATTCAAAGAAAAAACTTTTGGAAACAAAAGTTGAAACAAAGATGCATGAAGAGGCCATAAGTGTAGATCCAAATGAAAGAGAAGTTCGATTAGTAGAAGATATGTGTTCAATCAGCAATTTGCTTCTTCACAATTCTAGAGAATGTTGGTTTGAAAGTCAAGTCAAGGAGGAGAAGAAGAAAGAGGAAGATGAAGTTTCTTCCCACTTCAAAGTTGATTTGATCAATTCTTTTGAATCATGTGTAGGAGACAACATGGAAGGTGAAGTTTCTAGTAGTTATAAGGCAGATTTTTCTTCACCGGAAATCAAGCTAAGGAAAAAAGCTAAGGAATTGGAAGGCACTATGGATGGAATGATGAAGAGTGTTCACCACATGCGAGACAAGTTGAGGAGTACAACTCAAACCATTTTTGAAATCTTTATCCATCAAAGTTGTTCTACATCATCTCAGCCAGTATACAATGATTGCAGCTCAAGTTCACACATTGCTGATAATGGAATTCAAATTTTGTCAAATCTTGATAGAATTCATAGACATGTAGAACAGATGATTTATGATGTGCCTAGGGGAGAAGTTGTATGTTGCATTTCTATTGATGACATGAAGTCCATTAAATTTGCCTTGGAGGAAATTAAATCTAGTCTTTTGCACATCATTCGTGACAAAGACTTAGTGGCCAATATTGCTGACAAGGCATTGGAGTGGCATGAGCTTACCAAAACAAAGTTGCAAGAAGTGCATGAGACTCTAATTGAAGCAGAGAATCAGATTTCTGCTGTTCAATATTCATGGGAGCAAGAAAATAGAAGAAGAGCAGAGGAGCTTCAAGAAATTCTTGATGAGTTTGATCTCATACAAGAAACATATGATTTGGAATGCTGTCCTAAGAGACCAAAGCATTCAAATTCTCAAGCTTATCAAGCTTTTGACAATCTCTTGTATGAAGAAGGTTCTAGTAAGGTTTATGTAAATCCTCTTTTTGAAAATGACGAAGAAATTGCTTCAGAGATTACTGAAGAAGGGGATTTGAGTTTGTCTTCCAGCATTGGAGAGTTAATACGTGAGTTGCACGAAGTTGAATCTACTGCTGCTCCTAGTGCAACCATTCAGCAAGAATTGGTAACTCTTGAAACACAAAGAAATGAAGGCATTCTTATTGTTCATCAACAAAGAGTTGATGGGTTTGTTGATGAAGGTTTAATTTATTTTTTGATGAGGATGCTTGTGAGACTCATATCAGATTTTAGTTCATCACCATCTTCTCTTAGAGTGATAGATTTCAGAATTGTATTTGATGAAGGATTCATGGAATCTTTCCGGCAAGTCATATCACAAGATTCTAGATTTGATTTCTTCAATGAACAAAGGTTGGTTGAATACTTCTTGGAATTTCAAGAAGTGGCATTGCAGATGGAACGAGTGAATCAAAGGATTCGTGTGAGAGCAATTATCAGTTTGAGAAGTGGTTCTTCATGGTTGTTAGTTTGGGATCCTGGCATTACTTGGGAAGAAGGTAATTTCAAAATAGATAGACCAGCATATAATATTCAGAGTGTAGTTGTGACCATTTGCTTATGTGTTGGAAAATGTCTTCAATTGAAAATCAGTGTTTGGGATCTCAAGCATTTTCTTTTGAAGAATGGAATGCATAAAAAGAAGGTTGGATGGAGAGATAAGTGTCAAAAATTCTGTTTTATGTTTGCTGCTCCCTTCTTTCTATGTCATTGCCTCTTTATTTCTGATCATACATTGGTGTTCTGGGAAGAAAATATGATCAGAAGTTGGTTTGTGGTGGCATGGGGTCTCTTGCTAAAGGTGCCACCAGTGTGGTTCATGAGCAGTTATGCTCATTTTGATAAAAAATTCTTGTGTTGCAGCTGCTGTTTGTCTTCTTGGATGCTGATTTTCCAAAAATCAGATCTCAAGATGATTATTTCAGACCTCTTAGAAAGCTGGTTATTTCATTTCCAGGCCTCTCCACCTCCTATTTGGATTGAATTTCTGTCACAAATGAGCAAGGGAATGTTTCAGTATGGTCAAAGTTCAAGTATGGTTTGTTCATTGATGGTTGACAATGAATTTTGTGGTACCAAGTTATTAATTACTTTTTGGGACAGCGAGTTATTAGCTGATTTGATTTGTCAAATTGAGACTCTTGATGTGAGACATGTGAATATTTCTTGGAGTTCTTTCAGTGAAATTAGTTTGCTTCAAAGGAAGCATTGTGCATCCTCTTGGATAGGGATGGAGTGTGGAGCTTTGCTTTTGGTTTGGCATTGGTTTAAAAGCATGTTTGAAAATATTTTTGTTGTTGATCATAATTATGACAACAAGGTTTGGAGGTCCTACAGACTGATATGGGACCCAGGCACTAACATGTTTGGTGCATTGTCTTTTGTGGATTGTGACATGTTGATCCACTTTGAATATTCAATTGTTTTAATCAGAGTAGCACAACGGATTAGAGGAACGGTGTTCCTGAGAAAGATTTGGAATCCTGGTATCACTTGGGTTTTCTATTCCACAGTTGAAGATGATGAAGCCAATGATGGTCTTCTAGAATTTATTCCCATGATGTTTCACTTTAATTTTAATCTAGTGATTTCTTGTGTTGGCATCCAACAGTGCAGTGCTTACATCAGTTGGTGCTATCCTTCTCCTAGGATGATTTGGGACCCTGGGATCCTATTTGGCATGGTAAAAATCAAATTGTTTCTTTGGAGTGTGATGGCATTGCTTGAGGACAAGCAATTTTGGGAAGGGCGGACTGTAATGTTCCCATTTTGGCCCTACACTCTTCATTTGGATTTAGCCTATTTCCGGAAATCCGTAGGCTAAGCTGAGGTGGAAAATTAGGGTTTCCTCTTTCAGATACTCTCAGTTGGCCTGAGGTTGTTGTGCAGACTTACTATTTATAGCAGTTCACTATTTTTAGCAAGTCTATCTTTTGGCAGTATCTGTCTAAGCAACAGTTCAATCCTTTGCAGCAATGTTCAGTTTGGCTTTCTGTTGTTTTGATGTGAACTTACTTTATATAAATGGCTATTTTTAGTAAGTCTAATTTTGGCAGTATCCAGCAATTCAGCCTGTCATTTTGCTATCCTTTAGTTTCACTTGGCTTTGGTTATCTCCATGGATTAAGTTTTATACTTAGTCATTTTTATGTTTCTCAGTTGTACCCCCACGCCTAGGAATGATCACTTCATGTTGTTTTTAAAAGGGGGTCATTAAGGGGTCAATGGTGCATTTAATGAATTATTAAATGCTTTATTGTTGCAAAGTGAAGTTGGATGCCTAAAAGAGGTTGATTAATATTTTATTATTTCAAAAAGTGAAATGCTTAAAGTGGCATTCCTTTTGGGAGTTGAAGTGATTCAACTTCTTGGAATTTGAAGAGTCTCTTGTTGCTTCATTTGCCAATTGAAGCTTATATATTGCTGCTATTCGAAGAGCTGATTATCTTTGGGGAAAAATATAACGTTATGCTGCTGATTTGAAATCCAGAATCCGGCTAAGGGTTAGCTTAGCAAATTTATTCCATTCTTCGGGCCTACAACTATGGTTCCCTAAGTGGTGGATTGAGAGTGTGCTTCATCCAGAAGTACATATTGAGCATTATTGTGGAGTTTTGGTGAGATATTTCCAATTTTTATGTTGCTGGTTTATCATGGCTGAAAGTGATTTTTGTAAACAGCTTTTAGTATGAATTTTATTTGGTTCTGGGTATTTGATCATTGCATTTCTATAATAGAGGCGACCATATTTGGAGGTTATCAAAGTTTAATTCCAAGTTTCAGATTTTATTAAGCAAAATCGCCCTTGCAAGGAGGCCGTACCTTTTTGGAGAGCATTGGGATTCGTGCATAAATTAATGGTTGAGTTTAGATGCTATTTTATCATTGTGAATTGGGCGCCAACCTTCTCAAGAGCTTTTGCAAGCTATATTTCATCTTCTGGAGGTATTGTGAAGGAGTTGTGATTATTTTTATGTGTTTTCAGTTTGATGATAATCATTTCTAGATTGCTGATTTTTATATCAGTTTGCTTCAATATTCTGATTTTGGTTTTAAGCTTCATTAATTGAGAGGATATCAAGTGGAAAAATCTTCTATTTCATTGTGCTTTGTAAAGATTGTAATAACACTTGAAAATTGCAGTTGTTTAACATTGTAAGACTGTAAACAGTAGTACTGTTCCAGTCATTTAATTAGCTGCAAAATCTTATGATTAATCTCTCATATATGTAACCCCTGGATGGTTTACCGCCAATGTGGATAAAGAACATTCTAGAAGCTTATCTCTCTTATTTGCAGCTATTTCTATTCATTGTAAAGCTAGTTAGTAGTACTAACAGCTATTTATTTTATTTGCTGCAATTAGTTTAAATTTCATACTCCCACATTGAGTGGTTGAGTTTAAATAATCATCTTTCTTTAATTGTAAGTTTCCCCCCACTAAATAAGTGGTTGTGTGGACTGTATTCCCCCCACGTTAATAAGTGGAAGTGAGGATTTAAATGGCTGGCTTGCCCTTTAATAATGTAATAATCTCACCCACTGAATAAGTGGAGTATCCCCACTGCTTGTGGATGCCTGCATTAGCAGATGAATTGTAATTTCAGTTCAGTTTACTCCTAACGATCCTCTGACCATATGCTATCACCTCGCCCACATTGGGATCTTGGTGAACATTCTTGGTTAGAGTTACTTCCATGCTGATTTACTTTTGGAGCTAATGCTAATCAGTGACTTGTTGCTGGTTTGTGTGTTAAATTTTGAGAAAAAAATTAAGGGGAATATTTCAAACTATAGGCTAAGTCCGCCTTGGAATAAAATGCATGGTTTGACAATGAATGAAGTCCACCATACCAAGAAGAAGTAAGAAAAATGAGAATGTTGCCTAAGTTTGGACAATGGAATATTAAATAATATGCTTGGCACCTTGAGAAATTCGCCATACTTAGAGAGAATGAAGAATTTTTCCTAAGTCTAGCATACACATGTTTAAAAAAAAAATCGCCTGAGACTTAGGAAGATAAAAATTTATGGCAAAATAAAATTGGAAGAAAAAAATTTGTGCCTAAGGCAATGGCAAGAAAATTTAAATGAAAATCAAATTTGCCTTGGATAAAATAAAATGCCATAAAATTAAGGGGTTGAAAATGACACATAAAATAATTATTTTAATTATTTAATTTTTTATTTTCAACACCCCAAAGAGATAAGTTTAAAATTTTCTCAAAATTAGAAAAAGACAAAAAGAACTTCACTAAACTGACGCCTGATTTGGAAACTTTCCCAGAGACTGTCATTGAAGATAAAATTTGCCATTCAGAAGCTGAGTGCAAGCCAAGTTCAGACTTGATTTAATGGGAACAATTGAAATTTGCTAAATGAGTCGAACTTCTCATCTTTATAGTTGAACTTCACATTTTGCAATCATTCAATTTTCGAAAGAAAAGTTGTGAGAAGAAAGTTTGGCTAAGGCAAGAAAGTTGAGAAAGTTTGAAGCAAAGTGAAGGAAGCAAATTCATACTAGCCAGCATTGTGATCGTGATCATTTCATTTTTTCCAGAAGAGCCAGGCAGATATATTTTCTTACTTCATTCTGGCACGAAATCTTCATTGATTCTTCCACTTCTAGCATAATCTTTCACGATGTTTGATTTGTCAATTAGCTGGAATTTTGTTTGAGTAGTTTAAATTTTAAATTTTAAATATTCTCTTTGTATCTTCTTGCATATTTATTTTCAAGAGAATAAAAATGAAGTTTGCTAGTAAGGGTGCATGGTTGCAATCCAAGATCAAATCCAAATGGGAGAACATTGTGGACACCAACCTTGGCCATGTTGACTTTGATGATTTCGAGAAAGGAATGTACGGAAGTGATGGATGTTTGCCTACGCCAATTGCAAGAAGGATGATGTGCAACGGTATTGTTCATGCAGCTGGATTTCCGCCAGCGAAAGAGTGTCCAGAGCTCATGGTGGAGTGTGCATTGCATTATAATGCACAGAAAAGACAGATAGAAGCACCTGATGGAAGAGTACTGGCATATTTGACCGAGCCAGCCATACAAGAAACCTTTGGAATTCCAGCCTACAACCGGACGTTTTATTGAACCAAAGATGATGCACTTAAACTTTACCAAGATCAACAAGACCTTTGTGCATCAAATATAAACAAGTCTCGGTTACTGAAGCCTAGACCTACGGCCAAAAAGATGCCAAAAAAGTTGGCCAGAATAGATTTCAAAGAAGAATATGGAGACATCGTCTTGCTGCTAAATAGAATGGTAGGCAATCCTTAGGGTGCGCCTTTTGAAACCTGGATGTATTATTTCGTTGATGAAATAATTTCCGGGGTGAAGATGTTTAACTGGTCTAGAATGATCAGTGACAACCTTCATGAGCAGTTGGTCAACCTGGAGAAAATCAAGACCTTCCATATGAGTTCTTATGTCGTATATCTGCTTGCTAGGACCTATAAATATGTTGGCTTGGTTTGCAAAGGTGTAGTTGGCAACGGTGAAGGGCAGTTCAAGTCCTACGATTGCTATCCGCAGTTGCAGCTGAAGGAGAAGTCACACTTCAGACGAGCACATGACGCCTTTCTTATGTATATCACTCGACTTCTCCAAGGTAGAGCACATCAGAGACTCATCCATGAGGCCAAAAGTCTGATTGGCAGATATGGATCCTGGTTCATCCAGTTTCCCAAATTTACTTACATCAAGATTCAAGGATTTACAGGACGCTTGTACAGACTGCCCATTTACCCTTCCAACAAAATGGTTTTGTTGGAAGTTCTAAGGCAATTGGAGACATATCAAAATATCCAAAGGCCAAAACAGAAAGCAGCTGTCACTTTTCCGTTCTTCATCGGCAATATGGAAGAATCATGTCCATTAGCACAAGCAGCAGAGAGTGCTTGACTAGAGATGCATAAATACCCGTTCATATCCTACAAGCTCAGGAATGACTTTGATCCACTCCATCGCATTGGAACTGTGGATGAAGAGAAATATAAGCACATGATAGACTTAGAAGATTTTTGGGCCAATGCGGCTGATGAATATGAGGTGAGGAAAAGACTGTGGTCAAGATTGCCGTTGAATATGATAAGGGCAACAAAACTCTTCCAAGTACCTGATTAGCTAGATGATGATGGAGTATATGTGCAGCCGGGCTTTGATGAAAGGGAGCCACTTCCTCTTGTAAGGTGGTCTGAGCCTGAGCTGGGTGACTTGGAAACATTCATGCGGCCTGTATTCAGATATTCCCAATATAGACCAGCAAGTACAAGTATTGCGGCAAAGGAATGTACAGTTCACATATGAATTGATGGGTGATATAGAGTTTTGTTCCTCAAATGCTGGTGCATCTCGTGGAGATGGACCAACGGATGTTGCCTACTTGAAAAAGAGGAAAGAGATTGATGACTCTGCAAAGCAGAACAAGAAGAAAACAGTGGATGAAGGACCCTCTCAAAAGAAGCACAAATCCAGGCCCCTTCATTCGACTACGTCCAAAAATATAGATGAAATATTAGCCATGGAAGAAGAGTCTTGGGAGCAAGTCAGAATTCCTTCTCTAGTTAGAGATGTGGAGCCAATGCAATCGGAAGATGATGATCAACCTTCTCCTACAGGCACGAAAATTCTGGAATCAGACGATGACATGGGCATTATGGATGGAACATTTGAAGAGGGAATGATTTCTGCCCTCAAAGGAATCCAGGAAGACCCATCTGTGCAAGAGATTCAAGATATGCAAGAAATTCAAGATGTGCAAGAAATTCAAGATGTGCAAGAAGTTCAAGATATGAAGGATGTCCAAGATCAACAGGAAGATGGAATTGAATAGTCAACCATCCCAGATTGGCTAAAAGAGAGACTGAAGATGAAGGCACTAGTAGAGGTACCAGAAGAGGATGACACCACAGACTTCTTGGCTAGGCTAGAGCAAACTGCCACAAGAAAGCAAGCCAAGAAATTTTCTGCCATACAAATGGATGAGGCTGGCAATCGCACAGTGCAGATAGCAGTGCCTACAATTGATAAATTCCAAGATGAGATTGCCCCCAAACGAATATGCCATCACAACTATTAATATGGGTTCGACGACAAAAGGGCAAGAAGTTGAGGACTTGGATAATTCTGTTGCCACCATCAAGTGTAGGCTAGAGAGGGAAGTGGAAAAGAAAAGAGAGTATAAAAGAGAGATTGAGCGTCTAAAAGAGTATATCCAGCATTTAACCAGGCCACTCAATCAAGGTGACCAATCAACACCTCCACTTCCAAACTCTTCATAGGAACTGGTTGGAAATTTTGAAGAGGAGTTAACTACAGCCAGAGAAGCTAAAGACTGGATGGCTGGAAAGAAAGATGAGGCGATGGCATTCGCGGAGAAGTTGGCATATGTGTATGAGCAAACTTCCTTTCTGCTATCACGAGTTACAGACTTAGCGGAAGCATGGGATGGCCTTCAAGACATTCAAAGTAAAATTATCCCATGTCTTCGAGAGTTAAAGGGCATCCCGAAGCAGAGGTTGATTGATGACAGGATTATTGAAGATGGAGCTGCATATGATTTCAGTGGCTGGTATTACACATTGATTTCACGAGAAGTCCTGGAAAGGGTAAAGCAAGATGGCGCCAAAATTGAAGAGCAGGCAAAGGAGATTCGGAGTAAAATTTATCAAATGGCTGCAGATATGCTTGACTGAGATATTGTTCGAAAGAAACACTTGCAGCTAGAAAATTTAAAAGAACAAGTTCAAAGAATTTTCTCCACCACCTCTGGGCCAATCATGGAGGAAAATTTTACCAAGGCATTCAGCTTCATGACCGTCAGAGATGCTTTCTTGTTGCATGAATCAAAATGAACGATCATCTTTGCAGAATATGCTGAAAGTTTGGACTTGCTGGAATACAACGTCAATGTGCTGCCGGACATTGCCATGGAAGAAGTCAGCTTGATCGTGTCCAGGTTCACCGGACGTAATGCTTTGTGAGTGGATAAGGATGCAACTCCCGGTGCCTAAAGTTCTCTCCAGTTAACTGATTGATGTTTAGGAAACCCTAATTAGGGTTTGGTTATGTTTAATCTGGGCCGTTAATCTCATTTTGATCTTGGCCATTCATTGTAATCTGGGAATTCTATATAAACTCCCCCCTCTCTCTCATTTCATAAGTAGATATTAGGAGATCAGTAAGGAGAATTAGAGATTAGAATCATTAGAAGAGATTGTAGAGAATAAGAGAGAGAATTTTATGAGATTGTTGCAAAAGACTATCTTGATAATAAAGTTCATAATGCATGAGGTGCTTTGAATCCTTTGATTGTCAAATGGTTGCATGGTTGCATATTTCTCTTCCTCGTATAAGTAAATTTGAACTAGAATTTCATTTAAATGTATGTTAGGAGAATGATAGATTGATAACAAGGGTTAGCGAAACTTAGCTCATACTTTCTTTTCGTGGATGCTTTTCATTCAATGCGTAAAGTTAGACTGAGCTTTATCGTGGATGTTTCAAACGTTTACTTCGAATAATGTTGTTCTATTGATGGTATTGTTCGTGGTGAAGAAATTTTAAGCTCAAATCCCAGAAGATTGCACTTGCTTTGTGTAGTTGTCGTTTAGCATGGCGAAACAAAGTATTGTTTATTTAGTTTCACTCAATCCTTGCCGTCTCTTGATTTCGTAGGAATAGCATAGGATTTCTAAACCCTTACTCTTTTTTCACTTTTTTTTAATCTAAAGTCAAAAAATTCCAAAATGTTACTGCATTCACGTCTTTGCTTTTCTGAGTAACCTACAAAAGTAAATCCCTATTGTGCCCCGAGCAAATCACATCAACCACAGAGCTTATCCACACTTAACTTAAACATTGGAATTGCCGTATGATCTTTCTTGCAGTCTTAGCATACGAGGTAGTTTTTCAAGATGGGATATAGCGTCTTGACACTTTATTCTAGAATGTTTGTTGTGTCACAAAACACGCATCAATAGGTCCCACCACAGATTCCCTCATGTATTATTTAATTGAAAGGAATATTTAGGATATCCTTTTTCTTTTTATAAAGGAATATATATATAATTTTAACAATTATTTATTGTTATTTAACATATTTCTAGTTGTTTATTATTATTATTATTTTTAAATTATAAATTATTCAACATACATAAACATGAATATAAAATAATTTTAATTTTTCATTGAGTTTTTGATCAATGATTGAATAATTAAAACATTTCAATTTACCCTTCCTAATGTAGTATGCAACCTGGGAATGCATTACATGCTTGTGTGTGCTACTCTCACATGAATTGCCCGCAGATGGCTAGACTCCCCTTCCCGATGATACTCTCTCTCTTCGGCGTGAGCGCGTAACTGCTCTGTGACACTCCAAAATCAGGAATAACATTAGTCCATACAATAATTAGTTTTAACAACTAATCAAAGCAACTGTTTTTGTATCCAGATAATCAACAGACAAAAATAGATTTTAGGGCCAACCGCTATGACAAATAGTTTTCACATTCAGTTGAACATCCACATCAACATGACAATACAAAATTAAGGCCGGTTTCATATTCAGCTAAATAGCTATACAACATTTAGGGCCGGTTTTCATATTCAGCTAAACAGCAATACAACATTTAGGGCCAGTTTTCATATTCAATTAAATTGCTATACAAAATTTAGGGCCGGGTTACAATTAGGGTTTTGACATGCTGGCTGCCACTAGATCAAGGCATCCCAGTTAGTCACTATCATCATTATTATGTACCAAATCTGAAAACTGGTGAGAAATCAACTAAGAAACCTAATTCTCAAAGAAATGGAGAATGGAGTTGCAAATCTACCTTTATGGCTTTAAATAAAGAAAATTCAGCTGGAGACTTCCTGCTAGCAGCTGATGCCACTGCTTAAGGTGCACTCATTTATGGGTGTTTCAACTAGAAAATTAAGCAGAAATCCACCAAATGGTTCAAAAAACACAACCAAAAGCCTAGGTCTATGTATTTGGAAGATCTGAAATTTGTTGGAAAAACTAGCTTTTCTAACTAAATATTGTGTGATCTTTTTGGTCTAAGATACATTAAAAACCCTTAAGAAAAGCCGGGATACTATTTTCTTGAAGAGAAGGATAAAAGGTATGTAATAGCGCTTCGTGCCCAAGTTTTTGGTGCTTGTTTTGGTTTTGTAATTTTTGATGTTTAATGAGGGTTTTTTCTGCTTTTTGTGCCTTTTTGCAAATAAAGAGAATGCTGGAAATGAAATGATAGTAAACTAAAACTAAATTGAAGCTCCCAAAATATCTTAATTTATTGAATACTTGTAAAGAGAACAATTGACAAGCATACCCAAAATTAATCAAAAGCATGCAGCTGCTGTTTTAAAACTACAGCCAAAAAAGCAACCTTCAGCAGCCCTTCATAGGTTCGATTCTCCTTCAATATGATGCCTTTTGCCTTGAAAATGGTACGGCTGGGGTCCTTTGATCTAGGCGCCCCTTTCTCAATTTTGTCTGATTTTTTTTGGTAACTCCTTGGCTGAAATCGCCCTTCTTCCTCAAAACCCTTACTGCCAAAAAAACAGCTTCATACAATAATTTGATTCCTCAAAAAATGCTTGCCTTATCCCTCAAAGTGGTTGTGGATGTCTTCTTATAGGCTGGGCACACCTCCCTATATTTTATTTGATTTTTTTAGAGCTCTCTCTGACCAAGATCGCCCCAACCATGAAGTCACCTCCTTGCTGCAAATGATCCCTGTTAAAACAGCTGCACTCTCTAGAAACTCATGCTAGCTTTCTCCTTTTATCAGCTTGTAATCTGCTCTTCCTTCTGGCACTAAAACCCTTTGATTCTCCTCTAAAACTCTTTATCAAATGCTTCGATTTTTGCACAACTGAAACCCCTGGATGAAGTTCCCTTTGATGGCCAAATTCAGTGGATATCTCACCACCTCAAACGGCTGCAACAATGGAGAGTTAACGTTCTCCAATGGCAAACTGATCAGAAACCCTTGGCTTCCTTTCTAAGACAGAAAACTCATCAACACTAATGCTCAATCCCATAATGAATATTTTCCCCAAGGTTGAATTATATAACTCTTAAGGAGAGGTCGATTCTCTCCAAAAAGCATTTAAAATACATATTAAATGTTATTTAATTCATTTCATTAAATTTTACCTCTCAAAACCTTGGGATAGGCGTCCAATATTTAATTGCATAATTGGCCCCCTTTTAATGATGAATTGACCCCTTTTTAAGTTATAATATTAAATTATAACTTTATAATAACCCCCTTTTAATTTAAAATATTAATTGGACCATTAAAACTTTAATATCTCCTTCGATATTGCATATTTCGACAAACTGTCTTAAACTGGGGTCAACTTCGTGAGTCTCCATACAACCAAGTGCCTTACTAAAAATAGTAAGGGTCCCTCTCATCCGTCTCTTGACTTACTATAAATAGTAAGTATAGTACTGGAGCCCCTGTGAATGCCAAACAAAAGCCCAAACTGATGATCACTAAACACTGGAGATGATGCAAACCTCAAAAGGCCCCCTAACCAACCTCCTTAGCCTACGAGTGTCAGAATTATAGGCTAAACCATCCATGAACATGAGCATGCTAAAAAGGGGACATTACAGTCCACCCTCCCTAAAATTGCTTGTCTCCAAGCAATCTCAACTGCCAATAGAAATCCCTTTGTAAAAATGCTCCACCAGGATCCCATAGGTAGAACTATGCAATGTCCCTAATATCATCAAATTGCTCCTGTAACACCCTCCTCAGTACAATTGGCTGAACCCGCTGTGTCAACTCAAACTCGCCGTCTGGTGTTGTAGGAGTATGAGTCTCAAGATGAAGCATTTCAAAAAACTGACCATATTTGCTTTCAAACTTTGCACAAGGCAAACTGTCACAACCGCTGTCAAGTACTTGCACCACAGAGTTGTGCATTTGAAATCTATCATGCGCATGAGGATCAAATGTGAAATTGTACGCACTCCTCACTGTGTATACCTCAGTAAACACCTCTATGAGCTTTGTCTGAAACCCCGATGCATTGGAAGGATCCCAAACACTACAATCATCGCTCATCTCAAAATCCGGGTCAAGAGTGGAATCAACATCTAACCCGAAAAATGGGTTATCATAAGACGGTGTAACATCTGCCTCAAATAAGGGGTTGTTCATAAACTGGACAGCACCACCATGCTGATCTAAAGCATACAACTTTGAACCCCTGGAGTCATCAGCTAATGTGGACTCCTCCCAAATCATCTCCTGCTCTCTCTTCCTATTCTTCTCTCTACGGAGAGAGATAGCATGCAAGCTCCTATTTGTAATTCCCCTCAACACATGTCTCCTACCATCAACTTCAAATGACATCTCCACCTTAGGTACGTCAAGGGTAAATACTCCTAGGTTTTGGAGCCATTTCATGCCCAGAACTACATTCATCTTACCCATTTTGACTACATAGAAGTCAAAATGTAACTCATAGCCATTCAACATCAAAGTGAGATTAGTAACCCGCCTGGTGCACGCAAGGGTGTATCCGTCAGCCACTCGAACTCTGAATCCATCAAAGTCCTCGGCCTGAAGTTTGCATCTAGCCGTTCATCAATAAAATTATGTGTTGCCCCCGTATCTAGCATAGCAACACAATGCTGCCCATTAACCGTCCCCTTGAACCTAAATGTGGTCTCATCCTGAACATTAGCAAAGAATGCCATCGGAGCCAAATTCCCATCCGCAAATGCCATCACATCCTGACGATCCTCTGAAGCTGACTGATTTGAATCTGAGTCCTCATAATATGCCCACATGATTTGATTTGCTTTGCCCTTAGGTCTCAAAGGGCAATCATGATCCGGGGTGTATGGTTCCTTACACCAAAAACATAATTTCTTTTTTCTCAACTCCTCTCATGACTCCTCAACTGCCATGGTCACTGGTTTCTTTTTCTTATCATCAGTTTGTTGAGAGTCCTCTTTGCTGGTTGAAGGAACATCCTTATACGGACTTCTGCTCTTTGGGGCAACAAACTCCATACTTCTTGCTTTCTTCATTGCCTTTTGCAATGTCGGTGGATCAAAAGCCTTAATCCACCCTCGCAACGGTTCCAACAAACCCTCCATGAAGAGCACAACCAACCTCCTCTCCGAAATGTTTGTCACCATTACAGACAACTTTTGAAAATCGCTGATATAGCCCTCTAAGCTGCCAGTTTTCCTAAGCTGTGCCAAGTTCCTGAAATAGACTTCTGGATCTTTTTTATCAAAGTGATCAACCAATCTATCCACAAACTCCTGGTAGGTGGTGATACGGTTGTGTTGCAGTGTGACCATTCCTTGATACCACTAGTCATAGGCTGCTCCCTCCAGATGTAACGTGGTGAACTTGATTGCTTCTTCCTTAGACATAGGTCGAAGCGTTAGGAAAGTGTCTAGCCTATGAATCGAAGACTGGGCTGTCACCTTGCCACTGCCATCAAAGTAAGGTAAGGTGATCTTGCTGGCCGCATGCTTCAAGTCCCTATTCTGGTTCCGAGGCCTATTCCCTTGTCGAGCCCTGTAATAGTCCATATTTGCTTGAACAAATCGATCAAAGTGCATGAGCTCACGTGCCTCTGGTGTTAGTTGCCGCCACTCATCATGTGCAGCCATATATGCATCTGCAAAGGTTGGTTCCTCAACCTCTTCAATATTCTCCTCCGCTCGCTCTTCCCTTGGAAAAGTGGGTCGAGTAGGTCTGTCCGTAGTGCGGGATGGTGCTCTCTGTACTCTCTCTGACCCTGCTACACTCCTATCATCATCTTGATCCTAACGTTGTCTCCTAGGTAAATTCAACTGTTGCAAGGTATTTGAGAGCTGCTGCAGTACACCAGCTACCTGTTGTTGACCAACTCGTTAATCCCTCAAAGTCTCTCTCACTTCTCTGTCACCATCTCTATCCTCATCTCTCCTTTCATTCTTGTGTGGACCCTCTTTTGACTTGTCACCCATATCTGTCAAAGATTTCTCTGCAAATGGATTATCTCTTTGCCAATCTGCCTCTGATACTGCGTGTGAAATATTTGTGGTGACTACTCATGTGCCTTCAACCCTCTAGGATGGCAGGATATTGGCTCTGATACCAATGTAATAATGCTTCGTGCCCAAGTTTTTGGTGCTTGTTTTGGTTTTGTAATTTTTGATGTTTAATGAGGGTTTTTCTGCTTTTTGTGCCTTTTTGCAAATAAAGAGAATGTTGGAAATGAAATGATAGTAAATTAAAACTAAATTGAAGCTCCCAAAAATATCTTAATTTATTGAATACTTGCAAAGAGAACAATCAACAAGCATACCCGAAATTAATTAGAAGCATGCAGCTGCTGTTTTAAAACTACAGCCAAAAAAGCAACCTTCAGCAGCCCTTCAAAGGTTCGATTCTCCTTCAATATGATGCCTTTTGCCTTGAAAATGGTACGGCTGGGGTCCTTTGATCTAGGCGCCCCTTTCTCAATTTTGTCTGATTTTTTTTGGTAACTCCTTGGCTGAAATTGCCCTTCTTCCTCAAAACCCTTACTGCCAAAAAAACAGCTTCATACAATAATTCGATTCTTCAAAAAATGCTTGCCTTATCCCTCAAAGTGGTTGTGGATGTCTTCTTATAGGCTGGGCACACCTCCCTATATTTTATTTGATTTTTTTAGAGCTCTCTCTGACCAAGATCGCCCCAACCATGAAGCCACCTCCTTGCTGCAAATGATCCTTGTTAAAACAGCTGCACTCTCTAGAAACTCGTGCTAGCTTTCTCCTTTTATCAGCTTGTAATCTGCTCTTCCTTCTGGCACTAAAACCCTTTGATTCTCCTCTAAAACTCTTTATCAAATGCTCCGATTTTTGCACAACTGGAACCCCTGGATGAAGTTCCCTCTGATGGCCAAATTCAGTGGATATCTCACTACCTCAAACGGCTGCAACAGTGGAGAGTTAACGTTCTCCAATGGCAAACTGATCAGAAACCCTTGGCTTCCTCTCACAGACAGAAAACTCATCAACACCAATGCTCAATCCCATAATGAATATTTTCCCCAAGGCTGAATTATATAACTCTTAAGGAGAGGTCAATTCTCTCCAAAAAGCATTTAAAATACATATTAAATGTTATTTAATTCATTTCATTAAATTTTACCTCTCAAAACCTTGGGATAGGTGTCCAATATTTAATTGCATAATTGGCCCCCTTTTAATGATGAATTGACCCCTTTTTAAGTTATAATATTAAATTATAACTTTATAATAACCCCCTTTTAATTTAAAATATTAATTGGGCCATTAAAACTTTAATATCTCCTTCGATATTGCGTATTTCAACAAACCGTCTTAAACCGGGGTCAACTTCGTGAGACTCCATACGACCAAGTGCCTTACTAAAAATAGTAAGGGTCCCTCTCATTCGTCTCCTGACTTACTATAAATAGTAAGTATAGTATTGGAGCCCTTGTGAATGCCAAACGAAAGCCCAAACTAATGATCACTGAACACTGGAGATGATGCAAACCTCAGTGTTGATGTTAGCAGCTTCGGGCTCAATTCTTCCAGCCCCAATTGAAGATATAAATTACTTATATGTGTTAATGGCAACATTATTGTTGGCCGACTTCCTTGCATCATTCTCCTTGGCTGACCTTCATTGTAATTCATTAGTATTAATTGTATTTATTTCTTCTTGGTGGCTGACCTAGTCTATTGAAAGGGTGCGACCTATCTAGCAATGTATTTATATGAGGTCATTTCCACTCATTTGGGCATCAAGCAAGTTTGATCTCCTTCTCCATTAAGTGCGAGCTCTTCAAGAAGAATAGCGCGAATTAATATAGGAGCAGATTGTGAGTTTATTCAAGTGTAGATTGAAGGTCAGACTATTAGTTTGTGTTACAGCCATTGCTGGTGCTGATCTTTGGCCTTGTGTGTTGCCTTATTGTAATGTAACTTGTTGCCATTGCTCATATATATAAGAGATATAATTGTTGCTGGGTTTTTCTCCCTCAAGAGAAGGGTTTTCCCAGGGTATCTGCTGTGTTATTGTGTTTGATTTTGAATTAATTTTTTGTGCATTACATCTGATCATAAAACTAACATGGTATCAGAGCGGGTCCAAGAAAAGATCCGATCAGATATATTATGCAGTTTGAAGATAAGGTCTGGGAAAAGTTGTCAATGAAATAAGCTAGCATGCAGCATTGGGATTGATGTATGTTGCATTCAACCCTGATAACAATCTTTGAGTGAAGTTACTGATCTGATTATCATTGCTGGGCATGTATCTCTGTGATTATTTTTTTTTAAGAGCATAGTGTATATCATCGATGCTGAGGAAAGAGCATACTGTATATAGTGATTAAGTTGTTGGCCCAGAAGTTTTCGTTACTTGTTCCTCTCTGATCTTCAATCAAGAGTAACAACTTGGTGTGGCCCAGGATCTAGCCATATTCATGATTCATCAGTCATTGCATAGGGCATACTCGACTTGATCTCCAGGCGAACAATTGTTGATGAAATCGCTAGCAACTGAGAAATGTGTAGGGCCGTCGTTATCATTTTGACCAAAGCATGTTATCAGGTCATCATTTGCAGTAGTGAAGATGTAATTCCTGAGAGTCATTCAACCTGTATAAGGTCTGCTATGTGATGTCAGAGGGAAGAAGGATTTCAAAGAAACAAGAAGCCTACCTTTTCTGATGGGAACGGAGGATGGATTGCCTCTTACAAATACAGTTTTGACTGCGATGAAGAACCTTTTGGAGGCAGTTCAGAATGGAGTATCTGATATGTCTTAAAGTAATAAGTTGTTTCAAGACTCACAACCGTTGTATCATGGTATTTATGTTCAATTGCCTGTTGATGGTAATGTGACAATCAGTTGAGGATGATGTTGATGCAAGTTCCATTGAGAATCAATACAAGGCTGAAGTCTCCTTGCTGTTTCATTCAACATTTAAGTGCAACACTTAAGGAGATTCTGATTTCAACAAGATAAGTATTCTTTTGTCTGTTTATATTTTTGAATCTAGGGTAAAACTTAGTTTGCTGAGTTGTGCAAATCTGATAACGTTTGTTTGATCATGTGTGTAGTAAAGATCATGTTTTCTCTTGAATTGTGATCCAGTGGATGAGATCATTTGGTGTCACCTTCATTCATCTCATGTTGCTAGTAAGTGTGTTGCATCTGTTTCATAATCTAGTGGGTTGCAACAGGAAACAGAGTGCATCGTAAATTTGAACGGTCAAAGACCATGTTCAAATTTAACCTTGCTAGGGGCTTGTGTTCAAACCGTGAAGGTTGTGGACTGTTCTGAGCGCAAGAGCAATGTATCATACTGTGTCCAGTATTTGCATCCATCAGAATATTTGAAGAGACAAGTATTCCTTGTTTGTTTGAAATCACCTTTCTAGGCTGAATTTCAGTTTGCTGAGTTATATCATTTATTTGGATCTTGTGTGATTAGTAAAGAGAGATTGTGGTTTCTCTTGAATTGTGTTCACTAGCATAAGATTTTTTGAAGATTTCATTTATTCATTACAAGTTAGTTCATGCTGGTTGTGAAGATTTCTGAGTGTGACTTTGAAATAAAAGGAGAACTGCAATTTCGATGGTGGTTAGTTGGTCACATCGATATCATTCTCTAATGCATGAACTGTGATAGAACCTTGACTCTTGGAGAGGGTTGGTTCTACATGCTAACTGCATAATGCATTCAAGAAATCTGTAGTTGTGCAAATTGTCTTTTGTTGTGCTGAGTTTAGCACTCTCGAGTGGAGTAAAAGATGGAAGGAGTTATATCAGAATTCAATAAAGATAAGTTTCTTTATTCTTTCATTCTGATTCTTTGATATATTTCTTTTATAGGTTGATTTACTTATTCATGTTTTAATATTGTTCATAAATTATTATGTATTTATGCTATAACTTGGAATAGTAAACTTTGTATGATTCTAGCCTTGATATTTCTTTGGATAATTATAAACTGTTAGTAATCTCCCTCTAAAATGCTTCCAGGACAGATCTAGGGGCAAGAAGGTGATGAGAGATTGCTTAGTGATGAAAAGATTGAGGCATCTTATGAGGAAGTCATGCCGACCAAAGAAATGATCAAGTGTGAAGTCACAACTTGCAGCCATGGGACTGAGTTGGCGACTAGAGGGAGTTCACTTCCAAAAGACTTCTTTGCAATCTCTGAAGCAGGGATCAAGAGGGAGTTTTGTGACTCACTGAGAAGAAGTGAAGGTTACAGTGTTGCAAGGCCAAGTGTTAAATCCTTGAAAGACCTCTTCAGCTGTTGAGATCAGAATTGCACAAGACAGTCATATGGATTTGATATTGGTAGCTCCGCAAACCTATTCAGAATAGAGTGATCTGCAATGAGGTCGAGGAGGTCCACCTTGAACTCTCTACAGTACCAGAGGTGTGCATTGGAAAACATTTATCTAAGGCAAGCGTTGCAGGGAATCTTGGTCGATGAGGTCGGAAGATTGATGCAAGTACTTAAAGATTCAGAGGGAGCCTACTGAACCTAAAGAAGATGGAAGTATACTATTGATATTTGTTATGATGGATTGCAAATCCATGTCTACATCTATGGAGACCAACTTGCACAATTTGAAAGAGGCTGCAGCTAGTTCAGATCCGATGGATCCCACGATGTACATGCAGTTGTTTGGATTATTGATGGATATTTGCTATGCAGTGAGTGCACTTAGTCAGTTCATGTGTGAACCAAGGCAAATACATCTAGTTGCAGCGAAGCATATCCTGAGATACTTGCGTGGCACAGTTGGATATGGATTGAGGTATTCTTCAAGTGTGGATTTGGAGTTGCATGGCTATACTGACTCTAATTGGGCAGGGTGTGTCACCGATCGGAAGAGCACCTCTGGATGTTGCTTCAGTTTGGGATCTACTATGATTTCCTGGTGCAGCAGGAAGCAGTCATCTGTAGCATTGAGTACAACAGAGGCAGAGTATATTGCAGCTTGTATGGCAGCTCGAGAAGCAGTGTGGCTTCGTAAGCTCCTTGCAGAATTGTTTGGGCAATCAATGGAGCCTACTATCATTCATTGTGATAACTAGAGCTGTGTGAAACTTTCTGTCAATCTTGTGTTCCATGACAGAACTAAGCATGTAGAGATCAAATACCACTATATCAAAGATATGGTATTGAGGAAAGCAATACAGTTGAAGTATATTAGCACTGATGAGTAGACGGCGAACATTCTCACCAAGTCTCTCTCCAGGATAAAATTTGTGTACTTTCTAGATAGGGTTGGTATGGTGGAGAATACAGCCTTAACTGAGAAGGAATCTTAGTATCAGTGATCCTCATTAATGAGTTCTTCTCTATGAGAGAAGTTCGAGGTGAAATCGCTTGATTAATGAGTTCTTCTCTATGAGAGAAATTTGAGGTGAAATCCCTTGATTAATGAGTTCTCTGTGAGAGAAGTTCGAGGTGAAATCCCTTGATTAATGAGTTCTTCTCTATAAGAGAAGTTCGAGGTGAAATCCCTTGATTCCACCCTCTGGGAGAGCCATGGTGGATTTCATGTGTGTGACTCCATGACTATCATGTGAGAGAGTCCATGATGATTTTCCTGTACTTGTGTTTTCACCCTTTG
This sequence comes from Sequoia sempervirens, assembly GCA_007258455.2. Classification (NCBI taxonomy): domain Eukaryota; kingdom Viridiplantae; phylum Streptophyta; class Pinopsida; order Cupressales; family Cupressaceae; genus Sequoia; species Sequoia sempervirens. Next base: position 234,728,648 of record VDFB02271358.1, read on the forward strand.
GGAGAGCCATGGTGAAAGTCATGTTGAGGTGACAACATCACGCAAGTGATGAACACTTGTACATACCATACATGGTTGTAGCCATATGGTTGATATCATGTTGAGGTGATATCTGATATCGCGATGAGATGATATCCTTCCTTTCCACATTCGGTTGTTGCCATTGTGGTAGACATCACGATGAGGTGATGTCTTATGCAGTTGGAAGTATTTCTCCCTAGCTAAGAGGGAGTGTTGATGTTAGTTGCTTCGGGCTCAATTCTTCCAGCCCCAATTGAAGATATAAATTACTTATATGTGTTAATGGCAACATTATTTTTGGTCGACTTCCTTGCATCATTCTCCTTGGCCGACCTTCATTGTAATTCATTATTATTAATTGTATTTATTTCTTCTTGGTGGCCGACCTAGTCTATTGAAATGGTGCAACCTATCTAGCAATGTATTTGTATGAGGTCATTTCCACTCATTTGGGCATCAAGCAAGTTCGATCTCCTTCTCCATTAAGTGGGAGCTCTTCAAGAAGAATAGTGTGAATTAATATAGGAGCAGATTGTGAGTTTATTCAAGTGCAGATTGAAGGTCAGAGTATTAGTTTGTGTTACAGCCATTGCTGGTGCTGATCTTTGGCCTTGTGTGCGGCCTCATCGTAATGTAACTTGTTGCCATTGCTCATATATATAAGAGATATAATTGTTGCTGGGTTTTTCTCCCTCAAGAGGAGGGTTTTCCCAGGGTATCTGCTGTGTTATTGTGTCTGATTTTGAATTAATTTTCTGTGCTTTACATCTGATCATAGAACTAACACTCAGAAGATCCCCTAACCAACCTCCTTAGCCTACGAGGGTCAGAATTATAGGCTAAACCATCCGCGAACATGAGCATGCTAAAAAGGGGACATTACAAGGTAAATGACAAAAGTAGCTGGACGAAGTCCAAAATCTGAACATATTATTATCAATAATAAATATAGCATCTTTAGTACATGCAAAATAAAAAATTACTTTTCTAAGAAGGTGTTGACACTAACACAAGTCAAAGATTGTTCATTAGCAGCATAGGCATTCCATCCAAGAGATCCAGTCTTTCAGACTGCCAAAGAGAAAAGGATCCTACAAGACATAAGCTGACATTGCATTAGAGGCAACAAATCTCTCTTTATAGACTTTACCATGAGACAACCTATTTGACTCATCCTCACCAAATCCCACCACATAGTCTGGATATATTGAATCTGGACAGATTGATGAAAAGGTTAGGTGGACTGATTCATTGCCTAAAAAGGTCAGTTGGCGATCAACCCCACAATGCCATTATTGTTGAAATCACAAGAAGCATGCCGGCGACTGACATATTATATTGGAAAACATGAAGCTTCTTGTGATCAATCATAAAAATATATTTTCTATTCAAGAGTACAAGCTCTGTTCTCCACATAGAATCATCATCAAAGGCACACAAGAAGATAAGGCCTCTAGAGTAATATTCCTAATTTATGATAGCATTTACAATTAAAATCATGTCTTACAGGCCATGGTCTACTGGTTAGATAAAGAACCATGATGATTACCCAGCTTCAAGTCCTGTTGGGCATGCTTTTTCTTTTTTGAAAGTGGCCATGATAATACAAGCTCTCCTTTTTAAGTCTGGTTTCGAGTATCAGGTGAATTTGAGAAATTACTCCACCTCAAATATGGAATTTAAGCTGAAAGATATTTTAAGATTGACAGTGTATTCCTCTCATGCATAAAATAAGATGCGATGTGGAAATTTACTGATTTAACAAACAGCAAGAATGACATCTGACTGTATTGCGAACTCCTTATTGTATTTTTATTCCTTAATGTTACACATAATTAAAAATTTCATGTCAATGAAGAAATGAGTTTTATTGTTCCAAATGGTTTAATTACATAGAAGTTACCTCCAATGTTGTACTCTCGGAGATCATAGATCATAGCACTCTTCTTACACTCCTGTCTTCTTGAGGCACTCCCTCTCTTGCACTGCCTCAGGATGCATAAGTTAAATATCTCATCCTTATTCACATATTTCCTCCTATCCTATGTTTCATGTGTAATCTGTTTCATTTCCATCAGTATGCTATTGTATCATTGTTCTACATGCTTCAATTTTTCACTACTGCATCTCCCCTACCTCTTGTTCCTCCTCCTGCATATATGTCCTTACATCTAGTCCATTGTCTGCTCTATTGCTCAAATTGAATATAACTTGTTTCCATTTCTTCTTCCATGTGTCATTTAGTTTTCATCCATCATTCTATGTCTATTTTCATCACCAGAAATCTGTTTCCATCTACTATGTGTTCTTTATTTTCTGTAAGCATCCCTGACACAATTAGCACCCACGGTCATGCATAGGCTGCATTACTCTGTTCCCAAAGTTGTTATTCTTACTTGCTCCACATTCTTTTCATGTGTTTTTCCTCCTGCTCTGATTGGTGCCACTCACTGTCAATGATTTGTAGATTGTCATTTTCATTTTGTTTCTGCAAATTCATCCTGGATCTGTACCATTATAGTTTTCAATTCTTCCTATAGTTATTGCTCTCATTGTTTCATGGCTTCTCTCTGCCATTCCTATTGGCCTCTTCACTTTGTATATCCAATTCTATCGGTCTTTTCCTTGCTCATCTGTTTCTTGTCCATCTATCACTGTGTTCCCTCTCCTTTGATCATATTTTGTCGCTATTAGATTTTATGCCTATGAGAAAGTGGAAATTAAATGCTAAGCCCCTTTCCCTTGGCCATTGGTTACAATTATTGGCACATAATTTAGGAATTGTTAGAATGAAAAGAGCCACCATATAAATTTAACATCTTGACCTTCTCCGATTCTTAAGTTGTCCTTATGTTTTCTAATCACCCATTTACTGACATTTTAAACTGATTAATCTGTTTTCTAAAAAGCAGAATAGTAGGAAAGTATTCCTTTGAAGGGGAATCACTTGCAATTTGTGAATTGCATAATCCCAATTAAGATTTGAAATAGTCTGAAAATTTGGATTCAGTTGGAATATGCATAAAAGTGATAATGTCCAAGAAGCGATGCAAAATGCAATAGAAAGAGAGTCCAAAGACATCAACCGGATCTCAAACAAAAGACCATTCAGTCAAAAGGAGTTGGAATAATGATTCCTTAAGTTTACAACCTGCCCATGTTTAAGAATTAAGAATCAGTGAAAGCATGATAAAAGTACAAGAAATGACATGAAATTCCTTTGGGGAACAAGGAATGTCTAATCCACCAATTATGTGGAATTATCCTTAAGTCTACAACTTGCCCTGTTTAAGAATTAAGAATCATTGAAAGCATGATAAAAACTACAAGAAATGACATGAAATTCCTTTGTGAAACAAGGAATATTTAATCCACCAATTATGTGGAATTATCCTTAAGTCTACAACCTGCCCTGTGTAAGAATTAAGAATCAGTGAAAGCATGATAAAAACTACAATAAATGATATCAAATAGCTTTGTGAAGCAAGGAATGCCTAATCCACTAAGTATGGTGAAAGAAAAACCAACGATAACATAGATGTGAACATTACAATCCTTATTGGTATTTAGGATAAAGATTCCTAAAAATGTCCCTGATGGCTGCATTGTGTGTTATTGAACTAGTAACTGTGAAGATATAAACAAATACTAAAAATACTGAGATCCTTGGAGATTCAGGAAAGAGACTTTCATCTGATAGTGGCTTGAGAACAAAATTGAAATTGTTTATCGGAAGTTGAATTAGAAATTTGTAATGCTAATGCAAATAACTCAAGAAAATCTCACAAGATCAAATCATCAATGAAGGCTATACTCTTTAGATTACCATGTATGCACTTCACTGAAAGCCACTGATACCATCCTTAGAGTAAAATGCTTGAATGTCTTGAATATTTTATAATGACTATGAGTTTGTATTGTAAGTTTGTTAGTTATACTTTGGAAGTTCATAAATTTTGCATTACGGGTTCTATCCTCCATTGGCAAATGATATCTTCTTGTCAAAATGAAAAGAAGATAAGAAATGAAGCACAATACTTTACCTAAATATCACAGGCAAATGCAAAAAGAGTCATCAGACTCATCACCAATATCATGGCAATATGTTGATTTCAGAACACATCCAGGAAAAAGGAAAAAAGTATATTTGTCAATGGGACTAAAAAGTAAAAATAAACATCTAGAGAGAAGGTTAGGCTAGGAGTTGATGATGCTTATCTTGGAGGCATAACATAAGAGCTCTCCTAATCCAAGGTACTAGCTCTGCTCTAAGAAGAAAAGAAGTTGGTGATCCTTGTCAACTACTGGATCTAATAAGTTTTGTATTGAGTCAATTGAGGAGCAGATTTAGTGTTGGAACACTATCTGAGGAGTCTCCTACCAGGTATGCCAACATCTGCAATTCTACAGGTTGTTTGATCCTCCCATTAACTTCAATTTGATTGACATAATGTTGTAATCAATCAAGTGTATCCATATTTGCTTTGCAATGACTGCCTCTGAATCTCACATTCTTTTGAAGGAACAGAGCCAAGCGGATGTGGTTGGGTTTAGAAAAAAATACAAATAAGGAATTTCCTGGATCCACAGAGAGATAACGATACCTCCATTGAATCTGATAGTAAACAGCCTATTTAAAAAAAATTTAAATGTTTCTCTGGATTGATGTTGTTAAAGCATAAATGCAAAGTCTGCGTTATGCTGATTTTTCCAAATTTGTAGCCAATCAGAAAACATAAACTAGAAAACCTCATCTAGGATGGGAGGTCCTGAAAATAGCTAAGTTACCTGTTTGGGTTCGGTTATGCTGATATGGAAAAAAAGAGTTGATACTGGGTACATTTTGAGTAAGTCTCTGCAAAAAAAATGTGAAAAATCATCAATATATACATATTTTAGCCTAAAAACAGGAATTAAGTTCAGAGAACTACATATGTACACGTTTTAAGTTGCTTTGAGGTCCAATTTAGCGTTTAGGGTTAGGTTTTCAGGTTGACCAGTCAACCTATGTAGACCAAAAAACCTAAGTAGCCGGTTTGGTTTTGGTACACAGATTCTGCAATTTTTTTTGGGGGGTTGGGTTCATCTGTACCAAAAACATATATATAATTTTATTTATTTATTCTTCTTTTTTATTTGATCCAAATTCTCTTTTCCCATTATATCCTTGAAGTGTCTATATTTAAATGAAAAACCAGAAAAGGCCTTTCCTTAATAATAAATAATAATTAATTAATAAATAATTCCTTATCATCGATTTAATAATAGTCATAGAATAAACGGTAAACCTTTCACAATTTAATAACAGAGAATAAATTGTATTGATTTAAGTTTTCATAATTTATTAATATTAGTTCCTGCCAGCTTTTGTTATCAAGTGTTATATTCTGTCCAAACAAATAATGAAATATATTCTGTCGGATGTCCAAATGAATATTGAAATAAAAAATGCAATACTGGACTTTTATTATCGATTAGGGGAAAAATGTCCAACAGTGGATGATGGCACATAACGAGCTCTTATTAGTTCCTGCTTGGCTGAGGAAGGATGCCGTACACACAGTTGATCTATGCCAGTGACAGTGGAGAGTGAATGAAGGGTTTCTAGGTCACAGGCAAACAGAAGAGCATCATATATGACATCATTTAATTAAAAACAATTAAAAGAAAGGTGTTTGTTTCATATATGACATCATTTAATTAAAAACAATTAAAAGAAAGGTGTTTGTTTTGAGTGGGTTTGCCTTGGTTCACTATGGGCTGGCTCGGGTTCATCCAAGATGAACTCACAATTAAAAGCACACCCCCTTGTTTGAATCCCCAGCTGGATCGACCTGGATCCCAAACTGGATTTGAAATAGACTTGAATCTGGGGTCTGCACTGGGCAAATGGGCTACTTAGCAAATAACAAGAAATAACAAAAAAAATGAAACAAGGCTCGGTCCTGAAATATGCTAACCAATTTTTTCGAAGAAGTAACACAACATAACCAGCAATAGATGATTGGATTAGCGTTAGCCTCAAACTGAAAACTGAACTTGAATTGAAGAAACTGAACTTGAATTGAAGAACTACTCAACGTCAAGAATGTGCACTCAAGATCCCACTGAGGGCGAGGTGCTAACATATGACGGAGTCTAGGAAATTGAAATTATAAACTGTTAGGCGGATAACCAGCCATAGAAAACATTTCCACGCTACCACCAAACAGTGGGGGGAAAAATTACAATTAAGAACAATTCATCCGCTGCGGCGGGCATCCACAGAGCTGTGGGGATTCACCACTATGAAGTGGGTACAAGAGTGTTACAAACAGATTGTCCACACTGGCGGTAAACCATCCAGGGGTAATTTAATGATAAAACAGAAAGAAAATTGCAGGAATGAAAGAATGGTTGGATTAGTAATGCTTAATCTCAACCTTACAAATAAAACTCTGCAAATACTAAGTACAATTGATAAGGAATGAACCTTAGATATAAGTATGAACTTTTACAATGATATAACACTCGAATACTGAAGTATATGCCAAAAAACTGGAAATTGCAACAATCTGATATTAAAATCAGAATTCTGGAAATTTAACCAGCAAACTGTGAAATCATGAAATGCTCATAAGTTGACCAATTTACCTCCGAATGATGTGAAATCAATTGCAGATGTTCTCTAGAGGATAGACGCCCAAGACAAAGTCCAGAAACCACGACCAAAGGCTCCCAATTATTTAGCACGGATTCCAATGCATCACCAAATGGTACGGCCTCCTTAGTAAATCGATTTTACAAGATAAAATCAACAACTTGAAATTAAATTCTGATTTTTTGAGGAAGGTGGCGCCTCAAGTCAACAAATGGATTGCCCAAGTACCCAGAACGAAATAAAATTCACTCCAAAAGATATGAACAGAAATCAGCTTCAGTTGTAGCAAAACCAGGAAATTCAAAATTGTAGAATACTCCAAAATTCTTCAATCTTTGATGTTCAATCTGCTAGTTTGATGTGAGAAGTGTCAGAACCCTGGTGGTTCTCAAAACTGTAACCCTAATTGTTTTTGTTTGGTTTTTGCAATTTTTGGTTTTTTTTGTGATTTTGAAGGTTTTAACAGGCAAAAGTAAAATTTGCGATTTCTCTAGGAAATTCAAATAAAATCTAAATAAATTCAAAAATGGCAATTTATGCTCAAATATGATAGGCGCCTCAATATATTCAATAGCCAGAGCAATTACAATAATATAGATGGAGCCAGAGATGAAAGATAATGAAATTATTGATGAAAAACCTGGTTTTCTGTAGGTGGCGGCTGCAGCAATAAATGCTGAGTACGGCCAGGAATAAGTAAATCTCCAGTCTCTGAATTCGATGTCAAATCTCCAGTAAATGTTCAATACAAAGCCAACGCCTCAAGCTGGAAGCTGGAAACTGAACGCCAGGAGAAAACCTCTGAAAAGAATGAAGTACGGCCTGCAGGTACAGTACGGCCAGTCTGCAGCAATAATGATGATGGTACGGACTTCAAGAAAAAGGTGCCAGATCTCTGATATAAGTCTTCTGAAGAAATCGCCCTGTTCCTCTGATGGTTTCCTCTGTGAATTTCTGAATAAATAACTGGTTAAGCTCAATCTGTGACTTCTGGATGAAATCACCAAGTGCAAGCTTCAGCTGGTATCTCACAGCCTCAGTCTGCCTGATCTCTGAAGAGGTTACGTTCTCCAGAAACGATCGTCTGCCAATAACCCTAGGGTTTGCAAACTCCAAAGCTCAGATGCCAAAGACAAAATTGAATAATAACAGGATAGTTCGATTTTGCCTTGGGAAGAACAATATATTCTCCTTTGAAAAGTTCGACCTAATTCTCCATTAAAATAATCATTTAAATAAATGATTTAATTTTCACTTTTGGACTTAGGAGAAATGATTTAATTATTGGCGTCCACTTTTAATGAGCATTAAATACTCATTAAGTCACATTTTAATAATATAATATAAAGTATAATTAAATACTTTATAACTTAGCCAAATAATTAAATATTTTAATATTTCAATAAAGTGACTTTATTATAAAGTCAAATTATTAAATATTTAATAACTCATCAAATACTCCTTATTTCTCCGTCAAATCACCCAACTGCTGAACTGGGTCGAATCTGAGCTGAACAAGTGCACCAGGTGCCCTGCCCGAAATAGCAGCTTCCGCCTGACCTAACTTTCTAAAAATAGAAAGTTCTCTGAAAAGACTCTCTGGAAGATTCTGCGAAGGCCCAACTGACACCCACGCAAGCTGGGAGCTAACCAACTTAGCAGGCAAGCTGCCAAAAGGATCCTCACGAACACTCATGAAGCCCTCCCCGAGGGGATCAAAATGATAGGCTAACCACATAACTAGCTGCGTTGACTAGGATGGGGACATCACAGTCCGCCCTCCCTGAAATTGCCTGTCCTCAAGCAATCTCAACTCTGGATGCTATAAAATCTCCTCTGACTCCCACGTAGCATCCTCAACTGGCAAATCTCTCCACTTGATCAGATATTCCTTGATCACC
>VDFB02271358.1:234743408-234776392 GCA_007258455.2 Sequoia sempervirens
GAGAGGAAAAATTTGTTCATGTTGAGAATATATTTCATGTGTGTAATTGTTCCATATAATTTTTGTTGAAGGAACAATACATTGAGGGTTTGAAATAAAATGAAATTTCAAATTTGAATCACTTGAGGGTTTGAAATAAAATGAAATTTCAAATTTGAATCACTTGAGGGTTTGAAATATCAAATAATTTTTCAGATTTTGCCTCCTTTAATGTTATTTATTTGACAAGGGAATTGATTTTGAATTTCTGAGATGCTAGATTGAGCAGAATCATGAAAAAATGGGCTGCTTCTTTCCTAGTTGAAAGATTTTTTCTTTATGGTGGCTTCAAAAAGATAGCAAGCACTTGTCCAAAGTAATCAATACCAGGAACTGCCATAGGTTTTAGGCAGGTCTACAATATAATGAAAGAATAAATAGGATTCAAGAACCAGTTGAACATCTCAAAACTGGTACGTAAGCCATTGATAGATTGTGCAGAATAACTTTATACAAATGCATCAGATATCCAAAAAAGTTCTGAAAAGGTATCTATCTACATATGAATGGGAAAAAGTCCACAAAACTGCAGAGATGATTTTCTTACTTTCCAACATGACTTAACATAAAAACAATTCAAATTTTAGGGAAGACAAGCATTCACTGGATCGATAAATAAGGAATCCCCAGCCATGAATATGAAAAATGTCATATGCATGACACCATAATCCCTAGGAATTCTGTATTGCGTTTTTTTAGTTGTATTCATAACTAACCTCTTTGCATGTGCCACTGCTGCTAACTCCTAACTTCCCAAAATTCAAACTACACCACTAACTCACCCTCTCTAAGCTACATCAGAATGTGGATCCCCATAAGGTATTCCCAAGTATAATTTGCATTTATCTCCAACAATTAACAGGTAAAGAAATAAATTATTCACATTTGGAAATAGTCTAGCTAGCCACAGCTGAATGTTCAAGAAACCAGAAATTACTACAATAGCCATTCAATGTTACAAACAGGGACAGCTAACCGAATCCCATTGATTCACTTAGTTGCAAAGCTCCAAAAACCAAGTCTTGTCCTCGATAAAATGAAAAAGAAAGCTAATCCCTGTACATTTGTATTTGAAAGCTTGTTGATTGATCATGCAATCTCCTCTATTTAAATACAATTTTAAGCATTTTTCAGTTCTTACTGATAGATTATACTGTCTACAGGAGACTAGTAGGAAGCCTTTGCACATGTATCATGCTTCGGGTACTAATAAAGCTATTTGTTGAATAGAAACCCTTGGGTACAAATGGCCAGAACTCAATGAAACAGTCATACAAATCAACTTCTTTTGCTATATTTGTCAAAGGTCAACTGCAATGCAACAGAACGAAACTATCAAAGCAAGTATTTCAAACAGAACTGTTCAAGAGGACAAGCAGAATGTCGAATGATTTTATCATGGCAAGTCAAGAGAGCTTTGTGAGACCATTCAGCAGAACTGCATAAAAAGGTAAAATATCTCATAATCACGTTACTTTCATGGATGATTGCAGAACATATGGAAAGCTGGAGAGGTCTATGTTCAGACCAGTAAGATAACCCATCAACTACTACAATTTTTCCATAAACAATGACTACACAAGGCTCCATTTTAGAAGGAATAATAATTTCCACAACTCATTTTTTATGTTGTCTGAAGCTTCTCGCCAGTTCTCATCACATCGAGTATGGTTCTGAAGGTCACACAAACATCACAAGCTTTGTTTCTAGGAGATCTTCAATCTTGGATGGTAGCAACCAGAAATGTAACATACAACCTCCTAGGATATAACCAGCCCGTCCCAGCCCAAACCAATTGATCTGTGAGATTATCCAAACTTGAACTTTATAATCTAATTTTATGAATTCTCTAGCTGAAAATAACACTTGTGATTAGTGACATGTCCTTAAAATGGATTTCATATCTTTGGTTGAAATTTGTTAGGCTTTTGACCTCTCCTTCCTTTCACTAAACCCACTATTTCATTGTTAAATATTTACTGTTACTTCCTTTTCCATGGAAACTTTAACGACACCTCCTTAAATGTAATATAATGACTAGGGCTTTGCAGTCCCATCTGAAACCAACTTGATACAGAGAAATCTCCTCAGTGTTTTGACCTTGGATGGTTGGGTAGGAAACTATGTTCCCTGGGGATGCATCCCCTAGCTTTTTCCAGGTGTAACCGTACTGGGGATGTCCTGAGACATGAGTACAACTCGAGGACATCAACCTAGCCGTCCCAGTTTTTAAAAAAGTTGTTGGCAATGTTACGAGGATGTGGCGACACGTAGGGGATGGGGAAGGGATGGCTGGACATCCCTAGGATGGTTGGGGTTGTCTCAGACATTCTCTGACAATCTCAAGGACAGCCAACCATCCCCTAGTGCTGTAGCTGAGTTTTATAAAAGCTAAATCCAAACTTTAAAAAATAATGATTTATTAAGCTTGATGATTTATTTAAAATCCTTGTTAAGATTTTATTGACAAATATGTTCCATGATGGTGCTATTTCTTTTACCTTTGGACAAAACCATAATATCTAAAGGAATCATGGGATAAAAGTGGTGGAAGAGTTTATATAAAGTTTAAACTTAAATGTGATATAGCCAAAATAAAAGATACACCAGAGTATCCAAAAATCTTTTCAGTTATGTAAGAGATTATAGACATTTATAAAGGAAGAAGAAAAAATCATTGGGGTTTGCCTCAAGTTTCAGGAAGGCTCCTTTTATTTTGTATTGTTAGGTGGAAATTGTAGCAACAGTATTGCTGCTGTTGTTGGCTTTTGCCTGCACTGCCAAGTTTACAATTTCAGTCTTCATTATTTTAAATCTATGCTAAATTTAACTACTTTAATGCATGTTTCAAAGATTGAAATTTTGGTATCAAGCTGTGTAAAGGCATAGTGTGCATCTATATACACTCTGGACATATTGTTTTGAAGTTTGTAAAGTTGGACATTGTATTTTTTATATCTACAAGAGTGATATGTGAATAGAAGGTAGGCAATTCTTCAAAGGTTAATTTAATTATCTATTTAAAATTTATGGTTTCTTTACTTTCCAAGCTTTTAAAGTTATTGATATTAATTTATTTGACTCCCGTGTGAACTCTATTGTTGTGTATTAAGATTCTACAATGTATATGTCAATATGATGAATTCTTTATCACTGTTATGATGTTATCAATGTTAACATATAATATCTGAAATTTCCCTATTTCTTATATAGTCATCCCCTTCGATCTCCCCTGCCATCCCCAAAAATAGCCTCAAAAAAATCCATCCCCCCGAAACGCATCCCATAGTCCCGACGTTCCCCCATCCCGAAAACTTGGTGGAACATAGGTAGGAAAATGTGACAAACAGCTTCCGAGGACAGCTTCACTAGCTCCTCAGCTCAGGCCAATCCATATAAAGGGACTACATGTGATGAACAATTTTACTTACTCTCTAGAAAAGTATAACTTTCAAGACTAACAATTCTTCTGGGATCACATCCTCAAGATGGTTTTTATGATTTGAATTGAACTTTGCTAAGCCTTTATGGTACAACTTTATTAATACACCCACTGATTTATCTTCCAGAAATCTGAAATAGACCAAAAATGAATCTAACGTTACCTATCTGATGCCAAAATTTGTTAAATCTCATCACATTTGTCTATTAATAGGGTTCGCCATTCTACTAAAAAAATTACAGATCCATCATAAAATTATCTTGCAAGAAGCTAAGCATAGACATTCATTCATCTAAACAATCAAACTGCAATCACAACATGAACAAACAGCTCTCACCACCAGCCAGAGATTGCTTAAAAGTATAGTACCAAACAGTTAAAGAAAAGCACACAAAAAAACAGTAACTGGTCAAAAAATACATTTTACTTGCAAAGAGCAGTTGTAGAGATGGTGCATATTTGGCACTGAAGAATAAAATTGATAACCTCCAGAGAAGATAGAGAAATAATACAAATATATAAAAAAGGATAATTAAAAATTGAAAGCAATGCTTGATAGAAAATTAATCAATCCCAAAACAAATCAATGAAAACTTTTGAAATATTTAGAGCTTTTTATAGTGGTTCTTTAAGAAAAAATAAACTAAAATACTGTATTACAGTGTCAGCTAGATGGGCATTGCTAGTTTACTAATGAAGCAGAAAGACAAGAGAAACCATTACGTAAAAATACCTGATGATCTGGGCGAGTACCATCAAAAGGGACTTCCAATCGTCGTTGAAGATTTTGTAACCTTTCTTCCTAGGATTTGATCAGAAATCATTAGCAACTCTCAAATATAATATATATGGGCAGTTGTGACTGTTAATAGCTATTTAACAAACAAATAAATCTTGCACTTAAGTTCTCTGGATCCTGAATCTTTCATTTAGTAAAAAATAAAGACAATAATTCCACAGTTATCAATGTTGTAACAAATTTATAAAATCAGATATGACATTCATGTCGAGCATTACAGCATGTGAAAATGCAAAATAATATCTGTTTCAAAGTAGCTACTGATGCAGATATGAGAAACAAAATGTGCCACCGAACAAAACCTAAACTAAAATATTACATAATGACCTACAGAAATTGAAAAAAAGTTACCTGAATGAGTCGAATGGCAACTATAAATTTCAACTAGATCATATTTTGAAGGCACCCACATGGTTTAACCTACTTCAGGAACTTACTATAGACCTGTTGCTTTCAAGAGATGATTTTTCTGTTTGCATACTATCAAATTTTCTATGATGCTAGCATTTATAAACTAGTAAAATGAAGAGATTTGGTTATATTTGCATACCTGAAGAGGACTAAGATTGAGTGCAACAACCTTCTGGTTGTTCCCTTGATGGCCTGTGAGAGAACGGAAAAGAAAACTTCCCAACCATGTTCCTGATCCCAACACAACATTTGCTGCAGCCACAACCAAAATAACTAGAAATTAAGGCTCTAAAGAATGAAACTCAAAATAAGGTTGGATGATAATTACATGCCTGTAACTGTGGAAGTTAGGAGCGTGAATTCAAAGAACAAAGACAATAACTCTTTACTGTCATATGCAAGCTAACATAAAATATATCATGATGAATAAGAATATTGACAATGATTAAATTATCTTTAAAATGATTATGATTTATATTGATATAAGGTTTTTGTACTGTTCCGTCTCAATCAGCCATAGTCAAAGACTAATTTATTAATTATTCTTTCTTGAAGAACGGTATATATAACAATTTTTTTCTTTGAGATGCTCCATCCTTTAACATTAAATTGCTTCTTCTATTGATGAAAGCAGATAGAAGTCATCAATGTTCTACTATTGTTTTGTTCATTTCAGGAAAGCCTTTTATTGGGTCCCAAACCACTTTCTACTTCATTTGCTTCTTGCTGACAGAATTTATGTGCTTATACTGGCAGCTACTGTAGGGATTTATGATACTTTCACAGGGGATATTCATACAGCACAAGGATTATCAGACTATATTAGAAATGAAACTGATGAAATAGGCATGTCTGTTTTACCTTGCACTTTTTGGCATCTATCCGTAAATGTTGATGCTTATTCCATTCCTGCATCATCTTATCTTAACTTCTTTTTCCGGATGATTGGATCCTTATAGTCTTCGTGACATTGGACAACTAGTGGTCACTTTTCAAAAAAAAAATGGCTTTTAACTTTTTATTTCCACTCAATAAGCCCTTTCTAAGTTTCAAATCTTCTTCAAAACACAGTTGATTGTAATCGCTACATACTCTGCAGAGTTGGTTTCTTTTCTTTACTTCTAGAAACTTGGTTTCTCTCCTTGCAAACATCTTCCGGGCTTCTTTCCTTCCTGAAGCTTGGCACTTATTCAAAGACAGCTGATTGGACACTTGATTAGCCATCCAGTTTCCCAAACTTAATTTTAGTGTAAGATTTATGACAAACACGTCTCTGGAGATAGTATGCCTAGCTGTGCTTCTGTCATGCCCCCGAAATTGTAACATCAAAACACCAATGAATAAATAAAATGAACAAATATTAAAATATTATTATAATTATAATCATTGCAATATAGTATTATAAATATTAAACATATAAAATAATAATATTAAGAATTTAAATTTTACTATAGTTATAATCATACTATAAGTATTTAAATATATATAAAACTAAAAAAAATAAGATAAAAATAATAATAATAAAAAATATATTCAATTTATAATACATATTATAATGGTAGTTAAGAATCCCAAGAAGTGGAGCGATCAGATTTATTCAGCAGCGATTCATGTTCTAAAAGCAGCACTAGACTTTAATAAAGGCAAGCCATTATATCAAAGGCAAAAAGAAACTAATCGATCAACATTGGCAGCGATTACTCTTTGGAAGAGTAATTTACTTAAGTGAACAGAAAAACAGAGATTAGTATTAGTAAAAGGAAGACAGCAATTAATAATTAAAAAAAGGTACTTAGATTAGTCAATGTGAAGTTAAACAAAGGGGCATACCTCTTCAAGAGGTCATCTCCCTTCTAAGAGATGTGCCATTTCATAGGGATACATAAGGAAGGTGGGGTAAAAGCAATAAAGGATATACAACAGAAATTCTGAAGGAAAAAGGGGAAGATAAGGAAATTTAAACACAGACATATGGTACAGCATTTTCTGAGTATAGCAGCAGATAAATTAGTATAATATAATCAGAAGAAATATATGTGGAGAAGAAGATGGGTCAATGAGAGGTATATGAAGACAAACGATCAATCAATAATAAGGGGAGTAAGTTAATATAATCACACACATACATACATACATATATATATATATATATATATATAGCAGATAAATTAATATAATATAATCAGAAGAAATATATGTGAAGAAGACGATGGGTCAATGAGAGGTATATGAAGACAAACGATCAATCAATAATAAGGGGAGTAAGTTAATATAATCACACACATACATACATACATATATATATATATATGTTACATATACATAATATATATTGAAATATATTCACGATTGTACAATAGTGATGCTTGCAGCAATTATTGAGCCTTACAAGTAATTACGATCTTAATGAATAGATTAATATTTATTTATATATGTTTTTATCCTATGATCAATCAAATGTAAGATCGAAGGAAGGCAATTAAGGAATAAAGAGTCGTGGGAAAACACAGCAGATCAGGTGATGTACTCACTTAGCAATAATATTTAGCATATTTTAAATATAATAAACAGATATTGCTAATCTGATTATTGGTGTGATGCTTTCTTTAGTATTATCATGATGATAATGATGTGGATATTGACTTAAAGAATCAACAATAAATGCAAATGTATTTGATTGCTAAAAGATTGTCTTCTTTGTGTTTGCAAGCTTATTGGGAGGAAGGGTGTGAGGGAAGTGGTGCCTAGAAACCCCACTCAAGTCCGCCCTTGGAACCCAAGGCAGGGATGGGCCCTAGAGGAGTGGAAATTCCACTCATAGTCCACCCAGTCCCAAGGCATGGGTAGACCATGGAGGGGTGGGGGTCCCACTCAAGATCTACCGCAACCATGGAGGGGTGGTAGGCCCTGGCCACTTATATGCTCCCCCGACTGTCCCCAATAGGTTAAGTGTCTTATGAGGTGATGGCACAGGTAGGGAAAGCAAGTACAAGTTTTTCCACTAAGCACGGCACTCCAAGGGTGGAATAGTCTTGGTCGGACGTTCTTGCCGCTTGGGGCCAAGAGGTGGGTAGCCTTGGTTGTACACTTGTGCTCTTGGGCTTAGATGGATAGCTTCAGGCGGATCTACCCATGCCACTCTTCATATGTCTTCATCATTGCTTTTGTGATTATGTTTATATTTTGGATATCTAGATATTAATGCTAACAAGACGTGTATTTGTGTGGAAATGTTTGTTCATACAGTGAATGCAGATTTCAATCCAAGATCATTTCATTAAAGAAAACATTTTAAACCCTAAACCTAATCTATAAGTGAATTCTAGGGCAAAGTCGGGTAAGGGACATTACAGTTTCAAACAGTATCTCTAGCACTATTTTCCTGCATTACCTTTTCACTGGGGAAAACCCTCAGATCTGGCTCTGGTTAGCTCTCAATCCAGGTTTGGCGCAGGTACAATTAGGGTATGCTGTAATGTCCCCTTCTCATCAGTGATCAACATAGCCATTCATCAGTCTATTCTGGAACCCGTAGACTGGAATGAGGAGAAAATTAGGGTTTCTTGGCTTGGAGTTTTGTGGCATTTCACATTATTTACTATTTATAGTAAATTCTTTTTATGGCAGTATGCAGTTGGTTGTCTTCAGTCATCACTTCAGTTGAACATGTTATTTGTTGTTTCAATATTTTCCTCTCAAGCCTTAATTGATGAAATTTATTGATTAAAGGCATCAGTGTTATATTTTTCAGTTGACCACCCCTTGGCCTAAGGATATAACTTATAAGTTGTTTTAAAAAGGGGTCATGAAGGGTACGCCTTGTCATAAAGAGATATTAATATTTTATTTTTGAATTTATGCTTGGAGGAAAGTGGACGCCACTTTTATGAAGAGTTATATTTTATGAAATTTCAAAAGTAAGAAGAATTCAAAAAGGTGTCTCTTGGCGTACTGCTTGGAAGTTGATGAGTTTCTCAGTTTTTATAAAATGAAGACATTGCTCCAGCATTTGGTATCCATTGTTTACCTTACTGTTATGCTGTCAAAATGACTATGGACATTTTGTTGTTGCTTCGAGGATGCTACCTCCTAGCCCCTTCCCAATTTCGTGTTTGAAATACAACACCTAGTTGGAACATTGCTGCTTCTCACATCAGACTAGCAGATTGAGCATCAAAGATTGAAGAATTTTGGAGTATTCTACAGTTTTGAATTTCCTGGTTTTGCTACAGCTGAAGCTGATTTCTGTTCATATCTTTTGGAGTGAATTTTATTTTGTTCTGGGTACTTGGGCAATCCATTTGTTGACTTGAGGCGCCACCTTCCTCAAAAAATCAGAATTTAATTTCAAGTTGTTGATTTTATCTTGTAAAATCGATTTACTAAGGAGGCCGTACCATTTGGTGATGCATTGGAATCCGTGCTAAATAATTGGAGCCTTTGGTCGTGGTTTCTGGACTTTGTCTTGGGCGTCTATCCTCTAGAGAACATCTGCAATTGATTTCACATCATTCGGAGGTAAATTGGTCAACTTATGAGCATTTCATGATTTCACAGTTTGCTGGTTAAATTTCCAGAATTCTGATTTTTATATCAGATTGTTGCAATTTCCAGTTTTTGGCATATACTTCAGTATTTGAGTGTTATATCATTGTAAAAGTTCATACTTATATCTAAGGTTCATTCCTTATCAATTGTACTTAGTATTTGCAGAGTTTTATTTGTAAGGTTGAGATTAAGCATTACTAATCCAACCATTCTTTCATTTCTGCAATTTACTTTCTGTTTTATCATTAAATTACCCCTGGATGGTTTACCGCCAGTGTGGACAATCTATTTGTAACACTCTTATACCCACTTCATAGTGGTGAATCCCCACAGCTCTGTGGATGCCCGCCGCAGCGGATGAATTGTGCTTAATTGTAATTTTTCCCCCACTGTTTGGTGGTAGCGAGGAAATGTTTTCTATGGCTGGTTATCCGCCTATCAGTTTATAATTTCAATTTTCTAGACTCCGTCATATGTTAGCACCTCGCCCTCAGTGGGATCTTGAGTGCACATTCTTGACGTTGAGTAGTTCTTCAATTCAAGTTCAGTTTCTTCAATTCAAGTTCAGTTTCAGTTTGAGGCTAACGCTAATCCAATCATCTATTGCTGGTTATGTTGTGTTACTTCTTCGAAAAAATTGGTTAGCATATTTCAGTGGTATCAGAGCAGAAGACCCTGCCATCCTGTGGCAAATTGCAGTAGTTAACTGATGAGTGAAAGAGACACTAGGCCATACACCAGAAGTCAGGCCAGAAATCAGCATCAGTTTCCGCCCGTTCCAGAGGCAGATACCTTCTCAGAAGTTCTAAGAGACCTTGGTAAAACAGTGGAAGGTTCAGATAATTCAGTGGAAGTGGTTGATCACACAACTGTAATAATGTCAGATTCAGTAAGAAGAGATAATGAAGAGAGGGATAGAGTGGAGAAGAAGTTTGACGGGATGATAGACATGATGTCCCGTTTATTATCCAAGTTGGATCAGCAAGCAGCTCAGAGTATTATTCAGCCCCAAAATAACTCAGCTGGAGAGAGTAGTGGAGTTAATGGAAATAATAATAGTGGCAGTCCTGAGGTGAATACTAGAGACAGAATTGTAGGTCAGCATACTGCAATTCATAGTGGGTCATCCTCTAGACCCCTTTTTCCCGTTTTCACACCAAGGGAAGAGCAACAACCAGTTGAGGCTACTCCAAACTTTGCTAATGATGCTCGTCAAGCTTATATGGAGTATGTTTCTTTACCTCTTGACTTGAGAGGAACTTGGACCTTTGATCAATACATGAATCAAAGGAGTCGGAGAAATGGTGGAAGGAATGATCAACGTCCTCTTGCAGCCCCTAGAAATGATTTCTACCAAGCATTGGGAAAGATCACTATGGAACATTTTGATGGTAGTAACAAGTGTACAGCCAGATCATGGGTACAAAAGTTAGATAACTACCTCTCTCTTAGACCTATGCCGGAAGAAGATGCTATCAAATTTGCTACTTTGCATTTAGATGGCATAGCTCATGAATGGTGGACTCACGGTTTGGTCACTCTTGGCCATAACCTTATTCGCACATATGGAGAGTTTACCAATAAGCTGATTGAGAGATTTGACACCAAAGATCCGGAATTGAAATTTAGAGAATTGGCACAATTGAAACAGCAAGGATCTTTAGAAAGTTATGTGGCTGATTTTCAGAGGTTGTCAGTAATGGTGCCAAACATTACTGAAAGAAGACTTGTAGTTCTTTTTGCTGAAGGTTTAATGGAGCCTTTGAAGGGTTGGGTCAAAGCATTTGATCCTCCAACACTAGATGAAGCTATCAAGAAAGCTAGGAGCATGGAGTTGGCAGCCCCAAGGCCTAAATTTCACTCAAAACCATTCAGCCATAAGAAAGATAAAAAGCCTTCTTCAAATCTGCCCAAGAAGTTTCCACCAAGGCTGTCCGAAGAGCTCAAAGAACAGCTTAGAAAGGACGGAGTTTGTTACACTTGCCGTGATCCTTGGGTTAAGGGTCATCGCTGCTATGGAAGAGGCAAAGCTAATTGAATGGAGGGCTATTCTGATTATGGATCAGAATCTGATTCGTCTGATCAGCAATACGAATCAGCAAGTAGTGAAGGTGAAGAAGCTCCAGAAGACAAGTCCGAAGAGGTGGGAGATGGTAGTGCTTTTGCACAACTATCAAGTTTTCAAAAGAATGAGTCTTTTCGGGTTCATGGAGTGGTGAATTCACAAAGGATAGTTGCCCTAATTGATACGGGAGCAACTCACAATTTTATTGATGAAGGGCTAGTTGCTAGAAAAGGTTTGAAGACTGAAGATTTTGATGGTTTCAAAGTAATGGTTGCTGATGGTTTCACTATGTCTTGCACAAGGAGAATTCCTAACCTATCTTTGCAATTAGGGAATCATGAAATTAAGGATGATTTTTATGTGGTGGGTATAGGAGACACTGATGTTGTGTTGGGCATACAATGGCTGCGATCTCTTGGTGAGATCACATTGAATTTGCAAACCATGGAGCTGAAATTTCAGTCTAATGGAAGGAAGGTTGTTTTAAGAGGGATGTCAAATGGAGGCCCTCGAATTGTTTCTTTGAAAAGGATGGAAAGGCTGATCCGCCATGATCAGGTTGAATGGGCTGCTGAATGTATGGTTTTACCAGCTGATCCGGTTGAGGAAAAAAGGCAATATCATCCTGATATTCAAGCCTTACTTTCAAAGAAAAGCAAAGTCTTTGGAAGCTTACCTCCTGGAAGACCTCCTGAAAGAGGTTCTGAGCATGTGATTGAGTTAGAAGAGGGAGCAAAACCAGTCATTACTACACCTTACCGCTATCCAAAGAGGCAGAAAGATGAAATTGAAAAAGCCATCAAGGAGCTGTTGGAAAGTGGTTTTATTAGACCAAGCAAGAGTCCATTTGCTTCAGCAGTAGTGCTGGTCAAAAAGAAAGATGGTACAATGCGTATGTGTGTTGACTATCGCGCATTAAATCAAAAAACCATCAAGAATAGATATCCTATCCCTAGGATTGATGAGCTTATTGATGAGCTCCATGGGGCAATGTTCTTCTCAAAGATTGATCTTCGTTCGGGCTATCACCAAATCAGAATGAGGGAGGAGGATATAGAAAAGACAGCGTTTAGATGCCACTTTGGGCATTTTGAATTTCTTGTCATGCCTTTTGGTTTGACAAATGCTCCAGCCACATTCCAATCTTGTATGAACAAGATTTTTAGACAGCAGTTGAGGAAGTTTGTGCTCATCTTCTTCGACGATATTCTCATATTCAGTAAGTCATGGGAAGAGCACCTTAAGCATTTGGAAGAAGTGCTTAACATTTTAGAGGCGGAATGTTTATTCGCCAAAGAATCAAAGTGTGAGTTTGGGATGGAAGAACTTTTATACCTTGGCCACATTATCAGTTCAAAGGGTGTGAAAGTGGATCCAGAAAAGATAAGGGCCATTCTTGATTGGCCAACTCCAAAGAATATTTCTCATTTGAGAGGGTTTTTAGGGTTATGTGGATTCTATAGAAGATTTGTAAAAGGTTATTCTCATCAAGCAGCACCTTTGACAGATCTTACAAAGAAAGGAGCTTTTCTTTGGACTAAGCAAGCACAAGAGGTTTTTGATAAGTTTAAACAAATCATGAGTTCGTGTCCAGTATTGGCACTTCCGGATTTTTCAAAACCTTTTGAATTACAATGTGATGCTTCAGGAGAAGGAGTTGGAGCTGTCCTAATGCAAGACAAACACCCTATTGTCTTCGAGAGCAGAAAGTTGAGAGGGGCAGAAAAAACTTACTCTATTTATGACAAAGAGATGCTTGCCATCATGCATGCTTTGTCTAAATTCCGTCAATACTTGGTGGGAAGTAAATTTGTTGTTAAGACTGACCACAATAGTCTTAAACATTTTATGCGCCAAAAGGAATTGAATGAAAGGCAGCAAAAATGGGTAAGTAAACTCCAAGCATATGACTTTGACATTGAATATGTCAAAGGAAAAAATAATATAGTGGCTGATGCTCTTTCTAGAAGGCCTCATTTGCAGTCAATTTGTGAGTTATCAGCTGATTGGAAAGAATTAATTGCTGCTGATTATGTTAAAAATCAGTTTGCAACCAGCTTGTTAGAAGGTCATTTGGTTGATGAAAGGTATAAGTTGGTTGATGGATTAATTTATTATAAAGATAGAATCTTTTTAGTGCAAGAATCTAAGCTTAAGAAGAAGATTCTACAATCGTTTCATGATGTTCCCCTTGCTGGTCATCAAGGGATTTTCAAGACTTATAAGCAGATTCGTGAAAGATTCACTAGGAAAGGGTTGAAAGAAGAAGTCTTGAACTACATTAGAGAGTGTCCTATTTGTCAAAGAAATAAAAATGAACACTCTTATCCAGCTGGTCTACTTCAGCCTTTGCCCATTCCAAATCAGAAGTGGGAAAGTATTGCCATGGACTTTATCACGGGGTTGCCCAAGGTGCAAGGACGTGATTGTATATTTGTTGTGGTTGATAGACTAACGAAATTTGCTCATTTCTTTGCTGTTACCACTTCATTTACAGCAGCTCAAGTGGCTGAGTTGTTTTTTAGAGAGGTGTTCCGTTTGCATGGGTTGCCTAGAACAATTGTCAGTGATAGGGACAGCAAGTTCCTAAGTGTTTTTTGGCAGGAGATCTTCAGATTGAGTGGGACAGTGCTTACTCCAAGCACAAGTTATCACCCACAAACAGATGGGCAATCAGAAATTGTTAACAAGTGGTTAGAGGGCTACCTAAGGAACTATGTTTCAGGACAGCAGCGAGCTTGGATTAAATGGCTTCATTTAGGAGAGTATTGTTACAACTCTTCTTATCACATGTCAATTAAGATGTCTCCTTTTAAGGCTCTTTATGGTTATGAGGCTACTAACTTTGTTGATCTAGTGTTTGGTGATAGTAGAGCCCCACAAGCATTGGATATGTTACAACAAAGCCAAGACATCTTGAAAACTCTTAAGGAAAATCTGCAACAAGCTCAAAATCAGCAGAAGTTATACGCTGATCAGCAGCGTGTGGAAAGGTCTTTTGAAGTTGGGGACATGGTCTATTTGAGGCTTCAGCCATATAGACAATCTTCTCTCAAGAAGAGTGGTGCAGAAAAGTTGAAGCCACGCTTTTATGGTCCTTTCAAAATCACCAAAAGGATTGGTGAAGTTGCTTATGAGTTGGAACTTCCAGCTGAAAGCAAAATACATAATGTTTTTCATGTGTCTCGCCTCAAGAAGGCAATTGGACACAATGTTGTGGCTACATCAGAATTACCTCCATTGGATGAGGAAGGTCAGTTAGTGTTGATTCCAGAAGAAATCCTTGATACTAGAGAACGTTCTTTGAGAAGAAGGACAATTAAAGAATATTTGGTTAGATGGAGGAATTTACCTATTGAAGATGCTACGTGGGAAGGTGAACAGATTTTGTTGCATCCATCTTTGCAGTTGCTTGAGGACAAGCAATTTCGAGGAGGGTGGACTGTAATGTCCCCTTCTCATCAGTGATCAACATAGCCATTCATCAGTCTATTCTGGAACCCGTAGACTGGAATGAGGAGAAAATTAGGGTTTCTTGGCTTGGAGTTTTGTGGCATTTCACATTATTTACTATTTATAGTAAATTCTTTTTATGGCAGTATGCAGTTGGTTGTCTTCAGTCATCACTTCAGTTGAACATGTTATTTGTTGTTTCAATATTTTCCTCTCAAGCCTTAATTGATGAAATTTATTGATTAAAGGCATCAGTGTTATATTTTTCAGTTGACCACCCCTTGGCCTAAGGATATAACTTATAAGTTGTTTTAAAAAGGGGTCATGAAGGGTACGCCTTGTCATAAAGAGATATTAATATTTTATTTTTGAATTTATGCTTGGAGGAAAGTGGACACCACTTTTATGAAGAGTTATATTTTATGAAATTTCAAAAGTAAGAAGAATTCAAAAAGGTGTCTCTTGGCGTACTGCTTGGAAGTTGATGAGTTTCTCAGTTTTTATAAAGTGAAGACATTGCTCCAGCATTTGGTATCCATTGTTTACCTTACTGTTATGTTGTCAAAATGACTATGGACATTTTGCTGTTGCTTCGAGGATGCTACCTCCTAGCCCCTTCCCAATTTCGTGTTTGAAATACAACACCTAGTTGGAACATTGTTGCTTCTTGTCATGTCCCCATCCTAGTCAGCACAGCTGGTGACGAGGTTAGCCTATCATTTGATCCTCGTAGGCTGACAGGAGTGTTCAGAGGATCCTTTTTGGCAGTTGCTCAGTGTTGGTTAGCTCCAGTTTGCAGGGTGTCAGGTTGGGCCTTCGCAGAATCTTCCGAAGAGTCTTTCAGAGAACTTTCTATTTTTAGAAAGTTAGTCGCGGAAGTCTATTTCGGGCACACCTGGTGCACTTGTTCAGCTCAGATTCGACCCGGTTCAGCAGTTGGGTGATTTGACGGAGAAATAAGGAGTATTTGATGAGTTATTAAATATTTAATAATTTGACTTTATTATAAAGTCACTTTATTGAAATATTAAAATATTTAATTATTTGGCTTAATTATAAAGTATTTAATTATACTTTATAATATTTATTAAAATGTGACTTAATGAGTATTTAATGCTCATTAAAAGTGGACGCCAATAATTAAATCATTTCTCCTAAGTCCAAAAGTGAAAATTAAATCATTTATTTAAATGATTATTTTAATGGAGAATTAGGTCGAACTTTTCAAAGGAGAATATATTGTTCTTCCCAAGGCAAAATCGAACTATCCTGTTATTATTCAATTTTGTCTTTGGCATCTGAGCTTTGGAGTTTGCAAACCCTAGGGTTATTGGCAGACGATCGTTTCTGGAGAACGTAACCTCTTCAGAGATCAGGCAGACTGAGGCTGTGAGATACCAGCTGAAGCTTGCACTTGGTGATTTCATCCAGAAATCACAGACTGAGCTTAACCAGTTATTTATTCAGAGATTCGCAGAGGAAACCATCAGAGGAACAGGGCGATTTCTTCAAAAGACTTATATCAGAGATCTGGCACCTTTTTCTTGAAGTCCGTACCATCATCATTATTGCTGCAGACTGGCCGTACTGTACCTGCAAGCCGTACTTCATTCTTTTCAGAGGTTTTCTCCTGGCATTCAGTTTCCAGCTTCCAGCTTGAGGCGTTGGCTTTGTATTGAACATTTTACTGGAGATTTGACATCGAATTCAGAGACTGGAGATTTACTTATTCCTGGCCGTACTCAGCATTTATTGCTGCAGCCGCCACCTACAGAAAACCAGGTTTTTCATCAATAATTTCATTATCTTTCATCTCTGGCTCCATCTATATTATTGTAATTGCTCTGGATATTGAATATATTGAGGCGCCTATCATATTTGAGCATAAATTGCCATTTTTGAATTTATTTAGATTTTATTTGAATTTCCTAGAGAAATCGCAAATTTTACTTTTGCCTGTTAAAACCTTCAAAATCACAAAAAAACCAAAAATTGCAAAAACCAAACAAAAACAATTAGGGTTACAGAGGTTACAGTTTTGAGAACCACCTATATCGAGCAATGCATCTCCTCGCCATCCCGCGGTTTTTTCGATTACCCGTAATACAAAGGCATCAGTTGCCTTTTATGAACCAAGACATTATTCAGTATACCAGAGGTGTAGGGACAGGCAAAGACGAAGACTGGACAGGTCCTCCGATTCCAGAAGGTCAGACAGCATCAGGAGTGCTTGGTTTTCACAGATCCAGTTCAGACGGTAGTGAAAACAGTGTAGCAACACTAATGGCAGAGCGTGAGACTTCCTCAGAGACTCGCAGGGATGCAGGGAAGGCACATGCAGAGGGTGATATCACCGATGAGGAGTTTAGACGGAGACACGACAACATGATGGATATGATGTCGCAGTTGATGGGTACTATCAGGCAGTGTACGCCCACACAGCCTCACTTCATACAGATTGGGCAGACGAGCGGGACCACTCCAGTGGATCAGCCATTGGCATCAGCTCCTAGGCAGCCGTCACCGATCTATCAGGAGCGTAGGCCAGGCCAGCCTACTTTCTTACCCAGAGAGACTCCACCACAGACTCCAGGGGCTGAGCATCAGGTGCATCATCAGGACTTCCAGCCACAGAATGGCATGTCGGTGGCAGACTTGACGAGATTTCATGGCGAGTACATGTCTTTAGCGCCTGAGATCCGGCAGGCACTTACATTTCATCAGTTTATAGATGTCTATAAACCCAGAGGAGGAGGTAGATTTGATCGTAGACCCCCACAGCAGCAGCAGCAGCCACAGGTGAATAGAGACTTGCAGTATGCAGTGAGCAAGATTATGCTGCCATATTTTGATGGGTCAGAGAAGACATCAGCCAGGTCAAGGTCAAGAATTGACAACTATCTCATTACTCTAGACCATGTGATGATGATGAGGCAATTAAATTTGCCACTTTACATCTGGACGGAGGAGCGCATGATTGGTGGCACCACGGCATGTACACGTTAGGCCATCATGCGGTTAATACCTATCAGGAGTTCACGAGCCGATTGATAGAGAGATTTGATAGGAAGGATCCAGAGTTGTATTTTAGAGAGTTGGCTCAGCTCAGACAGACAGGCAGTCTGGAAGCATACATTGGCGAGTTTCAGAGAGTGGCCGTCATGGTGACTGGCATTTCAGAGAGGAGACTCATTATATTATTTGTTGAGGGTTTGACAGAACCCATGAGAGGTTGGGTCAAGGCTTTTGACCCTCCCACACTGCAGGAGGCCATGCGGAAGGCACGAAGCATGGAACTTGCTGCACCTCGCAGCAAGTTCAATTCAGGGTCCACTCCATACACGAGACCCAACAGGCCTTTCGATAGAAACAATGACAGAAATAGACCCTTTGACAGGAGGAAGGATCAACAGGATCCGAAGAGACAGAATGCACCACCGTTTGACAGAGAAACATTGAATGAATTACGTAAGAAAAAGTTGTGTTTTGGTGCAAGGCACCCTATGATGAAAAACACATATGCCCACTTCGTCCGAAAGTCAAAAATAACCAAATGGAGTGGTTTTACGAGGGCGAAGAACAATCTGATCTGTCAGACCAGCAAGCTGATTCCGAGCATTCAGATGATGAGAGGTCCGAAAATGAAGTTGAACATGAAGGTGGAAGGAAGCTACAGGAAGCCCATTTGACCAGCCTTCAGAGAGATGGATCATTTCGACTTCGTGGACTCTTAGCGGGACAGAAGGTGATTACTTTGTTGGATACGGGAGCTACACATAATTTTATTGATGCACGTTTAGTGGAGAGACGTGGTATCCAGACAGAGGCTTTCGAGGGTATCCGAGTCAAGGTAGCTGACGGATATACTCTCAGGTGCGACAGAAAGATTACTGATCTTCCGATGAGATTGAACAACTATGAATTCAAGACTGAATTCTATGTTGTTAATATGGGTGATACAGATGTGGTATTGGGGATGGCATGGTTACATGATTTGGGTGAGTTCACGCTCAACCTACGGGATATGGAGATGAAATTCAAGGTTGACGGAAGACCACATGTCATCAAGGCAATACGAGACAATAATCTTAGGATGGTTTCATTCAGGCGGATGGAGAGGCTCATTCGTCATGATATGGTTGACTGGGCGGCTGAGTGCATGTTGATGCCAGCCCAGCAGGAGCCGCAGAAGGGTGAATACCACCCTGACATACAGATTCTGAGGACTAAACACTCCAAAGTGTTTAGTGACATTCCACCTGGTAGACCTCCAGACAGGGGTACGGAGCACATTATTGAGTTGGAGGAGGGCGCCAAGCCCGTGATGATCACACCCTACCGTCATCCGAAACGACTCAAGGATGAGATAGAGAAGACTATTAATGAGTTGTTGGCTATGGGTCATATCAGACCTAGCAAATCCCCTTTTGCTTCATCGGTTGTTTTGGTGTAGAAGAAGGATGGATCACTTCGGATGTGCATCGATTACAGGCAGCTCAACAAAAGAACCATCAAGAACAGGTATCCCATTCCGCGCATTGATGAGCTTATAGATGAGTTGCATGGCGCAGTCTTCTTTACGAAGATTGATTTGAGATCAGGGTACCATCACATAGATGAGGAGCTGCGGATATTGAGAAAACCGCTTCCAAGTACGCGTCACTGAAGTTCTTGGTTGCGCCCTTCTGCTAACCATTAACGCACCGCCAATTTTACTCGCGAACGTGGTTTTCGCTATTCATTGAGGAGATTTGTGTTAGTCTTCTTCATCATTTCTTTACTTTATAGCAAGTCATGGGATGAGCATCTGGCTCATTTGGATACAGTCTTGGGCATCTTAGCAGACGAGTCTTTCTATGCTAAGGAATCCAAGTGTGAGCTTGGCATGGAGGAGTTATTATATCTGGGGCACATCATCAGTGCCAAGGGAGTGAGTATGGACCCTGAAAAGGTCCGAGCTATTGTTGACTGGCCGGTACCTGAGAACCTTACGCAGCTCAGAGGTTTCATTGGGTTGTGTGCATTCTACAGGAGATTTGTTAGCGGGTTCTCACGTCACGCCGCACCCCTTACTGACTTGACGAAGAAGGGGGCTTTTCTTTGGTCACCACAGGCGCAGGAGTGCTTTGATAGGTTCAAGGTGATCATGACTTCATGTCCGGTGCTAGCATTGCCTGACTTTTCGAAGTCATTTAATTTATTCTGTGATGCTTCAGGAGAGGGCATTGGTGCCGTTTTGATGCAGGAGCGTCATCCGATTGCATTTGAGAGCAGGAAACTCAGGGGTCCTGAGAGATTTTACAGTATATATGACAAGGAGATCTTAGCCATTATGCATGCATTGGCTAAGTTTAGGCAGTACCTGGTAGGCAGCAAATTCAGTGTTCGCACAGATCATAACAGCCTAAAACATTTCCTTGGACAGCGAGACTTGAATGAGAGGCAGCAAAAATGGGTCAGTAAGCTGCAGTCATATGACTTTGATATCACCTTCATTAAGGGGAAGCAGAATATTGTAGTCGACTTTGTCTCAAGCAGACTTCTGAATGCCTTAGCAATGCATCACGTAGATTGAGGCATCGGATTAGAATGAAAGTATGCTAAGAACCCATGGCTTCTATCATTGATGACGTGAGCAGACGACAGGCGTTGTAGATGACTTGATCATTTACAAGGCGGATTCTTTTGGTTCCTGACTCTGAGTTATGGACTACAGTTTTGAGAGCCTTTCACGACCTTCCTATGGCGGGCCATCCTGGATACTACAAGACTTACAAAATGGTTCGGGAACGGTTTACTTGGAAAGGGCTGAAAACTGATGTTTTGCAGTATGTCCGTGAGTGTTTTGTGTGCCAACAGAACAAGCAGGAGCACACTTATCCTGCTGGATTACTCCAGCCACTTCCGATACCTGACAGGAAGTGGGAGTGTTTATCTATGGACTTTATCACGGGTTTGCCGAAAGCCCAGGGTAAAGATTGTATCTATGTAGTGGTCGCTCGGTTGACTAAATACGCCCATTTTTTCCCGATTACGACTACTTTCACAGCATCGCAGAAGTTATTCTTCGCAGAGGTTTTCCTGCTGCATGGATTGCTCGACGATAGTCACGATAGAGACAAATTTCGCCCATGAGCAACTTTGGCAGAGTTGTTCAGTTTTCAGGGACCGAATGACACCGAAGTACCTCAGCCTACCATCCGGTAATCGATGGACGCATTGCAGATTGTCAATAAGTGGGTGGAAGGTTATTTGCGCAATTATATAGCTGGTCAGCAGAGAGCTTGGGTGAGGGGGATTTATTTGTGCGAGTATTGTTATAACTCGACTCACCATATGACGATACAGATGACCCCCTTCATGGCTTTGTATGGGTATGAGGCGCCCAATCTTCTGGATTTGATTTTGAGCGATAGCAGAATGCCGAGTGCAGGGGATATGATGCAGAGTCAGCAGGACATCTTGAGGTCTCTCCGAGACAATATCCAGCGGGCACAAAATCAGCATAAGCAGTATGCTGATCAGAAGAGGGTTGAGCGTACCTTTGAGGTGGGTGATATGGTGTACCTCATGTTGCAGCCGTATCGTCAGTCTACTCTGCGGAAGAGGGGGGCAGAGAAACTAAAACCTCGCTACTATGGTCCATTTCGTGTTGTCAGACGAGTGGGCGAGGTTGCTTATGAGTTGGACTTGCCAGCTGATAGCAAGGTCCATAATGTATTTCACGTTTCTCGCCTTAAAAAGGCATTGGGTCAGCATGTTATACCCTCTCCAGTTTTGCCACCACTTGACGATGAAGGGAAACTGATACTAGTACCTGAGGCCATCCTTGATATGAGAGAGAGACACCTTCGGAGGCGTGTGATCAGGGAATATCTGGTCAAGTGGAGAGATTTGCCAGTTGAGGATGCTACATGGGAGCCAGAGGAGATTTTACAGCATCCAGAGTTGAGATTGCTTGAGGACAAGCAATTTCGTGGGAGGGCGGACTGCCATGTCCCCATCCTAGTCACATTGTACCGTAACGAGGTTAGTCTATCATTTGATCCTCAGAGGTCGATGTGAGTGTTCAGAGATCCTTTTGGCGCTTGCTCGTTGGTTAGCTCCGCACTGCGCGGTGTCAGGTTGGGCCTTCGCAGAATCTTCCAGAGAGCTTTTTCAGAGAACTTTCTATTTTTAGAAAGTTAGGTTAATTTTGCCGCTTATTTCGCAAGGCACCTAGTGCGCTTATTCAAATTTTATTCTGCAACGTACCAAGAGTTGATTGATTTGACGGAGAAATAAGGAGTAATTACTGAGTTATTAAATATTTAATAATTTGACTTTATAATAAAGTCACTTTATTGAAATATTAAAATATTTAATTATTTGGCTAAGTTATAAAGTATTTAATTATACTTTATATTATATTATTAAAAAGTGACTTAATGAGTATTTAATGCTCATTAAATATGGACGCCAATAATTAAATCAATTCTCCTAAGTCCAAAGTGAAAATTAAATCATTTATTTAAATGATTATTTTAATGGAGAATTAGGTCGAACTTTTCAAAGGAGAATATATTGTTCTTCCCAAGGCAAAATCGAACTATCCTGTTATTATTCAATTTTGTCTTTTGGCATCTGAGCTTTGGAGTTTGCAAACCCTAGGGTTATTGGCAGACGATCGTTTCTGGAGAACGTAACCTCTTCAGAGATCAGGCAGACTGAGGCTGTGAGATACCAGCTGAAGCTTGCACTTGGTGATTTCATCCAGAAGTCACAAACTGAGCTTAACCAGTTAATTATTCAGAGATTCACAGAGGAAACCATCAGAGGAACAGGGCGATTTCTTCAGAAGACTTATATCAGAGATCTGGCACCTTTTCTTGAAGTCCGTACCATCATCATTATTGCTGCAGACTGGCCGTACTGTACCTGCAGGCCGTACTTCATTCTTTTCAGAGGTTTTTCTCCTGGCGTTCAGTTTCCAGCTTCCAGCTTGAGGCGTTGGCTTTGTATTGAACATTTACTGGAGATTTGACATCGAATTCAGAGACTGGAGATTTACTTATTCCTGGCCGTACTCAGCATTTATTGCTGCAGCCGCCACCTACAGAAAAACCAGGTTTTTCATCAATAATTTCATTATCTTTCATCTCTGGCTCCATCTATATTATTGTAATTGCTCTGGATATTGAATATATTGAGGCGCCTATCATATTTGAGCATAAATTGCCATTTTTGAATTTATTTAGATTTAATTTGAATTTCCTAGAGAAATCGCAAATTTTACTTTTGCCTGTTAAAACCTTCAAAATCACAAAAAAAAACCAAAAATTGCAAAAACCAAACAAAAACAATTAGGGTTACAGTTTTGAGAACCACCAGGGTTCTGACATATTTCCCCTCCCCCTGAGATTGAACATTATCTTGCAACCACTAACACATACCTTCGGTAGTTAATTGTTCACAACAGTAAGCAGCATATATAAACATCCTCAAAGTTAGAATAACTATAATTCAATAACCATCTATTCACATATATGCAGTATTTCACCATGAATAACATCAAATGAAACAACATCAAATGAGATAACATTCATATTGAAAACAAGGTACAAGCATCATTAATTCGTCTCCGGAATTCACATCACATTCACATTCACCCTATATAGTAATAGTAAATAATAACCTCACAATTTGGGGTGTAACAAAATAGTTAATAGGAATTGATTTGCCTTAAGTTGTAATTGACAATTTCAAACATTTTTTTTTAAATTTTTATCTTTAACTATCTTCTTTTAATCTAATTATTTATAATGGATCTATTGTTTGAGATTGGATGCACGAAGGAGGGGCGTAATTTGGTGTAAATTATTGTTTCTTGTAACTAATGAGATTGTTGTTCATTCCTTGTTCTCTACCTCCTTTTTCTCTATGATTTATAACATGCCATTTTCTAAATTCTAAAACATATATTTGGAAGCCATAACAACTTATACATATATCCATACATGGTTCCTAATGTGATGAACTGTATGAATGCTATAGGAAGCTGCGGAGATCTTCAAACTTCAACCGAAAACAAAATTATCAGATCTCTTTAAGCGACAGATATTTTATCCTCTGCTTGTAAGTGCTTTAGTGTTTACTTTTGCAATTTACTTTCCAAGAACAAGCCCCATATTTTGCCACTTGTTGAATCATGACTTGGAACAATTAGTAGAATGCTTTTTGGCTATAAAATTACTGCAGTTATTATGGGATCTTATGATGGAAAAGTAATATGATGTAATCACTCAGATTCAGAGTATAGGAAACCATTTTATGATACAGCCCTCAGATTGAGTCAATCTAGATTTCTAAGGCAATGCTTTTAAGCCACACGATGTTAATTGCCATGTGGAGATCCAAGGCAGTTTCAAGTAGAGAAGAATTATAGATTAATTCTACTTCCTGTTTGCAAAAGGAATAAAATATTTTTGGTTTTTTGGGTGAAGGCAGGGATAGGCTTGTTAGTGTTCCAACAACTATCAGGAATCAATGCAGTGATGTTATATGCTGGTCAGATTTTTCGAGATGTTGGTAAGAATCTCACTGGCTTAATCAGTTTGAAATATTATTTTGCAACTAAAGCCCAATTGGTATTAGAGGTACAGTCACTGTTATTCACCTCCTTTGCTAGAAATCAATGAAGCCGTATAGATTACACTTTTTGCAAATTTTTCTTTTTAATCACCTCACTTATTTAAATTAACATTACTGTTGCAGATGTCCTTTTGTTTCTATCCATCAATTTCAATTGATAGTTTGCATCTTTTATCTTGCAAAAGGGCCTCTCAGTTTCTGGTTAATTTATGGCAGGCATATCCTCATCGAATGCTGCATCATTTGGTTTGGGATTCTTGCAGGTATGCTAATTAATACCTTTCCTGCAAAGGTTAGATTACATGTGGATTTTATATACTTGAAATTCATTAAAGACAAAATCAGCAGGAAAAATAGAGGGCAAAATTTCTACTATTTGAGTCGAGCTCATTTGTTGAGAATGTAGATCTATGGAAGAGAAAAAGATTTGGATATGTGCTAGTATTTCTGAACATCGAGTTTAGGAAAAGATAAATTTCTTTTATGAAAGATATAATAGTGGGCATGAACTGTTCGAAATTCTAGTGTATATCACTATGTCTGTTGTGCAGTAAATCATAAAGTTAGATTTAGTATAAAAGAAAATTTCATATTGGAGTTTTAGGTTTAAATGCCAGATCTTGGTATTTGGGAAGTGTTTCAATTGGATGATGAAGCCCAAAACTTCAAGGTTCTGCAAAATGACTTAATGGTTAGTGCATTTGCACATTTGATGTAAGCCTTCCATGTCAAGGACCCTTGATCATATGGGTGAACTTTGGGATAAGAGCTCATTTAGACACTTGAGACACTTGAGACACTAGAGAAAGGGAGTTATGGTTTAACCTGGGTTTTTTCTTATCCAAATCATTTGGTTTAAGTTTGTGATACCTTGGGATTGAGATCTGTTTGAGCCTATCTTGGTATACTACAACTGCCAATCTTGGGGAAATGCATTGCTAATATTGGACACTATGTGCAGCAACAGAAAAACTGAAATGAGATCTTGGATAAATGTGTGGGGTACCCGACTCACAAGTTTCAGCATCACTAGCAAAGCATTGAAGCAATAGAGAGACTCCTCCTTTCAAAACTAGTTGAAAGGAAATTTGCTGATATTTCTATGGAGCAAGGAGGAAGCTATCCACATCCTAAAAGGCAAACCATCCAAGCAAAGAGCTTTGTGGTGGTGGCTGTTCCAATGTACAGGCCTCAAGAAATGCCTGCTATTTTGCATGGCTGCCATGTCCCATTGGTGAATATAGTGACATAATCCCCACCCATAAAGTGGTTCCAAATTAAGTTTTGTTGAAAATGGTCTTGATTATAAAAGCCGAATTGTGGGAGGACCTTATCATTTTCTATATTTTGGCTAACCTTAGAAAAAAATCTGAGGGAAGATAAATATTTGTAATTGATGTTGAGAATCAACTATGCATGTAGTCATGTGGGTGTTTACTCAATTGTACTTGATTAACTGAGAGTAAACGGAAATAACAAAATATAACAATTAGTCATAGCAATGTTCAAAAAGATGTCATTGTATTCATTCATTCATCAGATGTGCAATAATTACAGGATACATGAATGTGGTCTCCGACTATGAGTACAATAAATAGATATATAGCAAGCCGATGTTGGTTGAGAACACCAATTGTTGGTAACTGAAAACCAATTGTTGGGGACTAATTACAAAATAACTTATTTATTTATAGACAACTACATTAGCCCCCCCAAAAAGAAAGTCGTCTTGCAAACGACAACTAATAAAATTGGGAGCTGAACAACCCAAACCAAAACTATTGAGAAGTTGGATGAGAAGATGTCCTTGGATGTATAGAAGATGTGTAGTAGATGTCGGGGATCAGAGCTGCCAAAGCCTACGAACCTTTTCTTTGCACAACTTCAAATGGTGCTCTATTGCCAATTCTCGCTCCCTCGCTGCTTTCATTGTCTGTCAGCTTCCACTAGTTGATGCTTGGTTAGCTTGATCTCCTTCTCTTTCTCTGCCAGCTTGGCCTTTGTGGTAGTCACTCTAGCCCACTTTGCTGTAGTGAGCTCGACTTGTTGAGCTAATTGTTTGGAACTTCTATGTACATTTAGCCAACTCAACACGTATTGTCTGCACCATCCAAAGGGCCTCATCCTTATGCTGCGTGAGCTCATCAATGGAGACTATTTGACGCTTCAACCTATAAAGTAGATCTCTAAAAGAGGTCTGTATGCCAGCCAAATGTAAAATCACTTTGCCATCCCTCCCCCCAAACTAAAGGCTTGGCAGGGTGCTATGCTGCCATCATCTCAGGAGTCTCTACTCTTGGCCATCTGCGAGAAGTGAAACATCGAGTAAACTCCCTTTCACACTTTGTTTGCACAAATCTCAAAATACGTTGGGCTTCTCTTGCCACCAATAGAGAATGCCCTATGTCCAGTCGCTTGGAGACGTCCCCAACCTCTTGCATTACCACGACCATAGATTGTAGATCCTATATATGTCATTGGGCCATGCCAAGTGGGTCTGTCGCATTGGGCTTAGTGATCTCAATGATTATCCCCTCGGATTCACTTGACTCCTCGTGATCTTCACTTGATGGTTTGGTCTGTGGTATTTCATGTGAAGTGGAAGGTGGTTGTGGTACTTGAGAGGGCCCCCCAATCTCCTGAATGTGCAACATTCAACAGGTTTACCTGTGAAGGGCTCGGCTTCACATTGTCGACAACCATGACCGACTAATTTGTCTCTTGTTGCTCGAGTCCCTTGGCTATGACTCTTGGAGAACTCGTTGAGGGAAAAGATGGTACCTACATCCGAAGCCCAAGTAAGTCTAACCAGTGATCGATTTGAATGGCATCTGTCGGCAAAGTGCAATATCCTACCCCTATTCTATATATATAATTTTTTCAATTCTACCTATTTTGTTGTTTGGACCCTCTAATTTGAAATTATAGATAAGCAAAAAGTGACCAATACATTCCCAAATAGGTACAGAAAATGACTAAAAATAATAGCTTAACTTTACGAGTTTGTATTCAAATTCTTTCGACCAAAATTTACAGAAATCACATGATCATGAAAAAACAATCTGATTACCAGAGTTAATGACAATGACTTTTTTCCCTAAATATTTAACGCATTGGAAGGATATGTTAATACAAAGACCGGTTCATTGGTTACTCACTGTTTAAATTTCTAGGCGCCACTATGAATTTTTGACAATGTTTCGTCTCTAGGTGAAACCTCTCTTGATTTGTACCCATCTACTCCAATTAGCTCGTCAATCACTGCTTCGATGGTCAGTTCTGCATAGTAGTTACTATTCGTGTTTTTTTTTCTTTTCTTTTGTAACGCTGTTGTACCCAAAATAATTTTTTTTGGCATTCTGTATAAATTGAGCTAAATCTTGTTAAAATGCCATGTTAAGTCAGTTTTAGGTCAAACCAATCATAGAATCTTGGTGGGTTTCTGTCAAGGAACACGTGCAAAATTCTGAAAATTTGAAAATTAGGGTTTTTCGCCCATATTTTTAGGGAAACCCCCGAAAATAGCACCTTCCCAGAAATGATTGAAAATGATTTTGATAGGATTAAAAAGCTTCACGATCACATTGGTCAAGTCAGAATCATCAAAAGACAGGTTTTACTCTGGTGGGTCTATTTCTATTTTTCAGGAACAAAGTTAGGAGCTCCACAGCCATTAATGGCAGATTGGCCAGTACCAGGTGCTGAAAGCTAAGCTTCAAAAGCTTCAACGACACAACCATGGCGGAAAAGGTCCAAAATGATGCTGTTTGATGAAGGAGATTCCTGAAAGTGAAAAAGGTCAAAATTTGACTAACTCTGGAAATGTTACGAAGGAGAGATTGTTCACATGTTGAAAAGAGCCTTTTTCAAGCAGGGGCGCCCATGATCTTTTAAGGCCAAATGAAGTCACCCAGATCATCCAAGGCATTCATTCTTGACATTTGCCTGCTGGCGCGACAATGAAACAAATAGATAAATCATCTGAGGAATAGATCACAAGCAGTTGCTGACGAAGCAAAAAGAGGCAGTTGAGGAAATATCAAGAAACCACAGTTAACGGCGAAGTTCCAAGAAAAAAGAGCCTTTCCAAAAGAAAGGCGCCCTTTTTTGACCTCCAAATGCTGATAAATGACAAAAGGCTTCCCAGGATAACCTTCTCAGCCCAAGTAGATCTCGGAAACGCAACTGCAAGCACCAACATCTGACGAAGCATTCAACGGATAATCCATATCAAAGTAGGCAACTTTTCAGATGAAGATGATCAGGCCAAAGACAAAAGCTTCTTTTCGCGAGGTAAGGCCCTCTTGAATAAAGGAACTCAAACTAAGATCCGTGCTCTTCAAGTCACTATTTTCTTAAGTAATGCAGAGTTAAAAATTGATGAGACATCGTTTAAATCATCCGACTCTCGATCAACGAGAAATCCGTGATCAAAGCACGAGAGGTCATTTCAAAAGACTTAAGAACGAAGTTTGAAAATTCACTAAGGCATTAGCAAAAGCACCTTTCCTTGGAAAAGGCGCCCATTCTTTTGAAGCCCTAAACTCGGCTTTTCATCATCATATCTCCCAAGCACTTCTTTCTTGATCCAAATTCCCAGTTGAATGTGTCCGCAACGCCTCAGATCATCAGATAACTTTGCATTCAAGATCAAACAGAGGGTTTTCAGGAGAGAAAATATTTAAAAGCTTGCAAGAAACCAAAAGGGACGCCTAAAAGAAGTCAAGGGTCAATTTGTTGACTAAAGTCAAGAGCTTTTGATTTAAAATTGGCTAAAAGGCTCCACGATCAGTGGAAATCACCTTTTCAACTTTAGATCAAGCCAAAATCACTTTTGAGCTTGAGTTAGGTCCCCAAACTTGTGGATCTAAGGCTTAAACATATATATTCAAGGTGAAGGCGTCCCATTTTATTATTTCATTGCAGGATAAAAGATCAAGAACAGCCACAAGCTCTCAAGGATGCCATTGATAGATCTGTACAAGGTTTTCATCCATTCTTCAATTTTTCTTGCAGATCTGAAGCAGAAGAGGATTGCTATTTTGAGGATTGGACCCAGAGATAGATTTTTTTTTTAGAGAATCAGATAAAACTTCCAATCCATCTTCTGTCTACTTCCTCTCTTCTGGTCTTAGGTTTTCTTGCATTTGACAGAAAAAGCGACAGGCTACATCAGATCAGATCAATCGGTAGATTCAAGATTATTTTCCGTGAGAAACCCATCTCGACAAATTTTCCAAAAATCAACAAACTTGCTGCCCCTATTTTTGGGGGTTTTTCCAAAAAAGTTTGAGAATCAAAATTCTGAGGAACTGGGTTTGTTCAACATTGAAGCACGAACAAAACCCACGTGCTAGATTTTTCCGAAAAAATACTTCTAAGCAGGCTTATTTTCAAGGGTTTCCAAAAATCATCTGAACAAGGTCAAGATTACAATCAATCTTTAAGTTTTTCAAGATGCAGTACTCCCAGGTACAATACGAGACCAAGATGGTCTTACTCCATGATTACTTGAAAACAGTTGACACAAATTTACTCCAAGTAAATCTAGTGGTTGATTTGGAGCAGCTAGAAGGCATGAATCAAATCACATTGTAGAATATTGAAGAATCCTGCTGTCGCGCAGTCGCGATCAATTCCCATCACACTACAAAGCTTAGAGTTTGTAATCGCTTGTATCAAGCATCATAATCCTACCACCAGAGAAATCAGAGCAGCGGATGGAAGAATTGTTTGTAGTCTAAAGCCTCAGGATATCGAAAGGTGTTTTGATATTCCATCATGTCCTAACAGCAAAGTCATATTAGTGACGGAATGTGAGAAGGCATTTGAGACAGCTAAGGACAAATGTCAAAAGGTAATGGCTGAAAAATGGTTAAAAGTGACAAAGGCAAGCTTGCCTAAGTCGTTGGGACGAGGAGAATGTAAAGATGAGTACGCAGTGTTAATCACTCTACTTAATAGAATCACTAGAGAAGAAGATGGTCGTCAATTCCAGCCATGGATGTACTATGTCATTGCTAAAATCATTGGTAGAAGGGAATGTTATGATTGGGCCACTTTGATTAGTGACATACTCCACCGACAAATCACTGGGTATCTGGAAGCTCATAGGTTCCACATGTGCTCTTACCTAGTATACCTGATAGCCTTCCAAGGTGATTTTAGGTTATTGAACAATGTGGGAACCTTAGGTGTGCAGAAGGTTCACGAACATTTCACACGTCTTGAGTTTACTCAAGCGGAAAGACACTTCAAGAAAACAAGTGATCTCTTCACTATGCACACAGTATGTGAGCTTAACCATGAGATGCACGCATGATTTCACGCATGCACCTCGCAGAGGTAATGCCTGACAAGGCATTGGTTCATCCACTTCACGCTTCCTACATACACGCTGTTGTATATTACATTGGTCACCCCGCCATGCCACCAAGATACCCTTTAGATAGGGTAGTCTTCATGGAATTCCTGAGACAGTTGTCCGAGTTTCATGTCTACTTGCGCTTGAAGAAAAAGACAGCTGTTAACTTTCCCATTGGAATGGGACTATATAGATGGATTCGGGCGGCGCATTAAGATGATGAGTCAAGAAACTATGGAGGTTCATCTCGCATTCATTGGAGAGAAGATCTCTATGATCCCAGAGGGCTCTATGCAACACATCTCGAGCCGCACTCGTCACATAAGTCTTCTATGGAAGATTATTGGGTAAATTGTCAAGACGAGTATGAAGTGCGAATAAGGAATTACAGCAGGTTCAGACTCCCACAAATTGTTGATTTTATGTCAGCAGACATCGAGGGCCTGTCCGATGATGAAGGGGAAGTCATTCTCCCCTCATTCTTCGCAGATTCAGTTGACTCCCAACCGCTCCCGAGAGTGGATTGGTATGCCAAAGAAAACACGTCTATAGAAGAAAGAACGAGTAGAGTGGTTAGAAATAGCCAACTCTATCTCGACAGCAAGAGATCAAGGAAGGTGATACCTCACAGAACAGAGCCGCCACAGGTTCAGTTTACACCACCTTCCACTTCGAAAAGGAAACCTAGGCAGAAACAATGGTGCAATCCTCCCCAAGGGATGAGGATGTCAAAGCCTACAAAGCCTAGAACACAGAGGACACCTGTGGAGAAAGCTACGCATAGTCCTGAAATAATCACGGGTATTGCTGCCCTGCATCAAAGAGTAGAGACTCGCTACCCCGCATCCAGCAGAACTATCACAAGAGGAGCCAGCCAGAAGAGTTGCCGGAAGAACCAAGGCGTGGCCAATATGTAAGCAACAAATGCGAGGCAACAGTGCAACGTGCCTGTTATGGAAGCAGAGCCACCAATATCACCAGTATCACAACGGACACAAGTCCTCATCGACTTGGATTCGCCACCGAGCGACATTGCTCCAGCATAGTCTCACACATCTAGCATTCAAGGGCCTCACGTCCCTCCTAGCGAAGTTCGCCGAGATTCTATTTGGCTTGAAGGCTTCCTAGGAAGGAAGAGGGAAAAACCCTCCTATGAACTTGACTTTACTGAATTCGACCACGTCCCACAAGACACGTCGGCGAAGAGGTTGAAGAAACAAGTTCACACAGAAAGGAATGCAGAGTGTGAGATCATCATAGAGATTGCCGCCCCACCAGTAGAGAAAAGCATACACGAGGGTCAAGTAGAAGACTACACTTTGTCTCAACTTAACCTTGGGAAGACTACACGACAGGTGGAGGCAGACCTTCTTGGAATAGCTTCGGTGAGCACACAAGAAAGAA
Organism: Sequoia sempervirens; assembly: GCA_007258455.2. NCBI lineage: Eukaryota > Viridiplantae > Streptophyta > Pinopsida > Cupressales > Cupressaceae > Sequoia > Sequoia sempervirens. The sequence goes on from VDFB02271358.1 coordinate 234,775,564, forward strand.
TGGCTAAGGATGGTAAAGAAAAGGCAGCCTTAAAGGCTGAAAACTAGAAACTCGAGGTCGCTACATAACCGCCTTTGATACATGGCAATAATTAAACGCCTCGTTCTCTACTGCCAGACTAATAGATCTCCCCACGTAACAAAATCATCAACAATTGATAACATTCAAAGAAAACACTTGAGAGATCATGGAAGAGTTTATTCTCAAGGGTAGATGTATAACGCAAAACCTACCGCCATTGATAGAGCACATGGACTTCGTGCGTAGATCCGGACAATCGAATAAAGGATTGCAGAAAAGAGGCTTGAAGACGAAAGCACAATCGCAGATTTGCAATTGGCATATCAATCAGTATACTCTGAGGAAAACAAGCAACATCTCTTTGCTTGGAAGGAACAATTGGCGTACAAGGTGAAAGCCTATGACGCTCATTCAGTAGAGTTGATTGATTACAGACGGGTGGTTGCCACTATTATCAACTTCGCAAGAATTTTGGTGATATCTTTCCCTTGCATGGAATATCAGCGTGAGGGAGGAGAATACATCGAGATGGTCACTGTACAGAACCAGTTCAGGGATGTCATCCGCAGTACCTTTCTTGATAATCCAGATGGTTGCAAGCTGGCTAAGGTAGCAGCTTTATCAACCAAGTTTGAAGAGGTAGCATCTCAGTGTATTGACTTCGGAAATCAACTCACAACGGGTGAGATCATGCTATGACGCGACATCATCATCCTACAGAGCATTAACTCCCCAGAAGTTGATGAAGTCAATCAATGGATAGAGACACTACTGATTAGTGGTGAACTATAAATGCACCAAAGAAGGA
>VDFB02271358.1:234776492-234868189 GCA_007258455.2 Sequoia sempervirens
GAGATAAAATCCGAAGGGCAAAATTAAATTCACCATGGCTTCAGGAGAGAGAGTGGTAAAAATTCAGGAGAGAGAGTGGTAAAAATTCAGGAGAGAGAAAATCTGAATTTGTTTATTTTATTTCTTGCAGGTGGATGACGACGCGAGGCGAGTCTTCAAAGAAGAAGCAAAGGCATGGAATGGAGGCAAGTCTGCTTCAAGCCAAATGGAGTGAGGGAAAAAGGATGGGACAAGCACGAGAAAGTCTGACTTTGCCCAAGCTCAGCATGTCCAAACCTTTTCCGACTTTGCTTGGAGAAGGTATGTCCAGACATCCATAAGATCCGCCAAGTACAATGGCAAACATGATGCAAAGTCCGACCTAGACCAGGAAAAGAAATGTCAAAGTGTTGAGAAGGTTCGCCAAGCATAAAGAAAAGATGGCAAAACCACTAGCAAATCCAACTTTGCTCAACTGAGAAATGGCACAAGCATGATAAAGTTCGACTTCTCCCTAGAAATGTTTGTCCAAAGTGGCTTGAAGTCTGACTTAGGCCGAGAGAGAAAACGTCCAAGCTCATATGAAGTCCGCCCAAGGAGAGGACGAGAAAATTGGCTAGAAGAATTCACTAAGTGTTGGACGGAAAACAGGAAGGGTGAAGAGGAAAATAAAGAGGAAGTGAATAACATTCTTGTCCAGGGATGGAATTTGTCCTACATAGCACAAGCCAGATTCAGAATTGAAGGCAAATCCACAGGCAAAGTTCGTTCGAGCATGGTGTTGAATGATCCAGATGATGTTACAAAATGAACCTGAATAGCCAAAATTTGGCTAAGTCTAGGAAATACTTCACAGAGGAAATTCCAATTTCCTCCATTGTGGCGAAAGCACAAAGGCATTCTTCTCCAAATTCTAGACACTTGAAAGGAATCCAAGATCAAAGTTAGGAAGGAACAAGCACAATGGACAGAGTCATCGGCAGGAAAAATATTCTAAGGCAAGCACGTGAAGAAAAATGAAGCAACCAAGGAAGACACCCAACACGCTGAGGTGGCGCCTCGTCATCTTCCAACCAATCAAATTGTTCCAAATCAAAATATAACAACTTTCTATTTTATTGTTGATTTATATTTAGCAAAAGGGACAAGTGTCCTCAAATGAAATTTTCTCATTGGTCGAAAGTGACAAACCCTAATTAAGGTTTTATTTTGTAATCTCGGCCGTTGATTTGAAATCAATCTTGGCCATTGAATTGTAATTGGGGAGCCTATAAATTGAGCTCGCCCCCTCATTTGTAATGTGTGGAGACAGATTATGTATATTGTCGCATTGAGACTATTTTGAATGATAAAAGCTCTTGAGCATGATTTGCCTTGAATCACTTCTTATTGTTGAATAGTAAGCGAGGTTACATATTATCTTCCGCCATAGATTAGAATTAAAGTTAGATTAAATAGAATTTGCTTTGAAAAGTTGTTAAATTGAATGAGAGATTGATCGTATTGATTCGATGGTGAAGTGTAGCTCATACTTTTTTCGAATGGATGATTTGCATTCGATTTGTAAAGTTAGCCTGAGCTCTTAAATGTGGAAGCTTAACTTCAACCTCATTCGAGGTGTGAAAATTATTCTCACAAACCCCTTGAAGATTGCACCCACTTTGCGTATGTTGTCCTGCAGGAGGCGAAACAAAGTGTGGTTTATTCCTCTTCACCGAGTCCTTACTGTCTCTTGAGTTCTTAGGCTTAGACTAGACTCTCCTAAACCCTATTCTTTTTGCCATTTTTTTGAGATCCACAATTGAAAGTCCTAATTGAGAACCTACAAAGATAAATTTCCTAAGTCCCTAGCTTGTGCAGACTTTCTACGTAAGTCCCCTTGTTCATTACCAACAAATCACAACGACCACTGAACTTATCCACACGTCGAGACCCGACTAAAGAAACCTTGGAATCGCCTATGCGGTGGTTTTTCAAGAGAGGATAGAGTGTCTTTGGACATTTTTATTCTGAATGTTTGGTGGATGATAAAACACACATCAACATTGAATTGGCGCTAGAAGGAGGGCTGAACAAAGAAAGGACGAATTATTCCAAGAGGGCTTGAACATTAGGTTGTTTTCGCAAGTAAGGAAATTCAGCTGGAAGGAGCCAGTATGAGCTTTGAAATGCCAAATCAGAGATATGTTAGATCTCTTTTATATCAAAAAATCCAAAAAAAGTAAAAAAAAAAAAAAAAATCAGAAATGGAAAATCCAAAAGGAGATTTCTCAATGGATGGGCATCCATTCCATATTGCTCAGATCCAAAGAAAATTGAGTGCACAGCTATACCCCAGGAATTTGTCCAAGTTTGCTTTGCCAGGAAGATGCCGGATTCATGAAACCACCAAACATGATGAAATGAATTGCTTGACATTCTTGTCAAGGATAGAGCTCGTTCTCCAAGGTAAAATTTTCTTTTGGGATGTTCCCAAGCCAGGAGTGTTGGATATAGAGCCTGATGATTATAGCATTCCAGAAGTTATTTATGAGGCCTTCACAAGGTATATACTCAGAATCGAAACTCAGATAAAACTGGGTAATGTTCAATTGAATGGTGTTATGCTCCCTCGTTGGTGCCGGATTCACAATGCACCTCATCCAGAGTTTACTTGCGCATCATGTGAAGAGGCTATCCACCATGCCAGATGTCACCTCGGATTACCACAGCTACCATATGGATGTTTCAAGGACAAAGGATGGATTGAATATGTTACGCGAGTATTTTTAGCACCAAATGAAGAAGACACCACAATGTCATCTAATAGCATGGAGAATAAGTCACAACAGGATAATGTGATCAAGCTTGGGGATCAAGTAGATGAAGATTATTCCTATATCACACTGGAACGAGAAGCCGTTGGAGCAAAGATTAAAGAAGAAATGGAATACATTCAAGCAAGAGGAACCACCCAAGGCAACTGTCAGCATACTGAGGTGAATGAATATGTAAGATTGCAAGTTATTGAAGATCATCAAGAACCAGAAATGAAGGACTTAGCTCAAAGTAGAGATGGTGTGGGAAATTTCCAACGTTCATTCATCCGAGGAGGAGAACATGAAGAAAGAAGTGATTCCAATACACTTCAGGAAGGAATGATCCTTGATGAAGAAGTTCAATCATGCAAGATGGAAGAGATGATAAGCGGCTTGAGGCAAGATGATACGTTTGACGATCAATGGGCTACCAGGATGGAAGCAGAATATGAAATACATTTTGCATCGGCACTTGATCCACTATTCACAGTCATGGAGGAATTGCTTGATGAAATTGAAGCAAATGAAAGGCTACTTGATAAGCAAGCAATTGTGACAGAGATAGAGAATGAAGAACAATTCAGGTTGGGGCTTGATCCATTGCTAGGAATTCAAAAGAAGCCAGTGCATGAAACACTCCAAATTTCCAAATGCCTTCTTGAGTCCAATTCCCGCCCCACTCCACCCAGTTTAGATCATGATGTTGATCTCCATATTTCAGATGCAAGTGGTATGGTTCACCATCAACTTCGACCTCCTGATGAAGCGATTGATCACGAGCAAGAATTCATGTCTGCAAATGAAGACCACCAGGTTGTATCTTTCCCTACTATTGACTACAAGGAATATCATTTTGATTATGGAGATTCAGGAAAGATAACTTGTTTATGGATTAATCATGGTCCGGATGAGTTGCCCCAGCTACTAATCTTTCCTGAAGTTTTGCTTGAGTTTCAGATTTGTCCATTGAAAGAATATTTTTCTGAGTTTAAAGATAAGTTTGCAAAACTTTGCACTATGACTGCTACTTTGTTGTTATTACATATCCTGAGAAATCATGTTAGGAGTTGTATATACTTAGGTCTTTTGACTGTTGTTTGCTTAAAAATTTTTTGTTTTCGTTTAGAGTAGGTTTCCTTTCCGTTTTGTTTGCTTTAGATTAGTTGCTTTGCTTTCTTAGTTTAGTCTGCTTGCCCGTTTTGTTTTGCTTTCAATAAAGGGGCTCCCATTTGTGAAGGGCGTTGTATCTTAGGAGCTCTAGCGTCTGTGCTAAATCATGTTCAGTCCATTTCTTCGATTAATATTTGTTGAAAATCTGTGAACCCTAGATTAATTGTCTCTAAAGTGTCCTAAGGTCGAGGATAGTACTTGACTGGGAAGGAAATCATCTATTGTGTCCTGATACCGAATCTTGCAGTTATTACATTTTACACACTTAAAGAGTTCTCTGAGTCAGTGTGGTCTCCTAGGTGAAGTTGTTGGCTAGAAGGTAATCAGAAGTCTTGCTTCAGCGCCACTATAATGCTCAAACCCAGGTGAGCTTCATTGCTTACAGGCCAAAGTGTGGAAATGTATGAAAAGAAAAGAATATCAAAATGAATCAAAAGAAAAGAATGAAAAATCAAAACACTTGGCTTTTGGGTGTGCGGAAATCTCTACAGGTGTACCAAAGAAATCAAAACACAAGAAAAGAAATAAATCGCCGGAAGTAGAGCAATCTTCGTGAGATTATAGCAGATAACCTCGCCGGGGCTATGGACGCTCGCTGGCAGCGAGGCTCTATCCAAGGATGCTTTTGGAGCTAAGACCAAAAATACACTGGAAAGTCATCATGGAGCCAAAGAGACATATTGGTCTTAAGAGACAGGGAATAAACCCACGTGCACACACTTATAACTGAAGGATGAAAGGTCTTGATATAGTTTAGGATTTCTCTTCCCTTTTGAGTACTCTTCTTAGTCAAGGGGTAAGTTAGTGAGAATTAATCTGAGATTCCGGGTTTGAAGTAAATTCTATCTTTGAAATGTTCAGGAACATTTATTCAGGTTGGCGCTAGATGTTGTGACCATTTCACACATCGCCCCATTGCAAATGGGGACCCCCTGTTTTCGCTTTTTTTCCTCGGTGTTGCAGTTGCATGTCACTTGTCTTTTTACAATAGGAGTCATCCTTTGCTAGAGTTCCAGTCATTTCTTAGAGAGTTACTGGCCGAGTCGATAATTCATGCTTGAATCGATCGTGAAGCGTCATGGGCATTTCCGAAGGCACAGCTTGAAGATGCATTGTGAATTGACCAATTAGAAGCCTTCCTATTTTTAGGAAAAGTTGCTTTTTTCGATTTTTCATTTTTGGCATTTTTGGACCAAACAACGTTCCCTATTTTTTAGGGTTTGCTTTTTCTATTTTTGGAAAGTTTCTATTTTTGGAAAGTTTCTATTTTTAGAAGGGTCCCGAGTTCTGAAAACGCACTCAGAAGTTCGAAAAACTCAATAGAACTCTCAGAAAATCAAAATTAAAAATTGAAATTTTTTGAAAATCTGGAAAAAAAACAAGTAAAAAGCATGAAAATCAGACCAAAAAAAACGTTTAAATTCTGGAAAAATCAATCAAAACCAGTTCAAAATTAACCAGATCTGAGGTTGAAATCATGAGAATCAGCTCTTAAATGGTGAAGTTTGTGAAAATCTGTCCAAGTCTGAAAGTTCGCCATGAAAATCAGCTCTTAAATGATGAAGGAAGGTGTAAGAAATGTCAGGAAGTTTATGGAATTCACCCAGCAACAAGGAAGAACATCCTTGGACCTTCCAAAGTCCGCCCAGCACTTAGGAAGCATGTCCATGCATCTCGAAGGAACATCCTTGGATCTTCCAAAGTCCGCCCAGCATATAGCATGCACATCCTTGCATCCTTCAAAGTCCGCCATCCTTGTCCAAGATCTCCAAAGTCCGCCAAGTTCAAAGGAAGGATGTCCAAAAAGTTCCAAAGTCCGCCCTTGATATCCTAGGATGCTTTGAAGTCCGCCATGCAGCAAGGAGGCACATCCTAAGACCATCCAAAGTCCGCCATGCTTGTCCTAAGACCTTCCAAAGTCCGCCAAGGATGTCCAAAGGGGCTTGAAAGTCCGCCATTCACAAAGAAGCATGTCCAAAGGGCTTGGAAAGTCCGCCTAGGCATGTAGAAGGAAAAATCAAAATTTTCACTAAGTATTAATGCCCAGCAAAGAGAATTTCGAAAATCTGTTAAGTGTGAAGGCCTAAAAAGGTGGAGAATCCTTTCCCAAGGAATAAAATGATGAGAACAAATGCTAAGAAGTCTTGAAATCCGCCCTAGAAAAGAGGGACATCCAAAATGCTTGTCTAAGATGCTCATAAAGTCCGCCATACACTTGGAAGAGGTTGGCAAGGTATCAAAGAAGTCCGCCATACTTATCCAAGGTGCTAAGGAAGTCCGCCTAAGCACATGAAGGGATAAAATGATGATTTTGCTAAGTGTTGATGCCTAGTCCAAGGAAAAGTTCGAATATTTGCCTAAGTATAGAGGCTAAATGATGAAAAGTTGAGATTTTTGGCTAAGTATCCTGACACTTTCAAGAGGATAAGTGCCAAGTTTGAAAGGACAAATGCTAAAGAGGATTGGGATGTGGCAAGAAATAAAACGAAGTGTGCCTAGCACAAAAGTGGAAGAGAAGCTAAATTTTGCCTAAGTTTGGAGAAAATGTTGAGAAGTTGACAACTTTGGATGAAGAAAAATGCACAAGGCAAGGAGAAAGGAAGGATCGTCCTTGGCCAGAAGGAGGAAGAATTTATCAAGCGTCAAAGAAATTCACCCGATGAGGACATCCAGACAAGGATTTTGCCTAGAAAAAATCCGACTGAGCAAGAGAAAATTTGACTTTGGCAGAAGAAAATAGGCTCAGTGCAAGAAAAAAGTTGGCTATGGCAAAGAAAAATAGGGATCTGGCAATAAAATTTTCGGCGGAATGGCTTAAGATTTGACTTGGCTAGACGAAATTAGGAATAAAATTGGAAAATACACTTTTAGCCAAGAAAATTGGAAGAAAAATCGAAATAGCCATGGGTCCAAAACGAACGGGTTGGAATTAATTAAAATATTTTAATAATTTTTATTTCAACTGCTTGGAAATTTAAAAATGCCTTGGACAAAATAAAATTTGCCAGACGATGTTTTGGAGGAAAATAATTTGTGTCGGCCAGAGATAAAATCCGATGGGCAAAATTAAATTCACCGTGACTTCAGGAGAGAGAGGTAAAAATTCAGGAGAGAGAAAATCTGAATTTGTTTATTTTATTTCTTGCAGGTGGATGACGACGCGAGGCGAGTCTTCAAAGAAGAAGCAAAGGCATGGAATGGAGGCAAGTCTACTTCAAGCCAGATAGAGTGAAGGAAAAAGATGGCACAAGCACGAGAAAGTCTGACTTTGCCCAAGCTCAGCATGTCCAAACCTTTTCCGACTTTGCTTGGAGAAGGTATGTCCAGACATCCATAAGATCCGCCAAGTACAATGGCAAACATGATGCAAAGTCCGACGTAGACCAAGAAAAGAAATGTCAAAGTGTTGAGAAGGTTCGCCAAGCATAAAGAAAAGATGGCGAAACCACTAGCAAATCCGACTTTGCTCAACCGAGAAATGGCACAAGCATGATAAAGTTCGACTTCTCCCTAGACATGTTTTTCCAAAGTGGCTTGAAGTCCGACTTAGGCTAAGAGAGGAGAAAACGCCCGCTTCATATGAAGCCCCCATGAGAGGGATGAGAAAATTAGCTAAACTCAAAAATTGGCTAAGTGTTGATGCCCCCGTGAGAGGAAACGCTCAAGTGTTGGACGGAAAACAAGAAGGATGAAGAGGAGTAAAGAGGAAGTGAATAAAATTCTTGTCCAGGGATGGAATTTGTCCTACATAGCACAAGCCAGATTCAGAATTGAAGGCAAATCCACAGGCAAAGTTCGTTCGAGCATGGTGTTGAATGATCCAGATGATGTTACAAAATGAACCTGAATAGCCAAAATTTGGCTAAGTCTAGGAAATACTTCACAGAGGAAATTCCAATTTCCTCCATTGTGGCGAAAGCACAAAGGCATTCTTCTCCAAATTCTAGACACTTGAAAGGAATCCAAGATCAAAGTTAGGAAGGAACAAGCACAACGGACAGAGTTATCGGCAGGGAAAATGTCTAAGGCTAAGGCAAGCGTGAAGAAAAATGAAGCAACCAAGGAAGACATCCAGCACGCTGAGGTGGCGCCTCGTCATCTTCCAACCAATCAAATTGTTCCAAATCAACATATAACAACTTTCTATTTTATTGTTGATTTATATTTAGCAAAAGGGACAAGTGTCCTCAAATGAAATTTTCTCATTGGTCGAAAGTGACAAACCCTAATTAGGGTTTTATTTTGTAATCTCGGCCGTTGATTTGAAATCAATCTTGGCCATTGAATTGTAATTGGGGAGCCTATAAATTGAGCTCGCCCCCTCATTTGTAATGGTGGAGACAGATTATGTATATTGTCGCATTGAGACTATTTTGAATGATAAAAGCTCTTGAGCATGATTTGCCTTGAATCACTTCTTATTGTTGAATAGTAAGCGAGGTTACATATTATCTTCCGCCATAGATTAGAGTTAAAGTTAGATTAGGTAGAATTTGCTTTGAAAAGTTGTTAAATTGAATGAGAGATTGATCGTATTGATTCAATGGTGAAGTGTAGCTCATACTTTTTTCGAATGGATGATTTGCATTCGATTTGTAAAGTTAGCCTGAGCTCTTAAACGTGGAAGCTTAACTTCAACCTCATTCGAGGTGTGAAAATTATTCTCACAAACCCCTTGAAGATTGCACCCACTTTGCGTATGTTGTCCTGCAGGAGGCGAAACAAAGTGTGGTTTATTCCTCTTCACCGAGTCCTTACTGTCTCTTGAGTTCTTAGGCTTAGACTAGATTCTCTGAACCCTATTCTTTTTGCCATTTTTTTTGAGATCCACAATTGAAAGTCCTAATTGAGAACCTACAAAGATAAATTTCCTAAGTCCCTAGCTTGTGCAGACTTTCTACGTAAGTCCCCTTGTTTATTACCAGCATTATCACAACGACCATTGAGCTTATCCACACGTCGAGACCCGACTAAAGAAACCTTGGAATCGCCTATGCGGTGGTTTTTCAAGAGAGGATAAAGTGTCTTTGGGCATTTTTATTCTGAATGTTTGGTGGATGATAAAACACACATCAACATGTAGGTCATTATGTAATATTTTAGTTTAGGTTTTGTTCGGTGGCACATTTTGTTTCTCATATCTGCATCAGTAGCTACTTTGAAACAGATATTATTTTGCATTTTCACATGCTGTAATGCTCGACATGAATGTCATATCTGATTTTATAAATTTGTTACAACATTGATAACTGTGGAATTATTGTCTTTATTTTTTACTAAATGAAAGATTCAGGATCCAGAGAACTTAAGTGCAAGATTTATTTGTTTGTTAAATAGCTATTAACAGTCACAACTGCCCATATATATTATATTTGAGAGTTGCTAATGATTTCTGATCAAATCCTAGGAAGAAAGGTTACAAAATCTTCAACGACGATTGGAAGTCCCTTTTGATGGTACTCGCCCAGATCATCAGGTATTTTTACGTAATGGTTTCTCTTGTCTTTCTGCTTCATTAGTAAACTAGCAATGCCCATCTAGCTGACACTGTAATACAGTATTTTAGTTTATTTTTTCTTAAAGAACCACTATAAAAAGCTCTAAATATTTCAAAAGTTTTCATTGATTTGTTTTGGGATTGATTAATTTTCTATCAAGCATTGCTTTCAATTTTTAATTATCCTTTTTTATATATTTGTATTATTTCTCTATCTTCTCTGGAGGTTATCAATTTTATTCTTCAGTGCCAAATATGCACCATCTCTACAACTGCTCTTTGCAAGTAAAATGTATTTTTTGACCAGTTACTGTTTTTTTGTGTGCTTTTCTTTAACTGTTTGGTACTATACTTTTAAGCAATCTCTGGCTGGTGGTGAGAGCTGTTTGTTCATGTTGTGATTGCAGTTTGATTGTTTAGATGAATGAATGTCTATGCTTAGCTTCTTGCAAGATAATTTTATGATGGATCTGTAATTTTTTTAGTAGAATGGCGAACCCTATTAATAGACAAATGTGATGAGATTTAACAAATTTTGGCATCAGATAGGTAACGTTAGATTCATTTTTGGTCTATTTCAGATTTCTGGAAGATAAATCAGTGGGTGTATTAATAAAGTTGTACCATAAAGGCTTAGCAAAGTTCAATTCAAATCATAAAAACCATCTTGAGGATGTGATCCCAGAAGAATTGTTAGTCTTGAAAGTTATACTTTTCTAGAGAGTAAGTAAAATTGTTCATCACATGTAGTCCCTTTATATGGATTGGCCTGAGCTGAGGAGCTAGTGAAGCTGTCCTCGGAAGCTGTTTGTCACATTTTCCTACCTATGTTCCACCAAGTTTTCGGGATGGGGGAACGTCGGGACTATGGGATGCGTTTCGGGGGGATGGATTTTTTTGAGGCTATTTTTGGGGATGGCAGGGGAGATCGAAGGGGATGACTATATAAGAAATAGGGAAATTTCAGATATTATATGTTAACATTGATAACATCATAACAGTGATAAAGAATTCATCATATTGACATATACATTGTAGAATCTTAATACACAACAATAGAGTTCACACGGGAGTCAAATAAATTAATATCAATAACTTTAAAAGCTTGGAAAGTAAAGAAACCATAAATTTTAAATAGATAATTAAATTAACCTTTGAAGAATTGCCTACCTTCTATTCACATATCACTCTTGTAGATATAAAAAATACAATGTCCAACTTTACAAACTTCAAAACAATATGTCCAGAGTGTATATAGATGCACACTATGCCTTTACACAGCTTGATACCAAAATTTCAATCTTTGAAACATGCATTAAAGTAGTTAAATTTAGCATAGATTTAAAATAATGAAGACTGAAATTGTAAACTTGGCAGTGCAGGCAAAAGCCAACAACAGCAGCAATACTGTTGCTACAATTTCCACCTAACAATACAAAATAAAAGGAGCCTTCCTGAAACTTGAGGCAAACCCCAATGATTTTTTCTTCTTCCTTTATAAATGTCTATAATCTCTTACATAACTGAAAAGATTTTTGGATACTCTGGTGTATCTTTTATTTTGGCTATATCACATTTAAGTTTAAACTTTATATAAACTCTTCCACCACTTTTATCCCATGATTCCTTTAGATATTATGGTTTTGTCCAAAGGTAAAAGAAATAGCACCATCATGGAACATATTTGTCAATAAAATCTTAACAAGGATTTTAAATAAATCATCAAGCTTAATAAATCATTATTTTTTAAAGTTTGGATTTAGCTTTTATAAAACTCAGCTACAGCACTAGGGGATGGTTGGCTGTCCTTGAGATTGTCAGAGAATGTCTGAGACAACCCCAACCATCCTAGGGATGTCCAGCCATCCCTTCCCCATCCCCTACGTGTCGCCACATCCTCGTAACATTGCCAACAACTTTTTTAAAAACTGGGACGGCTAGGTTGATGTCCTCGAGTTGTACTCATGTCTCAGGACATCCCCAGTACGGTTACACCTGGAAAAAGCTAGGGGATGCATCCCCAGGGAACATAGTTTCCTACCCAACCATCCAAGGTCAAAACACTGAGGAGATTTCTCTGTATCAAGTTGGTTTCAGATGGGACTGCAAAGCCCTAGTCATTATATTACATTTAAGGAGGTGTCGTTAAAGTTTCCATGGAAAAGGAAGTAACAGTAAATATTTAACAATGAAATAGTGGGTTTAGTGAAAGGAAGGAGAGGTCAAAAGCCTAACAAATTTCAACCAAAGATATGAAATCCATTTTAAGGACATGTCACTAATCACAAGTGTTATTTTCAGCTAGAGAATTCATAAAATTAGATTATAAAGTTCAAGTTTGGATAATCTCACAGATCAATTGGTTTGGGCTGGGACGGGCTGGTTATATCCTAGGAGGTTGTATGTTACATTTCTGGTTGCTACCATCCAAGATTGAAGATCTCCTAGAAACAAAGCTTGTGATGTTTGTGTGACCTTCAGAACCATACTCGATGTGATGAGAACTGGCGAGAAGCTTCAGACAACATAAAAAATGAGTTGTGGAAATTATTATTCCTTCTAAAATGGAGCCTTGTGTAGTCATTGTTTATGGAAAAATTGTAGTAGTTGATGGGTTATCTTACTGGTCTGAACATAGACCTCTCCAGCTTTCCATATGTTCTGCAATCATCCATGAAAGTAACGTGATTATGAGATATTTTACCTTTTTATGCAGTTCTGCTGAATGGTCTCACAAAGCTCTCTTGACTTGCCATGATAAAATCATTCGACATTCTGCTTGTCCTCTTGAACAGTTCTGTTTGAAATACTTGCTTTGATAGTTTCGTTCTGTTGCATTGCAGTTGACCTTTGACAAATATAGCAAAAGAAGTTGATTTGTATGACTGTTTCATTGAGTTCTGGCCATTTGTACCCAAGGGTTTCTATTCAACAAATAGCTTTATTAGTACCCGAAGCATGATACATGTGCAAAGGCTTCCTACTAGTCTCCTGTAGACAGTATAATCTATCAGTAAGAACTGAAAAATGCTTAAAATTGTATTTAAATAGAGGAGATTGCATGATCAATCAACAAGCTTTCAAATACAAATGTACAGGGATTAGCTTTCTTTTTCATTTTATCGAGGACAAGACTTGGTTTTTGGAGCTTTGCAACTAAGTGAATCAATGGGATTCGGTTAGCTGTCCCTGTTTGTAACATTGAATGGCTATTGTAGTAATTTCTGGTTTCTTGAACATTCAGCTGTGGCTAGCTAGACTATTTCCAAATGTGAATAATTTATTTCTTTACCTGTTAATTGTTGGAGATAAATGCAAATTATACTTGGGAATACCTTATGGGGATCCACATTCTGATGTAGCTTAGAGAGGGTGAGTTAGTGGTGTAGTTTGAATTTTGGGAAGTTAGGAGTTAGCAGCAGTGGCACATGCAAAGAGGTTAGTTATGAATACAACTAAAAAAACGCAATACAGAATTCCTAGGGATTATGGTGTCATGCATATGACATTTTTCATATTCATGGCTGGGGATTCCTTATTTATCGATCCAGTGAATGCTTGTCTTCCCTAAAATTTGAATTGTTTTTATGTTAAGTCATGTTGGAAAGTAAGAAAATCATCTCTGCAGTTTTGTGGACTTTTTCCCATTCATATGTAGATAGATACCTTTTCAGAACTTTTTTGGATATCTGATGCATTTGTATAAAGTTATTCTGCACAATCTATCAATGGCTTACGTACCAGTTTTGAGATGTTCAACTGGTTCTTGAATCCTATTTATTCTTTCATTATATTGTAGACCTGCCTAAAACCTATGGCAGTTCCTGGTATTGATTACTTTGGACAAGTGCTTGCTATCTTTTTGAAGCCACCATAAAGAAAAAATCTTTCAACTAGGAAAGAAGCAGCCCATTTTTTCATGATTCTGCTCAATCTAGCATCTCAGAAATTCAAAATCAATTCCCTTGTCAAATAAATAACATTAAAGGAGGCAAAATCTGAAAAATTATTTGATATTTCAAACCCTCAAGTGATTCAAATTTGAAATTTCATTTTATTTCAAACCCTCAAGTGATTCAAATTTGAAATTTCATTTTATTTCAAACCCTCAATGTATTGTTCCTTCAACAAAAATTATATGGAACAATTACACACATGAAATATATTCTCAACATGAACAAATTTTTCCTCTCTACCAAAACTTCATGGCTTCAGCACAAACCAAATTTACACAACTGCAACATGAGCAAATTCAGAAATTTCTCCTTATACAAATAACTAGGAAATTGCAAGCTTCAATATCTTCTTTCTCTTGCTAGAAGATTCTTGCAATCATTAATGTTCCTCTTACAATCTGATTTTTTTGTCCTATTTTCCGTCTTGATTGGCTGCTCTGAAAGCTTGTAACTTTTCTCTCTTCCAACTAATTTTTCTACACAAGGAATGCCATCCATTTTTATGGTTTTTACACAATTGAAAAGCCAAAAATGTGGTATCCAATCTTGTCTTTTCATCTTCCAATGCCTTGCTGCTGTAAATGCCTCTTGGAAATTAAAGAAATTCCATAACCATGCACTTTCCTTCAGCCTCTCCAAGCGCCCAGCTTGGCAAGTGAAAAATCACTTGTATTGATTGCAAAAATCAATGAATTTTTTTTTACCTTCATGAGTCGTCCTTTTCACGTAACATCTCCCTTTAGGCATCCCTCTCGAGGAAAAATCAATTAAATGGTGTGTAATGAACCCCTTATGTGATATAATAGCTCCATAAGGCCAAGATTTAATATTAGACATCCTATTCTGCTTTTGACATCGGAGATGGAGGTTAAGCATTTGACAAATTGAAATCTTCTTGAAATAATCCATAAAATAATTTCAGAGCCACAAATAGCCTACAACAAAACAAAATTCAAAAGATTTGTTTTCAGTTGTGTAGGATTGTCTGTGAACCCAGATGCTTCTGCATCACATTGTCAGTAAGTTTGAATTATGGCTTCATGATTCATGACAGGAATTTGTGTGCCTTATCTGCTGGTTTGCACAATAACAGTTGACAGTTTTTCCCTGTAATGTAGTGACCAGATTAAAATGGTTCAAGGTCAACTAATGGAGCTGTATGATATTTCCCTCCAAAATTTGTAAGTTAGAATGAAATTACATTATTTTACAAATCATGGAACATTTTAACTTTACTCTTTTGGTTCTCCAGCTTGGCTCTTTGCTGAGCAAGGAGTGTATCTGTTCTGATCCTGTGATTCCCGAAACTCTGGTTTAGATACTTAAAAGTTAATGTACATAGAGACATGACTCTTTGAACTGGTGAAAAGTTAATGTGCATCCTTTTCTAACAATTTAAATCTGAAAAGAACATGGTTATAACTTATAACTTTATGTTTGTCAAATCATTTTCTATAATTTGTCAAGCCCCAAACAATTGCTTGAAAAATGTCAGTTTAAGTGACAAATAACTAATAAGCATCTAGGTCTTTCAACAAGGAGATCTTCTGAGTCAATGATTGCCTCCAACTGAAAAGTTTATTAGTTGCTGCTGGTAAGCTCAAAATCAGATTGTGTCCATTTTAAAAACCAAAATTTTGAGTGTTGTGGTCTTTTAATGCCTATGATTGAGGTATATCTTTTAACAGAAGATTGACATGCTGTATTTATATTTGTATTTTTTAACAGTTGTTTTTCTTCTTTTTCATGTCTAAATTAGTTTGTTTTTGACCCTCCACCATTCCATATCACTGCAATATAAATCCTAAGGTGGTTTTTTTCTTTCCATATCAATCTGATGTAAATCCTAAGGCGTTTTGTTCTTTTCATTAACTTCTCCACAACTGAGTTTGTAGGAATCTCTCAAGGCTCTTTGGCATGCAGTCTTTCCAGATCGTGAACTAACTGGTCTTATATCAGATCAGTGGAAAGAAATGGGCTGGCAAGGTTCTGATCCATCTACAGACTTTAGGTATGATGCTGGGCTTTTGAAGATTTTGCAGGAAACAATGTACAGATTCTGTTAAATTGATTGGATGGGAACAGAATACCAATGGTTCAAGCATGCACATTTTGTAGTTCCTCATTCATCTGCAACTTCAATTTTTCTACACTTAAATTCAGTGATCTTTTGGGTTTAACATTTTAAGTGGTTATTATATGGGAATTTCTGACATTTGCCAATCAAACGATGAAACATTATAATGCAATTACTAAAACTGCAAAACAAGCTAGTCATTTTGTATGCATCCATTTCTTTTGTTAAAATTTATATATACATTTTTCAGTGGCAAACATCTTTATATATCATATATTTTGTAATTAAAAAATGACTTCCCATGAGGCCTTTGTCTACAGACCTGATTCTCTTAAATCTTATTGTCAAACTGATGACGTAAAAAATGCATTAAAGAAATGTGTAAATGGAAAGGATAAAGATTTGAAAGTTATTGAGCTCAATTTCTTCAGATTGGAAGTGATATCCTCATCTCACATGTTCAAATCCTACTAGACACTGCACACATTTGAGGATGCCCTAAATAATGGAATGAAATCTTCATTGAACCTATCTGCAAAGCAATAGATAAAGACAATTCTTCTAATTGCTAAATTACAACAATTTTCCCTTTGCTTGCTTAACTTTTAAGTTTTAAGAGCTTATTTGAAAGAGTTTAAGGGCTAAAGGTCAAGGGGCTTCAGAAGCCAACTTTTAACAATTTATAGTCATTTGCTTGCTTCTTTGATTCTAGAAAAGGTTTTGACATGTGGATGACAGGTTAATCTTTAGAAATATTTGACAGAAACAGGGATTCCCTCTGATCTTGGGATGGCAGTATATAGACTATGTGAATGAGTTGTTTCCAAACTTAAAACAAACCCAGGTTGGCCACAGGAATTACTCTATAATATAAGAGATACACAAGGATGTCCTCTATACACTAACATTTTGGAGTGTATAGGGATAGATTAGAAAAATACCCAGAAGAGGCAGGATACAAAAGGATCAAACTTTAGCAAGTTGACCATTATATTGTTATTACATGTTGACAATATTGTGCTACTTGCAAAACAACTTGCAGATTCAGGAAAACAACTGAGTCCTTAAACCATTTGGCAATGGGTTTGGTTTGATAGTGAATGTCAATGATCCAAAAAGGATCTAGAAGATGTCTAGAATAGGCATTGGAAGTTTTTCCAAGATTGGATAAATGTAATTACTTGCTGTTTTATGACAGTTGAGAATGCCTGTTTTAAGTAGGGGGTTGTTTCAAAAATGATTTGAAGACAACAGCAGCAGTTTCAAAATTGCTGGGATGATTTAGTCAATTTAGCAACAGTTTTGACACCACAAGGGGAATTCGACAATGGAAAGTAGCGGTTTTGATATGACACAGTCAGCAGCAGGGGAAATGAATAATTGTGATTTTTGACACTCCAAATTCCAAGAGAAGGCTTTGAGTGCATGAGAGGTGTTTGCACCCCTTTCGGTTATCCATTTCAATGTGTATGTTGTTGGCACCCCCTTCATTTTTGAAGGTTTTATTTCTTTTTTGTGCTCTAATGGACCCTGTGGCGATCACCTTAGAGACAACTTATGTCAGGGTTTCATATGTATAAGTGTTTAGGAATTCATCTAGCATTGGTCACAATGGTTCATGTTTTCTTGTATGGCAGCCTACTTGGATTCTTTAGTGAGTTGGTGCTTGCCATGTGTTGCCTTTGGTGGTGGTGGGCCAAATGTTATGCTGAGGTGGCTTGTAAACCATGGTAGTGGCTTATTATTGGTGACACATGTTCAGCTGGTGGGGCCCTTCTCCAACATTTCGGGCAAAGACTTTTCCCATTGCCTTGTGATGATGTGTTTACAAATACTCATTTCTCATTGGTTGTGGCTTTACTTGGCAATTCAAACTTTGCTTCTGTTTCTTGTGTGTATACATATTAGCCATTGATTTCTAATGTAGCTCCAACATTCTTTGGGCAATGGATCTCTATTAAAACCCAAACATGATAGCATGAGGTTTGTGCCCTATGGACTTGGCTGTTGAGAGAGTTATTGCTGATAGTTGTGTGCTCTATGCATTGTCTTGCCCATGTCTAGGCTATACCTATTCACCCTATAGGAATGTTCCCATCTTTTCTAATGAAATCCTTAGGGTTTTAATCTTTTTGGTTCATAAGTGTTTTCCTTTATACTTTAATGACTAAAACTTTAGTCCTTTTGTGCTTTGGCCCTTTTCATTGGTCGTTGTTGTGTTCTTCTATTCTAATGTTGATTGGTTTTTCTAGTTTATTTTACTTAAGTTACAACTTGATCCTCTTGAATGACATAGTCTTACTGGCCCTTAGCTTTTGCTTATAGGTGTTTTCTCACACATGTATTATTCCTTATGTTATCCAATTGTGTTCATGTTGTATCTTTATGTCTCTGCTGGCATTCCATGTGTTGATTTCCTGTTGCATCATGAGGGTCCTTCATGTTACAGTTTTCATTTGAAGTTTTTTGCTAAAATTGTGAGCTAGCGATATTATGCCATGTGTACTTGAGTGTAGAGTCATACTTGCTAGTTCATGCAATGTCGTGCAGTTTCTGAGCTGATTTGACAGGTTATGATTGGCCCATTAATGCTTATGTGTATGCCTCATGGAGTAATTGCAATGGTCTTGTCAGCTTGTGATAGCTGATGACATTTTATTGCATTGCGTAGCTCCTTCACATCACATTTTTGAATGTGGGTCCCACTTTCACTTCTGTAATATATGATGGGTTTTACTTCTCTCAAGTTAATGTTGGTGTGGTCTCCAGCTGGTGACATTTCATTGCATTGTGCAATTCCTTCGCATCGCCGTTTTCATTGCAAATTTCTTCAGGGTCTCTAGGTTTATTTGTGCATCTTCAGGGAAATTTGTAACATTCTATTAAGGTTTCCTCTTATCACAATTGCTGATATGAATGTAATGCAGATTTGATATATGTAACAACATTTTTAAAACATTGCAAACCTTGTAGTGCTCATTTCTTCCTTAGATGTGGATTTATGGAATATAATGCTATGTTGTATCTTTGATACCTTTTCTTTGATTGCATTTTATGCTTAGGTCAATTCTTCTATGTTTTTGTTCATTGTTTTTCCTCTTGTAAACTGTGGCTCTATAACATAATAACCCCTTGGATAGGTGTTGATCTAGGAAACAAGTGATTCAATCACACTCTTTAAAACGAACAAATATTCATTGATATCTTAGAATTAGTTTAGTGATTGTGCAGTTCATGATTTAGTAGTTTAAATAGGGAAATATTATTTGTGAGCCTCATAGATTAGTCATCTTGTGAAGCATGTCCTTGTGCCTTCCTCTTGTATTTTCTGCAATGATGTCAATATCAGTAATATAAGAGGTCATTTGTGCAATTGGTTAACTTTTAAGTTTTAACCTAGTGACAGCCTTTGGGGTTAAACTTAAATTGAACACAACTGCAACTTTTCATATTGTCTCATCTTTTAGCACCTTCAATCCTATTGAGGGTACCTCTAGGAACACCCTCCTAAGTTTAAGCTAAGTTCAAAGTGTAGGAGAGTTTATCCTCTCTTGTTAATTGGCCTTTAACTCTCTTCAATCTATTGATGAACCTCCATTTTACTTTCTTGATGACACCCCCTGGCCGTGAAGGTGAAACTATGTTCTAGGATTGTGGAGCAGCGGTTTTGGGACCCAATACACCCTATACTCAGAGTTTCCTTCCTTTGGATGATGGTGATGGGATTCAATGGCTGTAGGCGTATTTATGTGGGCCTTGGTAGCATGGTCCAGCTTGTTGTTGATCTGTAGGGATTGTGAAGGCTGATGAAATGATATTCCAACCACCAGAGGGCCATGTGCAGTGTGAAACAGGGAATATTTCGAACTATAGCTTGTTTTTTCACCATTTTCCCCGTTGAAATTTATTTCCATCATGTGGGATAGACATAGGCTATGTTGAAATCTGCATGATGCTTAAATAACATTCCATGTTGCTGTGGGCTTACTGAATTAAATGTGCAGATGGAAATTCCTTTATCCTGCATCCAGGTACTATATGCAGATCCAATGTAGATCCCCTCTTTGGTTCAGGTGTATTTCTTCTGGCCAGGTGTATTTCTTCTGGCCTGTGGTTGTATGCTGACTGCGACAGAGTTTAATACTGACATGACATAATTTTCCACCTGTTGTCCAGGCCCATGTGGCTGTTTGTAATCTGAATTGTGACTTAATGATATATATGTGGGCTTGTTGCATGTTTTGGTGGTTGGTCTCTTGTGCCATTTCTTGTGTAGAGGTGCTGCTCTAAATTCTAGGGGTTCAAATAATGAAATGCCAGATTTTATGAAGGCAATATGATATTTGTGTGAGCTGTAGGACTGTTTGTTGTATGCATGAATCATTTTGTTGATTTGTGTCTCCATTGTCAGCTAGAAGTGTGAGCACGTTGCCAATGAACAAGCACGGGAAAGCTTATCTTTATGTTGTGGATAGATTTAGCAAGATGTGCTTTCTATTCCCATGTAAGAATACTATTACCATAAAACAGATGACTTATTTGTTCTTTGCTAGTGTTTGGGTACATTATGGGTTGCCTAGATCAATTGTTTCAGACAGGGATACTTGGTTTGCTGGTAAGTTTTGGTCTCCTTTGTGGGAGAAAATGAATACCAGGCTCCAAAAGAGTACTGCATTCCATTCCTAAACAGATGGGAAAACATAGTTTGTGAATAGAACATTAGTGCAGCTCATATGGAGATATAGCAATAGGTTTCCAAAGGCATGAATGAATCTTTGCCTTATATACAACAGTCATATAACAAAGCAATACATTAGCTCACTGTTCATTCACCTTTTCAAGTGTGTTTGGGCTATCTACCTATTGGTCGACTTGAGGATGCATTAGAACAGCATGATGACAAGAAAAAATGGATTTGGAGGTGGCAAAAGCAATGAAATTCATTGAGATGATTTGCCAAATTCAATTCAAGGTGAAGAACAACTCGAGAGGACTCAGCTGAAGTATAAGAAGAGGCATGATCAATATCATGTGGAGCATAATCTCAAAGTGGGAGACAATGTGCAGCAAACCCTAGGCAAAGAGAGCCTACAAGGAGAAGCCAAGAAGATTACACCTTTTGATGTATGAACCATATACCCTCTTGGAGGCAGTTGGGGAGAATGCATTTAGATTGAACCTACCTCCTTTCGTGAAATTCTATTTGGTGATCAATTGCATACCTCCAATTGTATGAGACATCCATGTTGGATGAAGAGGAAGAAGATCCAGTGCTATCTTCATTCGAAGACTTGGTCTATGACAAGCTACAATGGAAACAAAGAGAGACTAGGAGGGGAGTACAAGTGTCTTGGCAAGTGGGACTTGCTGGATAAACAATCAAGCAAGCCCATAGGTACTCCAAGGAGAAAATGGTAGAATTGTTTCCTTACCTGATGTCTCATTGAGATTATGTGGCACCAAAAGCCTCTCTATGAAGGATGTATGGTCCAAAAAGGATCTGGAAGATGTCTAGAATAGGAATTGTTTTTTTTTTTCAAAATTGGATAAGTGTAAGTAGTCACTGTTTTATGAGATTAGAGACTACAGGTTGTCATCAGACAACGGTTTCAAAAACAAAAATGGCAGTTTCAAAAATGTCAGGACAGACTTGTCAACTTAGTGATGGTTTTGACACTGTTGGTATGAGTCTGAATGTGGAAAGCAGTGGTTTTTAGAGGACTGAGTCAAAATCAGGGGAAATGAACATGGGTGACTTTTTGATGTTACAAATTCCAAGGAGTCTTCAAGTACACAGGTGGACTTCCAGCAAATTGACATAGATGTTTGAAAGTCATTAGCAAGGTTCTAGGAGGTTTCAATTTTGTTGTTTGCATCCAGCAGAATGGAAAAGGTCAATTCCAGTTCATAGGACACTTGACAGAGTAAGAACAACTCCCAAGTTGTAATCAACTCCTTTTGCTCAATTTTCCTAGTAACTGAATTCAGGTGGACATACTATTGGCACCTACCAGCTGGTTTTTCCTCCATTGATGGAGTTTTCTAAGGTTCTGTATGTAGTTTCTTGTTTGTTTCTAGATGAATCCACAATCTAAGTAGCCTCCAAGAATAAATTAATAGTTCTAAGCAGAGAAGCAGTTTATTTTGGTGATTTATAGCTCCAAAATCAGCCAATATGACCAAAGTCATGATTTCTCAGTTTGAAAAAAAATTCCTACTCTGTAGTTTCACTCAATAACCATCTTCTAGAGGAAGTTTGTTCTTAAAAACACCCGAGAATTGATTTTAATCATCAATTGAACTGGAACCTTAGTATTAAAAAAAATCGATGCAGGTTTAAAGCTTAAGGTCATTATGGTTTAGAGAATAACTATAAAGTTGCTGAAATTTTGGACTAGGATACAAAGAATTTATTATTTTATAGCTGAGTAACACTGATTATACTTATTGGCAATGAAGTGTAAGGCAGAAGCATATCTTGAGAAGTATGCAATAGAACTGAATAAATCCAAAAATAATAATCATTCATGACTTCAAATCAAAAGTAATACATCCTACTGTATCACTTCGTGGAGGTCGGGTATGTTAACTCATTGATTGTGAAGCTTTAAATGACACGTTATTCCAACATAAGTTAGCCTATCTTGGGCAGGATAGTACTCATCACTGCAAAACAATCACGTTTAGTTCTCTAGGACCTAAAAAAGTTGGTAGAAATACTCAAAAAGATTGTTGAATGATGGAGATATCCATGAAGACTTAACACTAGTAGATGTGAACAAACCCAAAATTGAATGTTCAAATTAAAATTACTAATAAATTTTGGAGACACAAAAAAATGCAAGACAAGAAGAAACTCTAGTACTACAACAACAATATCAAACCTAGACTAGAGCATCCCATCTCGCTATATTGCATATGCAACATCAATTAAATTCACAATACCGAGGAATTTATAGGTTCACTTGCATATTGTTTGAAATGCTACACTGTAGAGTTAACAGTATTAATCTCTCATATCTTTAGTAAGATTTCCTCTCTACTTCCATCATTCATAGTAGAATCTAATTTGAAAACATAATAGTGCATGATGACTAACTATAGGTCCTCTAATGATTCTTCCATTTATAAAGTTCTCACTTAGATTTTAGGAAAGTTCACAGCTTCATTACCATCAGAGTGGTTGTTAGTTACATCAGCTCCACCCCTTGTGAATATTTGACTGATCTAGATCTCAAGTTTCGTGTCAGTAGTGATACACTTATCATAGATCTTCTATCTTTATGAAAATACATGAAAGTTTCAATATGTTTCCTTTTTTTCCATGGCGTGCTTGAAAGCTCACTACCACATAGTGTTACAGGACTCAGATTCACCTTGGACTCAGCAAACTGATTTTTGACCTGGACTTGGACTTGGACTCGGCACCTAGACTCGGCCCAGACTTCACAAATTGGAAAAACCGTGAAATATAGAGATTTTTAAGGAGTTAAAACTTGTTTCATGCACTCTTTAACAAAAAAACTTTAAATACACAATAAACTAATCAAATAGAAGCTACATTGATCACCTACACAAGTATACATCAATCACAGGAGTATAAAAGTACATTTTAGTTGAAGAAAACATCATTTTTAGATATATAAATATTGTCAAGTGTTTAAGGTGTACAAAACTCATGAATTATGATATCCATAGCATAAAAAAAAATCACAATATGGAGTTATGACCTATGGTAGAAAGGAGCTTGTATCCCTCAGCCCAACATTACTAGCTTTATGTGGAGTCATGCACTTGTATCTCAAACAAGTTTGCAAATGCTGCTACAGTCTTAGGAGCATTACTTAGGATAGGGTTTGACTTGGCAAACTAGAAGTATAAATGTAATTTAATTACTAGGAATTTAATTGGGAAAAAATCGAATAAAAAAGTTGCTCTTCCATCCAACATGGCCCAAACGGGGGCAATGACCCCAGTGGGATCAAGTGGCAGCCCAAATAAAAGCCCACTATGATTCCTTTTTCTACCTCCCAGCCCTCTATGCATAGCTTCCAATGGTGTTCTTCAATTCTCATTCATCTGATCATGTTTATGAAATGATTGACACCACACTTTGAAGATACAAAGACAAATTCGATGACCATTTCAAAAAGGCCTTGCAATGAGTAGTTTATTTGCAAAATTGTTTACTTCAATGAGATTTGTGTTCAGCTGTCACATTCCTTTTAAGATTCAAGGGAACATGGATATTCCTCAGTTTGAAGGCAAGATTGATGTTCATGCTTTAGAAACTTAGATTCAATTTTTTTTAATTCATACTTGTGAATAACTTCATCAATTAAGAAATCAGCTATGTGATGCTCAAGCTGCAAACCATCATTCACTACCATGTGCTAGTTGAAAACTAGTTCATGAAATTGCTTTGTTAAAAAAATTATCTTGTTAAATACTATGATAACCAAGACATCAAGGCACAACAACTGCACCAGTGTCAATTAATCTGTCCAAGGGTACATGGGCAACTAACACACTAACCAGCCAAGTTGCCCAATTTACCAGGCTACTTTTTACGATGCTCTAAATCAAAACTATTGAAGTCACTAGAGAGGATTTCGTATCTATTACAGTGTTCCTAATAAAATTAACATCTTTCATTTTAGTAGACTACCAAAAACAGCTATATTTCAACATATGAAGTCTTAAATATGCCCTAGAATTAATTTAGAAGTTGATAGTAAAAATATAGATAAAAAGAAAATCCAACTACCTTTTGTCTGTCTCAGCAGCCTGAATTTGAACACTCTGAATTCTCGGATCAGCACCCTCCTTAGCAGGCTGTACTCTAGCATTCTGTTTGAGTTGTGAGGCATTAAGGTTGAAATACAGCTGTTCTGCCCTGCAGTAAACTGGTTTGTCTGTACCATTAGCAAAAGTATTCTCAAACTTCAGGTAATTTTCTGTCTGTGGATTGGCTTGAATTCAGGCATGGAAATTGAATGCCATATGGCATATTATAACATTCCACATGATGACGCAAAATTGTGGATTGACTTGAATTCAGGTATGGAAATTAAATGCCATATTGTAATATTCCACATGATGACTCAAAATTCTTAGGATGTGGGGATTAAGGAAACCTTCTTTTGCTAAATCTGGCTGCTCTCCTGTCAGCTTGCCCATTATGCCCTTAATGATATCAGTTACCTTCATCAGAGATTTTCTGAATCTCCTCACATGATCTTTTGATTTTCTAACCCATGCTTGAGGGACTTCACTTTCTCAGTCAGCTTTGCAACAATTTCAAGACCTTCACAGACTACAACATTTTAGGTTCAGTCAATTTCTTCCTCCCTCCACAGTAAGTTCATCTCAGCTGAGAGTTGGTGCCGTTCAGTTGGGGATGGGCACATTGTTCCGTCATCATCCTCTGAATACACATAGTGCCTCTGTTTGATATGTGTTGTATATTTTGCATGTTCTACACCCTGACACACCTAGTGGGCTTCACCCCAGCTAGGGAATATGTGGTTTTTTGGCCCATGGTTTATACCAATTGTTTTATAATACTGCTTAGCAGTTCCCTATGGTGATGTACCTATAAATACTCGCACATGTATTAGTATGAAGCACAAGCAAGAAATATCTTATTGTATTGTGAATGGCCGAGTTAGTAACTTAATACAGTGAGTGAGTGCTGTTTTAGCTAGGTTTTTCCCAAAAGGGTTAACTAGGTTAAATAGTTGTATTATTAATTATATTGTGAGTTTGCCATTATTTTCTTTAAGATTCTGTTAGCATTGCTTCTCCTGCATAGTTTTATCAGTATTGTTTCTCATCAGGCTTGTTTCAGATCAGCAATACCCAGCCCCAAGGCTTTGGCTTTGCTTTTGCACAGGGAAGTGAGGCACAAAGTTTTTAATAATGGAATTTTAAACACCCTGTTTCAGAGCCACACTTCCCTCTGCAATTTCGTTATGTTTGTTCTGGATAATTTTGTTTTGTGGTTCCAAAACGATCGATCTAGGATGAGGGAAGGTAGTGTCTGTTTGAAACATCTTGTGGCTCATTTTTACTTGTAGATTGTAGTATTGACAGAAGAAGTGGAGGGAAGAACAAAGCTGAAGTTGAAATCCTTAACTGGACGGCAGAAATATTCCTTTCGCTATCTAAATTAGACCAATGAACTTATTACCTGACTGAAAAAGAATATATGCAGACAACCAACCTCCATGCTAGACTAGATGCAAGATTTCACTGGGAGGATTTGACTTTGAGATTACCCTTGTTTTAACCTCATCACTGCAGGATTTTTGAGCATTAAAAATACGTAGATATTTATGTTATTTTTTTGGCCTCTATTTTTGTGTGTGTTTTGATATATTAATAAGTGTATTTTGCTTCTGCAAATCTCTGTTGTGCATTCTTGTTTCTGTCATCTATAAAATATTAGGAATTCATATTTGCTATATTATCTTCCAAATCGCCATGTATCCAGATCATTGTCAACCAAGGAATGTATGGTGAATGAGAGGGATGGATCTCATAAGCTTTTAAATGGTGCAAATAGTTTTATGCCTCATGTATGTGAGTAATTTAAAATAAACAGAGAAAACTTGAGTAACTCGTCTCTTACTTTGTAGAAGTGTTTATACTTGTTGAGAAGTACATAAACTAAAGTAACTAATTTGACGAGCCCAAATAAAGCAGCTGTAAGTGCAAGTGAAATTATAGCTATTGAAAATTAGAATTTTCTGAGGATTATAGCTTCACTCAACCTTAGCATTTGAGAAATCAATTCATTGTTTGAGAACAATCTATCTGTAACTTCTCTAACAGTTTAGATTCAGGAATCACATACTTATTCTAGGTTTTCACACTTAAACAGAAGTGATCATGATTTCTGACATTAGCATTGGATGCATCCATAAAATGATGTATATAAAGGCAAAGGTAAACGTAAAGTTACTTTATGAGTTGCTGCCAAGCAAGACACCAGTTTGGTGTATTGGACCCTCTTCAAGGGTATTGTTTTCCATTCATCTTATATATTCATACTGGGCATACATATCCTGCCCCATGCCAAATTTGAACCCACACCTCCTTGATGGATTACACTGGCTGTCTCCATGATGGGATCATTGTGCAAATATATAGTTGCAGTCCTGAATGTTTTGACACTAGAATTTGGGACTAAACTTTCAAGATGTCAATATTTAGCTTTTTGGAAAAATTTCTAAGACTAGCATTTAATTTCAAAACTAGTCAATCATTTTGCTGTTGGAATCTTAAATACTTTTGTTATCTTCTATTTCCAGGGGTGGCGGATTTATCTCGCTGGAGAACCTACTCTTTTTTGCCAAGAAATATCCGGTACGCACTCCTGTATTTTCTTCTTTATAGTTTGTGTAATGCATCAGTATTTATATCATGGCCTTATAGTGTATGACATATATATGCACACCTTTACTTTCTTCTTTATTTTTGCTTCTGAAGAATGTATTAAAATAATGTAATATATTAAACACGTTTATGTGATCAAACAAACCGGCTATTATGTGGTTTTGTACTGAGATGTATATTTTTATTATTTGAATGTAGAAATCATTCCAAAGGCTACTGCACAAGCAGGAAGGAAAGCGATCTGCATGGGAGTATCCCTTCGCTGTTGCGGGCATCAATATATCATTTATGCTAACACAAATGTTGGACTTACGTTCAGGTAAGTATTTTTTTTTTCAATCCATGCTGAGAAAGTAAATATCCATGATGCCTGATTTGTTTCAAATGCCAGATGACCACTTAATTTTCTGTAGTCATAAAGTTCTAGTAAAGTCTGCTTTATTTTCCATATATAAATTCGGTTATCACAAATATTTATCCTGTATTGTGCCTTCAAAAATTGTCACTACATTTCTTTTATTAGCATATACATTATTTGAAATCAAAAGCACATTTAGTGTATACTAAAAATCTAGAAATGGATGGAGTATATACTGGCCCAGTGATACAAGTTTTGGAAGCCATGCGTACCTTTTTGTAACAAAACTAAACAAAGTAATTTACACTCTAATTCTAGGAAACATTGGGACATGGCAATGAGGATTTGTCCCAAGGATCCAGGTCTGAAAGGATTTTCATTTTAACTATTAACATGCGTAAAGCCTTTATTCCCAGCAGAAGCATCCTCAGAAAATAGAAAGTACTACACACCCATTAATGTTGATAATGTATTTTCCTCTCTGATACTCTCAGGGCTCAAATGTAATTTACAATATTCATACCAATACAGGTTAATTCCACATCATAGCTAAATGATGTTATATGACTGAAGCTAATCCTATATTTGATCTTTTGTCTTAATGTTGATGACAGCTTTTTCCTGTTCAACTCACATTCCTTCAAAGAGGCTTTCTACCATCATTTTTTACTTCCAAAGCTGCAGTTGGATTTTATCTCACACTTAATCTTCGATAGTAGGGATAAACACATGCATAGGCCTTCCATCATCTTCAAATCAACCACAGAAAACTTAATACACGGTTTAAAGTTACACAAAAAACATAAATGTTCAATTAAAAGTTACCATGGAAGCTCCAATTGTTTAACAAAACAAAGCAGATATAAAAGAAAAAGTTAGGTAAAGACAATATCCAGTCGCATCCTGTGTACATCTATCACAGATTGTGGTGAAATTTGCATATGCCAAATAGGTACTATTTTTAATCAGGGTATGTGGTGGTGTCTTGGACAACATCATCTGAAATATTCTGGTAAGTACCTTAGAACGAGGGGCTTCTTGAGCTCATTCTACTGGCAGAATCATAATAAATTTCAATTACAAATTAACTTATACAGATCTGACTATATAGAAAGGAAAATGTGGATCAAACCAAAAGTTCCCTATGGCTTTTCTGGCCTGCATATGTGCAGATTTCACACAATTGGCGTTCTCAACTGTAACTTGAAGCCTGGATGTGTTAAATGGAGTTGAAAAGTATAAAGACTAGCACTAGCAAAAGATGCAGTCAGTCTGATGGGGCACAATACAGAAAATAAGAGTTTGGTGTATTATTAATAGCATGGCTTGATCTTATGCACTTGCCTCAGTCCCAAGAGAGGGATCTTGTGCCATTTTATTTGCCAATATTTGTCTCTTTGTATTATTTGGAGTTATGGACTACAACTTTACATCCACTTCATAACTAATTCCAAGAGACAATAATGCACAGGTGTTACATCCTTGCTTGTTGTCTTTTCAAGGTGACATTGGAATCTGTTGATTGTCCCCGCTCATTGTTCTGCCACAAAAAATTCTATTATAAAATCACCCACATCAATGTCGTTGGAATGATGCCATGCAGATTCCATATGTTTTTCTGAAATGATTTTCAGGGTTTTAAATACTTTTATTTAGGGTTTTGAGAGGGAAAAAAGGCTATAAAAAATCCAGAAAAGGATTTAAATACCTTGAATCTCCTTTGACAAGGCGATTAAAAAATTTGATGCAGTCTGGCAATGGCCCATATAACAATTGAACTGGGAAAGATCTGACTCTGGAAAATACCCTTCCTAATTTATTTCACATTGCTAACAAGTTGAAAAAAAATGTATGTGCATAGCGCCCCAGTTTATCCCAAACCACAATTTAGGAAAAATCTATTCAAATATGTTGTTAAGGTTTACATCATTACTCTCAGATTGAAAGTCTGGATAGGTAAAATTTGATTTCAAAAATTAGAACCACCTTTTTTTAGTCTTTTGTCTTTTACAAATGATGTGGGCAAGCCTGTTGGCCAATTTATCATGTTTGGGAAATTTCATGGAATCTTAATGACTCACCCTAAAGTCTTTCAGAAGAGCAGTCTTGATTTAGTTTGGAGTTGGATATGCATAACATAGAAGCAAATATTGTTCTTGGGAATTTCTCAGCATCTCCGAAGATAAAGATATTTTCAATTTCTTGGGATATTGTGGGAAAAAGGGGGAAAATATTCAGAACCCAAAAAATTGAATAAATTATAAAATTAAAAAAAGAGAGAAATAGCTGATATTTTTTACATTTAAAGTCATTCTAAGTATATAGAGAGTGAGAATGAAAGTAAACAAGAGTGTGCACCATGGATTTAAATATGATTTTTTCTCATTAATTTTGAGATTGCTGATTACAGATAATTGTAATCTAAATGTCTTAAACAATGTTAATAAATAATTCTGCCAGAATGATAATCAACCATTAATGCGATAAAATGCAACTAATGTAAATACAACTTGTTAACCCTACAGTTCTCCTTAACTATCAAGTCGAAAAGAATAAACTATACACAAAAGGTAACTACAGTTGTGAAATAACCCCACTCTAAAACTTTTGATTTCTTTGCACTGGCATTTTGTTAAATTCTTGGCATTGGTTTCACTGTTTGAAATTTCTGAATGTGTTTGCTTATGAAAGTTGTTTTGCAGTGATAGAATCATACAACATACTCTTTAAAATCATTCATTTATGATATTCAACAGGAATTTTAACAAGCACTTGCCATCCATTCACATTGCATAAAGAAGATGGAATATGAAATTCATAAATTACTGTTCAATACAGAATACAGGAACAATTTATAAAGTTGTTTTGCAGTGATAGAATCATACAACATACTCTTTACAATCATTCATTTATGATATTCAACAGGAATTTTAACAAACACTTGCCATCCATTCACATTGCATTAAGAAGGTGGAATATGAAATTCATAAATTACTGTTCAATACAGAATACAGGAACAATTTATAATTTCTGGTCTGACCTCTTATATAGCATGGTATCAACACATGCTTGCAGCTGAAGACAAGGCATCCACGCTTCACACATATGGTCTTCCATTTACTGCAGCTCTGGTTACATTGGCAACCATAGTTTCCACGCATAGCATAGAACTGTTTGCTCTTTTCCACGCCATCCCAAACAATGACGCCTAGCTAATATGAGGCTTGGCATCCAGTTAACTCCTCCTATAGGTTCAAATCTATCCCAAGGTGCATCGCTTAGCACACACGTGTTGAATCCTAATTTTGAAGATAAGTTGGATTCAAAGACAAACATTTGTTTGCATGAGGTTGTTATTTATCTAGTGACCTACATGTGCAGAATCCCCACATACTTTATGCTTGTACGGATGTTTAAATAATTGAATTCTTCATTTTAGTTGGCAAATGGTTCCATTGATCTTCAAAAATTTCTGTTTAGACCTTGAAGTTTGAACAACATGATCTAGCAAACCAGTTACCTTCTTAGTTCGTGAAACCTAATGCTGCAAGGATTGTTTTGATCTTAGGACTTCTCATTTTACATTGCATTCTTTAATGAGCTAATTAGCCCCTGTTATTTGCAGCCAAACCAAGCTCCTTATCAGGGACAAATTTTTTGAAGATACTAGTGGGTATGTAAATAGAACAAATACTATGTATTTTAATTTCCAACAATTTTTGTAAATTCTGATAATATGGTATGTTATGACTGGGTCTTTGCAGAGGATGAGATGGCATTCGATATGCTTTTTTGTGTAGCATTTGAGATGTTGGATGCACACTGGCTAGCAAAACATGCTTCTTATATGGAGTTCAATGTATGCAAATTAGTCTTTTGTTTTATTATAAACGACAAGTTATTTTATTGTATAGGCTAATTCCATACTTTTTGTGAACTGAAAATTTTCATTTATTATAGGAGGTTTTGAAAGCTACACGAATACAACTTGAGAAGGAGCTTTCCTTGGAGGATGTTAGTTGTGTTCAAGATTTGCCTGGATACAGCCTCTTAAATCAGTAACCCAGGTTTTAGAATCATTGTTTTCAGTGTTTTATATCAACTTGTTTTGCATCGAAGCTCAAATTGCTTGTTGCTACCTCCTCTCTTCCATCCATTCTTCCTTCCTCTTCCTTCTAACGTTTTATCTCTTTTGTCTCATAAGATATTGTAATTGTAACGGATACAACATAATTTCAATATAGTTTCAATTAATTTATCTAGACAGATAATCCGCTTGCTTCCACATCTTCGCTACCCATGCTGTGTTATTGATCATATCTGTATATATCAGTTTTTTTATAACCTATTTTGCTGCAATATATGCAAATCAAGAAGCCTGAAAATCATGAAACTGGTGTTTATATGACATTAGTTTTGGGATGATGGGATCTTTAATTACATTTTCTTGTAGCAAATGTTAATCATAAATAGAAGCAAGGAAATGATAGATGATTTTGACAGTCGATCTAACTGAATAATGAATACAAAAAAGAGATCATTGAAATGGTCCGAAGCATAATTTGCTAAGGTATAAGCCAAGTGTGCTACCTTGTCCAAAGGAATATTGGAAATGAATAAAATCCAATTTACTAGTGAGTTCATTGATATCCTAAATAATGTACTATAATTAGTTGCCTTTGAAGCATGTTTATCATGCTTTCATATAATATTAATGAACTAGTTTGGAATCAGTTTCAGTATTCAATTTGCAATGAAACCTTGATGTATAGAATAAGAGATAATAGGTTACTTTATAGGAGCATAGTTACCAATTTCTGACCAAATGCTTGTATAAAAGTCACTTCCCATTCTTTGCATATGCCTCCAATGCTGCCATCAGGAAGGTTGCCTTTAAGGCCCCATCAATGTTGAATTTTGGACACGGAAAGGAAGCATGTAATTGGTATTACATTTACTTGATATTGCGTGTGAGGATTCATGTTTGTAAGATTTTTTTTGATTTGGGAACAATATTATGAGACTGATTTTTCTTCTATGTTAATTAAACAATACTGCCCTTTATGAACAACCGTCACTTTATTCTTTGATCAATGATACTTGTAACACCCAAACTCCTTCAAACACAGATTAACCGAGAGTTTTCACCAAAAGGTTAAATCATAAACAAGAGAAGTGAATAATTTTTTTTGAAAGCATAAAACATAACTATCTTGCTACTACATTACATTTGCATAATCATTTAAAGGAGATTGCATCTTTACTTTTTTTTAACTGATAACATCAATATCAAATACAAGATACAAATCTTTCAACATTTAATTGATTAAACTAAATAAAAAATTGTGAGAGAAGAGGGTCAGAAAATCTCATCTGATTCATACTGTCTTCCAAGCCTCGACATGCCACTTGCATGACGGAGAGCATCATTTGTGTGCATTACCTCCAACCTTCCTGATCGGAAGTGGCCCTACCCTTCAATGAAAGTTTTGTTGGGAACCCTCTTAGTTTTCCATTTGAGCCCTGGTGTTGTGGCCTGCTTAACTAACACTGTCGAACTACCATGGATGCCATTTGGGTCCTCCGCTCACCTTCCTGATTGGAAATGGCCATACTCTTCAACGAAAGGTTTGTTGGGAACCCTCTTAGTTTGCCATCTGAGCCTTGGTGTTGTGTCCTACTTAACTAACACTGTCGAACTACCATGGATACCCTCCAAGAAAGCACGACAACTAAAGCTAGCTAAGTTATTAGGTCACAGTGAACTTACAAGTCCAATCAATGGCTCTTGCACATACTATGGCCATAGTTTTAGTACGACTGTACAAATGCTTCTAGAGCATAGTCGTGGTTCAACCACCTTGCTCGACTTGGAAAACTTACTGACCTAGGGCATACTGAAGCTACCTACTCTGCCCTATGCATAAACACAAAATAAACAATTCATTGGGTTTGGACTCCCTCAAACCCTTCTGGTCTAAGACAAGGATACTGTAAGGAAAATTAGATGCGGAAAATAATTCTCCTAACGTCAATACCATAGGAAAGAATGTAGATACACTTTAAAATTTACAATTACAGTCCAATTAAGATGCACTATTAAACAGACAATAGAAATAGAGTATTTGACAATCACACATGAACACCAGATATACGTGGGAAAACCCTTACGGGAGAAAAAACCCACCACACCAAGAAAAATCACTTTGTATTATAGTAATGAAATTACATACAAATTCCAGATTTATCTTTCTGGTGTCATTATACAGTAGCATTCACCATTAACCAAATTGCATAGGAACCTTTTCTGATTACGGTCTTTATAGAATCAAATCCACACTGATACAGTTCAAACTCTTCACACTCCACTGTTGATAGAACTAACTAACCACAATCTAAAATCACAGAGTATATCTCTGTTGTTCCATGTCCGTCGAGCTTCCTCACAGAACCGTCGCAACGAACAGACTCCCAACGGTTCCACTTTCGACTCCTTTGATTCGTCCACGAGACTCCACATAGGACGGTCTTACTCGGTCAATAGAATTCGCAATGTACTGGCATCTCGGTGAGACACTAACAGTGTCTCTCCGATGCCATATAGACTCCATATCGATGTCGCCAAGAGACTCTGTTATCGCTAAGACGTTCTATCGAGCTCCATGAGTTACACCGAGTCACCAAGCAGTCGCACAGACCTATCACATTCGCCAGGAGATCATAGCGAGTCACTCAAGGCTATACCGAAGTCCCCAAACATACTGAGCACCAGGTAGAAGTCGACAATACTCACATCTTCGCCGAGAGGTTTCTTCGAGATCTTTTGTTTCACCGAAACTGTCAGCAGTCGCCAGGACAAACACCTTTTGCTAGGACTTTACACCGAGCTTTAAGATTCGCCCCGAAGTGTCATCCATTGCCAAGAGTTACCTCGATAGCCATCGGCTATCGGCAAGACATTAGCTTTCGCCCAGACTTCATAACGAAGCCTTAGTGTTACATCGATAACTCCTGAGTGTGTCCTTGTCGGCATGACTTTCATCTATCGCTAAGACCTTTCTCCGAGACTCTTTGTTACAACGAAGACAACATATGAATTCCTGTCGGTAAGACATTCATTGTTCGCTGAGACTTCTTCCCGAGTGTTGAAGTCACTCCAAAACCCCAGTCGCCATGAGTCTCTCCGATTCACGATTGAATGGACTGTAGGCCAGAGGTCTCCCAAGTGCTATAAGGTCATAACGAGTACTCCTTGTCATAGCGATAGACTCCACAGTAACCGTTTGGCAAGACTCCTGCAAGGTCACAACGACCTGTGCAAAACATGATGAATCAAACTGCTAGTCGGCCCGACAATGAAGATGTCACATTGACTTGGCTCTAATGGAGGTTTCAGCCTGTATAGTTTGAGACATATATTTCCAACAATCTCCCATTTGACGAAGATCATACAGGCACCTCCAGAGCACATCATAACTTATTGAAAATCATGGGCACTAAGGCCCATTGAACTGACACACCACCTGAACTTGTCTGTGCTCATTGGCTTCGTCAATGAATCTGCAACATTTTCCAGAGTATCAACCTTTTCCAAATTGACCTTTCCATCCTCAACCATATCTTGTACAAAGTGGTACTGTACATTAATATGTTTCGTCCTGGGATGGGAAGTAGGGTTCTTTGCCAGACAAATTGCACTCTGACTATCATAGAAAATAGTTATTTCCCCTGCATCAAAACCAATGTTAGAACACAAACGTTTCAACCATACAACTTCTTTACAAGTATGAGTAGCTGCCATGTATTCATCCTCTGTAGTGGACAAAGCGACTACAACCTGCTGCTTGCTCATCCAACTCACTGCACCACCATTCATCATGAATATGTATCCACTGGTGGATCTCCTGTTATCAATGTCCCCTGCCCAATCAGAATCTATATAACCTCGAACGCTAAGAGTCCTCTGTGATTCAACCGAATTCCCATGGTAACACAAAGCGAAATCTGAAGTACCCTTCAAATATCTAAACACTCTCTTCACAGCATCCCAATGCATTCTTCCTAGATTAGCCATAAATCGATTAAGTACTCCCACTGCTTGGGCAATGTTTGGCCTTGTACAAACCATTGCATACATAAGACTGCCTACTGCACTAGCATAGGGTACACTAGTCATGTCCTCCATCTCAGTAGGAGATTTTGGACAGTCCTCAACAAATAGTTTCATTCCCTGCATGACTGGAACCACTAGCTGTTTGCAATCATTCATACAAAATCTCTCAAGAACAGTTATGATATACTTACTCTGACTGAGCCATAGTTTTCTATTCTTCCTGTCCTTGGTTATCTCCATCCCCAGAATATACCTTGCTGCACCAAGATCCTTCATTTCGAACTTAGCAGACAATTGAGACTTAAGATCAGAAATCATTAGCTTGCTATTTCCTATGAACAACATATCATCAACATAAAGAGCAATAACAAGTACTTGATCACTTTCAGCTTTATAATATACATAGTGATTAGATTTTGATATCACAAATCCCAAAGATAATACAAATGTATCAAATTTCTGGTACCACATTCTAGGTGACTGCTTTAACCCATAGAGAGATTTCTTTAATTTGCATACCAGCTTTTCTTTACCTTTCTCAACAAAGTGCTCAGGCTGGGACATATAGATTTCTTCTTCAAGATCACCATGAAGAAATGCTGTCTTCACATCCATCTGTTCAACCTCTAAGTCATATACTGCTGCAAGTGACAAAAGAAATCTAATGGATGTCAGCTTTGTTACAGGAGAAAATATTTCCCCATAATCGATTCCCTCTACTTGGGAATAACCCTTTGCAACTAGTCTTGCCTTGTACTTTTCTACACTGCCATCCAGACCAATCTTTTTCTTAAATACCCATTTGTAGCCAACAACCTTTCTACCTTTAGGCAAGGGCACCAGACTCCATGTTTCATTCTTATCTAAAGATGCCATCTCTTCTTCCATGGCTTCCAACCAAGAATCTGAATCAGACATTTTAAATGCCTCTTTCATAGTCCTAGGCTCATTAGTACTAGAAATCAAAGCATAGGCACAAGTAGAATCAATCAATGAGAACCCACACCTATCTGGTTGTTTTCTTTCTCGGGTCGACTTCCTCACTTGCTGAGGCTGAGGTTCTTCTTCTTCAGAACTTTCAAAACTGCTCGAGCTGTCCTCAGTTTTAGGTACATTTTGAATTTCCAATTCCTCTTTCTCAGGTGTAGGAGGAATTATTGCTACATCCTTATTGTTATCTGACTTTGTTTTTGACTGCAGATCCAAAGTGGAAGGTTTCAGCTCACGAAAGATTACACTTCTGCTGTATACAACCTTCTTTGTATTAGGATTCCAAAGCTTGTATCCTTTTACAACAACGCTATAGCCAATGAAAATACATTTGACAACTTTGTTCTCCAATTTAGATCTTTTCACATCCGGCACATGAGCATATGCCTCAGCCAAAAACACGAACATGTCTAAGTGAGGGCTTCTTACCAGACCACGCTTCCAAAGGTGTTTTCTCAACAAGAGCAGAATTTGGAGAACGATTAATTAAATAACATGCAGTAGATACAGTCTCAGCCCAAAATTTCTCCTCCAAGCCAGCACTACTGAGCATACTTCGTGCTCTCTCCATCACTGTCATATTGAACCTTTCAACAACTCCATTCTACTATGGAGTATAAGGTGTAGTCTTATGTCTTTTGATTCCATGGTCTTTACAGTATCTTTCAAATTCATCAGAACAGAATTCACCGCCATTATCAGTCCTTAAGCATTTTATTTTTCTACCAATTTGATTTTCAACAAGGTTCTTAAATTTCTTAAATCGACTGAACACTTCTGATTTACTTTTCAAGAAATAAACAAATGCTCTTCTTGAATAATCATCAATGAACGACACGTAGTATCTTAATTTAGACAAAGAAGGAACATCTACTGGACCAAACACATCCGAATGAATATAGTCTAACAAACCAGAAGATTTATGAGGACTGGAATAAAATGAAACACGGTGCTGCTTTCCATATATACAGTGTTCATAGAATTCAAATTTAAGATTACAATCTTCGAGCCCCTCAACCAGGTTTTTATTCTTCAAGGTTTTTAAACCTTTTTCTCCTATGTGGCCTAACCTATGATGCCAAAGCATAGTCTTCTCTACAAGAAGTTTTATTTCCATAGAGTTTACAAAATGAGGGATATTTCCCTCTTTACCTCCACGAGCAGCTTTCAATGACTTTCCAGAGACGCTGTTACATTGAACAGCCTGTGCATCTAGCTTGTACAAGGTACCAATTCGAGCACCTCTAGCCAGCACCATTGAACCTCTAGTCATCTTGCAACCACTTCCAGAGAACGTAACTTGTACACCAATATCATTTAGCATACTTACAGACAATAGATTTCGAGCCAAACCTGGTATGTGCATAACATTATTTATTCCCTTTACTCTACCATTAGGGAATTGTATCCTGACTCTTCCACGGTCAACAATCTCCAAAGTTGAATCACTTGCTAGGTACACCTTTCCACCATCGTATTTTTAATACTTTGTGAACCACTCTCTATGAGATGTCATGTGGAACGATGCTCCAGAATCAATTAGAAAGACATCATCTGATGCCTGAGTTGCCAAGGCTGCAATGAAGGCATCACCATCACTGTGAGAAGAACCATTATCAGAAGAACCCTTCTTCTTTTTCTCCTCTTTACAATCCCTTCGGACATGACCAGGTTGCCCACAGTTCTAGCACTTCACTTTGGACTTCTTGCTAGGAGACTTTGATCTCCCTTCTAATTTTGATTTGGACTTCTTGTCCTTCTTCTTGCCTTTTTCCTTCGGTCTTCCTCTGACAGCAAGAGCTTCCTTCGCCATCTCAGAAGATTTCCTTCTCATCTCTTCTGACAGCAAAGATGCAACATCTTCCATCTTGAAACTGGATGTTGCACTCCCAATCGCCACCACCAAATGATCCCATGAGTCAGGCAAAGAGCACAATAGAAGCATACAACGATCCTCTTCTTCAGTCTTCACACCAACAAATTTCAATTGAGCAAGCAGCATATTAAATGCGTTCAAATGATCAGCTACAGACCCTCCTTCCTGCATTCTCAAAGAGTATAGTTTCTTCCTCAGGAATAGTTTGTTCACCAAGGACTTCCCCTGATAAATAGACGCTAGTCTCTTCCACAAGGAAGATGCAGTCTTCTCCTCATGCACATTCAGAAGCACCGAGTCTGCCATGCATAGCCTTATCAGCCCCTTAGACTTTCTATCTGCAAGGTCCCAATCTTCTTGCTTCATGCCTGTAGGTTTTACTCCAGCCATAGCAATCCAAAGATCACAGTCAACAAGAAGATCCTCCATCTTGAGTTTCCACAACTCAAAGTTACTGCCGTTGAATTTCTCTATTTCAAACTTTCCAGATGTACTAGCCATCTTAATCTGTAATTAGAAATTGACAAACTCTACAAGACTCCCACTAAACAGAATTGACACAAAAAACCCAACGTACCCACAAGGATAACACAACTGGCCAAGCTCTGATACCACTTGTAAGGAAAATTAGATGCGGAAAACAATTCTCCTAACATCAATACCACAGGAAAGAATGTAGATACACTTTAAAATTTACAATTACAGTCCAATTAAGATGCACTATTAAACAGACAACAAAAACAGAGTATTTGACAATCACACATAAACACTAGATATACGTGGGAAAACCCTTACGGGAGAAAAAACCCACCACACCAAGAGAAATCACTTTGTATTACAGTAATGAAATTACATACAAATTCCAAACTTATCTTTCTGGTGTCATTATACAGCAGCATTCACCATTAACCAAATTGCACAGGAACCTTTTCTGATTACGGTCTTTATAGAATCGAATCCACACTGATACAGTTCGAACTCTTCACACTCCATTGTTGATAGAACTAACTAACCACAATCTAAAATCACAGAGTATATCTCTGTTGTTCCATGTCCGTCGAGCTTCCTCACAGAACCGTCGCAACGAACAAACTCCCAACGGTTCCACTTTCGGCTCCTCTGATTCGTCCACGAGACTCCACATAGGACGGTCTTACTCGGTCAACAGAATTCACAATGTACTGGCATCTCGGTGAGACACTAACAGTGTCTCTCCGATGCCATATAGACTCCATATCGATGTTGCCAAGAGACTCTGTTATCGCTAAGACGTTCTATCAAGCTCCATGAGTTACACCGAGTCACCAAGCAGTCACCCATACCTATCGCATTCGCCAGGAGATCATAGCGAGTCACTCAAGGCTATACCGAAGTCCCCAAACATACCGAGCACCAGGTAGAAGTCGGCAAGACTCACATCTTCGCCGAGAGGTTTCTCCGAGATCTTTTGTTTCACCGAAACCGTCAGCAGTCGCTAGGACAAACACCTTTCGCTAGGACTTTACACCGAGCTTTAAGACTCACCCCGAAGTGTCATCCATCGCCAAGAGTTACCCCGATAGCCATTGGCTATCGGCAAGACATTAGCTTTCGCCCTTACTTCATAACAAAGCCTTAGTGTTATATCGATAACTCCCGAGTGTGTCCCTGTCGGTATGACTTTTCATCTATCGCTAAGACCTTTCTCCGAGACTCTTTGTTACAGCGAAGACAACATATGAATTCCTGTTGGTAAGACATTCACTGTTCGCTGAGACTTCTTCCCGAGTGTTGAAGTCACTCTGAAACCCCAGTCGCCATGAGTCTCTCCGATTCACGATTGAATGGCCTGTAGGCCAGAGGTCTCCCGAGTGCTATGAGGTCATAACGAGTACTTGTCATAGCAATAGACTCCACAGTAACCGTTCGACAAGACTCCTGCAAGGTCACAACGACCTGTGCAAAACATGATGAATCAAACTACTAGTCGGCCTGACAATGAAGGCTCTAATGGAGGTTTTAGCCTGTATAGTTTGAGGCACATATTTCCAACAGATACATTATCCAATTAGGGCATAATTGCCCATTTTCAAACTAGGGCATTCTTGCCCTTTCTAAAGAATCATTTTCTTGTATTCCTGAAATATGAGGCATGAGCCTTGGGACGTGGCAACGACCACTAGTTCAAGTTTTCTAACAACTTAGGGTTCTTCCCTCTATAACTTGACCTGAATGGCCAAACTTCAAAAGGATAGCTCATTTCTCAAAAAACCCTTTTGAATATTAAGAACTCTAAAGAAAACCCTAGTAGGGTTTGGACTTTAGCATTGGCTACTCCTTTTTTTAATTGAATAGAGTATTTCTTTAACTCCAAAGATTCGCCCTTTTAACTGAAATTTGCTTTTAAATGTGACATTCTAGCCACCCTACGCAAACGGTGCTTTAATTGGTTTTCTACCATAATTTGAGAAATATTTCATTCTTAGTAGATTTAAAATCAAAAACATCTTTTAAACTCATTTTAGAGCAAATTTGAACAGACTTCCTAAACTCTTTTTTATTAGGCATAAGAATTAGGTCAAAGTTCTTCACGATAGATTAGTTCTTTAAAAACAAGGAAACGCTCAGAAGCACATTACAGGTTGAGAAACAGTTTCAACTCTTCTCAAACTAGCTTTTCTTTCAAAGAAACAATGAGAATTAAACAACCTAGGATTTTCTCTATTAATTAAAAAGACTCAATTATCCAACTGGAAGTAATCTATAGCAAAATTTTCGTCATTTCAACATGCTTTTAATTCAGCTCCCAGAAGCTTCTAAGCACCATCTTTTAGCATTTCAAGTGTGGGAAAAGAACAGTAAGAATGAATACATGCCTGCTCAAGATTTAGTCGAATCTTCTTGGAAAGGTAGGCTCTTGTTCAACTAAAATGCTCCCTGCGTTACTCCCTTTTAGAACACTATTTTCCAAACACTTGTTGTTCACACCTTCTAACTGAAAGAAAATACCTCTTTAAAGCAAAGAATTGCTTAGCATAGCAAAGTATTCTGTTTTCCCAACCCCCACAAAATCCCCGAGAATTGAATATATACAGGTCGACTCAAAAACAGTTCCAACCGTTCCTAGAATTGGTTGCAAAACGATTCCAAAAATTCCCCCCAAATTTCTACTGTCCCTCAAGAATGGACATTCCAAATATTGGTAGAAATCAGTTTTACAAATTGAGTGCTCTCAAAGGTGGACGAACTCCCATTTGCCTCATGACAAGTAAAGATTTTGTTACACCAAGGCAATCAAGAATTGGTTAACAAGAGCAGGTGCCATCACAATACCAAGCATTCCACGT
Source organism: Sequoia sempervirens (assembly GCA_007258455.2). Lineage (NCBI taxonomy): Eukaryota > Viridiplantae > Streptophyta > Pinopsida > Cupressales > Cupressaceae > Sequoia > Sequoia sempervirens. The sequence continues at coordinate 234,818,033 of VDFB02271358.1, forward strand.
TACCAGCCACGTTGACCAGCTTACGTGCAAAAAAAACCAACAAAAGTAATGATACATGGTCAGGAAAGGAATAATAGTATTTTAAGCAGAATAATAGTATTTTAAGCAGTTAAGACAACATAAAAGATCTTATTATCTTCATGAAATCAAGCTCGATTTTTACAATTATTGTTGCCTCAGGAATAATGATGAATGCATAATAGACATCGCCACTTTCATAATATGGCCCCAAATATATGGTTGGGCTTAACTATCACACACTAAACTTTGATCGGTCAATGTCTTTTTTCCTTTTCCGTTTTGTTTCATAGTCACCGTTGGGGTTAGATGTGTTTGTCTTGCAACATTATCACATCATCTGTTAGTATCACATCATCTGTTAGTAGCATTCATCCTGTGCACGATCAGCAAGGCCGAGACATTAATACCATCAACAACAGATAGTGTCATGAGTAAATACTTTTGAAATACTATTATAAGGATTTAATACTTAAATTTTTAAAACTAAATCCTTATCATAAGAAAGCATTTTACAACATAATACTCAGAAAACATTTAATTATCATTAAAAAAAATTAAAGATGTTATACAAGTTTTAATAAAGTTGAGGAAATAAATTGATTAAAAGATTTTCTACTGAGTAACTCCATTTTGATATAATATTGAAGGATGAGTATTTTCATCTTACAAAATCAATATGGAAGAATACAACAAACAAATAAATGCTGGATATTTTATATAAATAACAATAAGGATCAATTATTTAATTAACCGTCATCCCTAATATTAAAAAATAAATTTATTGTAAAACCTAAATTGTTTTATAAATTGAAGGATGTGTTTTGTTTCAAGGTAAAATATTTATTTCTAGTGGTTGAGTCATCTAACGGTGACTGTTGATCCTTATCAATTGATATTTATAGTAAATACTATGTCCATTATTATACTATTGTAAATAATTATGAAGACAACGGTTATCTGTTGTTGATGGTATTAATGTCCCGAACATGCTGATCGTGCGCATGACAAACACTATTGACAGATGATGTGATAATGGTGCAAAACAAACACATCTAACCCCAATGGTAATTGTGAAATAAAACGGAAAATGGAAAAGACAAAAAAAACATTGACTGGTCAAAGCTTAGTGTGTGATAGTTAAGCCCAACCCAAATATATCGGCCCACTCTAAGATTGGTAATATGAAACCATACAATGATTTGATAGCCCATATAAAAGACATAAAAATAAAACCATGCAATACAATAGCTGCATAAAGTTTGCTTCCACCCGCCATATGTGGCTTTTAATTAATACATTAAAAGTATTCGATGACCTTAGTATAAAGGTTAAACAATAGAGCAAAGAGAGATTGATGGTCAAAGTCAGCCTTTTGGACTTTAAAATAAAAGTGTATAAATAGTATTATAAGCATCGAACCACTTCCACCATTTGACATAAAGTAAAATATTGATATTATAGTTATATAATAACATTATTATTATAGGTTCACTTAGTCACTTTTCCACCACAAAAGGTCGAGTTAATAAATATTTCCATTTTGCAAGCCGGCTAGATACCAAGAGTAAGACAACTTAAGAGTTGTGAATGACAATGATAAGATGAATTAACTTGGCCTTAGTGTCGACAAGCAAATATTATGCCATGATGTTGTTTTGCAAATAGAGCGTATGTATAAGTATGCATTTGCACATGCATGCACGTATTCGTTTATGCACACAATAACGTACATGCAACATAAAGTTCTGTCTTCACATGTGCACATGCGTCTATGTACGTATTCACGAATTCATGTATGCATGGTTTGGCTCCCCGCCTAATCACATTTGCATAACTATACATTCATTCGGTTTTTAAACTCACGACGGAAAGTGAAACACATGAAAACACAAACCCTAATCTGCCTTTTATTGAAAAGCAAAAAACAAGACAACCTAACCCTAAAAGGCTTACCTTGAAAGTCCCAAAACTTGACCAATACCTATTAGGGTTGACGGTCATTCATAACCAACTTAGGCTCAGATGGCAAACTGGATTCTTCCCAATTTTACCTCTCCTAGATGATATTCCCCCTCATTCGAACTGGAGGCGCCTAGTTCAACTTGCATCATCACTCAAGAAACAAGGGTAGTTAGCCCGATAAACAAAATAGTTACATCATCTATTACGTTCATTCTATCATATGCTTTTTCAATAAAAAAAGTCTCGCATAGGCATTATTTCTGTTTCATGGCAACAAAGCATTCATAGTTTAATCAGAAACCAAAACAAAACATTGCATAATTTTCATCATAATGTCATTATTTTCCAGAGTTTATAATATTTGATTACAAATTTTACTGAGTAAAAATAGTCTTTTAAAAACAAGGGTGGGATGTAACAATGCCCCATAAACTTATGTGGGCATATACTTGTTTAAGTCCTTGTTATTCCTTTCCAGTCACATAGACCAAATCATAAAGTTCGGCATAGTAACCCAAACTTCTTGTGGAAGGATAAGGCTTGTCAAGGTCCGTTTATCTCTGAAAAAAATGTCCATAATTCCTATACTATGCGACTTGCTTACACATGGTTTACCACCAATATGTCCAAATATAGGTAGAGAACTCATTTTTTAAGGACAAAACAGGTTAATGGTCTCATGTTGTTTGTAAGGGTAGCATACTAACAGTCTGATATGCCTCTTTTTAGCATTTTATCCCTGTTACCTTGCCAAACAAAGGAGGACATTTTGGTCCCAATGGGTACGTGCAAACCATGTGTCTTGACAAAAAATTATCTACCTGGTAATCTTGAATATGTGTATAATAACCTTGAAAATTTGGTTTATCTGGTAATCTTGAATATGTGTATATTTAACTTGAAAAATTGGTGCGGACATTTTTATCAGAGCAATCCCCTTGACAAGTTCTTTGAATTGTGCCACCCAGACTCTGTTTGATGTCATGTATCTCTCGCAACATCTATTTACGTTGACAATAGCTATTCAATTTCATGGCATTGATCTAGACATCTTGATTATCCTCCATTTGATTTTTAGAACAATGTCGCCTTGTACATGATTGATGATGAATATAGATACCATATTAGATAAGATCTGAATGGTACAATCTTACTAGCTTAATAATATGACTCTCTCATGTCGATTGTTTTTCTATTACGTCATTTTTCATGCATTCTTGACTTTTTAGGCGGGAAATTACAGAGTTACGTTAGCATATCTAGTAAGAATTTTAGTACTTAAGAGGTTAAATAATCATAGGCATACATATGATCATGGCATATAGTCGTAATTTGAATAGGGAAATAATGATTATGTTAAGGGGAAGCTATTATCATTAAGGGAAGGCTATTGTTTGAAGGGAGTTTCATCTTTAAAGGGGATTTTATCTTGAATTTCCATCTATATTTTTGACAATAAATATTCTATTTAAAAGTTGATGTTATTGGGAAATGTTTTGGTCACTAAATTTAGTTTGTCTTAAATTACAAAATTTAATTTCATTTCCTTTAGACTTGATAATATAATAATGCAAAATTTGGTAAATTGTTGCATTAGGGGACAATTAAGATTTAGCTTGTCTCAAATTACAAAATTTAATTTCATTTCCTTTAGACTTGATAATACAATTATGCAAAATTTGGATAAATTGTTGCATTAGGGGACAATTAAGAGTGATATAAACTTGCATTCTCCCATGCTTACATTGTTATTATCCAATTTATGTAATGCAAATATAATCATAATCATCATTTAGTTGAAATGGAACCAATTAACTAAATAGAATTTAATAATACATCGTTAAGGTTTGATTAGCTATAATTGAATATTTGGTTAAATTGATCAACTAATTGAATCGATTATGTGTGCAAGTTGGGACATTGAAGTCAATAAAACCAATCAAATTGAAATAGTGCACATTTTGGGATTAATCAAGCCATGTGAATCTAATTCAAGGATCAATCTAGCACATATTGGCACTTGAGTAGCCTATTTGCATGTTTAATTAATCCATTTGAGCAATTGGTTGAATAAGGGGTGAAATTGGGCCGATCAAACCTTTAGAACATGCTTTCTCAATCAAGCAATAAAGGTTAGCCAAGCCCTAGAAACACACATTGAATTAGTGCAAATTTGGGCTCAATTAGTTTAAATTGTGCATCTAATTGAATTGAGTGTTGTGTTTTAGGGTTAATCAAGCCATGTGAATCTAATTGCATCAACCTAGTATGCATTGGGGTTCAATTAGCCTAATTGCATGTTTAATTAAACTATTCAAGTGATTTGTTCAATGAGGGGTGAAATTGAGCCAATCAAGCTTGCATAATACAATTGCTCATTCAACCCTAATTGTGGCATTGACTAAATCAATCAAGAAGTTGAGGCTAATCACGCTCTAGAAAGATATGTATTGAACTAGTGCAAACTTAAGACTCAATTAGTTTAAACTGTGCATTTAATTGAATTGAGTGGCTGATTTAGACAAATGCATAGTTAGGGCTAATGGACTCTTGACAACCCCATTCCATTGATTTAGTGTATATTAGGGCTTGATCTACTTGCATGTTTTATTGAATCAGTTGATTAATTGGTTCAAATAGGTGTATGGTCAGGGTTAATTAGCATTTACAAGTTTAATTACATAATTTTTTGGGGTTTGATTAGCCTTAATTGAATTGGTTCAATTAGATGCAAAGTTGGGCATACTTTGAGTCTTACGAAACCCATTATATCAATTTAGTGTTTATTGGGGCTAAATTAACTCTAATTGCATGTTTCATTGAATCAAGTAATTTGTTTAATAAGGGGTGTATTTGGGGCTAATTGAGCCTACAAATCTTATTGCATGGATTTAGGACACATTGAAACAATTGCACACTAGATTGAACTTATTGCATAATTGTTGTAGTTAGATGTGCATATTGGGATTGAATTAGCCTTAACCCCCTCTTAGATTGAAATGATAGAGTAATTGGTTTAATCAAGGGCAATCTAACTTGCTAATCAAATGGAACAAACCCATATTTATTGAATACGTGCATATCAAGGTTCAATAGGCCAAACTTAAGTATATGAGTTAACTAATTTAATGGATGGTTTTGTTAAATATTAAGTTAGGTGTTTTGTACTCCAATTGCATGTTTCGTCAATTCAAATTGAGCAATTTTTTCAATTAGGGGTGTAATTTGGGCTAACCAAAACTTGTAAATTTAATTTCAAGGATTTTGTGCACATTGTGGCTCAATTAGCTTTAACTCCACACTTCGCTAAACTGAATCAATCCCTAATTGCACACTTAATCGAACTAATTACCCAATTAGTTTTGTCAAGTATGCAATTAGGGCTAATTGAGCCGTTTATACCTAATCACATTGATTTAGCACACATTAGGGTTGTATTAGCCCTAATTGCATGTTAGATTTAATTAATGAAGTAATTGATTCAATCAAGGACACATTTAATTTTCCAATTGAATGGAACAAACTCAATTTTGTTGAATAAGTGTATATCAATGCTTGATAGACCTAATTTAGCATATTATTTAACTAATTGAGTAGATGACTTTGTTATAATATTAGGTTAGATGTGTTGTACACCTCTCAATCCTTATGAGTATTTTAAATATTTATAGTGTTCTAATTTTGGCCCCTCATTTAATGGGGCACTACCCTTGGAGGAATCTATGAGATTCCTTGGATGACACAACTCCCTAGTTGGAATATTGGGTATGACTTTGTAAGAGCAAACGTTACAAATGATCATGTACAAGAATCTAAGTTGGCATGATTCTTGGAAGTAGAATCATAACTTGAACCCTTGCCTTAGGTGTTGATAAGTGGACATTTCCATCTTGGAGCCTCTTATATTGAGTGTTGGTGTTAGGACATAAGTGTAAAGATTTTGTATAGGGAAATGTTGGAACTCCTTTAAAATTTGGGTATATAACTCTATGGTGCCAAAAATCTCATTGTATTTGTAATATCTTTGTTGAGTTAAATGGTGAGTGACATATATTTGAGGATAAGTTTTTCTACCCAAAAGGGTTTGTGTAGTACACATTATGAGTTGTGTTTCTATTTAGTTTATATTATATTCTTGTTAATAGATTATTTATTTTCATCAAGTTTTTTGTCATTGAAATATCTATACTTGCTTATGATATTTTCTCTAGCAATGGGATTTCTGCACTTAATATTATGTTTTTGAAGGTTGAATGTAAGCTAAAAATTCCTTACATTTGGTATTAAAGCTTGGATAAGCTTGACTTGCAAAAGAGGGGACACTTTCTTTTTATTTTCAGTGGAGTTGTGTATAATTTTTTGTAGGTACATATTTAATGGGAACAAATTTGAACTTTGGAAGCTCAAAATTGAATATCTTTTGGTTGTATTTTTGGAAAGAAACCCTTTGGTATTTTAGTTAAAGAATGGGAGAATGTTGAATAAAATCCTATAATTTTGGTTTGGTCATATCTTGCAAATTCAATCCTTCTAAATGTTATAGGTGAAGACACCACCAATAAACTTTGGACAAAGTTGGGGACTTTGTACTAGATAAAGTCTTTGGTTAACAATTTTTTTCTCCAAAAGAATTTGAACTCTTTAAGAATGGGAGATTTGAGTGGATTTAATAATGTTATTATTTAGGGTTAATAAAAATGATAAGCAAGTAATCTCTGGGATGAAATTGTGAGCTTTTACATGTACAAATTTGAGTGGGAAAGTTTCCTAACTTTTTCTTTGTTAGAGTAGGGTAGAAGCAAATGTATTTCAATTGGGGTATCATTAGGAAGTATCAAAAACTTTAGTTCCATTCACCTCCATATGTTCTCCCTCAATCTCTATTGATTTTATTTTAGAATTAATTGAGTCCAAAATTTAGAATTGAAGGCATGAAGATTGAAATACAAATTTGTGGGTCATTGGAAAACATTGAATTCCCTATAAAAATGAATTTGATCCCATTGAGGTGAAGGATTCTTAGTTATAATACTTCAAAAAAAAAAAATCTTATTATTTGTGGTGATAAGGAATCCAAGGTCAAGATTCTAGAATGGGGATCATGATTTTGGGATGAGGGAAAAATCATTTGTGCAAAATGTTGATTAGAATACACTAGATGTGGAAATGGCTAATGGTTAGTCCTTGACTCCATGTGTTGTGGATCATCCCCCTTCTAAAAATTTGGCATTGATTGAGGGTGTTCCAATTAAATCTTGATTCTCTCTCAAAAGATTTGGACCTTATAGTGCAAAGGTTGGAAGTATTCCCCTCACAATCAAATAAGATTCAAAGCTCTTTTCCTACCCCTCTTGTGGAGAACGCCATCTCTATTGCTTGCTTAGATGTTTCTCTTTAAGAAAATCTTTGGATGAGGATTGGGGAGATAATTAAGATGTGGAAATTCAATCCATGCGTGAAGATTTTGAAAAATACTAATTGTAATGTTCTAATTAAATTGAAACTTAACTGTGGTCTAAAATAGAAGGGGCTAAAAGTGACCTTGGAAAAAATTCAAGAGCATCCTTTTGAAGGAGGCGATAAACTTATGGTAAAATATATAGGTAAATGTAGATGGGTTAAACTCCTTTCCAAGAGGGAATGTTGATCATCTATTGGAGTGTTAGGGGCATTGAGACTCCTTAACAAAATACACTTTCTCATGTGTTATCTCATGGAATAGAAAATGGATATTCTTGTTATAGTATAAATTAAACTCAAAAAGGAATAGGCGAATTTGATGGTCTTGTTAAGACTCAATTTGATAGTGCAAAAATTTGTTGGAGTCCCAACCCCCTTTGTGCATTGAGCCTCATTGTGCCCATCATATAACTGATCTAAGAAATATTCAAACGGGTCTTCCCTTGGCCAAAGTGCCTGTGTTGTTCCTCATCATCCCTCACTTTCCTATCACATGCTCAAAGTTATAAAAAAACAATAAAAAATTATGTTTGGGAAGGTTTTGATTATTTTCCTCAATTTTTATAAAGTTGTAAGTTTTGAAGGACTTTTGGATAGAACTTTTTTTCAGTTTATTGAGTCCCTCTTTTTGTTTCCTTCATTCCATAAGTTTGCAAGTTTTCAATGGATGTTTGGACTACTCCTTTGTCCCGACCTCCCAATCTCCTATCCTCTTTTGCATCCTAGCATTCTCCTATCCTCTTGATCCTTTCTCCTTTCTCCTTTTACAAATTTGTGGAGTTCGTTCTTTTCCTTTCTATGACATGACCTTTATCCCTTTTTGCATCCTTGCATTATCCTTTTCTTGATTCTTGGTCAAGTTTCATGTGCTTTACAAACTTACAAGATTTTTTCATACTTCTCATTTCCTTCTTTCTCTTGACCTTCGGTATTTCTCCACTCTTGATTACCACAACCCTTGATCACTTGTTTCCCTTTTGCAGATGTATATAGGTCATCTAGATTTATTTCAATCCTTTTCCATATCCACATACCTCCCTTCTCTAAATGCCCATAATCTTGCATTTCCTCTATTTTACAGACTTAAAGAGTTTTAATAGACTTATTTTATTTCCTTCCTACATCTAGACCTTTGGTTCTTCAACCATTTCCTACATTCCTTCCAAATTCCCTTCTTTTGGATTCCTTTTTGCGCTTCTATGCCTTCAAAATTCCCCTAGTTTTACCTCCATTTCTCTTCATTGATTACACATGTTTTTCTTGCATTAATTGCAATCTATCATGCAAAGTTATAAAGGAATTTTTTTGTCTTCATTTCACCTCATGACCTCTTGTCATTACACCTTTTCCTACATTTTCTTTGAAACTTTCTTGTGGCTTTCGGTAGACTTTTGTACTTCCATTTCAATGTCCCATCCTAACTTCCACTTCCAACCTCCAATTTCACATCGAGTTCCTACAAAGCGTTTTAATGATTTTTCCTATCATTTCTTTATATGTGGAGTTCAAGTTGACTTTTGGAATTTCAATCTTCCATCTAGACAACTTGTCCTAACCTCTAGTTCCATAGAAAGATCCTAAATTTCTCCCAAAGCACTTCCACTACTCATTTTCATCTATTTGAAGAGTTTTGATAAACTTATAGACTACCATTTCAATTTCCCATCCCAACTTCCACTTTTGACCTCTAGTTCCACAATGAATTCCTACAAAGTTTCCAAATGGATTTGCCACTTGTTTCCTCCTTTCATACATATTTCCTTTGGACTTTGGGATGTTCCTACCTCTAATACTATATCCTTTCTTTGCATGTTTTCCTACATCCTCAAATCACTCATTTTCATCCACTTGTAGAGTTTTGATGGAATTTCATATTTCCAATGTAATGTCCTATCTTGACCTCTAGTTTCAAAGTGAAACGCCACATCAAAGTTATCCATTTTCTCCATATTGTCTCCATCACTTGTGAGATCTTCCAACAATGCCATTAATGATTCAATTTGACTCCTACACTTTCTCCAAGAGGATTTTCCTAACTAAAAATAGTTGTCCAATTCAAGAGCATATATTCAAATGTATTTTCAATAGTGGAAGATAAGAGTGAACATATTCCCATCAATTCAATTGTTAAGTTCTATCTCCTAATAGTCTTTGCATCTCTTTCAAGTCATCTATCTTACAAATTTGTAGTGTTTTACTTGTATTACATGCCACATTTGTGACATGTTCTCCTTCAAATTATTGCAAGAAATTGGGCAACCACACAAAATTCTATATATACAAGTTCATTCTATAGACAAAGGGTCAATCATTTTTTTCCTTCCACAAGATTGAGTGTTGAGGAACTAATATGGTTTCAACTCTCGCAAGCCTAGTTACCCAAAGATAAACACTTTTTGTAAATTACAAGGTCTTTGTATTGTATTTGATATATGTAACTAAATGTCTTCATAATCATTTTTAGATCTTAGGGGATTTCTAGCTTAGGATTTCCTCTTTCCATATTTGATAGTATGATTGTAAAGTGACTTGGTTAATGGCCATACATTCTAAGCTATTGCAAGATTTTTAATGATCTCTTCTTTATTGCATATAATTTTTTGGTGTTTGGGAATGGATTATAAAGTATGTTCAATTATTTGATATCATATCTTTAGTTTATGTATATATAGCTCATATTTTGCTGTGATCTCAAAGTGTTGTTTTTCATTGTAAACCATGACTATGTAACCTAATGAATTAGGCATTAGTTCTAGAAGTTTATGATAAACTATGTACTCAAAATAAAAATATCTTACACTAGTAGTTTAGGAGTACCATTAGTAGTTGTATGCACCTCATGGTTCAAAAATTCATCCAAGGACGCACCTATAATGATCCATGCAAGTTATTATTCTAAGGAATCATGTTTTGCATACTTACAACTTGTAGATGCAATTATGTTCATATCAACTTAAAATACATTTTATGTGTAATAGGTTAGTATTCAGTCTAGTGACAACCTTTGGAGCCAAGTGAACTTTGGGTACTATAGCAACAATTTTAGTTTGTTTATCTTTAGTTGTGATCAATCCTATTAAGGATACCTCTAGGAACACCCTCCTAGGTCTAGCTAAGCTTGAAAGAAAGGAGAGAATAACTACTCTCAGTAATTGGCCTTAAATCATTCAAATTATATTAATAAGATGATCAATCATCCTTGAGGAAAAAGTTATCTTGGCCTTGAAGTGAATTAATTCTTCTAGGAGAGTGGTCAATGATTTTGGGAACCAACAGGTTTGTTCCATTTATAGATACAATAAAAATTTCAATTTGTAGATGCTTGGACAACTTCAAGTAGTTTAAGCTCATTATGATTGTCCCTCACTATTCAAGTAACTATGGTTGGCTCGAGAGATAATTGATAGTGTGTGAAATTCAAACTCCTTGTGGAGGTCTTTTTTTCTAGCATCTATGGATCTATTGGTCCACTCCTTGAGCAACAAGTTTGTAATCGAGTCTCACAACTAATAATGAACATGCATCAAGATTAGGTCATAATAGGAGGTGATTTTAATGCTATCATCAAGGTTTTTTTGATAAGCATGAAGGGGTATCTAGACCTACTCAATCTCAAGTAGAATTCTCTTCTTTTGTTGAGAACATAAACCCACTTGTTATTATTCCAAAGGTTGGGAATTATGCTTGGACTAATAGGGGAGTAGGTTTTAGTTACATTGTAAAAATATTGGGTAAATTCCTTCATTCTCATCCATAACTTAATATTATTTTTAGTTAGGATATTTATTATTTATTGTCCATTTAGATTATTATCTTATCTCTCTTAGTATTTTTGGAGACTTTTTTGCTTGCATGCACCCCTTCAAATTTGATGTTATAAGGCTTACAAATTCTAAGTTGTAAGAACAACTTCAAAAATGGCGGGGCTTCAATTTCCAAGGGTAGTAAAATGTTTATCTTAATTCTTAATTTGTAAATTAAAATATATCAAAATCTATTTCAAGGAATGAAATTGTTTGCATTTTACGAACATATCTCAAGAAAAAGAAAGGCAATTCTAGATTAAATTATTTAGGAGAATTGGTCTAGCTGATGGATATAGATCAAAGCTCTTATACACTTGAGAAATTCCATTTAATTGAATTGAGAGAATGACACGAAAGAGAAGAATTATTCTATAAATAGAAGTCAAGGGATCTTTGGCTCAAAGAGAGGGATAGAAATACCAAATTCTTCCTTACTTCTACCAAATAATTTTCACCATTTAGTTGAGGGATGAAAAACTACTAGAATCAACCCTTGATATTCAAATTCATCTCATTTTTCCAATAGCTCTTTTGTCCTAGGGAGGCTTTCATTGGAAGTCCAATTAAGATCATTGGGAATGACTCGACCCATCATGATGCTAGATCAAAAATGCAATGCTCTTGGCTCCCTTGATTGAGGACAAAGTTAAAGTTTCTCTGTTCCAAATAGAAACAGATAAGGCTTTGAGCCAAAATGGTTTTCCTACAATTATTTTCAATATTTATAACACATTCTAGCAAAGAGGTTTTGGAGGTGGCTGAAGGTTCCATGAAATCAAAAAAGGGTTCTTAGAGAATTTAATAATACTTTTGGTTCTCATTCCCAAGATAGAAATACTAGGCCCTTTATTTTTGATAAGATAAGCAACATTTAGAGGGTGTTGTACCCTTTACATAGAGAGCCCATAGGGCCAAAGGAAAAAATAACAGAGACAACTGACTGAAAGTTGTAGAACAACTAAAAAAGATTAGACAACCCCAAAAGAGGGGACCAATCTGACTCCCTGAACTCGAGGCCGCGTAGAGGCAATGGATTTGGGGAGTCCCTTCTTCCGTAGCAAACTAACTAGGAAGGCTCAAAATTGAAACCCACTGAGTGAAGTGAGGGAGTGGATCCACAACAGCCACCTCGGACGAGGAGCCATCACGCTGCAAGGGAGCCGACAAAGAAGGAGAGGAGACATGATCGATCATAGGACCAACAACGTCAAACTTCGAGAGAAGGGTAGGAACCAATGACAAAACGACAATAGAAGGTTTCGAAGAAAGGTTGGCCAGTAGAGGTTGGCCAGTAGAGGAGCCTGGATAGGATTCAACACCAAGGGGGCAGATAAGGGAGGGTTTCCCACCACAGAGGAATCATCTGAAGAGGGATCAACCATGAGATGGTCAAAGAAAGCATTCTTCCACCAAGTAGCAGCACCCTTGCAATGTGCAAGAGGGCAACTAGAGGCCAAGTGACCAATAGAGAAACAACGCCTGCACCAAAAAGGGGGCCCCTCATAGTCTAGAATTCCAAGGTCTGTCCTCCACCATCAAAACCACATCACCATGGAGAGGTTTGGAGATGTCCAAATCGATTAAAATATGAGCCACTGTAGTATGCCCAAGGTCTTGAGTCGTAGTATCCACCTTCAAAAAACTGTCAATGACATTGCCAATAGCTTCAAAGCAAGAATCCTCCCAATATTGGATGGGGAGATTAGGCAGACGAACCCAAACAGGTCTAATGTTTAAAGGCTTCGTAAGAGGATTGAAAGAGCAAGACCAAGGTCGAATGACCAATGAATGATCATCCCACATCCACACCCTGTCCAACACCTTGTCACGATCCTCTAGGGAAGAAAAAGCAAGAGAGAAAAAACCTTTAGCATTGGGATAGAGCTCAATCTATCCTAAAACAATAGGCTTCCAAGAATTGGAAACCCATTGATGGAGATCAAGGAGGGAGGGCCACAAGCTATTAAACCTGCATACCACAACCTGCCGCACATAATAATCCTCGTTCTCAGCAACCTCAGGCCCACAAACCACAACAGGAGAGGCCCTAGCACAAGGCAAAGGATGATAGACCCTAGCTGAAGCTATAGCAGGCATAGAATGCACACGGTCTTTAGAAATTGCATCAAAAAAAGACTTCCGTTTACCACTAGTAGTAGGACCATCAATAGTAGGAATAGAAGGTGACACCTCAGAGAGAAGAGGAACACAACCATCACTCACCAAAGGAGAAGCATCAGAATCCCTTGAAATAGGGGAAGCCCCAGTCACCACAAGCCGATTATTTGAAATATAATCTATAAGATCAATTCTAAGGTAATGAAGTACTGATTTATTTGTATTTTACCTTCAATTATCTCCCTTAAGCATGGGAGTTTTTTCCTTAACATGGCTATTGGGATATCACTGAGAGTTTTGATTTAATGAGATATTGTTTTGTTATTTCTAGCTTAGGATCTAGTCAAGTCCTATGTCAATCCAGGGTGTAAACTTGTGAAAGACATAACGACTATATGCTCAAGGGCTGTAGGCAATAAGCTGAGTGAGATGAAATACAAGTAATTCTAAAGAGGGTTTACAACTCTAAAATTTGATGTAATAACTCACATAAAATTTGTGATAGGAAATAACACTATTTGCTACAGGAATCACATACTCTGCTATAGGAACAAGGTGATCTATGACATGAACAAACCTTCTAGCGACATGAATATAAATGATTTTGCTATAAAAATAGACTTATAACTATTTATTTTAACCACACAAAAACATGCAATGAAATGTAACAAAATAAGTGTTTTAAAATTTTAAAAATAATAATTAAATGAATTCACATTCGATAAATCAAATCTTTTATCTCACGATGCATACCAACAAATCACATACAATTTGAGAATAATAACTTGCTACAAAATAAACACATGAAATACTCAATGGAAAACCATATATAAAATAAACACAAAAATTAATAAACTAAGCTCCTCAAAAAGTGGGCCCTCCTCTTGGTCGGCTAGGTGGTCAAACAAGCTACTACAATGCTTTCCTTATCAAAATAGAGGTTATATTTCTGGAGCAGACATGTTTCTTAATAATTACATTTGACAGGCTATAGCTTATATATAATCTTTAATGATTTAGGCTAAAGAGAAAATTATGGTTATGTTGGCCTGCAACCCATAACCACAAAAGCTATTTTAGGCTTGCAGCCAGTATAGCGTTTAAACTTTAAACAAACAAAAACAAACTTTAACAATTCCTTAGTTTATGACCATTAAAAACATGTCGATATTAACCATGACCAAAATTACGAATCACCTTTGAGCTGGAAATCCTTCACTCTTCGAATCATCTTTCAATTTGGATTAATATCCCTACAAATCAATGACTATTTTGAATTTTTTTTCAAGTAGATCCATTTCATATAAGTAAATAATGGAAAAATAGGTAACCAAGGGTGGGTTAAAATGGATAAATTTGGGATAAAAAGGATTTAAGGATTAAAAAGAAGAGAGTGTTTATCCTATCATTCTCCTCCCAGTGTAAGGGTTTGCATGTCCTCATGCAAGATTAGTCACAAACTATGTTCATTCCTCAGGTGTTGATTAACAGTCAATTTTTGCACAGTAGCCATCATCACATTATGCTAGGAGGCTATTAATTTTTTTTATCCATGCTCTTTGATAGATATATGGGGTTCTTGTAGCGCAATCAGTTCCTTGTCTTCAGTCAGCTAGAACAATTCATCTTTCAATATTTGAATTTCTTCATCCTGTTGTTGAATGATTGTAGTAACATCCTGTAGTTGCCCTTGTAAGTCTTGGGTTTCAACTTTAAAAGTTGATTGACCATATCTCATAAGAATTGGATTTTCTCTCTCTATTTTGAAATCATATTCTCATGTTATTTTTGCTCTGGAGATGGTGAAACTTCAAGAAATGGTTGCTCTAAATCATGAACCCATTCTTCATACTGGTTTCCCATAATAGGGGAAGTATTTGTAGTATCATAAAGGACTTGCTCATTGTGGTCCTTAAGTGGGTCCTCAACTTCCTATAGATCTTGTGTTTTCTCAATTATTTCTCTCATGGTTGCTAGATTATCATTTTCTTTTCTTGGTTCTGAAAAAGGATTCTCACCTTCTTGTGCAAAAATGTCTACTTGGGTAATATTTTCTTCTTCCAACATGGGAATCAATATTAAATGTTTCTTTCATTTATTGTTCCTTTTTCTTCTATCGATTTTGCCTCCTCTACTCCTGGCTCATGTCGTCCTTACCTTTCATGAGGGTTGTTGCAAAATTTCCATATCAATGTCATTAGCCCCTTGCTTGGATCTAATTATTGTGCTAGCCACAATTGATAGGTTTATAAATTATACTTAGATTTAGCTCCTAATTTATGTTTCTTTTTCTATATTTTATCTAGGGTATCAGGGGTAGATACTTCAATGGGTTTCTTAATTTCAGACCTTGTGTTCACTGCTTTAGGGGTTTCTTCGTCTACAAGAATGTTTCTATGAATTTCATCTGTAGAACCTTCCTCATCCATTAACACATTTTCATGAACTTTGAGAAGTTTCTCATGGGTTTCAGAGGCCAAGCCATTGGGTTGTGTTTCTTCCTTATTTTGGACAAGAATATCGCAACTTAGGGGTGGAACAACTAATTTCAAACCCTCTACAACCATTAGTTTAATTAAACCATGGTGGGCAAGAGATTTTTCATGCCCATTTTATACTTATTTGCACACTCGTTGCAACAGATATAATAGAAAGTATGACACATTAACCAAATGTCCATTATGAAAATATGACATCAATCTGAAATGGGCAAAAACATACGCATACCTGCCTTCGTATCTAATATATTAGATAATAAATTTGTAAAAAACATCCTGGGGGTTGGGTAATGTGGCATGCTTTGTTACTTGATTGTGCACCATCTCAAGTGATTCCCCACACCGCAAAAATTACTTCTATTAGAGGTGTTTAATCCTTCACCTTGCTAGACCCTGTGGGTAAGAAAGATTCTCTTGTCTGTGGTAATCCAGCGACTTCAGCAACTGTCTGAACAACTACTAGAAAAGGGATAACTCTCACAGTAGCTTGGCTATTGTTGAAATCCATGGTGAAATTTTTAGCTATATGGTCAATAAATCCACACAATATTCTATAGTATACATGCCAACGTTCTTTCCTCAAAATATTGTATACTACCTTGTTAGCTTTTAATTCTATGATATCTATTGGCTCACGGTAAGTCTAATTTACACCCATACTTTGTAGTAGGAAGTTTGTGTAACCAGAATGGCTATACTATGAAAGTTTAAAGTTTACCACAGATAAACAAGATGAAAAAATGGAAATAAAAGTTGTGATAGTTTAGAGGTCATTGTGGATAAATAGGATGAAAAAATGGAAATGGTTAGAGGATGTGAATATGACAGTTTGTAGGTTTGACATATCTAACAATGATGTCTACGACATGGGGGATATAAATGCACGAGAGTCATTTATAGTATTGATTTGGTAGTTTCCTTCCCCTAGGTTGAGGTATGATACCGTCCTAGTTCATGCCATTAATTACTTCAAAGAAAATAAACATATTTAATGAAGTTTAAAAAGAATATAAAAATACAATAGTTACCAATCCATAAAAATTACTCTGACGTGGAATCAGTGGAATCATTGATGTGGCAGGTGAGTCATCAAGAAAATGTAGTCATGGTAGCAAGAGTGTGATGATAATGCATGAGAATCACATTGAAGATGATGGTCTATAAAAATAATGACGACATTGAAGGAGCTACCCAAGAAATAATGAGATTGTGCCAGCGATACAATCTTGATTGTACTGCTATGCTGACATGGAATGAGAAAAGAACATGAACACATCTAAAATGAACATTAAAGATTATTACTGCGAATCAACCAAGGTTAGCCACAACATAGTGAAGACCCAAAATAAAATACTCAAACACGAAAACACTTCAAATAATTATTCCTCAAAGATCCACAACACGCTTCAACACTTTGTTGGCCAAGAACATGAAAAACATGAACACGCAAGAGAAAATCTCTAATTGCGAGCACAACGATCAATGCGGATGTGCAACACATATAGAGCACGATCTAGAAACATCCACAAATATCATGAATCATCAGAGAAGCATCCGCAACAACTGAACTTACTAGAATCACATCATCTTCATTTAGGAACACCAACTGAAGCAATAGTATGACTGTTAGAACACAACTGCTCATAACTCGATCAAATCTTCATGCGGATCTTTGAAACTTAATGTGGATAAAATAGATATATTCGACAAAAAAACCCTTTAATTCACAACCTCTGATCATCAACATACTGAGCTCGCCAACAGACTGAACTTCATTTCACCACTAACAACCTGCAACTTATTTATTACAATTTTCTCAATATCCTCGACATATACAACTTCTAAGACATTAATGCCAACAGTATTGACATCAATGACAACCACAACATCCAACACTTATCTATTGAGTTACACTAACGATATCTTTGAGTGCAAAGAAACAAGAACAATTGAATCTTAGGTAGATACATCTTCACATCAAGAAAGCAGATGGATCGGGCTTAGGGAGTAAGTTTGGAAGAATTCCAGTTAGCACAACAATCAGAGGTAAGTACCCTCAACCAACTGATATAACATTGGGGTTTATATAATTGAATTCCAGTTCCTCTAACAGTGGGTTACAGTGTAGTACTTAACTCATCTTATTAGAATCAATATTAGTGAATGTTCTAATCTGTGATGATTTGTGAAATTCAATAGAATAAGTGAATACTGTTATGACTTTACTACTACGAGAATAGACTTCGGGCCAAAATTCCTTTCGTTAACGCTCGATGAGGATAGGGAGTGTGTGGAGGGAAAGGCAGGTAAATTGGTCCAATGTTGGATGAAGCCCAAGACAGGTAATAAACCTTGAGGGTGTCCAACTCGAGATCATGCACGCGCCCTTGGCACAGTAAATCTTCCATCCAACGAGGTTAGGAAGAGGAATGAGGTGAAGATCTATTCCGCCTGGGAGTAAGAAGTCATTCCTGATCATGATAGTTAATGCCCTAGATGATAATGCATTTATTTGTCTTATTCCTAAAATGTGCAATCTGAAATAATCTAATCGTTAACAAATAATTATGTGTTTTATTGATGATGTATACCGGTCTTCAAGACAAATTTACATAAATAAAATGATGTGTTGGTAAAATAAATCATATGTCCTAACTTGTACTCTTATGTTTCGATAAGTTTAACAAGGGGACATTACAATTTGTAAATTAAAATATATCAAAATCTATTTCAAGGAATGAAAACATTTTCATTTTATTAATATATCTCAAGAAAAAGAAAGGCAATTCAAGAGTAAATTATTTAGGAGAATTGGTCTAGGTGATGGATATAGATTAAAGCTCTTATACACTTGAGAAATTCCTTTCAATTGAATTAAGAGAATGACACCAAAGAGAAGAATTATTCTATAAAAAAAGTCAAGGGAGCTTTGGCTCAAAGAGAGGGATAGATATACCAAATTCTTCCATAATTCTACCAAATAATTTTCACCATTTAGTTGAGGAATAAAAACTACTAGAAGCAACCCTTGATATTCAAATTTGTCTTATTTTTCCATTAGCTCTTTTCCCCTAGGGAGGCTTTCATTGGAAGTCCAATTAAGATCATCTGGAATGACTCGACCCATCATGATGCTAGATTGAAAATGCAATGCTCTTGGCTCCCTTCATTGAGGACAAAGTTAAAGTTTTTGCGTTCCAAATACAAACATATAAGGCTTTGAGCCAAATTGGTTTTCCTACAATTTTTTTCAATATTTATAACACATTCTAGCAAAGAGGTTTTGGAGGTGGTTGAAGGTTCCATGAAGTCAAAAAAGGGTTCTTAGAGAATTGAATAATACTTTTGGTTCTGTTGGAACTGTAAATTTCTGAACATTTTCACAAGTTTTCCATAACCTTAAGTTTCCATAGGAGTCCTTATCATAAGCACTAGGTTTTGTTTTCATATCATTCTGCTCACTTTTTGCCCATATTGAATCCATCAGGTCTTGCATAATCCACATCATGGTCTGTATCAGCGTGAGAATACCATTGACTCACTGACCCATTTTGCATTTTCTATTGACATGAGTCTGTGTTGCCTATCGGCAAGACTCATTTGATGTCACAATGATCGAGGTTTGCATGCAAACAGCTTTCGGCAGGACATTTGCATTGTTTCAGTGATAGTGGAGGAATCACATCGGCAGGAGTTATACCGTCGGGATGAGGTCTTATCGATTTCATTATGTCTCCCCGACCGACATCATAATGGGCATATCAGCAAAGGAAATCGTCTTCGGGGTAATGTCATAGCGAGTCTTTCTTGTCTTACCGACTTGTGCACAAATTTTCGCTTTAGCCAGGCATGCTGCTTTCGGTGTGAAGTCATAATGAATCCACATTGTCACACCGACCGGTGGCGGGAGGATTCATATCGGTAAGAGTTGGAGCTATCGATGAAAGGTCTTGGCGAAGTTGAGTTGTTACACCGACCGACAACATAAAGGGATGCGATATCGGTATGAGTTAATGTTTTCGATAAGAGGTCTCGGCGAGTGACCTTTGGTCTCACAGATGAAAAAAAAATGGACCTTGTCGGCATAAAAAAAGATTTGTCTCAGTGACACTCAAGGATGGTTGAGGTCTTTCGGTATAACAAAGTGCACTCTATATGAGATCTCCCCGATATCATGTATGTTATAGCGACCCACATAAGATAGAAGGATGCATCAGCGAGAGAACCATTATGTCACGATGACTCAAGATGAATAAAGATTTTCGGTGAAGAAAAATCTAATCTACGAGATGTCTCTCTAATATCTTAAGGTTATAGCGAAGCAGATGATGCGAGGAGACACGTTTCAGTAAGAAAATCTCTTATGTCTCAGCAAATGGGAGATGGCGTTCGGGGTGACTCTCGATATAATGAAGCATTATCTACATGATGTTTCCCTAACTCCATGAGGTCACAATGAAATGCAAAGGAACAAATGGATGCTTCTTGACTTCGGTGTAACAAGCAAAGTGTTATAGTAGCATACAGGTGGTAAGTGGGCTCTCGATGAAACATAATGAAATCTGTATGATGTTTCCCCGACCCTGGTGGGTCTCGATGAAAGCGAATAAAAGGAGCGACAAGCGATTGAATTGACTTTGGCATAACTATCTGGGTGTTTTGGCGAATGATTAACAAGAATTTAAACACTGTGGCTGACATGTAAATTGCTAAAATACCGTTGTTGGCCGACATGATTTGAGCCCGAATTCTGTGGAAGGCTGACCTGGGATCTCAATATGATATATTTTTCTGATGCTGGTGTATAAATTAGCATTTGGTAATTGTAAAAGGATCATCAGCTATTAGTTATTCGATATACAGTAGGCAAATCAGATGGATACAGTACAATAGATTAATCAGATCAGAGACTATGATGCATGTTTTCAAAATGGAGGTATTTATGAAAGCCAATTGATGTTGCTGCACATTTCTGGTGTAAATTATCTATTGAATTTAATGAAAATATTGCTAAGCTGTCTCCAAGGTGGATTCTTTCTGATTGTTTAAATTGATATAACAAGTTTATATTCAATTCATTAGTGCACATTTGTTGTTTATGTGTGGTTAATCGATTGGTTCTTTCAAGCAAAGATTAAATCCTTTTAATTAATCACAGTAATCAGAGAGATTCATTTGGATTGTTAAAGTAGAGCTTAGTAGTTATAGTATTGCATGTTTATACAAGTTGTAAACATAATGTACGCCAAATAATTTGAGTTTTTTCCAGATAGTGTTGCTCATCTGATTTCATTTGACTCCGCATACCCAACAAGGCACTGGTCTCTACAATTTAATCATTAAGATTCATTTATTCTCTTTATATCTGTTACTTGAGCATTTTAGGATTTGGATCATAAGATTGCTATTGCTATCAAGTTTGGTTTCATTTGTTCACTTCCATTTGCCATTGTGGACAAATCACTGCAAGAAATATAATCATAAGTACATAAAGTCTACTTTATTCAGTTAGGTACACCTGCCTAGGTCTAGTAGCACCTGAAGAGTAGAAGGTTGAGTTCTCTTGACCTTGTCTGTTACCCTGAAGTGTATCAAGAGATTGGTAGCCTCTTGAGACATCTTTCCTGCATTTTTGAGAGCTAACAAATTGGTGAATCTACTAGGGAAACATTTAGGATCAAAGCCTTAATCATAGAGTCAGGAATTTTATACAAACTCTACTGGGAACAAGAAACATCAAGTATTTTCTTACTTTTGACAAAAGTGAGTGGTGACTCTGACATAATTTTGCAGCTATTCAAACATGAATGGAAGAAGATCTCAATACAGGGGAGGTCATACTGGAGCTCCTGTTGGCAGCAGTAAGTGGACACACAAAAGTGACAAGGTTGATAAGGGAAAAGGGATAAGTGAAGATATGTGCCTAACAAATAAAGATAAAGCATCAAGAGTACATTGTGAAAAATATGATCGCTATGATACATGGAAAAATGATTCGAGTGTAGAGCCTTGTACTCCGGAAGATCAAAGGAATCCTTTCTCTTTTCTTGATCCTCAGAAACAGGCTGAGTTTCAAGCTGCATTTGAGGCTGAAAGAATCAGAATTCAACAGGAATATGATCAGAAGATGGAGGGTAATCAAAATGTGTTTGTTGATCATGAGCTTCCTAAGGAAGTAAAAGCACAGTTTGAATCACAGAGGAAGGAGATAGAGGAACTAAGGGCTGCATTGCTGAAAACCCAAATTACTTCTCAGACAACTGATTGCCCCCCAAAGTATGTACCACCTCATAAGCAGGGTAATCATGGTGCAGGGTCTTTAAATCCACCAGTGTCGCCTCACCATCAGACAGAAAATCACTATAATCAGCCAAATCATCCACCTCATATTCCCACTCAACGTACAAATATACATCCACCTCCTAGTCAACATTACATCCCACAACATAATGCACAATACAATAGTCCCATGCACCAATGTCAATACCCACCTTTTCCTCCCCCTCACCAGTATACAACAATGATCAAACAATTTGATTTAGTAGGGTTTCAATTATATCCTTACCCTATGGATGGCAGCTGAAGAGGTCTGGTACCTAAGTTTACAAGGAGTAATGCAATTACTACTGAAGAACATTTAAAGAATTTCAATGTGTTCATCCAAGACATAGGTGTGCTATATGAAGATTTACATATGAGGCTATTTATGATGTCACTTCTTGAAGATGCTAGGGATTAGTTCAACAGCTTGCAAGCATCCTCAATTAATTCTCTCCAAATATTCTAGGACAGATTCCTACAGCAATATGAGAATCTAAATGCACCAGATGTAGCTCTTCATGAATTGATGCGAATTCAGAAAAATCAGAATGATTCAATTTATGATTTCAACCAAAGATTCAACAAGTTGCAGACTAAAGTACCTCATGGATCAAGGTTGCCATATTCTGTAGCACCGAGTGTTTATTTAAATGCATTTGATCCTAAAACAGGGTATGAATTGAGAAATAGATTTCCAAGAGATCTGGTTAAAGCTCAGAAGATAGCACTGACAATTGAAAACAATAGGAAGGCTGCTGGTATAATCAATAAAAGAGATAACCCTAGGGCTCCTCAGCAAAGCAACAATTACCAATACAACACATACAAAAATGAAAGGCCGAGGTTGCATGATATGCCTTATAATATAGACTAGAAGGATGGAAAACCTATAACAGCTAGGCCAAGAAACAAAGAGACCCCTGATCCATTGAGTAAGAAAGGAACCTATATGGTAAGTAACAATTACTTTTGTGAAGCTTGTGATAAGCCACATTCCCCAGACTATTGTGTTGTAGCTCAAAGGATGCAAGAAGAGGGAATGCTGATGGAAAAAAATAAAGATCACACGGTGTATTTGACTTCAAATACTTTTCACCATGTTCAAGAGAGGTACTCATCTTCAAAGGATGAAGGATATGAGTATGATGTTTCAAATAAAAAGTATAATGTCCATATGGCTGAACAAGTCTTTTTTGATTCTGAGGAAGATTACACAGAGCCACATTCTGATGAGGCGTCTGCTCCATGCAGTATGAGGAGACTCACCAAAGATGAAATAGAAAGAATAACTGTTGTTGCAGTTGAGGAAGCAAGGAGTAAGTACTGGTTGAGAAACAAAAAAGTAAATGATGTGGAAGGCATCCTTGGGGGAATTTTCATGAAGGATCAGAAAGCAATACAAGGGAATGTGAAGAAGTTAGAAAAGAGACTGTATGATAAAGATGAATAGAAGCCTGTCCAAAAATAGGAAGGAAGAAGTGAAGGAAATACATAAAAAGATACAAACGCCTGACCAACCTAGTAAAAAAGAAAAAGAAGAAAGCAAAGGAGAAATGCCAGAACAAAAGAAAACTGTTAAGGTGGAGGGCTCTTCTTTTGACTTCACTCAGGCATTATCCCAGGTAAAAATGTCAGTCCCACTACTTGAAATGATGAAAAATAAAAGAATATAGGGACACTGCTATTCAATTGATAACAAATGGAAATGAAAAACATGTGAATTCTGAGAATAGTGTAGCTATTAAAGCAGTCAATAGGAAGGAGAAAGTAAATATCTCAGAGGTCTACTTGAGTGATGTACTAACAACTCTCCCTCAAGTGGATCCTTTTTTCACTACATTGCTTATAACTAATAAACTGTTGAGAAATTGCATGATAGACTCTGGTGCTACTATAAATATCATGCCAGTAGGAGTTATGAAGCAGCTTGGCATGTGGGTTGATACATGTGAAGGGAAGTGCTATGCAATGGATAACAGAACTGTATCTGTGGTAGGCTTAATGAGAGGTGTTGAAGTCAAACTGGCTAATTATCCACAGGTGGCTTATAATATAGATATAACAGTCATTGATACTCCTTAGTTCGGGATGCTCTTGTCAAGACAGTGGATAGCAACAGTTGGGGGAAATGTCCAGTTTGATTTATCTTATGCTACTATTCCAGTGAATGGTTAGGAAGCCAAATTGTATAGAGAGAGAAGAATGAACCAGCTTGTTGACTGTGTACCTCAAGATCAGATCAATTGTTTTTGTGATGTTGATCTTGGAAGTTTTAAGATTGAATCATCCCAGCCAAAATTAACCAATAGTGATCCAATTGAAAAGCATGTGGCACAAAGCTGCAATGAAGTGTGGAAGATGTATTTTGATGGAGCATGTAGCCAAGAAGGTAATGGTGCTGGGATTGTTTTTGTTTCACCTGAAGGTATTACATTTAAATATTCATTTCTATTAGCATTTGAATGTACAAACAATGTGGCAGAGTATGAAGTCTTGTTGACAGGTCTGAACATAGTTGTGAAACATAAGATTAAGTTGCTGGCTATTTTGGGCGATTCTGAGTTGGTTGTTTCACAAATCAAGTCGAAATATGCAACAAAACACAAAAGATTGAAACATTATAGGAATACTGTATGGGACACAATTGAATTATTTGATGCCTTCTCAATTGAGTGGATTGACAGATCAAATAATATAATGGCTGATTTTTTAGCAAATGTGGTGCTGAAAAGAGATGATATCACTGTTATCACTTGAAATTGCACCCTTGTTGAACCTGGTGTTCAACACCTCAGTGTAACATGGGAAGACCTCTAAAGCTATGGGTCACTTGTAGACAGAGGTCAATCTTCGGAGAAGGCCGACTTCCTTTGGTGTCACCTAAACTACTGATTCTTTGAAGGGAAAGGGAGAAAGAATACATAAGAATAAAACTAAACTATGGTGATGCACCGAAATAATAGGAACAATGAGATATTCAATTTACACTTGAATACTAATGATGAACATAATATTACACATCAAATTCTGTAAGCCTTGCGCTAACGTTTCACAAACAGGTTCAATTCACACACTTTTTCTAAAGAGGAAATAAAGATTTTCACAGACTAGAATCCCTGTGTGACTAAGTGAACACAATTTGTGATTTGTATAATGATACTTTTGCAAATGAAGGCATGAAACACAAGATAAAGTTATGAAGGAATGAAAAAAATTCACAAAAATAACTTGATCATGAACCTGAAATGTATAACACTTTGCAAGAACAAGATGGAAATCCGAACATCAATAGTCACCAAGGAAAACTTTATATATCATGCTCCAACATGAGTTACAAAATTCTGCTAATCTGAGAGAGGACTGTAGAAGTCACAGACTTCATAAAAGCATCAGGAGAACTCCTTTACAAGAAAGAAAAAATGCCTTATATACAAAAGTGTGTCGCCCCCTTAGGACTCACAAAAATATCTCCTGGAATAGATGTTTCCTTAGATCTTTTGATTGAATTTAATGTTGCACCCTGCATGTCCATGTCGGTGAAGAGTCATTCCCTGGAGAAGCCTTCAGATCTTCTTGCAACCACCGCATTCATTTTTGATCCTCATGTCCACCTTTGAACCTCCCTGTCGAGCGCTTTGAATGCTATTGAGCTCAGAACAGATACATGTTGCTTTTCATCTTGTTGATTTTCTTCATCTGGTTCAGCTACCAATGATTCACTCGTAGCTCTCTTTGATTGGTTGAATATAGTCCACGCAAATTCTTCGGGTGGTCAAAACCTCCTTCTGTAGAATCGCATGTCGGTGAGACACTAATCGTGTCTCGCCGATGCGATTAAATCTTTCCGTGGTTATTGGCATAGCTTAGAACTATTGATGAGAGCTCTTAGTGAGCCCAAAAATTCATGCTGATATTGCTCTACTTCCCTGAGATTACTCTTCGGCGAGCTCCTCATTTCTTTCGGCGAGACACTTGGAAAGTCGGGAAGACTTTATAGCGAGGTCCATTAGTCATGCTGATACCCGCTTCAGTCGCTGAGACCACACCATGTCGGCAAGACATTACTCTGACGACTGGAAGCTATACCGATGTCTTTTATGTTGAGGAGACCCTCTGTTGGTCGGTGAGACCTCTTGGCGATGTTGGATCTTTCTCCTCGAGCTAGCTCCCCTTCGGCAAGACTTCGGTTAGTCGTTGGTTAGTCGTTGGGACCTCATGGTGACAACTTCAACTCTTGGCGAGGCCCCCTTACATACCCCAAAGGCATCCTTTCGGTGAGACCTTTTTCACTTGCCAAGATATCTCCCTAATGTAAAAGCTCCCGCCGATATGTGTATCCCTCTGCCGCTGGTCGGTGAGACATAAAGATCTCACCAAGACCTTTCTCCGAAGGAGATCCTCATGCCGATGGGGAAATTCTTAGTCATTGGGACAATGATTTTGTCATGCCGATAGGTACCTGCATATGAATTCCACTCATCGTGACATTCCTGGGGTCTTGCTGATAGGAAACACAGAAGCGTATTTAACCAAAATGCATTATTGGTTGGGGAGACCTTGATAATATTATGCCAATAGGATACCAATGTGAAACATTCAGACTTGGTGGAACCCTTGGTAGTCGGCAAGACATCTGGAAGGTCTTGCCGACTTTCTCCTTAAAGGAAAATTATGTCAAATTGACTGAGGCCAACCTTTCAACCGAACTCCTTCAAAACTGGCGGGGCGGGGCCAAGACGAAACCAGAACTGGAACCAGAACCAAAACCGGACTTGAAACTTCCCTGAAGTTTCAAGTTCATATTTCATTCCGATCCCACCCCCGACAAAACATGAGGGATGAAGGAAGAAAGGAAAACATAAGGGGAAACCAAGGAGGAAACATCCCCCGAGCACAGGCCACGAAGAAAAGAAAGAAGAATGAGCGGGACGGGGGTCGGAACTAGAATAGAAGCAGGAACCAGAACTTTGGAAAAGTTCCAAGTTCGAGTTTCGACCCGGGCCCGATCTTGGGCCCGTCAAAAGAAAGAAAACACAAAACAGGAGACAAGGTGGGATCAGAACTAAAACCGATCCTGGGCCAAACACAGTGGGGGCGGGGGCGGAAACAAACCCGAAATTGAAACTTTTATCAAGTTTTAAGTTTAGATTCCATCCCAAACCCGCTTCAGACAAAGGCAAGGAAGAAAGGAAAAAGGACAAGGAAGAAAAGAAAGGGAAAAACTACCCCACGGTCAAAACGCAAGGTCAAAGAAGGGAATGAGATGCACACAAGCACGGAACTAGAATCAAAACTGCAACTAAAATAGAAACTAGAACTTTGGAAAAGTTCCAAGTTTGGTTTCGGCTTGATTCTGCCTCTGACAGAAACAAGGAGAAAAGGAAAAAAGAAAACAAAATATAAAAGAGGAAAAGACAAGGAAAAACATAAAAATGAAAACTTTGAACACTAGCACGCTGGGCTCAACCCTTGTGGGAGCCACATTTAATCCACGTGCCAAAATTTTAAAACATCATTCTCCTCTGCATCTGATTGAGCCTGTAGGTGAAAATTGGGTAACAATCACATTGGCTGGGGTTTCACAGATTGAGTTCAAAACAAGGCCTGCTATTCCTGATAACATTTACAGTTGGCAGGTCTTCAATTATGATACTGACCTTTTGAAATTCCTCAATTGTATAGACCAATATGAAGCCCAGGAAATTGACTTCAATGCTTTTGTTGAAGTAGATGGGAAGCAAACAGTGTTTGGAAAGGAGATCTTGCAGCTCAAAACATATAAGCTTCCTAAGCGCTTAGTGGCATTGGAGCGGCTGTATGATGGAAATGACCGGTCTCTCATGAACCAAACACTAGTCAGGAGGGAAGATATTGAAGAAATCAATTTGGGGACTGAGACAGTGCCAAGAAAAGTGTACATAGGAAAGAAGATAAGCCCTACAATTAGAAGAATGCTGATAGAGTTGCTAAGGAAATATAAACATGTGTTTGCTTGGTCTTATGAAGATCTGAAGGCATACAGGGAAGATTTGTTCCAGCATGAAATACCATTGAAGCCAGATGCTAAGCCATTCAGATAAAAGAAAAGACCCATAAATCCAACATTGGATCCTAAAATGTAAGAAGAATTGATGAAGCTCAGAGATGGGGGAATTATCAAACCAATCAGGCATTCAACGTGGGTCTCAAACTTGGTCCCTGTGAGGAAGAAAAATGGAGACATCAAATTATGTGTGGACTTTAGAAATTTGAATATGGCATCTCTCAAGTACAATTATCCTCTACCCAATATGGAGGCTATATTGCATAAGGTGACAGGGTGTGAGCTTTTGTCTATGATGGATGGATTTTCAGGGTATAATTAGGTTAAAGTCAAAGAATCTAAGCAATATAAGACAACATTTACAACTCCTTGGGGAACATATGTATATATAAGAATGCCATTTGGTCTCACTAATGCAGGAGCGACTTTCCAAAGAGCTATGGATGTGGCATTTGCAGATTTAATCAATGCTATCATGGTGGTGTACCAGGATGACCTGACTACTTATTCGAAGAAGGCTGAAGATCATATGCAACATCTGGAAAAGGTATTTATAAGAGCCTTAGAATATGGTATCAGCTTAAATCCTAAGAAATGTCACTTTTCAATCACAGAGGGTAAGCTCTTAGGACATATTATTTCAAAAGAGGGAATTAGAATAGATCCTGAGAGGTTTGAAGCTATTGATAGGATTCCTGTTCCCAAAACTGTTAAGGCTATACAATCATTCTTTGAACAGATTAATTTTGTTAGGAGATTTGTTTCTAACTTTGTTGAGATCATTAAGCCCATATCAAAAATGTTGAAGAAAGGACATAAAATGGAATGGATTGCAAAAGCCTTGGAAGCTTTTATATCCATCAAAAGGGCCATCAAAGAGGCTCCTATTCTTAAATCTCCAGTTTTTGCAAAGCCTTTTCAGATATTTTTGTTTGCTTCAATGCACACAATTGCTGTTGTTATGCTACAGAAGAATGATGATGGTCATGAATAGCCTATGTCTTTCTTTAGTAAGTCATTACAAGGGTCTGAATTGAAGTATGACATAATGGAAAAATAGGTATTTGCATTAGTAAAAGCTACAAAAGCATTCAGGCGATATCTTGTTGGAGCAAAGGTGATTGCTTATGTCCCTCATTCTACTGTCAAAGATATTCTGACACAGTCTGAAGTGACAGGGAAAAGATGCAAATGGATTAACAAGATCCAAGAGTTTGACATGGAGATACAGATCACTAAGCTAGTGAGAGGTCAAGGCTTGGCTAGGTTGATGGTAGAATCAAATATTGAAGCAAATCAGGTTTGTAATGTAGATGAAGGGATTGCAGTTGCAAGCATTGAGCACACTCCTTGGTATATAGATATCATGCATTACCTTAAATACACAAACTGTCCAGAAGGATTGAGTGACAGCCATAAAAGAACTTTGAAGTTGCAGGCATCTAAATATGTTTTCATGGATGGAGACCTATTTTGGAAGAATAGGGATGGTATACTATTATTGTGTCTGGACGAGTCTCAGGCCAAGCATGTTCTAAGTGAAATGCATGAGGGAGTTTGTGGAGGACATTATTCAACAAAAACAACTATACACAAAATTCTCAGGGCAGGTTACTACTGGCCTAAGGTTTTTAATGATTCTCTTACACATGTAAGAAACTGTGAAGCCTGCTAGAGGTTCTCTGGAAAACTGAAGTATCAAGGAGCTTTGCCACTTCGACCTTTGCAAGCTGATGCCCCTTTTCATCAATGGGTAATTGATTTCATTGGAGAGATACATGAAAGATCAAGTGGTGGACATAGGTGGATACTGGTGGCCACTGATTATTTTACCAAATGGGTAGAGGCAATCCCAACTAAATAGGCTACAAGTAAGGTGGTGACTAATTTACTGATGGACAATATTATCACCAGATTCGGTGCACCAATGAGGTTAATCACAGATAATGGGATGTGTTTCAGGTTAGATGAGTTCAAAAGTTTCTATGACACATATGGCATTACCATTTCTTACGCAGCTCACTACCATCCACAAGCTAATGGTCAAGTAGAATCTAGCAATAAGAGTCTTTTGAAGATTATAAGGAGGATGCTAGGATAGAACAAGAAAGCCTGGGATTCAAAATTAAAACTGGCTATGTGGGCTAATAGGATTACTGTGAAAAAGGCAGTTGGAAGGTCCCCATTCGAATTGGTGTATTGAGCACAGGCCAGGATGCCTTTGCAGAATTTATTACCAGTCTACAAGTTTTTCCTTTAGGAAGATTTGGATGTTCCTAAACCTATGGAGGAAAGAATGGAGCAACTTGCTGAACTTGATGAAATAAGGAGAGTGGCCCAAAGTCAAAACATGAAGTTACAGACACAGATGAAGTATCTATTTGACAAGAAGGGAAAGAATAGAAAATTCAAAAAAAGTTAATTGGTGTTGATGTGGAATGAAAGGTGTCGGGAGAAGGAAAAGCATGGTAAATTTGAAGCTTTGTGGTTGGGACCTTTTGTTGTTGTTGGAAAGAAGGGTGAAGACTCATACTATTTATAGAATATGGCTGATGAAGATTAGGAATTTCCTATTCATGGGCAATTCCTGAAGAATTTTTTCTCTTGAGAAACATAGAGGATTAAGGGTTGCCAGTGCATGGAGAACTCTTGCTTATCCTCTTTAAAATTATTTTCCATGCACAATAGTTTAGGATTTTATCCATCTCCATTTCACTTTCATTTTTCATTCATCTCCATTTTGCATTCAATTTCCTTCCATTCCATCATGCTTCATTTCCATTTCCATTCATTCCATCTATGCTCTCTGGTTTATCATTTTGTGTCTGGTCTGCTCACCCAAAGATCTGGATCCTTGCAATGATCTTACGATCATTCATCCCCAGACTGAGCCACTGTTGGAACTGTAAATTTCTGAACATTTTCACAAGTTTTCCATAACTTTGAGTTTCCATAGGAGTCCTTATCATAAGCACTAGGTTTTGTTTTCATATCATTCTGCTCACTTTTTGCCCATATTGAATCCATCAGGTCTTGCATAATCCACATCATGGTCTATATCGGCATGAGAATACCATTGACTCACTGACCCATTTTGCGTTTTCTACTGACATGAGTTTGTGTTGCCTATCGACAAGACTCATTTGATGTCACAGAGATCGAGGTTTGCATGCAGACGGCTTTTGGCAGGACATTTGCATTGTTTCAGCGACAGTGGAGGAATCACATTGGCAGGAGTTATACAATTGGGATGAAGTCTTATCGATTTCGTTATATCTCCCCAACTGACATTAGAATGGGCATATCGGCAAAGGAAATCATCTTCGGGGTAATTTCATAGTGAGTCTTTCTTGTCTTACCGACTTGTGCACAAATGTTCGCTTCGGCCAGACATGATGCTTTCGATGTGAAGTCATAATGAATCCACATTGTCACACCGACCGGTGGCAGGGAGATTCATATCGGTAAGAGTTGGAGCTATCGATGAAAGGTCTTGGTGAAGTCGAGTTGTTACACCGACCAACAACATAAAGGGATACGATATCAGTATGAGTTAAGGTTTTCGATAAGAGGTCTCGGCGATTGACCTTCGGTCTCGCCATTGGAAAACAATGAAGGACCTTGTTGGCATAAAAAAGATTTGTCTTAGCGACACTCAAGGATGGTTGAGGTGTTTCGATATAACAAAGTGCACTCTATATGAGATCTCCCCGATGTCAGTATGTTATAGTGACCCACATAAGATAGAAGGCTGCAT
The DNA here is from genome assembly GCA_007258455.2 of Sequoia sempervirens. Classification (NCBI taxonomy): domain Eukaryota; kingdom Viridiplantae; phylum Streptophyta; class Pinopsida; order Cupressales; family Cupressaceae; genus Sequoia; species Sequoia sempervirens. The sequence continues at coordinate 234,850,019 of VDFB02271358.1, forward strand.
AGGCGAGAGAACCATTATGTCACATTGACTCAAGATGAATGAAGATTTTTGGTGAAGCAAAATATAATCTATGAGATGTCTCTCTAAGATCTCAAGGTTATAGCGAAGTGGATGATGTGAGGAGACACATTTTGGTAAGAAAATCTCTTATGTCTCAGCGACTGGGAGATGGCGTTCAGGGTGACTCTCGGTATAATGAAGCATTATCTACATGATGTTTCCCCGACTCCATGAGGTCATAGCGAAATGCAAAGGAACAAACAGATGCTTCTTAACTTTGGTGTAACAAGTAAAGCGTTATAGCGGTATACAGGTGGTAAGTGGGCTCTCGATGAAACATAATGAAATCTGTATGATGTTTCCTCGACTCTGGCAGGTCTCGACAAAAGCAAATAAAAGGAGCGACAAGCGATTGAATTGCCTTTGACATAACTATCTGGTGTTTTGAAAAATGATTAACAAGAATTCAAACACTGTGGCCGACATGTAAATTGCTAAAATACCGTTGCTGGACGACATGATTTGAGCCTGAATTCTGTGGAAGGCCGACATGGGATCTCAATATGATATATTTTTCTGATGCTGGTGTATAAATTGGCATTTGGTAATTGTAAAAGGATCATCAGCTATTAGTTATTCGATATACAGTAGGCAAATCAGATGGATACAGTACAATAGATTAATCAGATCAGAGACTATGATGCATGTTTTCAAAATGGAGGTATTTATGAAAGCCAATTGATGTTGCTGCACATTTCTGGTATGAATTATCTATTGAATTTAATGAAAATATTACTAAGCTGTCTCCAAGGTGGATTCTTTCTGATTGTTTAAATTGATATAACAATTTTATATTCAATTCATTAGTGCACATTTGTTGTTTATGTGTGGTTAATCGATTGGTTCTTTCAAGCAAAGATTAAATCCTTTTAATTGATCACAATAATCAGAGAGATTCATTTGGATTGTTAAAGTAGAGCTTAGTAGTTATAGTATTGCATGTTTATACAAGTTGTAAACATAATGTACGCCAAATAATTTGAATTTTCTCCAGAGAGTGTTGCTCATCTTGATTTCATTTGACTCCGCATACCCAACAAGGCACTGGTCTCTGTAGTTTAATCATTAAGATTCATTTATTCTCTTTATATCTGTTAATTGAGCATTTTAGGATTTGGATCATAAGATTTCTATTGCTATCAAGCTTGGTTTTATTTGTTCACTTCCATTTTCCATTGTGGAAAAATCACTGCAAGAAAGATAATCATAAGTACATAAAGTCTGCTTCATTTAGTTAGGTACACCTGCCTAGGTCTAGCAGCACCTGAAGAGTAGAAGGTTGAGTTCTCTTGACCTTGTCTATTACCCTGAAGCGTATCAAGAGATTGGAAGCCTCTTGAGGCATCTTGCCTACATTTTTGAGAGCTAACAGGTTCTCATTCCCAAGATAGAAATACTAGGCCCTTTGTTGATTTCAAGCTAATTATTTGAAATATAATCTATAAGATCAATTCTAAGGTAATGAAGTAGTGATTTATTTTGATTTTACCTTCAATTATCTCCCTTACGCATGGGAGTTTTTCACTTAACATGGATGCTGGGATATCACTAAGAGTTTTGATTTAATGAGATAGTGCTTTGTTATTCGCAGCTTAGGATCTAGTCAAGTTCTATGTCAATTCGGGGTGTAAACTTGTGAAAGACATAACAACTATATGCTAAAGGGCTATAGGCAATACGCTAAGTGAGATGAAATACAAGCAATCCTAAAGAGGGTTTGCAACACTAAAATTTGATATAATAACTCATTTAAAATTTATGATAGGAAATAACACTATTCCTATGGGAATCACATATTCTGCTATAGGAACAAGGTGATCCATGACATGAACAAACCTTCCAACGACACGAATATAAATGATTTTTCTATAAAAATAGACTTATAACTATTTATTTTAACCACAAAAAAGAATGCAAAGAAATGTAACAAAATAAGTGTGTTAAAGTTTTTAAAATAATAATTAAATGAATTCACATTCGATAAATCAAATCTTTTCTCACAATCCACACCCACAAATCACATACAATTTGAGAGTAAGAAATTGCTACAAAATAACACATGAAATACTCAATGGAAAACCATATATAAAATAAACACAAAAATTAATAGAACAAGCTCCTCAAAAAGTGGGCCCTCCTCTTGGTCAGCTAGGTGGTCAAACAAGCTATTACAATGCTCTCCTTATCAAAATAGAGGTTATATTTCTGAAGCAGACATGTTTCTTAATAATTACATTTGACAAGCTATAGCTTATATATAATATTTAATGTTTAAGTCTAAAGAGAAAATTATGGTTATGTTGGCCTATGACCCATAAGCACAAAGCTATTTTAGGCTTGTAGCCAGTATAGTGTTTAAATAAACAAAAACAAACTTTAACAATTCCTTAGTTTATGACCATTAAAAACATATCGATATTAACCATGACCAAAATTAGGATTCACCTTTGAGCTGGAAATCCTTCACTCTTGGAATCATCTTTCAATTTGGATTAATATCCATACAAATCAATGACTATTTTGAATTTTTTTCAAGTAGATCAATTTCATATAAGTAAATAGTGGAAAAATAGGTAACCAAGGGTGGGTTAAAATGGATAAAATTGGGATAAAAAGGATTTAAGGATTAAAAAGAAGAGAAAGTTTTTATCCTATCATTCTCCCCCCAACTTAAGGATTTGCATGTCCTAATGCAAGATTAGTCACAAACCATGTTCATTGCTTAGGTGTTGATTTAACAGTCAATTTTGACACAATAGCCATTATCACATTATCCTAGGACACTATTAATTTGTTGTATCCATGCTCTTTGAGAGATATATGGGGTTCTTGTAGCACAATCAATTCCTTTTCTTCAGTCAACTAGAATAATTCATCTTTCAATATTTGAATTTCTTCATCCTGTTGTTGATTGATTGTAGTAACATCCTATAGTTGCCCTTGTAATTCTTGGGTTTCAACTTTAAAAGCTGATTGACCATATCCCATAAGAACTAGATTTTCTCTCTCTATTTTGAAATTATATTCTCATGTTATTTTTGCTCTGGAGATGGTGAAACTTGAAGAAATAGTTGCTCTAAATCATGAACCAATTCTTCATATTGGTTTCCCATAACAAGGGAAGTATTTGTAGTATCATAAAGCACTTGCTCATTGTGGTCCTTAAGTGGGTCCTCAACTTCCTATAGATCTTGTGTTTCTCAATTGTTTCTCTCATGGTTGCTAGATTATCATTTTATTTTCTTGTTTCTGAAAAAGGATTCTCACCTTCTTGTGCAAAAATGTCTACTTGGATAATATTTTCTTCTTCCATACAAACATGGGAATCATATTAAATCTTTCTTTCATTTATTGTTTCTTTTTCTTTTATCAAATTTTCCTCCTCTACTCCTGGCTCATGTGGTCCTTACCTTTCATGAGGTTTGTTGCTAAAATTTCCATATCAATGTCATTAGCCCCTTGCTTGGATCTAATTATTGTGCTAGCCACAATTGATAGGTTTATAAATTACAATTAGATTTAGCTCCTAAATTATGTTTTTTTTCTATATTTTATCTAGGGTATGAGGGGTGGATACTTCAATGGGTTTCTTAAGTTCAGACCTTGTGCTCACTACTTTAGGGGTTTCTTCATCTACAAGAATATTTCTATGAATTTAATCTATAGAACCTTCCTCATCCATCGACATATTTTCATGAACTTTGAGAAGTTTCTTATGGGTTTCAAAGGCTAAACTACATTGTATGGAAATCTAGGAGTGCATCTTATGAAAACTCCATGCAGTAGTGCCTTCAGTAACTTTCATTTCGATTAGGTTGCCTCAAAGACACGAACAACTATTTCCAAATGCGGAACAGACACAATTCATTTCCTACTTTGATCCATCTAAGAGAAACACATGTAAATTCAACAACAAGCATTAAAAGATTCTACTACACGAACCAACAGGCATGAAAGATGAAATAGAAAACTAGAACACAAAGATTTACGTGGGGAAAATCCTTTTAGATAAAAAAACCCACACTCCAAAGATCGGGCCATTGTATTATTCTGCAACAAACGGTTACAATACAATTTCAGGCTCTTAGCCTTTTCAAAGATTACTTCTTGTTCATCTGGATACAACTAGTAGCAAACTATTCCTGAGAGATCAAACAAAGCAATCAGGATCATGAGAGATTCCAACAGCTTGACTCTGCCTCTCAATCCTCTACTTTGACCTCATGGCTTCGGCCTTTTGGCCAACCACTCAGTCCTTACTCTATAGTTCTCTCTCTTTGGCTCTCAACTCTTCAGCTTTTTGGCTTATCAGCTTCCTGTTCTCTTACACCATCCAAAACATCCAATGCATACATATATGCATTCATTCTCAACAGTCAAAAAGCAAATCACCAACTTAGCATCATCATCGTAATGAAGATGTTTCCACTCTGGTGTAGATTTTTCCTTCCACACAGAAACAGTTGCAATGATTCACATTTTGCCTTCTTAGGTTGGTCCACATTGCACCACGTCGGACAATCTTCACTTGGTCAACATCGATCAACTTGTGTTGCATGTCGGTGAGACACTAGAAGTGTCTCCCCAATGCCACAAGACCAAATTACATATTGTCGCCAAGAGACATCTCCATCGGCAAGAGGTTCCACCGAGCTCATAAGTCATACCGAAACCCATTATATTCCTATCGGCATCCATCTATTGGCAAGAGTCTCCTCATCGGCATGATCGGCGAGACCTCTCACCGACCTCCAGTTGAACTCATCCGCCAATGCTATCGCTAAGACATCCAACTGTTTCCAAGACTAGCAGTTCAAACCCTACAATACTCAAGACACCCAATCAACTAGCTCTTGGACTCCAACTGCAAATCACTGATCAAACCAGAAACTAGGACCAAACTAGCTCCACCAGTTCAAACCCTACAATACTCAAGACACCCAATCAACATGATTCTATAGATAACAATCCAGAAGACAATCTGCAACAAAGACCAGGCATCCAACTGCAAATCACTGATCAACAAAACAACTGATTACAGCCTTTCAGGAAACCACATAGATCTCAACATGCTCTCATGCTCCATCAAGAATTCTGCTCCAACATCCATGATGTCCACCATTCAAGCAACAATCCTGTCATCTTCCACATGTGGAAGAAAGGTACAAAGCCAAGGTGTATAAGCATCATTCCAATGAACACAAGAAAAAAATCCCAGTGATATCTCCAACAAGATACTGCTACCACTTCACTATGCTCAAACACTATACAAAAGTATATCAACTTCAAAGCTTCAAATAGAACACAACAGTGAAGTCATTCTCCAGAAACAAGATAAACAACACCAGTTAGAACAACAATCAGACTGATTGCTCCCATCCAACTGATAAACCCACATGACTGAAAATAGCACCCATAACTCATGCTATACTATCCAATCTCACATACCTCACAGGTATCACCATTAGTAAACTTCTACCAATCCATTAACATCAAATACAAGTTCCAGTGTCAACCAGTCGAAGAAGACAAAACACATACAAGAACTCCCATTGCCTGAGAAATCCAGATCTGAAAGATCAAAAGGCATCGCAAGCTTACCAATACCAGCACAAAGAAAATGTAACCCTGTAGTACCAAAGAAAAATCCACAATGATATGCACAAACAACAACAACCTACCACAAGAAACATTTCTCTCACCACAAACCTTCACGGCCACAGAGAGAAACACTGCACATCATCTTCCTATAGAACATCCTCCTACATACACTTCTAACAGCTAGCTGTGTCAAGAATGATCTTCTTCACATCCCAAAGGAAAGCCTTAAAAACATCCATCCGTTCAATCACCAAGATCAAACCAACTTCTAATATCATGTAATCAATATGGATGTAAGTTTTTTAAAGAAGATCAAGCTAAAACATTTCCCATTTCAAGAAATCAGTCCATACATCATCTCCTACCAATTCTCATCAGTAAATGACATATCACAAAATCTCAAGGAGATAAAACAAACTGTACAACTTCCACTATGAATCCTCTAGAACCAAAAGTTAAGCTAATTCAAGATCCATCTCATGAAAGTGAACTTAATAAAACACATCTAAAAAATATAATGGGCCAAATACCTTTCAGATTAACTGCCGAGTAGACCAAGAGTGGGAACAAGAATACTCCTTCAAGATAAACAAGTCATCATGACTAATCCAAGAGCAATCTCCTCATAGATCTCTTATTGAACTCACATTCAACCAAGGTGTAGGCTTCTTAGACTTTCTACTAAAAAAATTTAATGAGAGTAACAAGCAGCAACACTTCTCTCACAAGAGAAAGATAGCCTTACCTTATTCTTCATGTATCCATGAGTACTACCAACCGATCATCCCATGCTAAACTTCAACTGCATTACTGCACTATCACAAAGTATCAAGCAAATAATCAAAGCACTCAATATATAAAGAATTACTAGACCACTGTCAAAGCTCCAAACATATAAACCAGGAACTTATCATGACACCATGATCTACATATCCCCATAGGAGATACCATGCTTCAAGTGACTCCACCATTGTCTCAAGTACAATGCACAATGCCAAAACTCCAGTGCACAAACAAGAGTATACCATGACATAAAGCAAATAGACTTAAGAACAACATCACCTGTCAAGCACCACCAACACCTTAGCCAAAGATTCCAAGCATTCTCCATGGTTCCAAGATGTTGCTCATCTTCAAATAATGTCCATGCAAATGTGAAATAACCCTCCTACAACAACAGGATCTAAAAGCTCTCCCTAGAAACATCTGCAACACCAAAGAAGACCATTCACCACCATGTGATGAATCCATAGTCATTGCTAGAGCTCCCACTAAAACGTGACACCCGAGCTTTCCAAGCATCATGACCAAAAGTTTTAGGTTCCCATAATTGACTATTCAGGTACTCAATAATATCCATCCTCTCATCTCAAAACAATCACACCAATGCACAAGTGACCACAGACAAGGCTAGTTAACAAATCTGCACCATCAATGAATCAACCTCGTGGATAAAGACAGTCCACATCCAAGTTATTTCACTGCAGCCAATGGGTAGCTAATCCACCAACCGCATAACTCATAGATCACAAACATCGAACATGCAAAACCGTTATCACATTGCAAACTGCAACACTGAGATATCAAAGAGAATAACCATGTAGACAACATGAATCAAACACTAGATCACACACTCTGATTTTCCAATCATGTCCACAACGAGCACCATAATCAAGAAACCCACAAGCATACCACAAGAATGCTAAGTGACAAAACACTTTCCAACACTCCCATGTAGAGAAAGAATCATACCTCCTCAAAACCATGCACCAAGCATGCATGCAGACCTGCAACTATCTCATCCAGCCACACCCCAAAAGGCCAGTGTCTAGACAATAGCTTAATAGCAACTCCACATGATCACAAGTTCTACTTAACCATGTAAAACCTGCAAAACCACAGAGCCATGCAAGTACAAATCATCCTTAGAAAGGAAACAATAGTTCAAAAGAATCCAGGCCCCTTTCAGGCCAACTTTAAATCACCACCATGTACATGCATTCAAGAAAGAGAGAAAGGATATTTTAGAAGCTTGCAAATCATCTAATGATTAACTCCATAGCCTTCAAGCATTCGAGGTTAACAGGAAACAGTTCTTTCCAACACCAGGAACCACCACCTAGCATAAGCACTCTCTTCCATGACTGAGAAACAATCTAGGATTCTTCATATTACCCAGGAGCCTATCACACAGACACCCAATATGAAAGCTTCACTGCTACACAACCAAGATGCATAGAAATCCACCTCATCCTCCAAGGTTATACCTCTACCAGTCAGGAGACACAGATCACAACATGATCAACTCCCTTTTTCCATCTTGACCATCCTTAAGCTGCATGTTGTCTCTGAATACCACAAGGTTTCCACTCATCAAAGGATCAATACATCAATCCATTCCTCCAGATTTCTTCCAACCCGTCAAGCTAAGAAATCTTCACAGGAGAAATATCCATAATCAACAACTCGAAGAAGGCTATGATACCACTTGTAAGGAAATCTAGGAGCGCATCTTATGAAAACTCCATGTAGTAGTGCCTTCGGTAACTTTCATTTAGATTAGGTTGCCTCAAAGACACAAACAACTATGTCCAAATGTGGAACAAACACAGTTCATTTCCTACATTGATCCATCTGAGAGAAACACATGTAAATTCAACAAAAATCATTAACATATTCTACTACACTAACCAACAGGCATGAAAGATGAAACAAAAAACTAGAACACAAAGATTTATGTGGGAAAAATCCTTTCGGATAAAAAACCCCACACTCCAAAGATCGAGCCATTGCATTATTCTGCAACAAACGGTTACAATACAATTTCAGGCTCTTCGCCTTTTCAGAGATTACATCTTGTTCATTTGGATACAACTGGTAGCAAACTATTCCTGAGAGATCAAACAAAGCAATCAGGATCACGAGAGATTCCAACAGCTTGACTCTGCCTCTCAATCCTCTGCTTTGACCTCATGGCTTCGGCCTTTCGGCCAACCACTCGGTCCTTACTCTATAGTTCTCTCTATCTGGCTCTTGGCTCTTCAGCTTTCTGGCTTATCAGCTTCCTTTTCTCTTACACCATCTAGAACGTCCAATGCATACATATATGCATTCATTCTCAATAGTCAGAAAGCAAATCACCAACTCAGCATCATCATCATAATGAAGATGTTTCCACTCTGGTGTAGATTTTTCCTTCCACACAGAAACGGTTGCAATGGTTCACGTTTTATCTTCTTGGGTTGGTCCACATTGCACCACGTCAAACAGTCTTCACTCGGTCAATAGTGATCAACTTGTGTCGCATGTCGGTGAGACACTAGAAGTGTCTCCCCGATGCCACAAGACCAGATTACATGTCACCAAGAGACGTCTCCATTGGCAAGAGGTTCCACCGAGCTCATAAGTCATATTGAAACCCATTGTATTCCTATCGGCATCCATCTGTCGGAAAGAGTCTCCTCATCGGCATGATCGGCGAGACCTCTCACCAACCTCCAGTTGAACTCATCCACCAATGCTATTGCTAAGACATCCAACTGTCACCAAGAGGCTATATCGAGGACTTCAAGTCATACCGAGCGCTAAATAATAGTCGGCAAGACTATCACACTTCGCCAAGACTTCAGAACGAGCTCTTCATGTTATACCAAAACATTAGTCGGTAAGACATATCATTTTCACTGAGACGTTACTCCAAAGTCTCAAGACATACCAAACACCAAGTAGTCACCAAGAGTCATACTGACCTTAGGATTTCCATCGGCAAGACAATTGAGTTTGCCAAGACATCACCTCGAGTCTATCTTGTCGGCCAGACTTACTGCTTTCGCCAAGACTTCATACTGAAGCCTTTAAGTCACATCGATGTGTTCCACTGTCGGCAAGAGAATCAACCTTCAACAAGACTTCTTACCGAGGCTTCCATGTTATCCAAAAACAACTTTTTGCCAAGAGTCACACCGAAGACATCTGATAATTAGCAAGACATTTGTCTTTCACCGAGACTTCATACCGATCGCCTTATGTTACACCGATGACCCCTAACACTGTCACTGAGACATCTCCCAGTCGCCAAGAGATCATGCCGATAGGAACAAGTCATACCGATTTCTTCATCGGCCAGACAGACTGAAGGTCATGTCAGTATCGGCAAGACTTCTTGTCATCTCTGAGACTTCTCACCGAGACCCTTGAGTTACATTGACGACCATAGGTGTATATCTATCAGCAAGACTTACCTTGTTGGTATGAGACATACCGACTGTCCAAGACTCTCCCCGACACCGCTTGTCGCCTAGAGTCACCAATATCCGATAGCCACCAACTGTCAGCCAGAGGTCTCCATGCAGTGAGTGGTTACAACGACGGTTTTATGTCACACCGATAGACTCCACAGTGAATGTGTTCGAAAAGACTTCTGCAAGGTCACAGTGACCAGAATATTTCACAAGGTTCCCAAACTGCCAGTCGGCTAGACCAAAGAAATGTTACACCGAATTTTCTCTTACATAGGTTCCAGCATGGCATGCCTTTTTCCCTGACTACACCATCTCAAATGATTCCCCATGCTACAAAAAATACTTCTATATAGGTGTTAAATCCTTCACCTTGTTGGACCCTATGGGTTAGAAGGATTATCTTGTTTGTGGTAATCCAATGACTTCGTCAATTGTCTGAAAAGTTACTGGAAAAGGAATACCTCTCATAGAAGCTTGGCTATTGTTGAAACCCATGGTGAAATTTTTAGCTATATGGTCATTAAATCCACACAATCTTCTGTAGTATACATGCAACATGCTTTCCTAAAAATATTATATGCTACCTTGCTAGCTTTTAATATTATGATATCTATTGGCTCACGATAAGTATAATTTCCACCCATACTTTGCAGTAGGAAGTTTGTGTAATCAAAATGGCTATATTATGAAAGTTAAATTTTACCATAGATAAACAAGATGAAAAAATGGAAATAAAAGTTGTGATAGTTTAGAGGTCACTATGGATAAATAGGATGAAAAAAATGGAAATGGTTAGAGGACTTGGATTTGATAGTTTATAGATTCGACATATCTAACAATGATGTCTATGAAATGGGATATAAATGCATGAGACTCATTTATAGTATTGTTTTAGCAGTTTCCTTCCCATAGGCTGAGGTATGATATCGTCCTAGTTCATTCCATTAATTACTTAAGAAAAGAAACATATTTAACAATGTTTAAATGAATATAAAAATACAATAGTTACCAATCCACAAAAAATAATCTGACATGGAATAAAAAAAATCATTGATGTGGCAGGAAATTCGCTAAGAAAATGTAGGCATGGTAGTAAGAGCATGATGATAATGCATGAGAATCACATTAAAGATGACAATCTATAAAAAGTGACGATAGTGAAGGAGTTACCCAATAATTAATGAGATTGTGCCAACCATTCAATCTTGATCATACTGCTATGCTGACATGGAATGAGAAAAGAATGTGAACAAAACCAACGTGGTGTACAACAAACCACTAGGGAAGTCGTCATGTAGGTGTAGTGTTGTAAAATTGCACCCCATGGAAATTTCACACTTGCGCATTTAACCTATCGCATTTATGGTGCCCAACATCATTTATGACAAGATTAGGTTATGAGTTGGAATTTCAAAATTTAGACTCCATAATGGACAATGATGAAGCGTTAGGAGTCTGTCACCTTATTTCTCACAAAGTTGTGAGTTGAATGCCTATGTGGCACACAAACATTTGTGCGGTGCGCTAGCACCCCCAAAATTTTTGAGTTTAAATGAGGGAATCTCATGAACTTTTCCCATGACACACATCTTCATGGTAGAATCATGAGTGTAACGACTCCTACCCATGCAGCTTCACAAAACTCTCTTTCAACTTCATTCTCATTCTTTCTTACCATTTTTCTCTCCAACTTGCTTTCTCACTCTCTTCTCTTCTACATATCTTCTCTATGACAAAGTTCTGTCAGATTCACATCTTGTCAACAACCAAGGCTCTCTTGCAAGCATTCAATGTATCGTCTATCAAGCTAAGAGGGAACCATGGACTATTGGTAACTCTCTCTTGTTCCATTATCTTGTCTTATCTATTTGAAAGCATACTTGTCTCATCTATTTATTTTGTGATATGGGTTCTCCTCCATAGCGGGGTTTGTCTTTATTGCACGTCTCATCAATTTTGTTGCACATCTTGTATATTTTCTATCTATTTGGCTACCCATGGAGGTGAAAATGACAAAACATGGGTTTGACTGAGGCAAGCCTCGAAACAACCCCAACAGCTTTCCTAGTCTCGGTTGTGTGCAGGTTTCCATATTTGAAGAGGTGTATGCTTGCTATCTTTTTGGTTTTCAACTCCTGATTTGATAGGGATGATAGTGCAGGTTGCAAACATCCACATGACATGCTGGAATTTGTTGACCGTGAATCTATCTTCTCGTGAGTAGAATCTATGAGTTTCCCTCTTTTTGTTTCTGTAATATGTTATCAATTTCTATTATTTCACAATTTTATCTTATTAGTTTAGCATTTCCTTTCATTACATTTTTGCAATCTCTTTCATTTCAAACCCTATTGCTAGAGCTTTGTACATTGAAGTGACTGAGGGCTATTTTATCCCTTTAGACCCGATTTGTCTTGGGACTTGGGAGTAGAAAATCCCCTCCAAATTTTGGTGAGCCTGATGTGAACTCAAATCATGTCAGATCTTTTTGTTCAAAACTTTAATGCTTTTAATAATGCTTTTTCGAAGGAATATTTTGATATGTTGGATGATGCCCTAGATTGTTTCTTAGAGTCATCTCCCTCTATCTATAGTTCTCTTGAACAAAATTCTTCATCAAAACCATCTACTTCATCTACCCAAGTCAAAGATTTTGTGAATATAGTTGTAGTCTCTATAGATCCTCAAAGGCCTCAAAGACCTATCATTTACATGCTTTAGCTAGCCCATCTCCAAAAAGAATTCATTCTATTTGTGGGGTTCTAGTCTCTAATGACTCATCAGACCTTTACAAAAGATTCTTGAAATCCACAGCTCCCTATTACAATGAGGTAGTTCATACATACAATACTAGAAGGAATCAACAAAATCTGAATCAACCTACTTCCATCCCTACTTGTTTACCACCTTCTTAACCAAGTCTCCCTCCAACACCTAAACCTGCTGCTAAAGCACTTGGTGATTACGATCTTTTTGAGAAATTTCACATTACTACTACCAAGATCTCACCATTGAATTTTCTTTAATCTACTTTGATTTATCAAGGTATGCTTAAAGAAGCTTTGCAAAATATTTTCATGCCTTCTTCTGCTAGGCTAACAAATGTTAATGCACTAATGGCTCATATTCATGTGGATTCACTAAATATTATGTTCTATTCATAGGAACTCTTACCCTTGGAAGTACAAAAGCAAGCAGATCCTCTAATGATTATAGTTAAAATTAATAACATTGGTATCATGCATGCTCTTGTTGACATCGATTCAACTCTCAACATATGTAGCATTGAATTTTTACCTAAGATTAAAATTGATTCTTCTTCTCTTGTTGCTTCTTTGTACATTCATGGATTCGATAATACTGGTCGACAAGCCCTAGGCATGATAATCTTATCTTTGAGGTTGGGACTCGTTACCATACCCACCTAGGTTTATGTTATGCTAGGACCTTTAATTACCTTACAATATTATCTTGGGTAGACCCTAGATTTGTGAAATGGAAGTTTCCGGTGAGGCCTCAATTGCTTCTACTCTTAAAAATTGCATTCCTTCGCTATCTTATAATGCATTGACATCCTCTTTGGCAATGCCTACTTTGAAGACTACTCCTAAGACAAATGTTCCTAAAGAAGATCGACCTGAAGTAGAGAATCCTAAGTCCACCCCTTCTACTTCTTCTAAATCAAATGCATGCTTAGATGATGATTGGGGGTCCTTGGACTTTACCAAATTCTTTATTGGAAAGTACAAAGTTGACCATATCCATCTGGACATTCCAACAGTCTCATATACCTCTGTCAAGAAATCCGATTGTCCTCCTGCTAGGGAAAGTGATAGTGCTTTTGCTAAGGAGAGTCATTGTACCCCTACTGAGGAGGATAATCATGCTTTTTCCAAAAAGGTTAATATTTTTTGTCCCATTAAGAAAGATGATTGTGATCTTGTAGAGGAGTATGATCCTCGTTGCTAGAGTGATGATCTCTATGTAGATCCTCCTCCTTAGGATTTTCAAACACGTTACAACCTTGGCTTCAAAATTATCTCTAAGCATGGTTATGGACATAAGGGTTGTGGGTGTAACAAACAAGGCATTCAAGTCCCTATAGAATGCATACCTCGTAAGCGTAATTTGGGTCTTGGTTGTTCTCATGCATAGTCTAAGCAAAAACCATGTTGGAGTGTCAACATGATTTGTGCGAACCTCTCAATCTAGTTCATCATGAATTGATTGAAAGTAAAGTAGAATCTAACAAAGTTCCTCTAGATGTTTTCTCTTTGGAGGAAGTGCTGGAAGAATTCTTAGGTGTTTACTCTCACTTTCCTTCTTATCACTATAAACGACGATTCCCATATCGATTAAACAAATAAGCATACTTTGGAGAATCCATTATGAGTATTGATGAGAAGGCCCTTTTGTCTAATGTGGATGATGATGCTCCTATTTACTATCCTAAAGATAGTAGTACTCTCCTCAAGGGGATACTATTGATGTTCTAATGGATCCTAAGTCTTCTAAAAAGGTGATTAAAATTGGAAAGTTCCTTTCTCTAGAAGAGTCTAAACAACATTTTGATTTGTTATATTCTCATCCTGATATCTTTGCTTGGTCATACGAGGAAATGCCTAGTATTGATGAATCTATAATAGTTTAGAATGTCATCCTATGTCCTGATGCTAAGCCTATTAAACAAAAGATTCGAAAGATGAATCCCAATGTTGCTTTATCAGTCAAGCTTGAGATAGAGAAGCTTTTAAAACCTAGCTTTTTCTGTCCTATTGAATACTCAGTTTGGATATCAAATATCATTGCTGTCAACAAGCCTGATGGCCTTTTTCACATTTTTATTGACTTTCACGATCTCAATAAATTTTATCTTAAGAATGATCTTCCATTTCCTAATATTGATATGATTGTAGACTCGATTGTAGGTCATGTGTTATTTTTTTTAATGGATGGCTTCTCGAGCTATAATTAGATTCATATTAACCCAAAAGATTAGTATAAGATAGCCTTCACTACACCTTGGGGTACTTTTTGCTATGTGGTCATGTTGTTTGGGTTAACAAATGTTGGAGCAACTTACCAATGAGTGATGACTCTCATCTTTCATGACTTCATTCACAAAATTCTAAAAGATTACGTCGATGAAATCTTGGGTAAGTCTATGAATCATCAAGATCACATTTAAAATCTTCACCTTATCTTTGAAAGGCTTTGAATCTATAAGATGACACTAAATTCTCTTAAGTGCATCTTTCGCATAGATGTAGGATAGATTTTGGGATTTATCGTTGCTCACCATGGAATTGAAGTTGATACAAATAAAATTGATGCAATTGTTAACATGCCTCCTAAAAACATCTCTCAACTACATAGTTTACTAAGGAAGATTCAATAAATTCATAGATTTGTGTCTCAATTGGTTAACTGTACCCTTCCCTTCACACGTCTATTGAAGAAAGCTATTCATTTTCAATGGGATGATGATTATGAAAAATATTTTGAGTCAATCAAGAGTTATTTAGCTAATCCTACTATCTTAATGCCAACTGTACAAGATAGACCCTTTATCCATTATATCTCTGCATCACCTCATGCCCTAGCAAATTTACTAGCTCAGTACATGATGATGATGGTAAAGAAAGAGTGGTCTACTACATTAACTGTATTCTGGTCAATTATGAAACTCACTATTTTGTCATGGAGAAATAATTTCTTTCTCTCTTTTTTGTAACACAAAAGTTATGACATTATCTTCTTCATGTTGGAGCCCATGTCATTGTGAAGAACGACCTTATTAAACATCTATATACTAGAATTGATCTTTCTAGAAGGTTGGTGAAATGGGTAATGTTGCTCTCTGAGTTCAACATCAAGTTTGTAACTCAAAAAGTAGTTAAAGGTCAAGCTATTACTGATCAATTGGTAGCTTCTCCCTCATCTCACTCCTTCCCTAATTTGGACTTGTTTCCAAATGAAAACCTCTTTGCAACAAACAATGAACCTATATGGGAGATGTACTTCGATGGATCGATGAGATGTCAAGATGGTTCTGAGGTAGGTGTAGTTTTAGTCTCACTTGAAGGCAAGGCTGTTCCTCTATCCTTTCAATTAGAATTTAATTGCACTAACAACATCACTAAGTATAAAGCCCTCATTGTTGGCTTGCATACCGTGATGGACTTGAACATTAAGCATCTTTGTATTCATGGTGAATCTGAACATATTGTAAATCAAATTATAGGAGCGTATTAAGCCAAGAAGAATAAGTTGTCTTAGTATCAAAATTTGGCCTTATCCTTGCTTGATCGTTTCTCTTCTTTCACAATAGTTAGTGTTCCTAGGAGAGAAAATTGACACATAGATATATAATGGTGAGTTCAACCTCCCTTGTGTCTTCAGATGATAGCATAGAAGAATACCACTTTGTGGTCTACATTCTCCACTCTCCTACTATCTCTGATCAACCTGGACCCGATGTTCTAGTGTGTGCTCACGTAGAATTGAGGGAATGGTATTCTCACATATAAACTATATGAAGACTAGAAATTTTCCTAATGATGTGACTAGAAAATATCACACTTGGATAAGGAAATTTTTAGTCTAATACATTATACTATTTGATGTTCTCTATCAAAAATATTATAATGGTTTTCTTCTTTGGTGTCTCACTAAGGCAAAAATACCCCTTGCCCTTCAAGAAGCCCATTCAAGCTTTGGGTGTGAAAATTTTGGTGGTAAATCCCTGATGTGTAAACTGATTCACATGGGATTCTTTTGGAAAACAATGGAACAAGATTCATTTTCCTTTGTCAAGAAGTGTTTGTAATGTCAACAACATAGTAATCTAATTTGGACTCCCACTCAAGAGCTTCAAAATCAAACCTCTCCTTGCCCGTTTATGAAATGGGTGTTGGATATTCTCAGAAAAATATCACCTCCTTCTAAAGGACATAATTCGTCATTACTGCTACTAATTAATTTACAAAATGGGTTGAAGTTGTTCCACTTTAATCCATGAATGCTGAAGCAATTTGTAGCTTTCTTCTAAATAATATCATTGCTCATTTTTGATTGCCTTCCACTCTTGTTTTTGATAATGGTACTTCGTTAAGAACAAAAAGGTGAAACAATTCCTGGAAAAAATTAATATTGAGCATCATTTTTCTACACCATACTATCCTCAGTCTAATGGCCAAGTTGACGTGTCTAATAAAACTCAAGTGAGTTGATTATCTGAAAAATAATGAATAAACACGATAAATATTGGCATACTCAATTAACATATGCCTTGTGGGCCTATCATATGAGTGTTCATATGGCTACTGGTACAACCCTGTATAACTTCATGTATGGTGTCAAGGCTATCATTCCTTTAGAGCTAGAAATTCCATCTTTGCAAGTTACCCTTAAAGGGTTGATTGATGATGAAACTTACCATTCTGATCATTTGTATCAGCTCGAGTTATTTGATGAGTACCGATTATAGTTCCTTGAACATCTCCAAGCTTATCAATGATATGTTTGTAAACATTACAATCAAAGTGTTCTTTCTTGAACTTTTAAGGTAGGTGATCTGGTTCTCTTTGAGAATTAGAGAAATGTAATTATGTTGCTTAATCAAAAGGGGATGTTTAACCCTAATTGGTTAGGCCCTTACATAATCATCTCCATGTATGGTTTGGTGCTTATGGACTATCGTCTATAGATGGAATGCCTCTAAAAGAACCTGTCAATGTGGTCCATCTTTGTCAATACTATGCATAGTATCTACGTGGCATATGCATGATGCTCATCCCTTAGGGATCACAGTTCGCGCACTATGACATACATTCATTAACACATTATCTCTCCATTTTGTGTTATGATGTAAAAATGTGTATGTAATTAATTTATTTAATTAAAAATTATATCTACATATGTTTTATTATATATACACATATTTTATTGTGTCATGTATGATCCATGCGTTATATTTGATTAAGTCTTTTGATTAGGAAATTAGACCATTATTGAATATTAATTAAGGGTATGTGCAGGATCATTGTATGCCAAACAAGCCCTTAAGTGGCAATGAAAATTCAGAACAATTAGAGTTAGGCAACTTGATGTAAAAATTTGAATAAGTTATCTATATTATTTCAAAAACATGTAAAAATAGATTCTGTGGGAAATTGATGTAGTTTCTAAACTACTAGGTTTATTTTTTTAAAAACAAAATCTATTTGGTGAAAATTTAAAATTTCAATGCAGTATTACTTAAATTTCA
>VDFB02271358.1:234868289-234917911 GCA_007258455.2 Sequoia sempervirens
AACTCTTTTTGGATCATATTCACTATGTACATGGGATCAATGAGTATTCCCCTTTTCGGGTTTCTGCAAACTTGATATAAAGAAGACCATCGAGTGTAGTTATAGAAGAATCAATATATGTAAAAGAAATGTCAAACAAAATATTGGTTTTTCCTTTATGATTTTGAGTATTAATAATGTTTATAAAGATGGAAAAATCATTATCATCTTCTTCATTATCAGGCTGAACAAAGTTTGTTGAATGAATTGGCAATGGGCTTGTAAATACTTGTAAGTATTGATTAGGTGAAAAACCAATTTATTTACTTGTCACAGGTCATCCAACCGGATTTGATTTTAGAATGGAGGTCTTGCACTCTTGCTTATAATATGCTTACATCTTTCCATATCATGTCGAAAGTGTGCCAAATAGATATTGAAAAATGTTTTGTAATTAAAAGTTTGGTGGGGTAAAGGCTTTAATTCTGTTTTGAATATGACTAATTGGAGGAAGTTGAATCATATTCTTGTTTAACAATTGCAACATGATCACATGGAGAGAATCAAACAACTATGAAAATTTCCTATCTCATGGCCTAAATTTGTATCTAGAGTTATGTTTACAGTAGTTACTTCTGTCTCAATATTATGAGCAGTTTGACATGAATGTTTATCAAGTAATGAATATTTTTTTTTTCTTTTTAAATGATTGATAGTTGTTTTGAGGCATGACTTATATGATTGATCAATAGGAGCCTATGAAGGGGTACCTTCATACCAACTAATCGATATTCGATAATCATGAAGGGTTATACAAAAACGTGTTAAGGATGGATATTTCATTAGCAATTTATTATCTTGAATATTAGGTTGTAAGTTACTTATAAACACCATTTGAATGTCAACATCTTGAAGACTATAGGAGAATTTCAAATAAAGGGATTAGTATCATTTCATAAAGTTTTTTATTTTCTCTTTAGGTCCTTGATTACAATGAACTAAATTTGTTAATGTAACTTGAGGACTAATGTTCACCATGCTATGTTCATTAACAGTTGTGTAAAGGAGGTACTTGACACAATGAACAAACCAATCCAAGGCCATATCTTTCAATGATCTAGAAAAGAGTTTCACTATGAGTGAATCTTCAAAAATAAAGTCTCTACACAAGGTAGTAAAAACTAACAAATGGTTATTAGGATATTTTTACCATTGTACTTTCCAAAGTGAGGTATTTCAATGTTTTGTAGTATAGGTGTATTTAAAATAGTGAACATTAATGAACTATGTGTAAGGTATTTTGGATGTTTACTATTGGTTTGATTTTAGTTTAAGTTTGAAATTTGTTGTTGTAATAATGTCATGCTTTAAAAAAGTTGATTTATCACAAAATCATTGGGCCACATGTTGTGAGAGTTTTCAAGTATGGTGAACTAGTATGGAGGAATGGTGGGATATTATATTTCATGTTTAGGAGGGGTGATGAATATGGAGGTGTTATAGGTGAAGGGACAAAACTATTATAATTTCCACTAGAAATTCCTAAGCTTGAGTTTAAACCATTGTTATATTCCATCATTGATGCTATGATTGGAGGTGTAAAGTTGGGAATAGAAGGCATTATTGTGGGAGAGGAAACTTATTTTCCAAAAGGATTTTGAGCATTAGTCAAAAATTTTGTGAAACTAGCTACCAAATGAATATTAGAATCTACTATATTAGCTAGGCTATGTAACACTTCTATCCCTTCCTAATCATTTACCAACTTCCCAATGCTATCCAAAAGAGGGATTGCTTCTCCATCCAAAGGTTCAATGCTTAAGAATTGTTGAATTCATTGTAGGTCTTTATCCAATTATTCTAGATTACCATTGGGGACCTTAGAAATAACATATGCCAAGTCCACATAAATGTTAGGTTACAAAAAAGACATGGGTAATGTAGGACTAGGGAGGGAATATAAGATGGATTGGGTAGACATAATGCGTTGAGTGAAAGAGTTATAAGAATCAAGCTCAACATTGGCTATGATTGCAACATAGGAAGCCATAAGTCTACAACTACATCTCACGTGTGTATTAGTGAAGTGACACAAGGTCATGAAGCTCATAAATTTTCTACAAGATTCAAAACAATTTAATGCTAATGCCTGATTAAATATAAAAACAAATCAATCTAATTAAAATCAAACAATATAAATGAAAATAGTATAAAAATACCCTAGTTTTTTTTAAAAATCCAACAAAACCCTAGTTTTTAACAAAAATTAATAAAATTCTCTAATTTTTAATCCAAATACATAAAAAACACTATTTTTAAGTGAAAATCCATTGCAAACATTCAATTTTCATCAAAATCCATGCTAAACTCAACTTTTTCATAAAAAATCTACCAAAAAACCCTATTTTGAAAAAAATCAACTAAAATTAAACAAATCTAATTGAAAATTTGATTAGAGCAAATAAAAAATCAAGAATTTTACCTATTGGAGATGAATTTGAAATCGGATATTTGATTTGCGCTTTCCACTGTGCGCCCGCCGTGGTTAAGGCGAATGAAAATGTGAAAATGAGTTTTGGTCACCCGAAATAAAACATATATATATGTCAATAAAATTGGATATCCGATTTGGATCGGATATCCGATTCTTAAATCTAAGTTTTTGCTCTACCTCGGTAGTCACCCGAGCCCCAAAAAGTCAACTCAACATTTTCGCATTTTTGAGTCGTAGAAACACGTATTTTTTTCTCCATTGCCACTTTTTGGAATACCATGATCCTGCACATGCCCTTAACATACATCCCATGTGTGTTTATTAGATCATGATACCATCTAATCTAAACATATATCCATAAACATAAAATCCATCACATAACCATACATGAACATAAAACATACACATAAGAACACCAGGATGCTGCACAAAATCCTCATATATGTATATCAAAATTTCATGTACATGTATCACACCACTATAGAAAAATGTGGTGAATATATATCTATATGTGCTTGTACAACAAATAATGCCATACAAAACAATATAATCCATATACAAAATTTGGAATTTGCAAAATGGGCCTCTATCCCCGTAGTGCATGGCTCCTTGATTTCTCTGGTGCTGGCAGTGGTGGATACTGAATTGATGCCATAGACTGTGATCAATGTGATCACGAAATGGAAATACTCTACCACACTCCTTGAAACTCCCCTCATAGCTTGGCTGCCTCCTCCTGTAGTCAAACCTCCCACTCATGAGCCTGTCATAGTTCTTCCAAAGCTACTACACCTAGGGATCCATGCTCGGCCTCACTGCGTTTGACTTCCTGCTGAGGTCATCAAGCTAGATTTACAAGGCATCACGTGCCATTATGGCACTCTCTGGCTATGCTACTTCTTGGTCTCACCCAGCTAGTACAGTGCAAATCTCTATCAAGCGCTAATCTTGATGCCCGATCACTGTGGTGAGGTCAACAACCCTTTGAATAGTCTCCACCTACTCCTCCTCATAAGCAGTCCTTAGATGCATGATAGGCTCGAAGATATGGGAATGTCACACTGTTGACGTTGGCTTGTACACATCTAGGATTCTCCCTTGGATAGGCATGATTGGGGCCACCTCAGCAATACACCACTAGATGAAGGTGATCCACTCCAATAATCAAGTGAATACCTTTGATGTGGTTTTCTATGCCTTCTAGAACTTCAAAAAATCCGAGTTGGATATTCTTCCTCCTCTTATTAAGATTTAGAGCTAGATGATCTCTCCTCAACTTCTTATCTATCTAGGGGCTTCAATTCAACTTTCTTAGGTGTAGAATGAGATTGAGTCATATCTTCTTATTTAATTTATTCTAGTTGCAATGTAAGAGAAGACTTAGTTTCTCTTAAAATAACACTTCTACTATATATTACCTTCTGTGCTATAGTATCCCAAAGATTGTATCCTTTCACACTATAGCTATATCCAATGAAGATAAATTTCACAACCTTTTTCCCCAACTTTGTTCATTTCTCCTTTCGTACGTGTGCATATGCATCACAACTAAAAAATATAAGATGTCTCAATGAAGGCTTGTGACCCAACAATGGCTCTATAGACGTCTTATCAACAATAGTTGATTTAGAAGACTTGTTAATTGGGTAACAAGCAATGGAAAAAACTTCAACCAAAAACCTTTGTTCCAGACCAACACCACCCATAATATTCCTAGCCTTCTCCATCAGTGTTAGTTCATTCTTTCTGCAACTCCATTCTTTTGTAGAGAATACATAGTTACTTTTTTTTTTAGAATGTTGCAATATTTACAAAATTTATCAAAGTCATTAGAGAAATATTCGTCACCATTATCAACCCTCAAATATTTTATTTTCTTTCTAGTTTGCAACTAAACCATTACTTTAAATTCTTTAAATCAATTGAAAACTTTAGATTTACTCTTTAGAAAATATACCCATGTCCTACTATAATCATTAATAAATGAAACATAATTTGTGGATTTTCCAATTGAAGGAATGTATAAATGACCAAACACATCATAATGAATAAGATCCAATACACTACAAGGTTTATGAGAGCTTGAGTAAAACTAAATGTTGTTTTGTTTTCCATGAATGAAATTCTCACAAAAATCAAAATAAAGATTACAAATAGACAAGGTCCTTCAATAAGGTTTTTATTTTTCAAGGTCCTTAGACAATTTTCTCCAATGTGGCCAAGTTTCTAGTGCCATAATAGTCTTTTCTACAAGTAAATTTGATTCAAAAGAAAGAGAACCCTTGGGTACCTAAAATCCATGACCATCCACTGAAGATGAAACCCTTACCTCTTCCAACGAAGTAGCCGCAATATTGCTTTTCACAAAAGCACTATTGCACTCAATAGTGCATGCATCAAGTTTATACAACGTGTCGTATCTAAAAACTCTAGCAATCACCATAGCACATCTAACCATCTTGTATGTTGCATCAGAAAAGACTATTTGCACACCTGCATCTATTAGTTTTCTCACATATATCAAATTTCTTGCTAATCTAGGGATATGTAACACACCACTAATCCTTCTATTCTACCATCAAAAAACCTAATTTAACTTTACCATGTCCAACAATATTTAAACAAAAATCATCACTTAAGTACACCTTACCTAAGCCATCAAATTATTCATATTCAAAAAATTAATCTCTATTAGAGGTCATATGAAAAGATGCACCTGTTCCAATTAACCATGCATTATTACTCGTATGAGTGGATGAAGCTGCAATGAATGCATCATCTCTTCCTTCTCAGATTCAAAATCAGAATCAAATATCTTCTTCTTCTTTTCTTTTTTTTCACTCCTTACATAAGTGACCAAGCTTACCATATTTCCATCAAATAGCTTTAAACTTTCTAGTAGATTTGTATCTCCCCTTGGATTTGGATTTATTATGCTTCTCATTCTTCTTGCCTTTTTCCTTAGGTATCCCATGAACATTTAGAGCCTCCTTGGCACTGATGGATACCTTCCTCCTCATCTCTTCAAAGAGAAAATAACTCACCACATCTCCAATATTCAAGATAAAAAAGTAATCCCTATAGACATAACAAGAGAATCCCATAAATTAAACAAAGCACATAGTAAGATTTGACCTAATTAACTAAATAATATAATAATAATAATAATATGACTTAATTAAGAGTTAAGATAGCCACAAGTTGACTATTCATAACTCTATGTATACTAATATTAAGTGTGTAGCACACCCCCTCTTTAGAGAAGCATTTTCCTCAATACTAATCAAGTTCAGATGCTTCTAAATGAAGTCCTTGTCCTCCCATGTGACATCTTCAATTGGTAAATTATTCCATTAGATGAGATACTAGGTGACGGTTCTAGTCCTTAGCTTCCTTGTGTGTCTCTGAATAATAAACTCTAGTTCCAATATGATTTTTCCTTTTTCATTGAGCTCATGTAATATTGTTTGAGTAGGTATATTGTTCCCAATTACCTTCTTCAAACAAGAAACATGAAAAACTAGATGTATCTTTAAATTTTTGGTGGTAATCTAAGCTTGTAGGAAACACTACCTCTCTTTTTCACTATTTAATATGCGCCATAATATTTTAAGGGATTTTTTTTTATCTATCACTTTAGTGATATTTACTTGTAAAGCTACAATCTCAAGAAAACCCAATCCTGAACATAAAAAATATTTCACTACAATACTGGTCTGTTTGTTGCTTCATTTTATTTGTGCCATGGATAGATTCTCTTTAAGTCATAAAATTAATTTTTGTTGATGAAGTATTGGTTCCTCTTCAATGTGAACTCTTGGTGACACCTTTGATGCTAATATGATGGAAGGAGGATGATATCCATACAATGTCATAAATGGAGACATTTCTGATGAACTATGGAAGGAAGTTTTATACTAAACAATGGTGAAAATGGTGGAAAGCTCTATGGCCTAGGTTATAGAACACCACTATTCTCCAATTGTCACCCAAGTATTTCCTAGGATCCCAAATTAGATTGACTATCAGCCCAAAGGGTGAGTCAATTCTCAACAAGGAAGACCTGGGGGGGTTCTTTAAACTTTGAGGGGTTCACCACCAAGCAAAATATTGGAAAAGACAACTTAACATTCAACTCACAAAACCTAATAATGCAAGTCAAATGATGAAATTAAGCAAAAAAAAAATAGGGTATGTGTACATGGGAAGTTGGGTTTCAATGTGATGAGGATTCTTGAAATACAAAAATTATGCTAGGGAGGACTAAGAGACCCTTACTTTTGTCTTAGTCCCATTGCTATTTTTTGGGGGAAATGCATAATCTTTTGATGTCAGAAGTACATAATCTGAAAGAATCTCTATAAAATACCTCTAGGAGGACTAAGACGCCCTTACTACCAGCTTAGTCCTTATATGAATTTATGAAATCTCTAAATGTGATCTCAAGGCTCAATGTCTGCACTTCCTTCTTCTTTGATCTTAAGCCCTAAAATTTCCAGATCTGGCCTGTAGGTCAGTTTCTGTGAAGATGAAAAATTTGCAATGAAACTTTGCAACTTTACAAATTTTCACTTCAAATGATCTTCAAATCTTCAACCTAAATATGCAAACACAAACATGTAAGATAGGAAAAACTTGTTGATTGTTAGTAAATGGGGGTTTTCCTTGGTCAAATCCCTTGTTGGTAATTAAACCTTGGAATGAAATAGAATAATGAAGGGAAATGATGAATGAACAACATGCAATGTTACAACTCACCAAACCCTTGTTGTGAAATATGAAAACTTGTGTGAAATGGTTAGCTTGAATGTAGATCTTGAAATGTTTGAATGCTTGATAGAACTTGACTTGAAATGCTTGCTTGAATCAAAACCCTACATCACAAATGTTAGCTCAAAAATACACATGATGCAAGAATTCCTTGATATGATGCTTGAATCTTGATGATGACTCCAAATGCTTGATGAATTGCTCTTGAATGCTCTTGTGAAATCAATTATGCTATTAGGAATTCTCTCACAAAAGTCTTGATATGAAAATGAGTGAAAGAACCTTGTATTTATACTTATCTATGCTTAACATCCCGAAATTACACCACACCAAGCCGACATATGAATTCATTAATTAAAGGAAGCTAAATACCACCAAGATTTGAAATCAAATCCCAAAAATACCTCAAGGGGGACTAAGATGCCCTAGGTGGCATCTTAATCCCAAGGCATGAAACTCGGGGCATAGACTCCAAAAAGGGGCCCATTTAAAGCACATTTGAAATCAGGGTCCCAAGACCTTTGGAGGACAAAGAAGCCTTGGGTGGCATCTTAGTCTTAGTCCAAAAATCAGGGAAACATAGCTAAAATCATTAAATTATCATTTACCCTTTGAAGTTTGTTGGGATTGGCCATAAAAATATATCATTCATTAGGCTTATGGATGCAAAATAGGACCAATTAAGACATAAATACGGATAAATAAATCAATATGGGCCCAAACAAGTGTGAAAATGCAAGGGTATGCATTTTCCTACACTACATTTAGCCCCCACTTTAGTGAGAGGAGAAACTTGCTTCAAACTCACACTAAATTAGCTAACCATGCAATCAAGAAGGGTTCAAATGTATGAATTCTAATAAGATAGGATGTCAATAATCAAGAGGGTGGCCAAGCCTCTAGGATCAAAATCCTATGAAAAACCAACATAGGCACAAAGGAACACACATGTAGATGATATATGAAGCCATTACTAGATCGCAAACATACACCATCAAAGATAGAAAAAGGAAAAAGGAAAAACAAAAAGAGAAAAGTGCAACAGATCAAGCTTCGACTAGCCGTCCAACATGTTGTGGATTGGGTCTAGGCTATTTTTCCAAAGGAGGTTTACAAGTGGAACGTGCTATCCACTATGCAAACAAAACACATGCTCACAAGGGCTAGTGAAGCTAGTTGTCCACTAGG
This sequence comes from Sequoia sempervirens, assembly GCA_007258455.2. Taxonomy (NCBI): domain Eukaryota; kingdom Viridiplantae; phylum Streptophyta; class Pinopsida; order Cupressales; family Cupressaceae; genus Sequoia; species Sequoia sempervirens. The sequence goes on from VDFB02271358.1 coordinate 234,876,721, forward strand.
TGAGCCCCGAGAGGTCCATATCAAAGTCATACTCCCATGACTATGATAAGGACAAAAGAAATAAAATTCATGCTCACAAGGGATAGTGAAGCTAGTTGTTGACTAGGTGAGCCCCATGGGACCATATCAAAGCCATACCTCCATGAATTTAATAAGGCACAAAGAGAAAATGCATGTTCACAAGGGCTAGTGAAGATGGATGTTCACTAGGTGAGCCCCAGGGGACCATATCAAATCCATACCTCCATGACTTTAATACAACACAAAAAGGAAAAATGCAACAAGAGAGGGATGTTCGAAGGGATTTTACTTAGTTCATGTGAGGTCTTAATCTTAGGGTACATTGTTCCTAATGTCTCCAAGAGAGGGCCAATCAAAGGATAAAAGATTTGCAACTTAGGGAATGCTGTGCGTCACATCACCACTAAGAGGAATGCAATATGCTAAGATAGACCAAGCTCTTGAAGGACGTTACTCCCAATGCCACCACAAAGATGAAAACACATCACATGAAGTAAGAAAATCACATCAAGGAACATGGAATCTAACACCAAATGAAATCATGCAAAAATAATGCCAATGTATGCCCCCACTTTAAAAAAATTGTTGAACACCATGCTGTGAGCAATTACTTTAAAGTAGACAAAAAAATGATAAAGAAAAAGGAGAAGAGGGTTGCCCCCTAGAAACACATAAGGGATATATGGATTCAGGGTCAGTATCTGTCTTTGTTGCAATGATATTAGAGAACTCAGAATTGTCATTATTCCCTAAATACACATAGAACTAGAAGAATGACACAAAGAGAGCAAAAACAAAAACAAAAAACCTTTTGGGTCAGCATGGAAGAGACATAGGGTATCTCGACACCTTGCGTCATCCCCAAAAGTAAAACACAAGACAAAAAATGAAAAGAAAAGAAAATATTTAAAGACCAATGAAAAGGAAAAAAACTTACGACATTGAAGAATGAAGGTACAAATAGAGGAATGCACATAGAAAGGGAAACATCAAACAAAAAATCATGGGGGATCACATTACACACATGCAATCAACCAAAAACAAAGTAAAAAGGAAAGCAAAAAGACTAGTAAAGCACATGCGAGTCAACCATCTAGTAAGTCATCCACATCCCAGTCTTGTTCAATATATGTAGAATGCAGATCACTAGCGAGAGGGACAACACCAAGTGCTATACTAGGATAATCACCAAGTTGAACACATGGTTCATCACTCTATTTAGGAGGATCACCATGGTTGTTATCGTTTAAGCTCATAGAAGAGGAAAATAAAAAATTCAACTCATTATGCACCTCCTCATCAATTTTAGTAGTTTCTTCATCATCATCCAAGTTGACCACAATAGGAGGACAAATGATAATATCCATGGAAGGTGCTGGTCCTTGTTGTGTTGGATACATAGGATTTGTTAGTTTTGGTAATGGAGGAGGCTCATTATTTATTGCTTCTATCGAATTGTGATTTTGGTTTTCTATGTTGCACATCTTTCGAGCAATAACACGACGTCTATGCCTATGCTCTCTAGAATTTTGGTTTCTTTTATTATGGTATTCAAGTTGCGTTTGTGTAGGAGCGGGTTTGTCAACCATAGGTTCCTTTTCTTCTTATGAGGGAAGAACGGAAGAAACCATGGAAGGTTGTTCAACCACTTTCTCTTTGACTTTATAATTCTTTTTTGGAGGAGGATTAGGACTTGTTTCTAGTTCTCTCTTGGCCTTTTGTAGGAAATATAGCAAAGGGATTTTTTATGGATGGTTCTTGGTTAGTCGGAAGGGATTTAAGCTCAATATTTTTTTTTATGGATCAAAAGGTTGTGTTTTCAATTCATGTCGGGTTCACCAAAATGAAAAATGGTGAAAATAGTGGAAAGCTCTATGGCCTAGGTCATAGAATAACACTATTCTCCAATTGTCAGTCAAGTATGTCCTAGGATCCCAAATTGGATTGACTATCAACCTAAAGGGTGAGTCAATTATCAACAAGGAAGACCTAGGAGGGGGTTCTTTAAACTTTGAGTGGTTCACCACCAAGCAAAAGCTTGGAAAAGACAACTTAACATTCAACTCACAAAACCTAATAATGCAAGTCAAATGATGAATGCAAATGACAAAATTAAGAAACAACAAGTTAGGGTATGTGTACCTAGGAAGTCTAGAAATGTGATGAGGATTCTGGAAATGCAAAAATACTATCAAAATATGCTAGGGAGGACTAAGACACCCTTACTATTGTTTTAGCCCCACTATTGTTTTTCGGGGGAAATACAAAATCTTCAGATATCGAAACAGAATCCGAAATAATCTCTGCAAAATACCTCGAGGAGGACTAAGTCACCCTTACTACCAGCTTTGTCCCGATTTGAATTTCTAAAATCTTCAAATGTGATCTCGAGGCTCAATGTCTACACTTCCTTTTTCTCCAATCTTAAGCCCTAAAATTTCCAGATTTGGCCTATAGGTGAGTTTCCGTGAAGATGACAACTTTGCAACTTTGCACTTTAAATGATCTTCAAGTATTCAACCTAAATTTGCAAACAAAAACATGCAAGAGAGGAAAAACTTGTTGATTGTTAGTAAATGGGGGTTTACCTTCGTCAAACCCCTTGTTGGTAATTAAACCTTGGAATGAAATATAATAGTGAAGGAAAATGATGAATGAACAACATGCAATGTTACAACTCACCAAATGCTTGTTGTGAAATCTTCAATCTTGTGTGAAATGGCTAGCTTGAATGTAGATCTTGAAATGCTTGAATACTTGATAGATCTTGACTTGAAATGCTTGCTTGAATCAAAACCCTACATCACAAATGTTAGCTCAAAAACACACATGATGCAAGAATATCCTTGATATGATGCCTAAATCTTGATGATGGCTCCAAATGATTGATGAATTTCTCTTGAATGCTCTTGTGAACTCAATTATGATATTAGGAATGCTCTCACAAAATTCTTGATATGAAAATGAGTGAAAAAACCTTGTATTTATACTTATCTATGCTTAATATCCTGAAATTACACCACACCAAGCCGACTTATGAATTCATTAATTAAAGGAAGCTAAATCCCACCAAGATTTGAAATTAAATCGTGAAAATACCTTAAGGGCCCACTAAGATGCCCTAGGTGGCATCTTCATCCCGAGGCATGAAACTAAGGGTGAAAACTCCAAAAAGGGGTCCATTTAAGGCACATTTGAAATCAAGGTCCCAAGACCTTTGGAGGACAAAGATACCCTTGGTAGCATCTTAGTCCCAGTCCAAAAATTAGTGATATATAGCCAGAATCATTAAATTATCATTTACCCTTTGAAGTTTGTTGGGATTAGCCATAAAAATATATCATTCATTAGGCTTATGGATGCAAAATAGGACCAATTAAGACATAAATAGGGATAAATAAAGCAGGGCAAGCCCAAAAAAGTGTGAAAATGCAAGGTTATGCATTTTCCTACACTACATATACCACCATTCTGGTAGTGGTGGCCAATCTACCCATTGCAATTGTTGCATTCCTTCTCATGTTTGGGTACTCAATTGGCTCATAGCTTTGATATATATTAACTAAGCTATATTGTGAAATAACATCCAAGGGGACACACACACATTGTAACTTAAACTATTGTGCCCATGAAGCACAATTACATGTTCCATAATTTATAATTATGTAGACATGAAGATCACATGGTAAAAATAAAATTTGGTAGGTGCATAAGGTTTATGTACATACAATGTAAGTCTATGTGAATGCTAAAATACATTGATCACCTTGTACTATATTTCTTAGACTTAAGGATGGAAAGAAAAGGATTGGTCAACATCATATTTTGATAGCTTCTAAATAAATCCATGAATTTGATGATTTATTTACCTACTAAATTATGAGGTTGTTAAGAAAAAAAAAACACACTTAAAAATATGTAGTTAAACTTTGAACGCCCATAAATTTCAAGAAATTGCAAAATCCTAGGACTAAAAATATGTAGTTAAACTTTGCATATCCATACATTTCAAGAATTTACAAAATCCTCAAGTGTTGTAACCCCAACTTGGAAACCATGTTCTTTATAGAATATTTTATAACTTTTAGTTGATTGATATGTATATTTTGAGGGAATTTAATTGTATGAAGTGATAAAACCTAAGGAAATATATATTTAATTTCTAAACCGTGACATAAAAAAATTATGAATGGAAGATCTAATGTCAAAAAAGATCAAGAAGGCCTGATTGAAAGAATAAAGAAGATCAGTTTCATAGAATAAATTTATTATAATTAAAATATGGATTATAATGACTTTATAAGAGATTAAGATGCTAAATATAAAATAAAAAGTTGTGCATGGAATGTCATAGGACCTCCGTTTTTTTTTAAAATGTGGACTAGCTCCTACGCCCTTAATATTATAGTACACCAGGTTATGAATAGTTGGCTTGTGGCTATATCTTAACTCCTAATTAAGTCATATTATCATTATTATATTGTTATTTCATTAATTAGGTTGGAATAGGGCTTATATAGGGGTATCTAAGTCAGCCTGGGGGATATCCTAGGCATAAATAAGGTATATATAGGAGGTCATGAGTCTTATTTTATCATCATATTGTGAATTGTTCTCTCATTGGAGATATTTGGAGGTTTTTCCCCTCAAAGTGGCTTGTTAATTTTAGTTATTATCAAGTATTTACATAATATTTACTATCATATTCTTTTATTGTTTAATTTATTTCATTACAAGTGGTATTAGAGCATGATCTTGGCACCTTGACGACAAGACATTTTTTTTTTCAATTTTGGAGGTCATTTTGTGAAATGCATATCTCCCAATTTTTTTGTCTAATTTCTAAAAGGTTTTTGAAATAAGACACAATGTATATTTGAGAGGAATTGGAACTTAATTGAGCGATTTATTGTAGAATTAGGGTTTTTGCCCAATTTATTTGGAAAGCATATCTCCCAAATCCTACTGAATCGATTCTTGATTTTTGGTGGGTTTTCGAAGAAGTAATGGAGGAGACTAAAATATAAATTATTGAGCATTTGAATAATAAATAAGTGATTTGTTACATAATTAGTGTTTCCAACAATTTCAATCTCAAGGCTACAAAACACCAAATTTTGGGGAGACTTTTTTTAGAGTACAATCTAGGCCCTAGTTAGTTACAAAAAAACTTTTAGATTATTTTGAATTTATTTGTGTGATTTATAGAAAAAATATTTTCTACCATCATGACAAGGCTTGCAACAAGAGGTAAAAATAATTCTATCACACCAATCAATCCTTAGATAAGGATGAGGTAGAAATTGAGGATATTAACCCTAATGATGAGATCAACAAGGTCAAGGGTGATATTTCATCATTAGATAAGAAGATGATTTCCATACAAAAGGATATGAGTGAATTGAAATCACTTATTGAGGGTATGATGTGTAAGGGTGAGGATTCACCTATAAAGGTGTAAGATAATACTTTTTGTTGGACATGAATTCCTTGGGCTTGACTCTGATTTCAAGAAGGATCATTCTTTTAATAATCTTATGCCTCGAAGGTAATTCATACCAAAGTTAGATATGATAAATTTTGATGGCATAGATCCAACTAATTGGCTATGCCAAATGGAGCAATTATTTGATTTTCATTATGTTCCTAGTCAAAAAACGTGGCTATAACATCATTTTACCCAAAACTAGATCAATCTATTTGGTATCATTGGTTATGTGATGAGAAGAGAAAGAAGGGTTGTGTGGTCACATGGGGCCAATTTTTTAAGAACTTGCTATCCATGTTATGAAGATAACTTTATGGATAACTACTTATGCCAAATCACTAAATTAAAGAAAACAAGCATGGTCAAGGATTATATTCAACAATTTCAAAACCTTTCTCTAAGAGTACTAGAGAATGTGACAGAAGAAAATATGAAGGAGCTATTTCTAGATAGTTTAAAGGATCACATAAAATATGAAGTATGGTTGTTCCAACCACAATTGGGCTATCACATGCAATAGCAATGGAAAGACAAGTTGAGGAGAATTTTTTGGCTAGTAGGCAACAAGGGAATGCAAATTCTAGTGAAAGGAGTTCTACACATTCTTTATCACAACATACTAGGTGACTCCCAAAAAGTTGAGAAGAAGATAGCAAAATGATTATGTTTCAATTTTGATAGTTTCAATTTTGATAGCAAATATAGTTGAGGGAATAAATACAATGAAAATAAATTGTTCTATATTGAAGGATTGAGTGAGAAAGAAGAGGAGGAACTAATATTAGAGGGTGATAGGGAGTTAGATAATGAATCACATGGTCCCAACCAATCATTTCTTGTCATGTACTCTTCAGTTTTAGTGCCCCACAAACTCTCAAGGTAGTGGGTTTCTTAAATAAGAAAAAAGTAATTGTGTTGATTGACTTGGGTAGTACTCATAATTTCATAAAAATAAAGTTGAATATTCATTTAAATTATTTTATATATCTAGCTCCAAAGTTTCAGGTTTTGATTGTAGATGGTAGTGTTGTTAGTTGTTCTAGAAAGTATCATAGCATTAAATTATCCAAGGGAGATTATCACCTTGATAGCCCAATGTATGCTATCTCCATGGGTGTAGTAGATATTATTTTGGGAGTACAATGGATTACTACTTTGGGAACAATTGAGATGAAATTCTAAGAATTATTCATGATATTTCAATCAAAAGGAAAGATAGTAGAGCTAAGAGGGTGTACTTGACAAAGTCCCCTCAAATGGTAAGCTCTCATCAAATGTAAAAGTTGCTTAATAAATAAGTTGATGGATTTGTGGCTCAATTATGTTCATTAGAAGTTTCTCAATCTAATGCTCCCACCCATCCATATTTACAAGAAATAATTGATTGTCACTTAGTGGTTTTTGGAGATATGCCCAAAGGACTTCCTCCTAAGAGGGATCATGATCATACCATACAATTAGCTCTAGGGATCCATCCACCCAACATCAGACCTTACAAGTATCCATATATATAGAGTGAGATAAAAATATTATTGAGGAGATGTTAGAGGCATGAATTATTAGGTATAGTGCTTACTCCTTGCTCATGGTGAGGGTGCAAAAGAAGGATGAAACTTAGTGCATGTGCACAGACTATAGAGTGCTCAACATGTACACAGTTCATCAAACATAAGTTTCCTATTCCAATAATTAATTATTTTCTAGATGAATTGAATGTAGCTATATATTTTACAAAGTTAGATCTTAGATTAGGTTATCACCAAATTCAAATTAAGGAAAAATATATTTTAAGACAACATTTAGGACTCATGAGGGTCATTATGAGTTTTTGGTGATGCCATTTGGTCTTATCAATTCATCATCTACATTTCAAAATTTGATTCAAATTCCATCTTTAAGAAATTCTTGAGGAAGTTTGTATTAGTCTTCTTTGATGATATATTGATTTATAGCAAGATATGGGAATGATACTTATAGCATGGAAATCAAGTACTACAAGTTCTAGAAGATCATAAACTCTATGCTAAGCCATCCAAATGCGTTTTTTGTCTCAATGAGGTGGATTACTTGGGAAACATAGTTTTACATGAAGACCAATAAAGGTGGATCCTAACAAAATTAAGGCTATCATGGAATGACCTATTCCTAAAACTATTAAGAAATTGAGTGGTTTCTTGGGATTGATTGGATACTATAGAAGATTTGTGAAGAATTATGGTTGTATAGTAGCACCGCTCATGGATTTATTGAAGAAGGATTATTTTTAGTGGAATGAATTTGCTAATGCATCATTTAAAATGTTAAAGAAGGATGTGTGTACAACTCTAGTGCTTGTAACTCCTGATTTCACCAAGTATTTTATTGTGGAATGTGATGTTTCAAGAAATGGTGTAGGAACAATTCTCATGTTGGAGGGTTGGTCCATTTATTTTGAGATTCATTAATTAACTTGGGTAAGAATCAACTCAAACCTATTTATGAGAAGGAAATGCTAGATATTCTCCATACAGTAAAATAATGGAGGCCTTATCTAATGGGTAGACACTTCAAGGTTAAGACTATAAATCATGATAGCCTAAAATATTTTTTTGGAACCAAAGATCAATGAAAATGGGTTACTAAGGTGTTGGGATATGAATTTAAGATTGTTTATAAGAAAGGGAAGGAAAATGTTGTGGCAGATGCACTATTGAGGAAGGATAAGAAGGATAAAGATTTATTGTGTTCCCTTTCAATATTACAAGAAGATTGGTTAGATGAAGCCAAAGCAGAGTGGTTGAACGATGTTGCTACAAGTAATCTCATTTAAAAATTATAAAGTGATCCTATTAGTTTGGATAAGTTTTGTTGGAAGGGAGGTACTTTGTGGTATAAAGAGAAATTGTATCTAAATTGTAAGAATTCCTCTCTCAAACAAAAGATTCTCATAGAGCTTCATGAGACTCTAATGGGTGGTCATTCAAAATTTTGGAAGACATATCATTGGGTCAAGAAATACTTCTTTTGAGAAGGGCTAAAATGGGATGTTCAAAGATTTATGACAAAATGTTTGGTTTGCCAAAGAAATAAAGGGGATACAATTGAGACACCTGGTCTCTTGCAACCCTTAGTTATTCCTAGCCAACATTGGGAAGAGGTCTCCATGGACTTCATCACAAGACTTCCAAGATTTAATGGTAAGAATGCCATCATGGAAGTAGTGGATCACCTCACTAAATATGGATATTTTATTGTATTATCGCATTTTTTGAAACAAATATTATGAAAAAAAACATTTTTGGAGAATATTGAAAAGTTGCATGGTATACCTTTAAAGGTTATTGCTAGTGACCTTGATCCTATCTTTACTAGTAACTTTTGGACAGATTTATTCAAATGCTTGGGTACTTAATTGGCTCATAGTTCTTCATACCATCCTCAATCTGATGGGAAAACGAAAGTTGTTAATAAGTGTTTGGAAGGATACCTACATTATTTCACTTCAGATAAATAATATCAATGGGTAGATTGGTTACCACTCACAAAATGGTGGTATACCACTTCCTTCCATAGTTCATAAAAATGTCTCCATTTATGGCACTATGTGGATATCATCCTCCTTCCATCACATCATCATTGAAGGTGTCACCAAGAGTTCATGTTGTGGGGGACCATCTACTTCATAAAAAACAAGTACTTTCAATACTTAAAGAGAATCTATCCATGACACAAAAGCAAGTGAAGCAGCAAGTGGACCAACACCATAGTGAAAGAGGTTTTGAAGTTGGGGATCATGTTTTAATTTCTTGAGATTGCAACCTTGCAAACAAATGTCACTGAAGCAACATTCAAAGAATAACACATTATCTCCAAAATATTATGGTCCATATCAAATTATCTAGAAGATAGGCAATGTTGCCTACAAGTTTGAATTGCCATCAATAACAAATATACATCTAGTTTTTCATGTTTCTTGTTTGAAGAAGGTAATTGGGAATAATATCCCTACTCATAAAATATTACCAAAGCTTAATGAAGAAGGAAGAATCATATTGGAACCAAAGTTTATTCTTCGAAAATGCACAATGAAGCTAAGGACTAGAACACTCACTCAGTATCTCATCCAATGGAAGAATTTACCAATTGAAGATGCTACATGTAAGGATGAGGAGTTCATTCAAAAGCATCCAAGATTGCTTAGCAAATTGAGGACAATGCTTCTCTGAAGAGGGAGGCATGCTACACCCTTAATTTTAGAGTAGATCGGGTTATCAATAACTGGCTTGTGGCTATCTTAACTCTTAATTAAGTCATATTATCATTATTCTTTTGTTATTTACTTAATTAGGTTGGCCTAGGGCTTATAAGGGGTTATTTAAGTTGACTTGACCAATATCCTAGGCATAAGCAAGGTATATATAGGAGGTTGTGAGTCTTATTTCATCATCATATTGTGAATTGTGTTCTCATTAAAGATATTTGGAGGTTTTCCCCCTTGAAGTGGCTTGTTATTCTCAGTTATTATCAAGTATTTACATCATATTTCCTATTATATTCTTCAATTGTGCAAGTTATTTCACTAACCTCTTATCTATCTAAAACTAAGGTTTAGAGACGTGACTCATTACACAACTTGTCATATCAACAAATCTACTAAGAAATGTCCAAAAATTTGAATTTTTAAAGATTCAACCGAAGCTTAATCATGGTGCCCCAATAGTTGAACAAAAAAATATCATTTGTTGCTTGAAGAATATAATATTTTTATTTAAAATATAACTTATATGCAACCTAAATGAACCAAATACCTATTAGTAACCATAAATCTTTGTTATCTCTAACTTTTTTATCCAACACAAATGCACCAAGAGTTGAACACTAAAACTATTTGTTATTATTTAAAAAAACACATTATTATTTCAAATACAACTCATATCCTTATACGTGTCATCCTTCATTTCATTTCAGCCTCCTTAGTCCTTGCTCTTGGATAGGCGTTTCCCTTGACTGTTTCTCTGCCTCACAATTTTTCTTAGCTTCAAAATTCCTTATCTTATCTGCAAAGCACGTGGTGCAGTGTACGCCACGCAAATGGTTCTATTATTAAACGTAGAGGAGCTTTACCCTCTCTCATTAGGAGCTGGCTACACAGCCTACAAAACCAAATGCCCATCCCATGTTATGCCCATCCTGCATCAACTATGGAGACCCCACGTGTTTTTCAGTTAAACAAAGTACACACTAACCTGCAATCGGCATGGATGCGGCTGCCTGGTTTCTTTTGCCCGCCATGCAAACCCTGTCCTCTGTAAGCTATCCTGTCAATGGGCCATGCTCTAATTCATAACATATTTCAACTATATAAAATTTAATTTCTTTGTGCCTTCGTCATTGTAACATTTTATATTATTTTTAAATATAATGAGATTTAATTTCTCCGGGAAATATAATAAGATTTATTAAAGAATATCTTTTAATAAAATGGAATGCCTCATTTTTACCGTAGATATTTTTAATTGTATTAATTTAAATTATATATTTTTTAATTATATTAATTTAATTATAATAAATAATAAAATAATAATTATAAATTATATTATAGTATAAATATATTAAAATGTTATTTAAAAGCATACAAAATAAATATATTGAAAATAAATCTATAATTGTTTAATCTTTTATTTTTTAAAACAATTTTGAAAATATATGTTATGTGTGTTTATATTTATGATCATCATAAATTTTCTATAATATAATTTAATAGATTTTGATAAACATATTTTCCATTTAACAATGTGTTCCTTATCTAACCTCCATACACTTGTATCTTGCATGTACTACACAAATCTATTAACAATATCATAACTTATAAAAGAATGAAAGAATGACTTTCAAAAATATTTTTTTTAAATAATAGAATTAAAAAGTAAATATTATTTATATATTGAAAAATTTATTTAATAAATAAATTAATGTATTGTCTAATTTGTTGTAGGTATAAACATGTATTAAGTTTTAATTTATAATTATAAAAAAATTAAAATTAAAACACTATTACTAATGAATAATGTTTTGAATTATATCAACTCATATAAGATCTTCCTTCTTTAGATCTTCACATTCCTTTTCACTTTGGCATTTGAAAAACATTCTTAATATCTTTTTGAAATTTTAGGATAACAAATGTTGAGAAATTCCTTAACATGTAGAGTTCTAAAAACATATAAATATAAATTTATTATTATCATTATCTTTCATAATTATTTAGAATTTTATTATTTTTTGATAATCATGTCTTAGATTTTCTATTATGTTCTTTGTTTTCATTATATTGAATTTGATTTCTATTTGACTTTATTATTGTTATTTCAACATTTAGAGTTTTATTTATGTTCATTTTTTTTATTCTCTATTCTCATTATTGTGGAAAAAAAACAAGCATGAGATTGCAAGTGAAATTGAATATTTAGCTTTACAACCAATAAGGTATTTATAGGTGAAGCTTGAAACAAAGTCTACAACAAGACTCCACAAGAATAGGAAAGGTGGCAGATGAGAACCCATGAGACTAGCTCAATAGTTCAACCTCCCTTCTATGTAGCAGTGATGTGTCAAAAATGAGTTGACACATCGACTAGTGACACACCTAAGGAGACTTAGTCTTTCCACATGTGAGGAAAGCTACTAACTATGATTATGTTAGAATAACTCATGTTGAGTTAAACACCAACAATTATGTAGTAAGTTCTACAATGTTTTCTCATTGTAGTGAATCACAAAAGTTGATAAAAACATTTATTCAATTAATCTATTTTTTTTCTCTCATTTACTATTACAAATTGTAGACATGTATATTTCATAAATAATATAATAAAAATAAGAATATTTATAAATTAATTGTATAAAATAATAAAATCTATATATTTAAAACTGATTTTTAATTAAAAATATTTATTGTTATCATTCTTTTATACATCAATTAAATATTGTCATAATTATATATATATAATTTCTATTTAAAGGTTTCTTATCAACAATTTAATAGATTATAATAAAAAAATAGTTTATATTATTTGATTTGCGTGCCCGCTCATATTTAATTTCACATCTTGACTTGCCAAAAAGTTATAAAATAGTTATGTTTTAAAAAGTTAGAAGTAAAATTATTGATGAGGTGGGACTGTTGTGTAAGAAGAACAAATGATTAAGTTAAGGATTGTATTTGTTGTTATAACTTTAGTTCTAATACATTAAATTATATTTTAGATGCTATATATGTTACATATATATTGTATATATATTATAATATTATAATGATATTAAAATTATATATTAGATATTATATATGTTACGTATGTATTATATGTTATTCAAACTTATAAAAAAATTGAAAAATATGCTACTTATAACACTATTTTTTCATGAAGTTACTATTTAAATTTCAAATAAAAAAAAAACATTAAAATATATAACATAAATTTTAATTTATTTTAAAATATAAAAATCTAATTAAAACATGGTAATTTTTTTTAGAGTTTAGACTTATATTTCTATTTTTCCCTATTTTTATTATTTTCATCTCGCATGCTTAAATTAACCATAATCGATACAAGAAAAATATATGATAGATAATATTTTTTATTTTGATTAATAAAAAAAGGTAAGTGTTAAAGATTGCATATTTTAATAAAATATATTTCAATAAAATGATGTGTACACTAAGTTAAAACATTTATATCACTAGTCAAATGGTATGTAGGGAAAATGAAAACTAAGAGATAAAAAGTATTGCTTGGTAAAATTGGAAAACATGATTATTATAATGACACAATTTTAGATGTATTAATAAAGGTATAAGGAATTTATTCATATTTAAAAAATAAAAATATATACTATCTCTAGCAACAATTTCTTTGGGGCTAGAAATTTATAAATTATAGGTTGAATGGTAAGGCTAACAATAATTGGAAAACATGATTATTATAATGACACAATTTTAGATGTATTAATAAAGGTATAAGGAATTTATTCATATTTAAAAAATAAAAATATATACTATCTCTAGCAACAATTTCTTTGGGGCTAGAAATTTATAAATTATAGGTTGAATGGTAAGGCTAACAATAATTGGAAAACATGATTATTATAATGACACAATTTTAGATGTATTAATAAAGGTATAAGAAATTTATTCATATTTAAAAAATAAAAATATATACTATCTCTAGCAACAATTTCTTTGGGGCTAGAAATTTATAAATTATAGGTTGAATGGTAAGGCTAACAATAATTGGAAAACATGATTATTATAATGACACAATTTTAGATGTATTAATAAAGGTATAAGGAATTTATTCATATTTAAAAAATAAAAATATATACTATCTCTAGCAACAATTTCTTTGGGGCTAGAAATTTATAAATTATAGGTTGAATGGTAAGGCTAACAATAATTGGAAAACATGATTATTATAATGACACAATTTTAGATGTATTAATAAAGGTATAAGAAATTTATTCATATTTAAAAAATAAAAATATATACTATCTCTAGCAACATGGGGCTAGAAATTTATAAATTATAGGTTGAATGGTAAGGCTAACAATAATTGGAAAACATGATTATTATAATGACACAATTTTAGATGTATTAATAAATGTATAAGGAATTTATTCATATTTAAAAAATAAAAATATATACTATCTCTAGCAACAATTTCTTTGGGGCTAGAAATTTATAAATTATAGGTTGAATGGTAAGGCTAACAATTCTTTTGTGCTTTGGTTGTGCTAGGTTGTTGCCCATCTGTGTTGAGGTGTCTATGTTTTTTCTTTTGATTGTTTTATTGAAATCATGGGTTTAGGTGTCTAATTATTATATTGATGAGTTTGTTTATATTAAAAGAAGGGTAAAGATCACATGAAAATGAATTATTTTTGAAATTCATTCTTTCATTCTTTTATAAGTTATGATATTGTTAATAGATTTGTGTAGTATATGCAAGATACAAGTGTATTGAGGTTAGATAAGGAACACAATATTAAATGGAAAATATGTTTATCAAAATCTATTAAATTATATTATAGAAAATTTATGATGATCATAAATATAAAAACACATAACATATATTTTCAAATTTGTTTTAAAAAATAAAAGATTAAATAATTATAGATTTATTTTCAATATATTTATTTTATATGTTTTTATTTTAAATAACATTTTAATATATCTATACTATAATATAATTTATAATTATTATTTTATTATTTATTATAATTAAATTAATATAATTAAAAAATATATAATTTAAATTAATACAATTAAAAATATCTACGGTAAAATGAGGCATTCCATTTTATTAAAAGATATTCTTTAATAAATCTTATTATATTTCCCGGAGAAAATAAATCTCATTATATTTAAAAATAATATAAAATATTACAATGACGAACGCACAAAGAAATTAAATTTTATATAGTTGAAATATGTTATGAATTAGAGCATGGCCCGTTGACACGACAGCTTACGGAGGACAGGGTTTGCACGGCGGGCGAAAGAAATGAGGCAACCGCATCCATGCCGATTGCAGGGTAGTATGTACTTTCTTTAACTGACAAACACGTGGGGTCTCCGTAGTTGATGCTGGATGGGCATAACATGGGATGGGCATTTGGTTTTGTAGGCTGCGTAGCCAGCTCCCTCTCATTATTGGAGACTTGCTCTGTTTTCTTCCAATGCACTGCCTGCATGTTGATAGTGAAAGACTATGCTATGCTGTGCATGTAATAGTAGAAGGTACACTCCTCTGTTGTGAATACATCGCCCAAGGAAAGATCTTGAGGTTGGTCCACCTTTCCTTTTTTCTCTTGCCTCCTTTGGATCTAGTGTGATTAGCTGTATATGGACGTATTCGAGATGATTCTCTGTTGGATATGCAAATTTCATTTTTTCACCGAAGGATGTGGCCTTCCTTATGCTTTAAGACAATTTTAGAATCTCGCAGCTTCCATCTTACATATGGCTAGCCCTTCCATATCTCTGTCTGTAGACTGTAACTCTAGAGAGAACTTAACCTTCCGGATATCCCACTTTCCATGTTTTCTAATTTTCTAAGGATGATACGAAGATAACCCGGAACCCTTTCTCTTCTTATCCACCTTTGAACAAGGATTTGCAGTGAATTTGATTGAAATCCTTGACCCCCCTTTCTTTTCCGTATTCACTTCATCTTAACGACATTCCGAGATTTGAGAATTTAGTAAATCCTAATGATTTCATTGGTAGAGAATAGAACCTCATTGTGTATTAAAAGCCTCTTAAAGGAGTTAGAAATACCAGATCGATATTTTTATTATTAAATAGGTCCTATATCAATTACTTAAAAGAAATGAAATACTGAGTCATGCCATAAAGTCACGCAAATTACTTATGTTTAGTGAAACGAGTCTACTAAAATTATTATAGGAGGTTTAAAAAATTAATTCTCTAAAACATTATATAAAACTCATCGAATTCAGTCTTTAGAATGCAATTTCAATTTATATTACTATTATTATCTCATTTTTTTTAATCATATTTATTAGTCACTTTTTAATAAGGTGAAAAGGTTATAGGGTAGAAAGAAACTTATCTTATTTTTTCATCTAAAATTGTACAAAGGAAGTAAAAGAAGGAAGGGAGCTAGGTGGAGGAGACTAACCATCATGAATGTTATTATGTTGGCAAAAGATGTTTTTGCAGCGTTTCTTTTTGTCTATGTAGAGGGATTGTGTTCTAGATTGAGCATGGGTGGCAAGGAAGGAGAGACTTGAATAATAGTGCATGATGCATTGCCTTAAGAAAAAAAAATTAGACACAGCCCCTCCAAGCCATTCTGTTTTCTTGTACTTAAATCTATAAAAATACATTAGAGACTCTCATAACTTTGTTGTTAGTAAAAAATGCTTGTCAACAATTGAATTAACAATACTTTTTCTTTTTTCAAATGGAAAAAGTGTCTCCACTAGGAAATTATTTGAATATATGTAACTTTTGTACAAAGAAAAGACTAGTCTACTAGAAGAACGTTATCTCAACTACAAGACTTAATTTTCAAAAGGATTTTGAAGAAACCATGAATCCAAATTATCATATAAATTTCATTTTATAGAATCTTAAAGAATAACCCTAATTGATGAGGGAGGGAGACTTTGGCTTCCAACCAGATCACAAAACCTCACAGACTCAATGAGAAAAGATTGCAAATACATAATAGGAATCAAAATAAGAAGATAAAATCTGCAACTTATATTATTTTCAAACATGCAAAAGATTATAGGTATTCAAATTTTATGGGCTCCTTTACAATCTCATAGGCAACACCTGCAAAAAACTTGTCCTCAACAATCTCATGCCATACCTGGCAACATTTTGGCATGTAAAAACTTTCCTTCCTGCATACTTAGCTATACCTTACTCTGTTCAACACTCACCCTGCACTTGCAGACTACACACCCCTTTCTTCCTTACTGTTGATCCTTCTTTTCTCGATTGCCTTCTTGCCGACCCCAATTCTTCGACAATACCTAATTTTCTTCCTTCTTCACCAACCGACAATCTCTCTTTCAAGATCCCCTCTCTCTACGTCCCCCCTTTACCCTTCCTATTAGGGTTTTCTTCCCATGCTAACTTCACTAGCAAGCTTCCTCTACCTCGAGCCACACACCACTATCCAACTCATCATTAACATATCTCATAGAGTTTACCCGATATTTCCATATCTTGCATTGAGCTACAAACGTTTAATTCATCTATTACAGAGAAATTTCCTTCATTCTTTTCCTGTCAAACCCTAAGATTGGATATGCATTTAATGCTCTTATGATCCTTCAATCTAATTTTGATCTTGAATACCTCACAATTTGTTCTGTCACCTTGAAGATCAAATCCTCATTTACCTTGGTCATTGGTGCAGTTGGACCAATTAATTTCTTCCTCTATGTCGGTTGCAATCCCAAACCCTCATTCACACCGTTGAAGCCGTTTCAAATCTCTGCTTTTAAATTTTGGACGTTGATCTTCTCATTTCATGCCCTGATCCTACAATCCTCGCCCACTTTTATGTCTTTAAATCTAGACCATTTGAGTAGCTTTAATTAGACTATCGCCATTGATCCTTATCTTATGCCAATTTCTTATCACCATTAGGTCTTTGTCGCTTGATCTCCACCGTTGATCTTCTTTAGCTTAACGTCCATTGTTATGTCGAAGGGACCAACAACCTTCTCCTAGCAACATCACCCTTTCTCCCTGATGAAGATTTACACAAACCTTTACTACCTGCGGGCCCACCATTCTAGCTCACTACCTCACAATTCACAACAAGGATGTGAATTGCATGATTAATCGAATGATAATCGCCATCTGATTTTACACATCACCATCTATCCTTGTCCACCTATCAGGTCCCTTTGGCATCACACACCCCATCGCCCTATCACTAAGTTGCCAAAAACCCAAACTTTAAAACCTCTTGTTGAAGGTTGAGAAGTTTTGAAAACTCGCAATACACCAACAAGAAAAAGATCACCAAGCCAAAAGGTTTTGAAACTCCAAAACCCCACGACAAAGGTTGGGAAAACTTGAATTCTTGCCACATAGGTTAGGAAAACTTGAAACCCCGTGAATTCTCACAACCTTGGCCCTTATTAAAATCAAACAAAGCAAAATAAAATATTTTTGGTGACACAGGATTGCGAGTATGCCATGGATGCTTCTGTATTAGACACCCAAGGTAGGAAAATTTTGGTCTCACAAAATGGATTTGTGTGGTAGTACCACCCTTTTGGATTGCAAAAAAGCCTCAACAAACTCCATCATTGAAATTAGTACCTCTGAATTATTCTTCTTTCTTCTCTTCCAACGCTTAACTGGAACAAGCTTCCTTCTCTAATAACTCTTCTCTTCACTAAACCTCCTAAATGTGGAATCATTTCCACCATAAAGCAACCACCTCCTCCAAGTGTATACTACACTTCCCTTTGATCTTGTGGGATTCAACCCACCATAGTCCTTTCACCTCCACCAATATGCATCCACCTCTTCAGCTTCATACATCTCATCCATCTCTTCAACATCCAAATCAACATTACTTTCATCTTCATAAAATTCAAGAAAATAAGGCATTACCTACAACTTCCTTTTCAATTGTTGTAATCTTTTATTTTACTTCATCCTCTTGCATGAGGATCTCATCTTCAATGTCACATACTTGACATTCTGCTACACCTTCTCTTTTACCTGTAAACAAAACGTCAACATGTTAATGGGACTTATCTTCTCCCACCTGTATCTCCTCCATTCCCTTATCACATTCATCAATTATTTTCCCTTCTAAGAAGATATCTATCTTCCTCATCTCCTCTTTGAGTAGGAGATATTCTTCACCTTCACCAAATTCTTCATGAAATATAGAATTTTCAGCTACTGCTTCAAAAACTTCTTTCCATTCCTCTTCTTCTTCTTTCTCAGTTTCACATGCATGAAACACTGCTTCATCCTTTCTATCCTCAGTGACTTCTTTTGTCACAACATCTTTTTCCCCAGTATTGAATGCCATTGTCTTTGTTGTTGCATTGAAAAAATTCTCTTTGTGATCTCTTCCTCAAGAAGCTCCTGGTCTTCATCAGGTTCTTCATCGAACACTGGATCCTCATCCTCAACTGCTACAATGCTTCCTTCATTAGCACTCTTTTCTTCAACCATTGCTACTTGGGTTTCCTCTTTTTCAAGGTCCTCCATTTCTCTCCACTTTTTAGTGGTTTCTACCACCTCTGGACCTTCTTCCTTCATGTTTTCCAATAGACATCCTTAATTTTTGTTTTATGGTTCCTCAACCTGCACATCCTCTTCCTCGGTGTCATATGCATGACACTCTTCTGCAACCTCTTTCTTTCCTACAGTCAAAACATCATTAGGAAGATAAGATTTATCTTCAACTCTTGGCTTCTTTTGTTTCCACCCTCTAATCTTTTCCTTCAATTCATTTAGTTCCTACTGCATCTCTCTTATTTCTCTTTCTCAAAATCTCCTTTTGATTTCCTCTAGTATGGGAATCCTTGGAACCCATCTAATGACAAAAGTATTCTTTCCCTCTTTTCCATTTTTTAGGCCTCTCTAAGCCATAATAGCACAAATCTTTAACCCTCAGGTTTCACAAATGTAAACTACCTTCCATTCGATGATCTATTTACAAAACCCTCTTTCAATATTCACCAATCTTATTGTAAACTGCTTCCAATTCAGTGATTTTTTTAAAAATATTCAACTCCTTCAGGTGTTATCCACACACTCTCAATGCTCTAATAAAGCTTTAAACCCTCAAGTTTTGCATATATGAACTGCCTCACATTCGATGATCTATTCACAACTACAAGAAATATCTCACTCGCACAACCATCCTCTACCCAACAAAGACTTTGGAAGATGTTTCCTCTACCCACCTTCTCACAGTGGGGGAACTCTACACCTTCTACCCAACTTTATCTTTGATGGAGGATAGGGTTATAGACCCTCTTTTATGCTTACAACAAACACGCTTTCCACAACCCTTCTCACCTCATCATGCATAGGTCTTCTAGCTTCAACCCACACTCACAGGTCCTGCTGCAACTATGTCGCATTCGACACTCTGTTACAAAATTAGGACAACCAACTCTAATACCATTGATGAGGGAGGGAGACTCTGGCTTCCAACCGGATAAAAAAACATCACAAACTCAATGGGAAAAGACTGTAAATACATAATAGGAACCAAAATAGGAAGATAAAATCTGCAACTTATATTATCTTCAAACATGGAAAAGATTATATGTATTTGAAGCTTATGGGATCCTTTACAATCTCAATGGAAACATCTACAAAAAACTTGTCCTCAAAAATCTCATGCCATACCTGGTAGCATTTCAGCATGCAAAACCTTCCCTTCCTACATACTCAACTATACCTTACTATGTTCAACACTCACTCTACACTTGCAAACTACACACCTCTTTCTTCCTTACTATTGATCCTTCTTTTCTCGGCTACCTTCTTTCCGACCCTAATTATTTGACAATACCTAATTGTCTTCCTTCTTCACTAACCAACAATCTCTCCTTCGATATCTTCTCTCTCTATGACCCCCCTTTACCCTTCTTGCTAGGTTTTTCTTCCCATGCTAACTTCACCAGCAAGCTTCCTCTACCTCAATCCACACACCACTATCCAACTCACCATTAAGATATCTCATAGGGTTTACCCAATATTGCCATATCTTGTATCAAGCCACCAACATTTAATTTGAATCTGTTATAGAGAAATTTCCTTCATTCTCTTCCTGTCAAACCCTAAGATCAGATATGCATTTAATGCTCTCTTTTGATCCTTTGATCTGATTTTGATCTCGATTACCTTGCAATATGTTTTGCCACTTGAAGATAAAATCCTCATTTTCCTTTGTCACTGGTGCAGTCGAACCAATTAATTTCTTCCTCTATGTCAGTTTATAGTCCCAAACCCTCGTTCACACCATCAAAGCCGTTTCAAATCTCTGCTTTTGAATTTTGGCCATTGATCTTCTCCTTTTGTGTCCTGATCCTACGATCCTCGCTCACTATTATGTCTTTAAATCTAGACCATCTGAGTAGCTTCAATTAGAATATCACCATTGATCCTCATCTTATGCCAATCACTTATTGCCATTAGATCTTTGCCGCTTAATCTTCACCGTCGATCTTCTTTAGCTTAACATCCATCGTTATGTTAGAGGGATCGACAACCTTCTCCCAGCGATATCGCCCTTTCTCCCCAATGAAGATTTACTTTACTACCCATGGACTCACCATTCTAGCTTATTGCCTCGAAATTCACAAGGATGTGAATTACATGATTACCTAAATGATAATTTCCATTTGCTTTTACACGTCACCATCTGTCCTTGTCCGCCTATCGGGTCCCACATTTGGCATCACACACCCCATCGCCCTATCGCTAAGTCACCAAAAACCCAAACTTTAGAACCCCTTGTTGGATGTTGTGAAGTTTTGAAAACCCGCAACACGCCGACAATGAAGAGATCTCCAAGTTGGACAGTTTTGAAACTCCAAAACCCTGCGACAAAGGTTGGGAAAACTTGAATTCTCGCAACATAGGTTAGGGAAACTTGAAACCCCACAACTTCTCACAACCTTGGCCCTTATTAAAATCAAACAAAGCAAAATAAAATATTTTTGGTGACACAGGATTGCTAGTATGCCATGGATGCTCCTGCATCACTAATTTTAAATTTTCACTTGCAATATTGAATTTATTATATCCATCGTACTGCATTATTACTATTAAAATATCTGCTCATTTTACTATATATCCAAGTTACATTTTTTAATCATTTTCATATCTTTATAAATGTGTGTATCCTTGAAATATTTGATTAATAATTTTATTTCCACCACTATTATATTTCTATCCACATATAGCAATACTGAATGAATTTGCATTAGAGGTTATGTTTTAGAAATATTTTTATACTACAATAATTTTGCATTAATCACTAAGGTAAATTTATAAATCTACTTAGCCTAGTAATCCTACAAGATACTTATTATTTATATGCACTAACTATAAATATAAATAAGAAAAGAAGAATTAAATAAAGTACTAAAATTAATAGTTATGATCTATAAATAGAAAAATGTACTTGAGTTGGGAGATAGAAACATATATCTTAATTATTTTAGATATTTAAAAAATAGAAAAAGAACATGTGCACCTAAATTTGTCTCAAGATCTAAGACTTCAAATGGGTTGAGAAGGCTTGGAATGGTTTACATGTGAAGTTTAAGAATTATCATATGTTTTTTTTTTTAAATATGGGTGAAGCTAATCTTCTTGGGTGTAGCTACCACACTAATGGGTATAACTAACCCTCAAAGGCATAAGTGGCCTCTAATCCCAAGCTTTGAGAACTATTCAAAAAATTATATTGTCAATCATTGTCCCTATTATCTATCTACAAGGTTTTTCACATTGAATCTTGATGGAGAGATATTTAGATCTAAGTATTGGGGTGTCATATGGGAAACTACTTGTACACCTAGTGTTGGTGGAATGCTATTGCATAAGCATGGTAGATAAAAAAAATACATAAGAGTTGAATCTACCACAATTGGTGTGTGCATGTGACTAGAGTAAAAAAGAGACATGATTTGATTCCTAAGGTGAGCCAAGGGATGATCCTATAGATTAGCTAGTAATGCAACAAGATCATAGAATGAATAAAGGAAAATAAACATGTAAACTAAAATATACTTATATGTGGTAGGATTATGAAAGATTCTATTTCTATTCAAGAATTAATTGTTGGTGTAATTAATTATTAATTACACTTTGCATAAGTTTACTTAGGCATTATTTATTTCCTAGGTTATAGGATCTTATCTTTATCTTTTGAGCTATCTTGTTGCTCAAGATAAGATTAGGTTTATGAATCTTTGCTTTTATAAAGCAAATAATCTTTTGTAATTAATCGGTCTTTTCGAATATATCAAAATTACATGTTTTTATGCAATCTCTGCTTTTTCGTTTTCCTCTTCTGTGGAAGGTAATTTTCAGGTTTGCAATCAGATCTTGGCTATTCTAACATGGTATCAGAGCCACGATTCGCAGCCCCTTCTCAGCATTTTTGGAGGATTTCGTTGCAGAGCTCGTTCGGAGTCCCTCGAGGGTTTCAATCCTTGAGTACATTTATGCAGCACTTTGGATCAGATCGGGGTTTTCCGTTGGATTCAGAGCGCTGGAAAAAGTCAGAAATGGCTTTCGTTTTATTCATTTTCATCACCGATTGCCAGATCTGCGAGGGTTGTAAGATCGGTGATTTATCTGTTAGATCTGGGGGTCGCCTGATTTTCGGAGCACTTTGGGCCCAAACGGACCTCGCCGTTGGATTCGCAGCGCCCAAAAACCCCCATTTTCATATAAAACTTGTCCAATTTGGACACAGTCATCCAGAGAAGCAAAATTTTTTTGCCCAAGGGCCGTACGGCCCCCAGGCACAGTTGTCGAGGCACAAATATCGAAAAAAAATCAAAAAACTATTAAAAAAATCAAAAATTTTGGTATTTTCTGGCGCCGCCAGTTATAAAGGGATGAGCCACCCGGCGGCCACCGGGCGGCCACCAGGCGGCCGCCGGTGCACCACCGCCGCCGGTGGCTCCCCCATAAAGCACAGCGCCGCCAGCCGTTTCTCAGCCCCTGTGGGCTTATTTACTAAGCACAGGGTCTTATGGGAGTTCTGGCCGCCCGATCTTAGCCCCTGCGCCAGTCCAGCCCCTGCAGACGGTCATATGAGCGACCGAGGGCTTCGGCCTTAGTCCCAGCGCGCCAGCCCCTGGTCCTGCATACGACCAGGGGCCGAATATTTTTAGCCCCTGAGGGCTCTACATGGCTGAATCAGACCTTTTTGGAGCAGTTTCACGGAAACGATCATAACTTTCTCATACGGCGTCATTTTTTTGAAAAAAAGATATCGTCGGAAAGCTGTTTCCGAGCTCTACGTAATGGTACTAGTTTGGTTTTCTGGTTTTTCCATTTTGATATTTTTTTCTGCCTCGGAAGTCAGATGTTGCTGTTTTCACTCCGGGACACATATCTTTTCACTCGCTTGTCCGATTTTCGCGTTTTTTGAGGCATTAGAAAGCTGGTTTCGGCCTCTATGCAGATCTAAGGTCATTTCTAGAAAATGTATAACTTTTTTTAGGCATGCATTCATTTTTGTTTCGTGCTCTAGGTTTGCATTTTCACATATGTTTCTGTAATTTTGCATTATCTCCTTATGCAATCATTGGGTATTGTAATAAATGAACTGATATAAAGTTCCATTAAGGGGGGTTATTTCATCCATATTTCATTTTGGTGACAACTCGCATGAGTTTGTCTGGTTTCCTATTGTCTCTTTTTAGCCACATTCTTGTCTTGCTTGACACATATCAGATTCATCGGTTCACACTTCAGATTGAGAGCCTATGGTTAATGATCCACATTGGATCCATCTTAGTTTGAGGGCCATGTTTTTTATGGTTATTGTTCCAGAGTCTATTTTTGGTACTCCTTCCCATGGAAGAGTTTCAGTCACAGTTTGACATCGGCATCGAGATTCACAACTTCCAGATTTGTCATCATTATGGGTCCATTCATCTACTGTTGCTTACAGATTCCAGAGTTGATCCAGTTTGGAGTTTTCGAGTGTTCCGTGGCATCGGGTTTTCTGTTGCTTTAATCATGATTCCTTGAGTCAATCAGTGACTCTCATCCGGTTTCAGTAGTATACATAAGAATATTTCCTTGCTTGCCTATATCAAGTTCCAGTGTTACTCCACAGAGTTCTTCCAGTGATTCTTCGCAGCAGTTCATCTCACTGAGGGGGGTTTCTCTCTCTTTGCATTTGTACATGATTACCTCATCAGGCCTTGTTGCCGGGACTCATATTTGCATAATAATCTACTTCTCCCTAAGTTGCACTTATGGGGGGGTGTTGGTGTAATTAATTATTAATTACACTTTGCATAAGTTTACTTAGGCATTATTTATTTCCTAGGTTATAGGATCTTATCTTTATCTTTTGAGCTATCTTGTTGCTCAAGATAAGATTAGGTTTAGGAATCTTTGCTTTTATAAAGCAAATAATCTTTTGTAATTAATCGGTCTTTTCGAATATATCAAAATTACATGTTTTTATGCAATCTCTGCTTTTTCGTTTTCCTCTTCTGTGGAAGGTAATTTTCAGGTTTGCAATCAGATCTTGGCTATTCTAACATTAATAGAATGAATTTATAGAGAGGTACAATAAGAAAATCTTATGCCTCTTCTAACTCACATAATGTAAAACATAAGTATTAATGCAAGTAGGTCGTCAACTAGGCTCCACATATATCCTAACATTGTTATGCACATATGGAGTGTTGATAGTGAATGTGATAGTGATACATGATAACTCATATGGTGTTAGTTATACTATGGATATAAGTGGAAAATATGACATCATGTGTTAGATGTATATGGTGTTAGTTGCATGATCATAATCTATGACATTGAGGCTACCAAATGAGTTATGCATAAGATAAGATATCATGAAAATTATAATGCTCTATGTTTCACTTATATATGGTCTAACTAGATGATAGGATGTGTAGCCACAAGTAAGGCCATGATACATACATGAAAATTAATACACAGTGGTGTGAGATAAGCATACACAAATATACAAGTGTTGTGTTTTATATCAATCATAAGTATTGTGTTGCATGTATTGAGTGAAGTTGAGTATAAAAGTGGTTTTACTATAGATGAATCACGAGTTTGATTTTTGGTATCCATCCTTCCTTGAGGAGTTGGTCACCAAATGTTGTATTGGTGGTGAGATGAGGAAATTGCATGTACAATTATTGAAGAGCATAGTACTTAGCATAATTTACATATTATCTAGTTTTGTCTACTTGAAAGAGTTGATGAGTTTCATGGTGAGTGTAATTGGTAGGAGTGTCACTAATGTCATCACTTTTGATTGGATATGAATACACCAAATCTAATTTGAAATTAAAATTCTAATGATATAGTTGAGTGGGTAAAAATAGATAGTAAACACTAAAGCAAGCTTAAATCATAAAAGAGAATATAATAATGAAATATCAATGAAGGGAAAAAAAGCTCTAGTAAGAATATATTTAATATCTTCCTATAAGAAGAATGTATGTCTAAAACCTTAAATTCATGAAGGTATAGACCCTAATGTAAGATCATAGGATGGTGTAGGATTATATGTGTTCATAAAAAATGTATAGAAAAATAAACTTTCCTCAACAAACTAATCAAGGATAATCATATAAAATGCATACAACGAAATATAAAATGACTTGAATTAATCAATGAGAACCATGGGTGCAATAGTTTAAGATTAAATTTTATTTTAGGAAAGTAAAGACAAATAAAGTTAATGGCACTTAGCTCTAGGCTTGATGATATACAACACTAATATAAAATATTCTAGAGATCTTAAAGTAAATACTCTTTATCTATGTTTTTCCTTGGATTCTATGCAATATTTGTTTTCTATTCTAGGTCAAGTTCATGCCTATAGGTAATTTTCACATTTATAGATCTATTGTCTATTGTGTAGATACAATCCTACTACTTTTGCACTTTTCTTTCTAATTTTCCAAATTCCATGTCATTTTCTTTACTTTGAAGAGTTATAATAATTATGAATATATTTAGAGGGTCGTTAGACTTCCATGGGACAAGTATTGGAGGGTCGTGCCTTGTAAAAGGACAAACTTTACAATTATATAAGTGATTGAAGACAAGAAACACAGTTCTTATAGGATGAATATGTAGATTCTTATATGTTTCGTTGCACCAATTTGAAAAATTCCTATATTAAATTCTCCTTTAATAATCTAGGATGAGAGAATATTCAAATATGAGAATGTGAATGAATGCAAATGAATACCCTTGAATAATAATACATTTTTTTATGTAAACATGTGTTTACTCAAGTCATAATGACTAGTGAAATGTGTTAGAATTAACTAAATTTTAATTCAAAATTTGAAAGTAAATGGTGAGATCCATAATTGTGGGACCGATCTTAAATTTGTGGGTATGACTTAAGATAATAGAATAATATATTTTATACATGGAATACGTAGCTACTCATGAATAATTCAATAAATACAGATAATATGAAAAATTGCATAGATATGAATTATATATATGTATGTATGCATGCACGCATGCTAGGAAAACAAATGTAACTTTATAAATGATTACACAATCTGTCAATATGTAATTATATTGAATCATTCTTTTATAATAAATTAAAAATTAAATAAAATTTAACATAAACAAATTTCACAAATTGAATGTAAAAATAATAATAAATAATGATGACTTTAAACATAGCTTTAAAGTTAATTTATCTAATTACATTATTCAACTAATAAATAGCTTTTTCATTTTTTATATGCCATGCGGACGGTTTGGAAACCTGAATAAGAAAAAAAAGCAATTTTAGAATGCGAAAATCTTGAACATTCGCTATGAAACTGTAAATAATACCACCGATATTGGAAAGAATGGTTGTTGCAGAAAATTTTGCAAAATGCTGATCGAGCACATGAGTGACATTTTTACTGCCCAAAGTTATTTGCTATATTAAAAAATTCTTGCTTCACAATTTGAAAATAACAAAAGTAGTTAACAACGGACAATTATATTTCCGGTTTAATTAATTCCTTTTGTTGGTTTAAACTAAATATGAACTGGAAAATGTAAATATTACGCACTTTTCGTTAAGACTCTTGTATGAAAATGAAAGATGCCGATGATTATATTGGATGATTTTGATAGGTACTGGTTTGCCGATGCAATGAAGGCTCAACTTGACAAGACTGGTAAGAGTATACAAGACATTACATCTTCTCTCACTCTCACCACCGTTGCAGACATTAAAAGGCAACTTACTCAGCGCATAGAGCAATCTCCACACAAGCTCCTCGACTTCAAGCCAGGTGCACACTATCACCATCATTCGCAGCTTTCATTTGTTTTGGAGGGAGTTTTAATTTGTTTCAGAAGTTATATTGTCATATTAGGAGGATTTTTATTTGTTTCAGAATTTATATCACCGTGTTATCTTTTTATTGTCTTTGTTAAACATATGCAGAAGGTATAGAGGAGAAAGTAGCAAAAGTGAAAGAAATGGTGGATTTGGAAGGAAGTGAAGCAGTTGTAGCTCTTATATTGTGGGGTTTTGGAGGTGTTGGTAAGAGTATTTTGGCCTCCACAGTCATTCAGGAGTTGGATTGCGTTTCAAAAGGTTTCAAATTTTGTATGGTGATAATTGATGAGAAAATGGCAGACAAAACATCTCACATCAAGCAGCTACAAAAAGATATAATTAATGATTTTGGAGGAGGCAAAATAGATTTGCGAAATACAAAGGAAGGGCGACAACAAGTGCAACAAGTTGCGAGGAACAAATGTTGTTTTTCATATATTGACAACGTGGT
Organism: Sequoia sempervirens; assembly: GCA_007258455.2. Classification (NCBI taxonomy): domain Eukaryota; kingdom Viridiplantae; phylum Streptophyta; class Pinopsida; order Cupressales; family Cupressaceae; genus Sequoia; species Sequoia sempervirens. Next base: position 234,905,291 of record VDFB02271358.1, read on the forward strand.
TGACTCTTATGTTTGTGTATGATAAAATGAGAGATCCAGAAGCTAAAGAGGCATTTCTTGATATTTGTACGTATCTTCATGGTTGGAGATGGGAACTTGTTGCTGCCGTTGTGGATTCAAGTAACCTTGAAGCTCTCCACAAGAGAGGGTTAGTAAAGAGAGGTGAGTCAGGGAATGTGATTGTTCATGATATCCTTCGGTTGATGGGAAGTAAAGCGGCAAAGGAAACTATGATTACAAATTATAGGGAATTCTCAGCTGTGGTAGAAGATGAATATAAGCTAAAAAATATGAAAGGCGTATCCCTTATGGATAATACAAGTTTAGCTACAATTAAATCCACACATTTAAATAACATGCGTCATTCATTGAGGGTCCTAAAGCTAGGAGATTGGGTGGTAGTAAACGGCCTATGCGATGGAGCATTTACAAATCTCAGATATCTCTATGTGGGGGACGTGACTGTTTTTCCGTTTGCAGATGCTTCCAAAATGGAGAAGCTCAGACGTTTCATCAATAAATCGAAGCCAGGCATGGATTTACCTGAGGTAAGTATGCAATTTAAAGCTGTGAAATCTTGTAAGTTTTATTTTTCATTCCGAACTATAACAACTTTAGAATGTTGTATTTGTGCTTTATGCACAGGAGAAACTTACACATATGCTCCAATTTTTATTTATTAATGGTTTGATTTAATAGTTCCGCATTTCTCTTGTAGGTTGGTTTTCTACGTGAATTAATTTAATTCAATTTATGCAATATTTAGATTTAACCACTCATATTAAGATAATATGATGGAACTTGCACTTGAACCGAGCTCGTCTGAAATATATTCATTAAATGAAGGCACATAATTGACTGCTGTTAGATTAGAAATATAATACAAGAGTATCTTGAATTCTTAAAAATCTATTTACATGCAACCAATATATACGGAACTTTATGCTTAATATTTTCAATATCTTTCTATCAAATATGATCGGACAGCTTACCTTGAAATTTTTATTGTTCTGAATCTTCCATGCTGACAGCTTCCTCGGACTCTAAAGGCTATATATTACGAAGCACCATATCAAGGTTGCGAGGAGTTTTCAACACTTCCACTCGAAAATCTGAAAGCTTTGAAATTTTTGCTAGTGGAATCCAGAAAACCGGTTAAACTTCCAGAAGAGTTCAAGCTTCCTGCGTCTCTAGAAATGCTGTGGCTAAACGGGTGCAGAAAATTACCAGAAACATTCAGCCACTTAACTAATGTTGAGCATCTTAATCTGAATAAAAGTGATTTCGAATCTTTGCCTGAAGGATTTGGAGCACTTGCTAGATTGAAATATTTGTATATGAAGTACTGCCCCAATCTGAAATATCTCTCAGAAGGATTTGGCTCATTATGTTCATTGGTTTATTTGAGTGTACATGGATGCACCTGTTTGGAAAATTTACCTGCTTACTTTGGAAGGCTGACTGCACTGCAAGGCCTTGAGATGGGAGAATGCGAGAATCTAAGGACACTACCTGAAAACTTTGGTGGCTTAATTTCTCTCGAATACTTGGATATAAGAGGATGTATCAGCTTGGAGCGATTGCCAGAAAGTTTGTCGAGGCTTTCCATAAAATCTCTAGCTCTGGAATCGTTGCTTAGTTTAGATGAACTTCCCCAAAGTATGGGAAACATGTCATCTCTGACTAAACTCATAGTAAGATCTTGCAACTCATTAACTGCTCTTCCCAATAGCCTTGTGCAATTGAAAATGTTAGTATTTGGCAATAGATAAGTGCATTAAGCTTGCTGCTCTACCGAAAGACTTTGGCCGGCTAAGTTCCTTAACGCACATGATTGTGAAAAATTGCCCTCTTCTGAAGGAGTTGCCCGATGGATTTCAAGCACTCCCCGCACTGAAAATACTAGTGTTGAAAAGATGCACAAACTTAGTCAATCTTTCGTCGGGCTTCAGCGAGCTCAACTGTTTGGAACAGTTGTCTGTTCACAGTTTGCCCTTGTCGAGTCTTCCGAAAGGATTCGGGAATTTGGACAGATTAAGGATCTTAGATATATGGAACGGATTCAAATTGGAAATATTGCCGGATGATATAGAAAATTTGGTCTCCTTGAGGACACTCTCCCTGCGCTTATGTCCCGTGTTGGACGGGGCAACCATGGAGAAAATAGTGAAATTGCAGAATTGTTCTCTTGTTGGTATATCTTATAGTGCTAAATTGATTGAATGGTGGGAAGAGATGCAGAACAAGGAAGAATATCCTATGTTGGTGGGGACCACGAATAGGTATCCTTCCATTAAGGTGTGAATTACGTCCCTTGCTATAACTTTTTCAATTCGTATCACTCTGTTTTGTTTTGGTTCAGGTCAAGGAATGTGCGGATTGGCGAAGGGCTGCAAGAGTGGTTTACAACTTTTAATTTGTGTCATGCTGTTTTGTTTTGGTTCAGGATGAGGATTGGCAAAGGGCTGCAAGAGTAGCCTTGTTTAGTCTGAATTGCAAAGAGTTGAATGACACCACTGATGAACTGATAGATCGCTCCTCCATTGCCATTGATGTGGATACAACTGTTGCAATTATTTCACTCCCTCTCAATTTGCAATCCCATCATGAAGATCCTTTGAAAACTATGTTCGAGTTGGCGAGGAGAAGATCAAGGACAGCTTGTTCAGGGCAGCTTCAGATTATTATTTGTCTCACAGGAATTGAGTTGCCTGAGCAGAGAGTAAGCGAAGAGGAAGACGAAAAGAGAATTAGAAAAGCTCTCAAGTGGCTGCCACAAGGATCATGTGCCATTCCTGTCACCGACATCAGACGCCGCTTCTTAGTAAAGGATCTTTTCTTTGACTCTAAATCGGAAGAAAGCAAACTTGCGTGTTTCGTGGCGGATGTCCAGGTGCAGGGTAACGGCCACGTAGTTGTCGTGGACGGCGAAACAATGGGGGAAGATGACATTTCAGAAAAGCTGAAGCAAAATTTTCACGAATCCGAAAGCGAGGGGGAAGAAATGGAGACTCCCGACGAGCTACAAGAGTGTTTAAAACTTCTTTGCAACAGCGAAGATATGAAAGTGAGGGGGAAGTAAGTATGTTTGAAATGTTGGCGCAGGCATTGGAGAAAAAGGGCATACATCACTTCATTGACTGCGATATGAAGAAGGTACGTTTCATAATGCTCGCGTAAATCCACCAAATCTAGGCAACTAAATTTAAGGTTTTATAATTTTAAGAAAAATACAGTTGATAAATAATCGTAGGATTTTACTCTTCAAACTAAATCGTTAAAGATTCTATATGATGTTCAAACTGTATAGTGTATTTTATTACATAAATAATAATAATTTATATTATTTTAAATTGATTATGAATTATTTGTCATTTTTATATAAATTAAAATATTTATGTGTAATTTGATGCAGGTTCAAATTGATCGATTGGAGGGAAAAGATCTATGTTTTGTTATATGTGATTTAAACACTCTAAAGCATACAAAAATACAACAAATCTACAAGGATCTTCAAACTTTCAATTTTAAAGGAGTTTAGATTCCTCTATCAAGCAATGAAGAGTATGGAATTGGTACTTATATAAGGGCATGTGGTACATGTCTTTGGCAGCTCTTCTCAATCTTATGATAACTCAAGGCATCAAAGAAGCTAACACACATTTCATTCTTATGAACAAAAAAGGAAAGATAATTAGTAGAGCCCCATTATCATTTGTGATGTCATGGGGCATAAAAGCATATCCATTTAGAGAATCTGAAGTAAAAAAAAACATCTCCAAGCTATATGAAAAATTAACTCTAGAATTTCTTCTAGAAGATATGGATATTCTAGATCACGAAGGAAATAAAGTAAGTTACCTTTTGACATTTAATAATTTATTATTTTGTCAAAATTTTACTATTCCAATTTATATTAATTTCATATCTTTACTTTTATTTATTTGCAGGTGGAGAAACAACTAATTAATAACAAACTTATCTTTTGTATGCTGAACCTCCAAGTCAAAAGCTCAAAATGAAGAGTGGGTTTGACTAGTTACTACAACTGCATAAAGATTTCCAAATTTTATATGTAGGGCATTTCTCTAGCATGGAGCAAACAAATATAGAAGAATACAAAAAGCTATATGAAGATGCCACACAAAAAATGCATTGGCTCAAATTTTCATTTTGGGATATGGTAAAGTTTTGGTATAGGTGCAACTTCTTATCTGGTAATTTTATTGAGAAAATAAAGTTACCTTTCACAGTTCCAAACCTTGTGAAGCAATTATATGTTGAAAAAAGATGGTTAATTTTCTTAGATAGTGATGGAATTGAAACAAGAAGTGGAAAAGAGGTAGTGGACATTATATGCCAATCAAGTGAGGAAAATGGAGATAACATAGATATTATGATGAAGGATGAATTGATAAAATCTAGTTTGGAAAGTGGAAAATGTTCAAGAATAGTGCAAACATATTTTAGTGATGAAATATACAATCATCCACAACATCCACAACATCCACTATCATTCACAATAATACAAAAATATCTTACTTGTCCCATTTGCTTCTCTGCATTCAAGGCTAGATCTGTGTATGACCAAGGGTGGTATATGTGTAAGGATTGTAGTTGGGGCATATGTCGAGGTTGTTGGAATCTATATGCCAAAAAAAAAGTACAAAACATGTTAGAGCTGTAAAATTTGTTTTATCAATTCCATAGAATTACTGATATTTATGATATACTTTGAAAATTTTCCTCTACTTTTAAAAATTTACCCTTGAGATTACCTTTCAAACTATGGATGTAAATTTTGAAATTTAATTATTTTAATGGCCAATAGTGGCATGGTATAATGGTTACGTTGTTGTGGTGTTGTTCTTGCCATCAAGGTTCAAACCCCATTGGGGTGTAATTGTTGAATGCTTAAATTGGGGAGGAGGTCCCCTATTTGTGACCTCACTAGTTCATAGCTCCAAGTCAAAAGCATTTACCCCTTAAAATAATAACAATTATTTTAATGACTTATTGTATTTTTACGAAGCTCTAAGTTTTATTCTTTATAAATAAGATGATTCAATTTTAGTTAGAGAAGGAGAAAAAATATAGAATCATCTAGTTCCTTTGTAATGCTAGTTCCTTCATAATGCACCTCATTTAAATTTTAAGAATCATGAAAAATTCCATAGTGTCATTTTATAATCAAAGCCTAAGGTGTCAAGAACATTAACGTATTAGATGACTAAAATAATGAATGGAAGCCAGATAAATTAAGTAAAAGATTATCCTCCTCTATTCTTTGGTATTATTATTTAAGTCATATCGACTTATTTTATTTTTTGAATAAATATTATTATTTAAATGAAGATGAAAAATATAAATCGTTAATGAGTTTCTTAGTTAAAAAAAAATCATAATTATTATGTGTCTTTTTTATCACATTAAATTTAAATCCATACACATGTTCTTTTAGGTCTAATATTTTAGTTCAATAATAATGGACATTATTAGTTTTTACTTAAAAAATATTATAGAAGAGGGAAATATCATAAATTTTTGAGAAATGTATAACATCTTAAGATTTAAGCATTATTTCATCAAAGTGCAAGATACTTATCATTTGTGAAAGAACCCCAAGCTATGGATAGTTAAAATAAAGAAATTATTCATTAAAATGATTATCATTGTAACATAACAATGTATGTTTTGAGAATTTGTAAATCCCTATTATAATATTATAGTATTTGAAATAAACAATTTCATTTCATAACACATATTCAAATCATGTGAAGTTATTGCATTAAAAAAATATATATATATGCAAAAAATAAACACTAAGTAGGAAAAGAAGGCTACATGAAGATGAGACATAGGAATATGAAGCTAGGGATGAAGTGATGATATATCTAAATTTTAATACGAGACATCATAAAAAAGATGAATAAGTTTTGTCCTTGAGGATCAATATAAGTTTGATTCTAATAATCCATATTAGGAGAAGTTACATAAAGGATTTTGCATATAACCAATATTGAGTATTGAATATTTATATAAGTATCTTTATAGGAGTGAATTTGCACCCCTTACGCAAATTCCCATTTCACTCAGCCTCACCTTAGAAAATAAAATATGAAGGCAAAATTCCACATCACCTAGTTGCATTCTTTTCACTTGGCATGTGTAAGTTGTGTCGGTGAGAGAATTTCTATTGGGGATGCACATACGATGCACAGACGTCGGTGTGGCACACTGCCATCCCTGACAGATTCATGTGTCTAAAGTTGGCATAGGTGTTACACTTTCAATTGGGAATGAATTGTAACGTCCCTCTTTGACCAACTGACCCAGAAATGCATTATTCTTCCTCATTCCTCCTTCAAATTCATTCATTCATTCTCATTCCATTTCACTCTCTACGCATCCTCCAACAATCTCTTCACTCTCAAGCAACAATTTGGCACTCCATCACAATAACAACAACACTCCATCAACTTTGAAAGCAAGTGTGAAACAAGCCATTACAACATGGGCTTGAGGTCTTGCAAGGCCTCCCTTCATCACAGTTGTGACTGTGGTGATCGTATCAAGTTTGATTCTCCTCCATTGGCTAGTGAGCTTTTGGTTGAGGTGGTAACATTTCACTCCTCTCCTTTTTGATTTGGTTGAGTAGCACCTTACTATTTTGTAGTGTTTATTGTGTTCTCCACTTTATGTTCTTCTCTATTGCATACTTCTATCTCATTGCTATCTTGGCTATCTGTGGAGGTGGGAACACCAAAACAGGTGTTTGACTGAGGCAGGCCCCTATACAACCCCAATAATTTTCCCCTCTTTCTTGTGTGTAGGTGGACATGCATTTGGAGCTAGTTAGTGAACAAGCACTTTTGTGAGATCATATTTGTTAGCATAGATTTATCTATTTACTTTATCATATTCATCTCTATTTTTCATACTTGTTTATTATGTTTTTCTCGTTAAACTCAACTAGCTAGGTTGTTAGTTAGTTTTTGAGTAGTTTGTAGTCTGTTAACTGCTTTCTGACCATACAGACACTAGTGTGCTCGAGAGACGCTAGTGTGCCGCACTATCATCCTAGAACTGCGTTGTTGTCCTTAGATAGAAGGTTGTCTAAAACATAGTACTGACTCCAATAACCAGCTTGCCTAGCCCGAACCTAATTTTGAGACCTGAAGGGTGGTTGAAGTACTATATAGTCCTCATCATTCTTGATCCCTATCCGAAACACCCCTTTAGAGTGAGGTTAGTTAGGGCAGCCCTTCGCTCTCGGCTCTTCGTGACCTAGAGCCTTGATGTGGTTGGTTCCCCTCTCTTACATTTTTGGTGAACCTGACGTGAACCATTTTGGTCCCTTTTAGCAATACTCAAAGCTCATTTCCTCATGTTCTAGGAGTGTTGTAGGTGTGAGTGTTGTGGGGCCTTTTATCATGCAACCCAACCTACGAACCCTAGTAGGCGTAGTTGGAAGGTTCTGTAAGTGTTGTGTAACGAAACCTTAATTGGGTCACTATCCTGTTTCACAACCTTTGGGGGGATTTTTGAGAGTATCATTTAGTGTGCATGATGACCTCTTTTCTGCATCAACCTATCCCCTCTATGTAGCCTATGAGTAGTAGAATAGGTATAACCTTCACCTTGTAGGACTTGCCAATGGATTTTAATAGGGAACCATCTCCTCTCTATATCCTTACGCGAATCAATGGAAACAAGTTGTAGTAGGTGTTCTTGTTGACCCAATGTCTTAGGTGAATATTATAACTGAGGAGATCATGTTGATTAAATTTCTACATAAAGATGAGTACGATGCACCCATAAGCACCATCCGTATGCATAAGGAACTTTCTATGCCTTCTATTGGCAGTATTGTTCTGTCAGTCCTTGTTGAACCTAAATCTATAAACCTTTTGTTTGATATAATCCTGGGGTCTGAACTCTTCAGAGTGAAGCTCGGTATCCCCTGGCTAGCAGCTATGAATGTAGTTCCCTCGGTTATGCACAAGTGTCTAAAATTTATTCATGAAGGTTCCGTGCATGTAATTCATGACACCGGTTATAGACCACCGATTGCACATGGTAGTTACTCTTTAGATCACTTTTGGCCTACACCCATTGGTCCTCTTCCACCTAGTAAGGACCTCTTGTACCAGATATATCAGAAGTACAAGAAAGGGTGCTTAACACCTAGAGTGAGGTACCCTCCATCACCTTGTGTTGTTTCGATAGGGCATGCTTAAAAGTTGATAGTGATGTCGCCAAGGCACGTAGAAGGGAAGAAGAGAAGCGCTCTCAAGATCCCTTTTCCTCCTCTTCCACTATCCATCCCGATGCTTCCTCTTTCCCTGCTATGGCACCATCAAATTCTATTTTGTGCTTGTGATAGAATCCTATGATGCTCGCTTGGCAAAAGCCCAAGCATCCTGCGTTCGAGCTTCCTGTCCTACCCATGGAGCCTAGGCCTGTTTGGTATGGCAGAAGAAAAGGTCCCCATGGGGAATTTTCTATGTCCTAGCCTCCATGGCCTCATACCGCTTCTTCTCCCAAAGCAGTAAATAGGAAGAGGCCCGTTGCCAAGGCATTAGAGCCGATTCCCACCATTGTTTCTTAACCCGCTCCTCCTGCTCCCATTCATGATTTTGTCCCTCTACCAGAAATGACTGTAGTGGATACTCCCATGGCTGAGCAGGAGCCTTCCGTCCCTTCATAGCTCTCGACCTCTAGCTCTAAGAGTCATAGAAACCACCTTATATGTGTGAGCGCAAGCGCTAGTGAAAGGATCTCACAACTGAGTAGGCTGCTTTGTAGAAGAAGGAAGAGGAGATGAAGGCCCTATTTCAGGGCCTCTTTTTGTGTCCTCCTCTCTCCTCCCCTTTGCTTCCATTCAACCTAGTTTAGTCTCGCTTCCAATTTCTACTGTGAGTGCGCTTGACCCCAAAAAGGTGCAGGTGTTTATCACTCCTTTGGCAGAGCCACCCTTGCTAATGTCCCTTCTGGACATCTTGTCATTCCCAAAACCCATGAATATGTTGAATGCTTCGATGGTATCCACTACAATTTTCTCCTCCTCCTCTTCCTCTTCCTCTGCCTCTCTCACCTCATCTGTGGGGAGTTCACATCCCCCGGTGAAGCCGAAGGTAGAAGTTGGCCCCTCTAGCACTAGGGGGGTGGTAAAAGGAGCCCACCTTCTCTAAAAGGTGGCTGGCTAGCTTGTTTCATCCTAGTGATAGAGCGATCCCTAACTTCCCTTGAGTTTGTCACTGCTCCCGACTCCTTCGATGAGCCTAGCGGTGAATCTCGGGCCGAATCCTCTTCGTTCATTGAGGAAAGACATGGAACTCTAGTAAAGTGCATGTTTAACTCTCTGGATGAAGTTCTATCCTTGTCAACGATCTTCACAAAATTTTTGACCATGGCTCCACAAGAGCCTAGTGGGGAGGACCTTTCCGGGCCCTCTTCCTTAGCCCTTGTTGCGAGAGGGTCAGAAGCTCCTCCCCTTAATATTCCACCACTGCAGACTCATCCTCCTTCCCCTTACAATGATCTAGATTGGGAAGTGAATGAACTCTTGGCCAATCAATGTTAGGGGGAGGCCTCTTGTTTATCTTTAGATTAGATGTGTGTGTTGTGATGTGTTTCCCCATGATTGCGCTATGTGTTCCTGGATGACCCTTGTCACCCTTGTTGGTGCTTGGGTACAAGAGTGATTTTGTGTCACAAACCTTCTTCTATTTGTATCATTATTCATCCACATGTTTGTGTCTTGATTTTTGACAAACTGGGGATAATGCAAAGTGTTGGGGGAATTTAGGCTTCCCTTCCATGTTGACCTAATTGTTTATTTTTACTTTATTTTCCATGAATTCTTCCTGATCTGGTTGGGGACTAATGATATTTTACCTTGCATCATGGTTACCTATTATTTATATAAGCATGAGCAAATTTGACCCTGTGAAACTAGATCCTCCTATGCCCTTTGTTTATGTTTATTTCCTTTTCGCTCTTTTCCCTTTCTTTCTCTCTTCTTTGCTTGAGTTTTCCCTCTCATGTGTGAAAATGCCATTTCTATGATGCTTCAATTTTTAGAAAATGCATTTGTCGTCAACGAATCTTTTCTTGAAAATCCTCACATGAACATTTCTTTTTCGAAACTGTATTGACAACTAGGACCTATAATGGAATGTTTTTTGTTCATCATGTGTTCATAAAGAAAGAACTTGAGAAATTTCCTCTGATTTGGGAATAAATTTGATCTTCTCATCATGAGGAGGAATTTTATTCCTTTCAAACTCCTTAATGAAGTGAACATCTTTCAAAAGGATTCCTTGATGACGAATCAATTTGAGAAAAAATGTCTTTTTTTTGCATTTTGAAAACAATGCGTCCCTTGAGTGGACCCCCTTCATCACGCTGGGTTCCCGAGAGACCCCTTTGAAAGCCTTCCAATATGTTGATGGTTTGTGTGGATGTCTGCTTAATTGCCTATGAGGCCACTTTGTTTTTAGACATGCTTTATCTGTGAGTAAACATGTCGCTTTGTAGGTGCACTTGCAAAGTCACTTTTATAATTTGACTCTGTGGAGTCTCCTCCTTTGGGTTTCCTCCATGTAAGGGATCGTGAGGGACACCTCCTTGCAAGTTTGTGGGCCTGTAAGGAACTTTCATTTGGGTTTCCTTCATATGAGAGATCTTGGGGGATACCTTCTTGCAAGTCTGTGGGCCTGTAAGGTGCATAATTCACAAGGATTCCTTCATGTGAGAGATCTTGGGGGCTGCCTCCTTGTAGGTCTGTAGGCCTGTAAGGTGCTTTTCATCCTATAAGATTTGTACATCATTGGCCCAAGGAACTTTAGTGTACCTTGTGCAACTTCATAGTTCTGCGGGGCTATGGAGTCTTTTTTTTTAAGCTCCTTAAGTAGTGTACCTATGGAGTCCTTTTTCCTCACTGTACTTTCAAGCTTCCCAGATCATGGTCTACTTCCTCAATGGCTCAAGTGTAAATATCTAACCCTACTAACTCTTTGATCTACTTTACTAAAGCACTCATCAGTATTCATACTGGCTAAAGTGGGAGAAAAATGTATAGGAGCGAATTTGCACCCCTTACCCAAATTCCCCTTTCACTCAACCTCACCTAAGAAAATCAAATCTAAAGGAAAAATTCCACATCACCTAGCTACCTTATTTCCACTTGGAATTTTTCTATTATGTCGGTGAGAGAATTTATATCGGGGGACGCACATGTGACGCGCAAATGTCCGCGTGGTGCACAACTGTCCCCAAAAAATTCCTGTGTTTGTAGTTGCAAGAGGCATTACACTTTAGATTGGGAATGATTTGTAATGTCCCTCTTCGACCAACCGACCCAAAAATGCATTATTCAAGATTCCTCATTCTTCCTTCAAATTCATTCATTCTCATTCCATTTCACTCTCTAAGCATCCTCTAGCAATCTCTTCACTCTCAAGCACTTCACTTCACTCTCAAGCAACACTTTGGCACTCCATCACAACAACAACAAAACTCCATCAACTTCGCAAAGCAAGTGTGAAACAAGCCATTACAACGTGGGCTTGAAGTCTTACGAGGCCTCCCTTCATCACAGGTGCGGTTGTGGTGACCGTATCAAGTTTGATTCTCCTCCATTGGCTAGTGAGATTTTGGTGGAGGTGGTAACGTTTCGATCCTCTCCTTGGTGATTTGGTTGAGTAGCACTTTACTGTTTTGTAGTGTTTATTGTGTTCTCCACTTTCTATACTTCTTTATCGCATACTTCTATCTAGTTGCTATCTTGGTTGTCTATGGAGGTGGGAATACCAAAATGAGGGTTTGACTGAGGCTGGCCCCTATATAGCCCCAACATTTTTCCCCTCTTTATTGTGTGTAGGTGGATGTGTATTTGGAGCTAGCTGGTGAAAATGAACTTTTGTGAGATCATATTCATCACCTTAGCCTTTATCTATTTACTCTATCATATTCCTCTCTATTTTTGGTACTTGTTTATTTTGTTTTCCCCGTTAAAATCAGATGTTAGTTTTTAAGTAGTTTGTAATGTGTTCACTATTTTTTGATCATACAGACTCTAGCGCGTCGCACTGTCATCCTAGAACCGCGTTGCTATCCTCAGATAGAAGGCTATTTGAAACACAATACCGACTCCAAAACCAACCTGCCTAGCTCGAACCTAATTTTGAGACCTGAAGGGTGGTTGAAGTACTTTATATTCCTCATCATTCTCAATCCCTATCTGAAACACCCCTTTATAGGGTGATCCCACAAAGCTGGTTTATAATTTCTGGGTGGAACTGATTTTTGCTAAAATCACATATTTTTAGAAAATATAATGATTTAAGCCTTAAGAGGTTCCATTTAAAGAATTCCAATTGAATATGGTTTGATCAAACTACCTTAAATCAAACCCCCTTAGATAGAACCCCGCTAGTTTTAAACCATACCTATAACAGAGTCTCCTTTACACCTATCAAAATGCTGATAAAAAACCACTTTTGATTTACCTTTTGGAAGATCAAATGAATTCATTTAAAATTTATTTTTTTACAAGTATGTAGTCCTTATTATAAGCTTCCCAAAACGTATAATTTTAAATAAATTTAATTTTAT
>VDFB02271358.1:234918011-235407972 GCA_007258455.2 Sequoia sempervirens
AACACATAAACTAATATGTAGTAGTCAATTAAAATGAAAAAGCTTACTCTATATTAGTTAGGATACACAACTAATAAAATGATCTAAAGTGATTTATTTATCCTAGAGGAACTAAGTATATAGTATACAAAGAAAACCAACAAACCCACAACTACCCCTATTTTGAAGGAGTTTAGTTTTCTCCCCTTCCTGATCTCGCTAATATTGTCTAATTATTTTAAAGAGATGAAGGGTTATAACACAACTTTATTCAACCCAGTAAATAGCTTTGTTAATGAAACTTGACAAAAGCAACAAAACAATTGCTGCATTTTTCATTTCATGTTGAATGAAGAGTGGTGAAAATAATCTACTTATAGTTTAATAAAACACTATTTTTACAAGTAGGCTTGACATTAGAAAGATAAGTGTTACTTATAGTTTAATAAAACACTATTATAGTTTTACCAACATATACTATTGTATGCTTTCATGGCTTCTTAGTTAATATATGGGGAGATAGAGATAGATGGAGAGAGAAAGAGAGAGATAGAGATATATGGGAAGAAGAAAGAGATGGAGAGATATATGGGAAGAGAAAGGAAGAGAGGTGGAGATAGAGAATCAATGGATAGGGGGATGGGAGGAGAGAAAGGGATATAGATAGAAAGAGATAGAGAGAGAAGTGGGAGATTAAAAAGAGAGGAAATAGAGATATAGAAAGAGATAAAAAGAGAGTGGGAGAGATGGAGCAGAGATGGAGTGAATAAGAGAAAGGGGAGAGGGAGAGATAGCTCAATAGATGGGGAAAGAGGGGTGAGCATAGATGAGTGGGGAGATATAGAGATATAGAGGCGATAGGAGATATATCAATCACCCACTCCTATATCTCTATCTATTCATATCTCTTTATCTCTCTACCTCTCTCTATCTCTTGTCTCCACTTTCTATTTATGTTTTTCATTATCTCCCTCTCTCTATATTTTCTTCCCTATATTATTTATCTTTGTCTCCTTAAATTGGCTGATGGGTACATTAAGAGGTCTTAAGGAGAATTATCATATCTTTAATCCAAATGGCATGCTACCTTGAGAGCATAACTCCCCAAGGACACATGCCATCCTTGGATTTGACAGTGTTTCTCTCTCATATTAATAAATATTACTATTATATTAAATATATATTATAGTAATTATATTTTGTATTATATAAAATATACTTATTATTAATTATTAATTATAATAATTTTATCGTATTAATAATTTTGTTAAAAGAATATAATATATAATTATAATAAGTTGAATAATTATATTATTTATTATGTAAAATATAGCTAATATATACTTAACTATATTGTAGAATATTAAAACCTAGCTAAATGGCACCAAAATTTTCAATTTAATTAACATACTGTAAAACCTAACGAAACCAGGTTGTAGCTCATCAAATTGGAGAAGTGAAAGGTCAATAACACCATTGAGGAAGAGGTTGGAGTAGTGAAAACAAGGTCAATGCCAGCACCAAGGAAGAGTTTGGAGTTAAGACAAGGTCAATACCAACGCCGACGAAGAGTTTGGAGGAGTGAAAACAAGGTCAATATTAGTGTCGAGGAAGAGTTTGGAGGAGCGAAAACAAGGTCAATACCAGTGCCGAGGATGAGGTTGAGGGAACTTAGGGAAAATAGATGACCAAGGGGCAATGAGTACTATAAGTTTGGCAACCCCATTCTCATAAAATGGTATAAGATAAGACAGAAAAAATAAAATAGCTTAGTCTTTCACATTTTTATCGACTAGCCTTAGGTCTTGGAAAAACTCCCATAATCTACCCACATCTTGGTTGAGATCTAGGATTTCATCACACATAGCCTTCATCGCATGAGTCTGAATCAATTGTATAATTAGCCCAAGTATATGCTAGGCTAAAGTAGATCTAATGAATGGAAATAGAGGCATACAATTCTCCTTTAATACCTCCACCACAAACATATGCAAGGTGTTGGTTGTTTTTATGGTAAGTAGTTTGATCTTCTAATCTACCTATAGAATTTCCAATTCCAATCAAGGGCAACTCGAAGGAACTGGACCAACTGACGAGGACATTAAAATCCTCCTACACTTCGGGCTCTACAAGACCCAGGAGGGTGATCCCTTAATGTGTTTACAACCTCTGCACCATTATCATAAACAACATTAATATACAACAAATGATCTCATTTAATAGCTCAATACAATAGGATAATACCAAATAGAATTGGTTGTTCATTAGTATTATCAACTATTTGGAGCATGAGATAACTACAACACATTTCACAGTATAAGATAGTCATTGATTTGCAATTTGTAGCAAGCTCTGGGTAAAGGAAAACAAATACTGAACCATATGAATAAGTGCAACTTAGATCAGTGCCATATATCCATTGGAGGAGTCAAATTTATAAGCATCTAATGGTTTATGACGGATTTAAGACATAACATATAAGATCCTTGATAACATTGCTTTACAATCTCATCAATATGTATTCTAACTCAATACTACTTATCAAATCCTTATACAAAACATATCCACCTACAATCCCATTCAAGCACTTTAATTAATTCCTTGAATTAAAGCTAAAACAAGAATCATACACACCACAACAGTGAGATGAACGAAACAACCCTTGATCATTTTATTCAAAATTCAGATATGCTTGTACAATGGAGAGACATGAATTTGAATTAATCATATCAATTCAAATGCCAGTACTATCATAAAACATCAAATCCCCATGAATTCAAAACCTACTACAGAATGACTCAAAACCTAAATTGCATTTTCCCTAAAACCATCAGACTTTACAATTTGCTCTACAACTTCATCTAGACTCGACCAAAAATATCTAACTTTGCTAACCCATACTTCTGGCCTTGAAATCCTTCTTATAGAAAAAGAAGGAGCAAACAAGCATCGGGGTAGAAAGCACATGTGTCACCAGCCAATTGGACCACCTTGTGAAATTCCAAAAATTAACGGCTCAAAAGATCCCACCCAAGGCGTAAGATAAACACTAGGGGTTTAGATGAAGAAAAAGGTAAAACCCCAATCTTAGGCTTTTCCCAAACACCATAGATGACTAGAGACATAAGGAAAGATAAAATGGAACACAAAGAGCAAAATTTTGAAGTTCCATCACAAGGAAAGGTCTCCTCCCTTCTTGGTAGTGATAACCTCCTCCACACACAACCCTTAAAAATTATGAATAGAGGAATATAATCTTGTAAGAACTCAAAGTTGGTTTTCTCCTACCTGATGCAATTAGTCATTTTATCCTTACAAACATTTATAGTGATTACTAGAGGCATATAGACCAATTCTTCATAATAGAAGAATGTAATCATACTTTTCCAATGATGGGATTATGAGAAAATCATAGGTTAAATGAATAATTCCTAGCTAAGTTCTTTAAATCATGTCCAACCGTATAAGAGAAGACCGCTGCTATGTGTACCTAGATACCATGGAGAAAGGCTCTTTGGGATCTTTCATCAATCATCCTACCTTAAAATATACCAAAAGTCTCCTAGCAATTAGACATAGGAATATTTAATACGACTTTAAAAAAATTTATTGCCAAAGCATAAACTTATGATGACTTAACCAGGCCTAGTACACACTCCCTCCCCGTTAACCACTTAGACATATGGAAATTAAATGTAAATTTGCTACTATTTTTAGTCATGCAGGTGTCCAATAAACCACTTGGTGGTGTTTCCCTTCAAGTTTATTTACTTGAATGAAGAGAAAAATTCCTTTGATTACAATTAGAGAATACATTTGAGGCCTTGGTTGTGTAACTGGTGGACCATAGTCACATTTAACACTTGTTACAAAGTTTGGGAGTTAAAATGTTAAGTAGATTTGATTTGTGATGGACACATTTGGACGGTAGTAACAATAACTTGCAATCTATCAAGATTTGATTACCTTATAACCTGTGAAATTCTAGTGATGAAATGATAGATTAATCATAATGTCACCTTAGGATCACATCACCATGAAAGAACTTTATTTAACATCCTTATGAGTGCAGGTACCACCAAATAGGTATTTGTCAGATATGTCTTCCTCGAGCGAGGGAAATTCAGGAAGAGAAGAGGAAAGTGAGACATGTAGTATGTCTAAAAGAGGGAGATCAACTAGAGGTCAAAAGATTAGAAGAAAAATCTGTAAACGCATGGAATTTTTTCTTGCTGAAGGGGGGTCATGTTCTTATGATGATGAGAGCATAGGCAACATTGAGGTGCCCTTGAGGTACAAAATCTACGAAAACAATGGGTACCCAAGGAACTTTCTCCAATAAACACTAATTTTTGTGTCAACGAGAGGATATATCACATAGCACCATCATCATTACATGGTTTGGGCCTATTTTGCATGGATGACATAAAGGTCTATTATGACAAAGTTATTGAATTGATGGAGTATGTCAGACCCTATTACAGTTACAAAGATTGGATGCAATTGGTTCGATATACATGAAGTATGCGTAGGTATGCACTATCAACAAATTATATACAGCTAAAAGATAAGGATCAAAATAAAGGAGTGGTTATGCACATTGACGGAAGGCCAAAAGCATCAGAGAATATTGTAGGGTTTATAAATAGTACATGACCTGGGTCAACAAATAAGCAACCCAATTGCATATTTGAGGCACACGAGGGAAACCGTGTATTTGTATGTGTGATAAAATCAATAACTACAGGAGAAGAGTTGCTAATCAATTACAATTTGAATTTCTTAGTTACAAACATAGTTACTATGGGGGTGGTACATACTATGTACCATTTTAGCCAACCTCCAATTAATGACTCCAATATACTATTTTATTCTTATGTTTTTTTTTGTAATTCTATTGGTTTCATTTTGGTAATTTTTTTATATTTAATTTTTGTCACAACGGGACATTGATCGTACGGAGAAGGCTCTAGCCCAGAGCACAGATCGTGATGTATCTTTATTTCCTTCTACCTGATAGGTTTACCTCATTGTAATTGTACAAATTAGATACGAGCAAAATGTTTAATTATTATGTTGTTTTCATAAGTTTATTAGGTTAATTTCTATAATGTTTTTAATATTCTTGTTGTAGTCGACTAATTGGGAAAGGCACCAACAGTAGACGAGAGCATCCATAGGGAGGTGCAGTCAATATTATGTGATTATCACATCGCTTATTCAGCAAAACCTCTCGATATGATAAGGAAGACCCAAAAAAAATGCAATGAATAAATCCTTAAGTTGTTATTCATAGTGCCTCAAACATATGAGATAAGAGAGAGGGTTAAAATATTCACTGAGAGATCTCAAAACTTGCAAGTAAGTTGTCATGAGGCCTTTAATTATAACATAAGTTCATTCATGGTTTTATATTTTATACTCTTTTATGTCATGAACTAAAATATGTGTTGTTTTTATAGGATTTTTTGTGTCCTCATGATACTCCTGGCCATGATCAGGGTACTGCAAGTGCTGCCCAAGGAGTAGGGGTTGGTACAAGTGTCCATCCTGATCTTCCTGTGCATACATCACATCATTTGACCCCATCATCCATGCCTATATTGTCATCTGAAATGTCGACAATACATGCCATGCAGGCATCCATTAGTGCACCCTCTGGTAACGAACACATGCCAGAACATGTGTCAGGACATGTACCTGGGGATGTAGAGGCCACTAGTACTAGTGATATTTTAGTAGCATTTCCTCGATCTTCTCGTATTACTAGTACAGGAACATTGCTGGTCACATTTGTGGTGACCAAGGATTTCGTTCCCATAAATATAAAGAAAGTCCCAGGTACTTTAAAATGTTTTAATTATTATTATATATAATCCAATTGAAATTTACTTATTGATCACTCTTTTTAGACTATTGATCCCATGATCATTTTGTAGGAAATGATGTTTTTTATAAACATCTAAGTGATATTAAATTTGAGCTCTTTGGGCCCACCATACGTACATGGTGGAATGCCCAAAATCAAGATTTAAAAGATGAGCTCATTAACCGTTTAGTTGTGCTCTTCAGTGATAAAATATTCAACTGAACCAAGGTCCTTAAGAAAGCTGGTACCTATCTAAAGTATGTGAGGAACCTATATAGGTCACATTTATAGAAGAACAAAAAGTACGAGCATCCCCCCATGATTTCAGAGAGGGAGTGGAAGGACCTGGTGTCAGATGGAAAGGAGAAGGCTAAAATGAAAAAAGGAAAGACACCACTGAGCCAAGGAAGGTATGTGATACTATCAACAATGTAATTATATAATGATTACTCTTTCTTTTTACATAATCTAACATATTTCAAACTTTTCATAGGCTGCCTGACACATCGAAGGAAACAAAGGCAAGACTAGAAAAACACGGGTAGCACAAACTTGGCTCTGGTGGTTATATGAAATTAGCCACATGAATTGTAAGTATTAATAAATGAAATATTGTATCCAAATAATAAATTGAAAACAATTTTGGTTTTATCACACTATAGAAGCAAAATTCATGATCTTATGAAAAAATGTAGGGCTCTAAATTCAACAGAGTTCCCACAGAAGAGGACCTGAAGATTTCCTTCTAGCAAGGCTATGGAGCTGTAGCTGAACGCCCAAGAGTTTTGACTGAGAAAATATAATCGTCCACTGCATCTGACACGTAGGCAAATAAACTCAATATAGTTTATTTAAAATTGAATACTTGTGCAATCTATTCAATATTAATTTCCACCATAAAGTAATTACATATCTATTTGTTTTAAACATTCAAGCAATGATAATACTGCACATGACATTGGAATGCAGCCTGGTGAGGGTGGAGCACAACCTACAGATGAAGGTCATGGCATGCATCCTGGTACTTTAGAGCATGTAGATGTGATCAACATGTTGAGCATGATCAGGCTAGAGAAGATCAGGAACATGATGTGGCCCCATCAAGTAAAGAGGACCACTCTAAAGTTCTTTTAAACATATTTAATTTCAATTGGTGTATTAATTAATGTAACCTTTTCAACTTTAGAGCATGTAGAGCGTGATCAACGTGTTGAGCATGATTAGGCTAGAGAAGATCAGGAACATGATGTGGCCCCATCAGGTAAAGAGAACCACTCTCATGTTCTTTTAAACATATTTAATTTTAATTGGTGTATTAATTAATGTAACCTTTCGTGTTTCAACTGTAGATCAAGATTTAGAGGATGTTCAACATGTTGAGCATGAGTCTATAACAGAAGTTCAGGAACATGATGTGGACCCATCAGGTAAAGAGAACCACTCTAATGTTCTTTTAATTAATGAAATACTTGTAACAATAATAATAAAAAATATCAGTTTAACATTTCTTTGTTATTGCAGCAAACCCCCCCTTGCAGCAGCGTCCACATCGTGAGCAGACGACTAGGCGTACATTAAGATCACGAGAAGAGGGAATAACAACTAAAGGGGGGATAGATGATTTAGAAAATGATACTCCACTTCAGATTTTTTTAGCTTTAAAAAAGAAACAAAAAAGTGATTGTAATCATATCATGACAACCATATTTTTGATAATATGTAAAAACTGAAAGAATGAATATTATATGTTAATGAATGAATGTGAATATGTTAATTAATGAATGTTATATGTTAATGAATGAATGTTATATGCTATTAATGGATGAATGAATGAATGAATGTTATATGTTATTAACAGATGAATGAATGAATGTTATATGTTATTAATGGATGAATGAATGATTAATGTTATATGATTGGGTATGGGGAATTGAGAGTGATGTGGGGGGGGGCGAGTGAAGGGCCAAATGAGCTTCCATGGTCATGTGGTTGGCCCTGTTAAGTAGAGAATATTAAACTATTCTTGAAACAAAGAGAAGTTCAATAAGGTAATGCACTTTTCAATATAAAAAATGCATCGTTTGAAGAATCAAACCAATATGCAAAGATGAAAGAAAGTGCTAAATTTTCACTATGGTGGCAGAAAAATGATTCTTTATACCCTGAATCCATGCTCTGCATCATAATTTGAAGTTGTTTCCATTCCAATGTTCCAAATTTAGTTTGTTTGTATGGATTTGTATGAATACCACATTGTGTTGTGTGTGGATTTGGTTTCAAAGCTCTGTTTCTTCTATTTTTAGTGGTGACATAACTCTAAAATTTGACTTTTGTGCATAACAAGTTAGTGGAAAAATTGACAACTCAAGGGTTTAGAGGCTCGATTGAGATAGATACACAGATATTTGGATCTTGTTGTTGATGGGAGGCTTCCACTTAACCATGAAATTTTGTACCATCTGCAGGTATGCAAAAGTTTCTCTACTTACATTCATTCTTGATCATAAATGTTGTAAATTATATTAATGCTTCAAACTTAAGATTCATTGCATTGTTATAATGATCAAAATGTTATACTTTGCTATACATTCAAGCATTCTCTTTCTCCCTACCCTTTGCTCTCTCCCCCCTCCTTTTAAGAATTTTCTTTGTCATAAAAGATTCACATTTTTGTCTCATTTACACAAATTTATCTAAAGCACTAGGAGTGAATAAAGCTATGTAAAAGATGATAGATTATGTATAAACAACAACTTTCCATCTTATAGCTAATTAAATCCTTAATATTTGAATAGTTTAGAGCTCAAATAATGCTTGTATATGCATGTGTAGCAATAAGGGAGCCTATGTGAAGATTGAAATTTAAAACATCACTTTGGTATTTTTCCTTAGGCAATGAAATGATATTTTGAGTAATACAAACCTACACAAACATTGATATTTTTTGGCATTGCATTGAGGAATTTTTTTTTCTCTTACACCTACCCTCGGCTAGACATGGAGGTATATAATATTGGTTTCTGGGTTTTTTCTATAAGTAGTTAATTTCACAGAGGAAGATGAAAATATTCTTAATGTCCTATCAGGTGTGAAAGCATATGAATCACTTGCTGAAGGCACCATTTTATATTCATCCAAAAACTAGTTTGTTCTTTTTTATGTTTCTTGTATGTGTTTTTTTTAGGCTCTAGAGATGTAGCTCGGCTCATTCCTTTGCATTTTTCATCTATTTTGATGATTACAGTAGATTGTCCTCATAATTTTTCATGTAGATCTATTTGTAACCTTATTTTCTACCAATCAATTTGCAAACTAGTCACATATTAAGGACCATTTCACTAACTTGTAGTCATCCATTACTTCATATGTTGCAGGTTGTGTCTATGTGCCAATAAATCCTGATGATTGCGAGAACTTTAATCCTACAAGTGTACCCAATCTTTCTCAAGTAAAAGTCTTACCTTATTTTATAGTACTTTAAATGGTTAATTGAAGGTGCTTCTTTAGATCTGAGATAGTTGAACCCTGGATTAAAATATGGTATTAGATGGGCAGTATAATGATAAAACTGAGGTCCATTGAACACAAATTATGAACATAATTTACTGGACTATGAATAGTGTTACAATTATAATTATTTCTCCTTTACCTACCTCTGCATTAATGAAAAAGATAGCAGATATTGGAAGTTCATTACATGTCTCATGTATGTGTTAGTATTTTAATTTTGTTTAAGTTGTTCAAGAGCTTGATTAGGTCAAGAATATGTTCTACAAGCTCTATTCTCTTGACACTGCTCAACATTTTCCCTACACATTTTCTCTTCAATCCAGATGTTTCTTAACTCCTTCCCTTGTTAGCCCTTGGTTGTTCTCAAGTGTAATGCTTTTTCTATGCATCTTGCAGTCTGTATGTATGATCAGTCATCTCTTATGAAGCATGGATAACCTTTCATGGAATTGTTGTTGTAATTAGACAATTGTCATTGTGAGAATAATCATTTAATTTGTATGGAAGTAAGTCTTTTTCATATTATTTGACTTGGTATTGTAAACTTGTCTTTGTAGGATTCTCTAGGGGGAACAACAGAACTGTGATGATAGGTAGAGCTATACAACACCATAAATCATTTTGCATTATCAATATATTGCTTATAGAATACTCTATGCAAGTAAAATGGAATGTGCAATGACAATTGGTCTCAAATTCAAATTTGAATATAAGTACATTATACACAAGAAGATGGTATCTATTATATGATATAAAGAACCCAAAAATAAGAAAATTAATAGGTTCCATTTGTTTACTTGCCCTTAGACACTTGTTTAATCGGCAAGATGCTCAGAATGTCTTGCTAATAACTAGTAGTGTTAAAAAATCCTAAAGAGGTCAGATCAGTGTGACATTGGATCTGTCTTGCTGACGGAAGTCATCGACAAGACATAGACTATCAGAGTGAGTTTTCTATCCTATGCCGATGATTGATCTCTCACCGATGGGTTGGCTTCGGTGGTCATCGCCAAGAGTCTCCATGATGACATGGTGTAGGTCTATTTAAAACTCTTGAAGAGGTCAGATTGGTGTGACATTGGATCTGTCTTTCCAATGGAAGTCATTGGCAAGAAATGGACTATCAGAGTGAGTTTTCTATCCTATGCCGATGATTGATCTCTCACTAATGGGTTGGTTTTGGTGGTCATCATAAAGAGTCTCCATGATGATATGGTGTAGGTTTATTTAAAACTCCTAAAGAGGTCAGATCGGTGTGACATTGGATCTATCTTGCCGACGAAAGTCATCGGCAAGACATGGACTATCGGAGTGAGTTTTCTATCATGTGCCAATGATTGATCTCTCACTGATGGGTTGGCTTCGGTGGTCATCACCAAGAGTCTTTGCGATGGTACATTTCAATGAATATTTTTAAAAAAAAATTGCATTGTTTCGTTGCAATTTCGACGAAGGCCACCGACGAATCACTGAAAAGGTTTGATGAAGTTGCTATAGCTGCGATGAAGGCTTCATCGTAACTCCTTGCCCATTTTTTCAAAATGACGACAAACTTTTGGTGTTGTTTTGATGCTTCGAAAGAGCCATTGCAATTGCATTTTGGTTGTAATTTTTCAGTGGATACACAAATTTTTCGTCGATATTCCGACGAACATCCGAGTCATTTTATGATGCCAACAATCACCAAATCTACTCCATTATTTCGACGTTTAATTCATCATCAAAATTTTGACGAAAAAATAGCAATGAAACTTTTTTGTCAATTTGTCAATTGTCTGACAAATGTTTGTCGAACTACCAATGGATGTTTATTGAAAAATGGAGTCAAATTTAGTAGTGAGATGTCTTACAGGAAAACAACATAGAGATCCGTTCGAGTCAAGTTCTTTTCATGCTACGGACCATCTTGAGGTTTTCCATACTAATTTTTGTGGACCGTTCCCTGATTCCTTTTAGGGTTGTAAGTATTTTTTATTGTTTATGGATGATTTATCTCATAATACTTGGGTGTACTTTCTTCGACAAAAGAGTGAAGCATTTTCCCACTTCTGAGAATTTTATCAACAAGTTGTCCATGAGATAGGCAAGCCTCTTCTTATCCTTCGCTCAGATCAAAGGGGGACATTCCCATCCACAAATTTCTTGGACTTCTCCTTATTACATTGTTCCTACAAATGTATCCCCTAAAATCAAGCTTATTCACTTTTCCAAGGGACCCCCCCTTA
The DNA here is from genome assembly GCA_007258455.2 of Sequoia sempervirens. Lineage (NCBI taxonomy): Eukaryota > Viridiplantae > Streptophyta > Pinopsida > Cupressales > Cupressaceae > Sequoia > Sequoia sempervirens. The sequence continues at coordinate 234,929,595 of VDFB02271358.1, forward strand.
AAGCTTACATAACAAAACTTGTTGATTAAAATATATATATATATATATATATATATATACATCTTTGTGAAGATCTCCCTTGAAGAATCAAATGCTGAATTAAGTGGAAATCCATCAAGCTACCTCATGACCCTTGGAAAGGTGTAGCACCTAGCTAAATTCCTGAGTTCTTCCTCCCATGAACTCCTGAATCATAGATTCCCAAATTATTCAACAACAATCCATATTGAGCTCTCCAAACACATGGCTCCATCAAGTTGTCTAATGACCCTCTGAAGGGTATAATTCTTGATCACAGCCTCATAAGCTTATTATACAACCATCCATATTGAGCTCTACACTAAACCCCTTACCTGTCTCCAAAAACCAAACTTCACAATATATGTATTCTTCAAATATGTCAGTAATAAGGAAAAAGAAAAAAATTAAAGCCATAAACACTTCTCATGCAAAGGATCATCTCAAAGTGAGAAGCTAACTTGAGATGATGGAAATTCCTCCATCCTCTGGTGCCACCAGCCTCCAATATGACCTTGTTACACTTTACCCATTTAATATCTTAAATGAGTCTTTGGAGGAATCATTAGGTGTAGCAAAGATAGCCTCGAATTTCCATGCATGATTATTTGAAGATCCATTGATAACATTGATAAACTCATCTAGAAAATAATCAACAATTATTTCAATGTTTTGGAATACACTTTCCCAAACACCATTCACTTGGATTTCCATAAGTCTTTTTTTCCTTCAAAACTTTCATCTTCTTCACTTGAATGTGAGCCAAAACCCTAATAAGATAGGCATACTTCTTCATCTTTGAAAGCTCGGCCTTAATACTCTGCATACTTGGTGAAGGTGTTCTTGGCCTTGTACCAATTCTTGTAAAAGCACCTTAACTCTACTAAAATTTTGATCCAACATAGTGTTCAACATGTGAAGACTATGAGGGGTCTTGATGGAGGAAAACATACTTATAATCACCATGGGTGGACTCTCCACAATAATCACCATCTTGAAAATCTCCTTATTGTGACACTTGGATCTGAGCTTCTTGACCTCTCTGACTGTACGAGTCATGACAACCATTAAAAACTTGAACTCTGGGTTGTGAGTAATGCCAATAGGGCCTATTCTTATTAGCTCTTTTTTGGTAAACTCCTATCAATATTGTGCAAATTAATATCAATCATTTCCCTAGATTATCATGTGATGTTTCATTCAATACTGCATTAGGGGGTTGATTCTAGATTATACACAACTATCAAAAATTCCATGCACTCATCAACCCGTAACACTAGGAGGAAAAATCCTTGGTGGAGAACTGTGGATCACAACAAGATATGAATTTTTATGAAAGAAAATAGAAGGATATAGGAAGAAATACATCAAGGATTTAACAAAATTCAAGAGCATATAGGAGATAAGGGAATGGTCGAGATGACTAAAAAATTTAGAGAAAAATATAGATTCAAATATAAGATTAGATAAAACTCATGATGGATCACAGAAAACCAAGAGACTAATGGAGAACTCTTGAGATACTATTGAGAAATAAAATGAAATTAAAAAAAGTCTTAGAGGATTGTTTACTAAGAATGGTTTACTTTATTAGTTGTTAAACAAAATTATAACCTCCCTCAAGTTCCATTATTTCCCCAACATCATTTCCAAGAAACACCTTATATAAATCTTTTCACGGATCATTACCATCCCTTGCTCGCCAAAACATTACACTAGACATAGATTAATGCCTCTTATACACAAAGCTCTCTAATCACATCTAGCACAAGTTAACGCCTATTCTCCACACTTTTTTTCCTTTCTCCATTACTCTATCCATCATGTATACCTGAAAAAAACTATTGTTGTGAATGGTGGCTTCTCCAAGAGGTTGCATTCTAACAAGCTTCCATGCCTTCATGCTAGTTATTTCTCATGCCATTTTTAGCACATAGCAATAACAAGAAGATTCAAATTGTCCTTTGTAATGGCTCTAATACCAAATCAAGGAAAATATAATTGACTGATCCATAGTTTTGTATGAAAGGATACATATAGGATGATTTCAAACTATCATAGGATGTGGTTGTATAAACCGTCATAACCACATTAACTAATAACTACACAATATAATAACCATTACACCAACATTGACTATCATGGAGATGGCTTGATGCATGCTTTCCTTAGCACAATTGGAGGATCAATTTTGGGTAGAATTAGTTCAGACAACTGTGTATCTTCTTAATAGGGCTCCTAAAAAGACACTACAAGACAAGACACCTAAGGAGGTGAATCGTGGATTATTGGCACCCTAGTATTTTCTAGAACTTCTAGGGTTTTTCACCTAAAAGGAGAAAGAAGGGCCAAAAGATCTAACTAGTTCACTCAAATTATGTAATGTATGATCTAATTAAGACTAAATGGAATGATATGAATGCAAATAAATGAAATTTTTGACTAATTATATATGAAAAACCTAAGAATTATGCAATGTTGGAAAACCCAATGATGTTTGCAAACATGAACAAATGCAAAACATAATAGAAAGAGACTGATTCAGTGTGCACCTAGGAAGAGAATGAAGAATCTAGAATATTCTGAGTGTTGTCTAAGATTACAAAAAATTACTAGTGGGACTCATTCGCCACTGATGGCAAATCAGTCTCGCTTCTGATGAAAACTGCAAAAACTGGTTTCTGAGTGTCAAGATCTGGAAATTGACAAAATCTAGATTTCTAGCCTTAAGGTGGGAATCATTCACCACCGATGATGAATCAATCCTCTCCAAAAATTATGATAAATCAGGAACCAATTCTGTAGCACCAGATCTGAGGTTGTTTGCTTGTCGGGTTGACGAAGTTAATCCTGCAGAAAATAGACAAAATGTCCTCTCCAAGCTTGAAATAGGAAGTAGTTGACTTGAAACACTTTGTTGACTTCTCCACTTTCCAACAACTAAATTTTTGACAAATATGCAAACACAATGTACATGCACAAAGGGGAAAAATGGTTAAGGGTTAGGGAAAAGGGATTTACCTTAGTCAAATCCCACTTTGGTAATGAAACCCTAATAAAATGATGAAATGAAAGAGAAAGATAAACTAATAAGATTTAAATGCTATCAACTTACCAAACCCTTGCTGAAGAAAATCTGAAGATATGTCAATGGCTACCTTTGAATACTTTATTGACGCTTGATTAGATGATGCAAAGTGCTCAAATGCTAATTGAATGCTTTGATTAGTGAACTTGATAATTGGGGGTTAAAATGAGAAGAAAACCACTGATTTATACACAATTGTGCCTTAGTAACCTAATGATACCTCATCACAGGCCAACATAAGGTGATTTTATATAAAAACCCAAAAGAAAATTTGAAATATTTTGAATTTTGAGCCAAGATGGACTCATTTGCCACCCATGGAAAATGGGTCCCACCTTAGACTTGAATGTGGGTGTCGGGAATTATCTTGCATTTAATGTTGTTTGTTGGGTTTACATTAAAAATACACTTAATTAAGCCTTATAAGGGCATAAAGTGGTCAAATAAAGCATAAGAAAGGTGTAAATAGTGAAATTATGCCTAGAAAAGTGTGAAATCTTGTTACAAGACTTTACAACACTTCAAAATAGGACTTGATGATGAATAAAAAGGTGATTTTTAAGTGATTTGTAGTGTCTAGAAAAGTGTAGAAATTTTTTACAACACTTCACAACACCTTCACAAGACATCATAATTTGAATTTTAAGGACATAATGTGAATGTTTAAGCCACATTACCTCAATAAATCAGAGTAAAATGGACCAAGAATCAAGAGGAAAGTCCTAAAAGACCATGAAAATGACAAGGGGCCATTTTTCTATGGCACATTTCTCCCCCACATTAGTGAGAGGATGAACTTGCTTCAAACTCACACTAAAGTAGCCATGAATATCGAGAGAGAGGTTTCAATGTACTTATGTTAGCAAGATGGAATGACAACAATCAAGAAGGATGATCAAGCCCCCAAGATGAATATCCCATGGAAAACTAAACATAAGAATAAAGGAATGCACATGATGATGAAAAAGGAATAAAAGCTTCGATCATCTATCCAACTAGTTGTGGATTAGATCTAGGATGATTGTTTGAAAGAGAAAAATGCATACTCACTTTGGGGTGATAGAACTCATGGCGATCTGTAGGGTGAGAAGTGCCAAGAAGGTGAATTACATACACTAGTTGGTATGCACTCACAAACAAATACGTGGCTATGGGGAAATTCGTTCCTATGGATGGGCTTCTCGCTCAACCATATTAAAGTTATACCTCTTGATAACTTTAACAAGGCACCACAAACCTAAAAATGATGGTTTGTGCTTCATGAGACAAGGTTTGTGCTTAGAAATCATGACCAAAGAGCAAGGTACCATAGGCATGCAAGTTGTGTTATGCAAGGTGGAAAAAAAATGTAAAATGCAAAAATGTGAAAATGTGAAATGTAAAATATGTTCGAAGGAGTCTTGTTAAGTTCATGCAATGTCTATAACTTAGGGGACATTGTTTCTAATGTCTCCAAAAGAGGACCAATCAAAGAATAGAATATTCACAACTTAGGGGATGCAGTGTGTTGCATCAAACCACCAAGAGGAATGTAATATGCTAAGAGAGATCACACTTATGAAGGACATCATACCCAATGTTGTCCACAAAGTGACAAACACATCGTATGAAGTGACAAGGATGCACTAAGAACCAAGAATGCAAATGAAATGATGCCAATCTATGCCCCCCACTTTAAAGGAATTGCTACACACCGTTCTATGAGCAATTAATTTAAAGCAGTGAAGGAAAGAAGATGCAAAAAGAAAAAACAAGACATAAGAGCCAACGTGGAAAGCCCCTATGCCAAGTCATATGTTTCCAAGTTAGGTTGCTTCATGTAAACGAAAAGGAAAACAAAAGAAAAGGGAGTTTCCCCCCAGAAAATAACACGCCAAACACATAAGGGATCTATGGATTTGGGGTCAGTATGTTCGTTGCTACAATGTTTTTTATGAAAGAGCTTGGAACTGTCATCATTCCTTGAATACATAAAACTGGAAGAATGACACAAAGAGAGTGAACACAAAAGAAAAAGAAAGTGTGTTTTGGGTTAACATGGAAGAGACATTTTGGTCTCAATGCCTTGCATTGTCCCCAAAAGGAAAACACAAGCAAAAATAAAATGTAAAGGAAAAAGGAAAGAAAAAGCTTTTGGGTCAACATGAAGGAGACATTGCAGTCTCAATGCCTTGCGTCATCCCCAAAAGGAGAACACAAAACAAAAGCGAAAAAGGAAAGGACCTTTCGAGTCAACATGGGAGAGACATTGCGGCATCAACACTTTCCATCATCCCCTAAAGGAGAACACACAAAAAAAGCGAAAAAAAGGAAAGGATATTTTGGGTCAACATGGGAGAGACATTGCGGTCTCAACACTTTGTGTCATCCCCAAAAGGAGAACATAAAACAAAAGCTAAAAAGGGACCTTTTGGGTCAACATGGGAGAGACATTGTAGTCTCAACACTTTGCATCATCCCCAAAAGAAGAACATAAAAAAAGAAAAATATACCATGCAAGACATAGAGAAGAATAGAGGTATGAATAGAAGAAGTGTACAAAGAGAGGGAATATCAAGCACACATTACGGGGGAAGAAAATACGCACATAAAATGAAAAGAAATGTAAAAGGAGCTAGTAATGCAAATGTAAGTCAACCATTAACCGAGTTATTGGTTTCTCAATCTTAACTAATATAAGCATAAGATGAATAACATAGTTAAGGGACAAAAACAAATGCATTACAGGGACAAGGCTAACAACTACTTGTCTCCAAAAAGTGCAAGACATGCATGATCCAAGGTGGATGATGGGAAGGAATATGCAATAGTGAGAATGAAATATTCTTTAACTATGGCATGATAAGAGGATGGTGTTTTAAGGGATGATAGGAAACCAATCCGTATCAGTGAAGTGATACTTGTCCAGTATCTCATTCAATGTCCGACATTCTTCGGTTCAATGTCCTAGAACACGATGATATTTGCAATATGGTATGTTAGAGTCTTTAGGACTAATGACCAACCTATTTGAAGGTGGTAAAAGTATAAGACCTCGGTTTAAAAGTAATTGAAGTCTCCTTTCTCATTCAGGTGGAGGATGAGTAGGAAACTTGAACTTTTTCAATTTGTAAGGTCATTTTCATTTGCTAGGTTCTCCTTTTTCATGAATGGAGGAAGGAAGAGGACTCATGGGGATCCTAGCATCCTTATCATTGGAATCAGGTAATGGTTGTTCATGTGGAATGAGAATGTTCAGGTTAGGAGGAGAATCAAATATCATAGTACCATCACCTTGAAGTCTCCAATATTCAAAAGGAGGTTCATCAGTATGAGGAGGATCTTTATATCCTAATAATTTTGTGTTTTATTATGTGGCTTTTTGTTCTAGAATTTTATGAATGTTATGCTCATGTGTGGTGTCACAACCTTGTTTATTGAAGATATTAAAGCCTTTTTCCATATGTTTGTTCAAGGTTGATGGGAGTGTTTGTAAATTTATGATCATAAAATGGTTGAGGATATGCTTGTTGAGAGGTATTAGGTCCACTTGATGGAGGAATCTTAGGTCCCTCTTGATTTTCAAGATGTAGGTATCCAAAGTGATTAGAAGGTGGAAATATAGGAAGATTTGGTGGGTTCATGGATGGGTAAAAGGTTGCATTGGCTTCAAGGTTATCAAGCCATACGTTTAAGAACTTGTTCATGCTAACATCATCTTCTCCAATGATGTCAATAACACGGGGAGGAAAATCATGAGGATTTGAAGGAGCATGAGGAAGTTCAAGGTCATTAGGATCATAGCCAAAGGCACAACTAGACATGTCTACTAAGGATTTCAATGAATTCCAAAGCTTATTAAAAGAAAATGCCATGATGATAATGAATGCAATTAAACTAAGATGCAAAAAATAGAAGCAAACAGAGAATATGGAAAGTAAAACAGAAAGAAACTACAACAAACTATAATGCAAGAAATTCCTAGAAAGTGCTTGAAAAATGTAGAATGAAATGTGTAGGTGGACTGATTCGCCCAAGGTTGCGAATGAGTCCAGTTATGCCATTTTTTTGTTTTTTTAAAATAATTTAAAATGATTTAAATTCTTTTCAAATGCCAATGAAGGATGCAGATGCAATTTTTTAGTTTTTTCAATGATATGTAATGCAAGAATGAAATCTAAATGAGTCTTTCACTAATGCAATATGAGAAACCCTAGGATGCAAAAACAAGACAATACCCTAATTGAATGTTGATGCAAATGAAGTATAGGATGAAATATTCAATGGAAATCATAAAGCTAATATGTTCAATATGCAGGTTCACCAAAATGAACCATGGATTTTGGGCACCCTAGTCTTTTCTAGCACTTCTACCGTTTTTCACCTAAAAGGAGAAAGAAGGGCCAAAAGATCCAGCTAGTTCACTCAAATTATGTAATGTATGATGTAATTAAGACTAAATGGAATGATATGAATGCAACTAAATGAAATTTTTGACTGATTATGAATGCAAAACCTAAGAATTATGCAATGTTGGAAAACCCAATGATGTTTGCAAACATGAACTAAGAATGAACAAATGTAAAAGAGAATAGAAAGAGACTGATTCAGAGTGCACCTGGGTAGAGAATGGAAAATATGGAATATTCTGAATGTTTTTTGAGATTATAGAAAATCACCAGTGGGACTCATTCGCCACTAATGGCGAATCAGTTCTGCTTCTCATGAAAACTATTTGAAACTGGTTTTTGAGTGTCAGGATCCAGAAACTGACAAAATCTAGATTTCCAGCCTTAAGGTGGGACTCATTCACCACTAATGGTGAATCAATCCTCTCCCAAAATTTTGAGAAATTAGGAACCAATTATGTAGCACCATATTTGATGTTCTCTACTTGTTGGGTTGACGAAGTTAATCCTGCTGAAAATAGACAGAATGTCCTCTCTAAGCTTGAAATAGGAAGTAGTTGACTTGAAACACTTTCTTGACTCACTTCTCCACTTTTCAACACCTAAATGCTTGAAAAATTTGCATACACAACACATACACAAAGGGGGAAAATGGTTAAGGGTTAGGGAAAAGGGATTTTCCTTGGTCAAATCCCAGTTTGGTAATCAAACCCTTAATAAAATGATGAAATGAAAGAGAAAGATAAACTAATAACATGCAAATGCTATCAACTTACCAAACCCTTCCTGAAGAAAATCTGAAGATAGATCAATGGCTACCTTTGAATACTTAATTGATGCTTGATTAGATGATGCAAAGTGCTCAAATTCTAATTGAATGCTTTGATTAGTGAACTTGATGATTGGGGATTAAAATGAGAAGAAAAAAACTTATTTATACACACTTGTGCCTTAGTAACCTAATTATACCTCATCATAGGTGGACATAAGGTGATTTTAAATAAAAACCCAAAAGAAAATTTGAAATATTTTGAATTTTCAGTTAAGAGGGAGTCATTCACCACCCATGGCGAATGGATCCCACCTTAGACTTGAATGTGGGTGTCAGGAAATTTCTTGCATTTAATGTTGTTTGTTGGGTTTACATTCAAAAACACACTTAATTAAGCCTTATAAGGGCATAAAGAGGTCAAATAAAGCATAAGAAAGGTGTAAATAGTGAAATTATGCCTAGAAAAGTGTGAAATCTTGTTACAAGACTTTACAACACTTCAAAATAGGACTTGATGATGAATAAAAAGGTGATTTTTAAGTGTGTTGTAATGAATAGAGTCTAGAAAAGTGTAGAAATGTTTTACAACACTTCACAACACCTTCACAAGATGTCATAATTTAAATTTTAAGGACCTAATGTGAATGTTTAAGCCACATTAAATCAATAAATCAGAGAAAAATGGACCAAGCATAAAGAGGGAAGGCCTAAAATACCACGAAAATGACAAGGGGCCATTTTTCTACGACACAGGAGGTATGGAGGGGTTACAAACCTTTAATTTATCATCTTCAAGTGTTTGGTTGTACTACATATATGCATGTCCTAGCTACTAGAAGAGAGAAGATTGATTCCAAGACACTTCAATGTATATTTTTGGGTTACAACTTGATTTCCAAAGCTTACCATCTCATGGATCTTGAGACACATAAGATTTATGAGAGTGAAGATGTGTATGTGATGAGTCATCCTTTAACTCCATGGCACAAAAGGAAGAAACAACGATCCCTCGTAAATTGCTCTCACAATTAGATAATGAGAACGAATCTTCCTCTCCAAAAGTAGATGAGCTACACAGAGAGTTATTTGTTGATCTTGGTCCATTAGAACATCATTCCTTGCAACAACCACAATATCAGTGTTTGAAATGGGTCCAAACCACAATCAACAATTCTCATCTAGATTCTCTTCTAGATGTTTCTTCAAGAGTTAAAACAAGAAGACATACAAGAAATTAGGTAAAGCTAGCTCTGATGAGTTTAGTTGTTGATCACCTTGAACCCAATACAGTTTGAGAGACTCTATGTTAGCCACAATGGAAGAAAGCTATGGATATTGAGTATGATTCTTTGATGAAGAATCAAGCATGGGAACTTTTTGATTTTCCTTGAGGAAAGAAGCCCATAGATTGCAAATGGATTTGCAAGACAAAATACAAGGAAGATGGATCCATCGAAAAAAATAAAGCACACCTTGTTGAGCTAAAGGCTCTGATCAACAAGAAGGCATTGATTATGAGGAAAAAATTTCATCGACTAGAAAACTCAAAACAATTAGAGTTTTTTGTGCACTAGCAACACAAAAGGTTGGAAGCTTCATCAGATGGATGTGAAGAGTGTTTTTTTAAATGGAGATCTAGAAGAAGTATACATGACTCGATCTGAAGACTTCCTTGATGAACATCATCCTCAAAAGGTATGTCATCTCATTAATTCTATTTGTGGGCTTAAACAAGCTCCTAGGGAATGATACATAAAAATAGATGGTCACTTTCTACGACATGATTTCACTAGTAGCCCTTCAGATCTTAATTTATATATTAAGAAGATAGACATAGAGATTTGCATTCGTGTCTTGTATGTGGATGAGCTTGTAATCACAAGGAGCTCATAAATTCTCATTGATTATCTAAAGAGTAATCTTAAATAGTCTTTTGATATGATAGATATGGGGCTTCTTCACTATTGTCTTGGCTTAGAGATATGGCAAAATACTCACCATATTTTTATCTCCCAGATGAAATATTCCAAGACACTCCTATAAAATATCAAAATGGTAGATTGTAAACCTGCATCTACTCCAATGGAGAAAGGTTTGCAACTATCTAGATTTTAGGATTCACCTTAGGTAGATACAACTCTCTATCATTAGCTTGTTGGGAGTCTCATTTATTTGACTTATACCAGACAAGATTTATGCTTTGTTGTCAGCTATTTTTTCCAAATTTATGCAGGAGCCTAAGCAATGTCATTGGCTTGCATCTAAGTATGTTTTGCGATATGTTTGAGGTACTTTTGATTATGGTCTGGAATACAAGAAAATTTCTCAATTCTTCTTATAGGGATATGTTGACTCCGACAATGCTGGATTTATTTATGATATGAAGTCAACTACATCTTATGTTTTTCATCTTGGATCTAGGACTATTTCATGGATTAGTAAGAAGCAAACTCTTGTTGCTCTCTCCTCAATTGAGGCTGAATATCATGTCGCACAAGGAGCGGTGTGTGAAGTGATTTGGTTGTGTCCTATTTTGGTTGATAGGGACATACCTAAGGCATAGCCTCCTGACATTTTTTGTGACAATCAGGAGGTACTAAAGCTTGTGAAGAATCCTATTTTTCATGAGAGAACAAAGCATATTGAGGTTGAATGTTATTTCATTCATGAACAGATCTTGTATCACCACATTCAACTCCAATACTGCCCATCAAATTCTCAGATAGCTGATATTCTCACCAAATCTCTTGATAAGGTGAAATTTGAATTGTTTCGAGGGTACACATTTGTAAGCCCAATATAATAAGGGGGGAATTTTAGCATAATTTATTACATTGTTAGTTGTTAGCATGTAGGTTGTTAGCATAGTTAGGTGTTATAGTTAATTTTTTCTTTTCTTCAAACCACTTGTGGTCTCTTGTATAAATGCATTTGCATGGTGATGAATAAATCAATAAAGTCTTTCAAGTCTTCACTCTTCAATATCTTTAGCTCATTATTTTTGCATCTATTTGTCTATTTTGTCTCCACACTATATTTTTCTAATTCTCCATCATGATACTGTAAGAGAGGGGGACCAACCATGTTAAGGCTCGAGGTCACGGAGAGCCGAGAGTGGAGAGCTTCCCTAACTTACCTCGCTATAGGGTGATCCCACAATAGTGGTTTATAATTTTTGGCCAAACTGGACACTGAAATAATTTTTTTTAACTAAATCTTCACTTTCGGGCGCCTATAGCGGCTAAACCGTGAGGGATTTGAAGATGATGCAAACTAGAGTTTCGTGACATTTTTTCTATAGATTCTAAATATATTTTTTTCAAAAATTTTGGAATCAAATTGCACTTCTTTTTCCATCTCCCTCAAAAACTAGTTTTTTTTAGAAAACAACATTTTTAAAAAGTGATGCTCACCGTATAACGCATAACTTTTTTTCCATGAAGAATAAAATTCTAATTCTTTCGAATTTCGATTCTTAACTCTAATATCTAGTGCTTCCACTTGGTTAGATAGTTTTTTATTGAATATTTTTTCTTTAATCAAGTTTCAAGTTCAAACCAATTATAATTCAGACATTTCGTGACCATATAACGCGTAACTTTTTTGTGTGTATCGAAAGTCATTTTTTTTTTCTTTGTTGGATCAAGGACTTCAATACTAGTGCACTAATATTTTTAAATTTTTTTTTTAATAATATGTTATTTTTCCACATGTGCGGAACTAAGAGCTTTATTTTTAGTGAAAAACCTACATTCACGAGAAATAAAAAATAAATATAATCATAAAATTAAATTTATTTAAAATTATACGTTTTGGGAAGCTTATAATAAGGACTACATACTTGTAAAAAAATAAATTTTAAATGAATTCATTTGATCTTCCAAAAGGTAAATCAAAAGTGGTTTTTTATCAGCATTTTGATAGGTGTAAAGGAGACTCTGTTATAGGTATGGTTTAAAACTAGCGGGGTTCTATCTAAGGGGGTTTGATTTAAGGTAGTTTGATCAAACCATATTCAATTGGAATTCTTTAAATGGAACCTCTTAAGGCTTAAATCATTATATTTTCTAAAAATATGTGATTTTAGCAAAAATCAGTTCCACCCAGAAATTATAAACCAACTTTGTGGGATCACCCTATAAAGGGGTGTTTTAGATAGGGATTGAGAATGATGAGGAATATAAAGTACTTCAACCACCCTTCAAGTCTCAAAATTAGGTTCGAGCTAGGCAAGTTGGTTTTGGAGTCGGTATTGTGTTTCAAATAGCCTTCTATCTGAGGATAGCAACGCAGTTCTAGGATGACAGTGCGACGCGCTAGAGTCCGTATGATCAAAAAATAGTGAACACATTACAAACTACTCAAAAACTAACATCTAATTTTAACGGGGAAAACAAAATAAACAAGTACCAAAAATAGAGAGGAATATGATAGAGTAAATAGATAAAGGCTAAGGTGATGAATATGATCTCACAAAAGTTCATGTTCACCAGCTAGCTCCAAATACACATCCACCTACACACAATAAAGAGGGGAAAAATGTTGGGGCTATATAGGGGCCAGCCTCAGTCAAACCCCCATTTTGGTGTTCCCACCTCCATAGACAACCAAGATAGCATCTAGATAGAAGTATACGATAAAGAAGTACAGAAAGTGGAGAACACAATAAACACTACAAAATAGTAAAGTGCTACTCAACCAAATCACCAAGGAGAGGATCGAAACGTTACCACCTCCACCAAAATCTCACTAGCCAATGGAGGAGAATCGAACTTGATACGGTCACCACAACCGCACCTGTGATGAAGGGAGGCCTCGTAAGACCTCAAGCCCACATTGTAATGGCTTGTTTCACACTTGCTTTGCGAAGTTGATGGAGTTTTGTTGTTGTTGTGATGGAGTGCCAAAGTGTTGCTTGAGAGTGAAGTGAAGTGCTTGAGAGTGAAGAGATTGCTAGAGGATGCTTAGAGAGTGAAATGGAATGAGAATGAATGAATTTGAAGGAAGAATGAGGAATCTTGAATAATGCATTTTTGGGTCGGTTGGTCGAAGAGGGACATTACAAATCATTCCCAATCTAAAGTGTAATGCCTCTTCCAACTACAAACACAGAAATTTTTTGGGGACAGTTGTGCACCACGCGGACATTTGCACGTCACGTGTGCATCCCCCGATAGAAATTCTCTCACCGACATAATAGAAAAATTCCAAGTGGAAATAAGGTAGCTAGGTGATGTGGAATTTCACCTTTAGATTTGATTTTCTTAGGTGAGGTTGAGTGAAAGGGGAATTCGGGTAAGGGGTGCAAATTCGCTCCTATACATTTTTCCCCCACTTTAGCCAGCATGAATACTGATGAGTGCTTTAGTAGAGTAGATCAAAGAGTTAGTAGGGTTAGAGATTTACACTTGAGCCATTGAGGAACTAGACCATGATCTGGCAAGCTTGAAAGTACAGGGAGGAAAAAGGACTCCATAGGTACACTACCTAAGGAGCTTAAAAAAAAGACTCCATAGCCCCGCAGAACTATGAAGTTGCACAAGGTACACTAAAGTTCCTCGGGCCAATGATGTACAAATCTTACAGGATGAAAAGCACCTTACAGGCCTACAGACCTACAAGGAGGCAGCCCCCAAGATCTCTCACATGAAGGAAGCCTTGTGAATTATGCACCTTACAGGCCCGCAGACTTGCAAGAAGGTATCCCCCAAGATCTCTCATATGAAGGAAACCCAAATGAAAGTTCCTTACAGGCCCACAAACTTGCAAGGAGGTGTCCCTCACGATCCCTTACATGGAGGAAACCCAAAGGAGGAGACTCCACAGAGTCAAATTATAAAAGTGACTTTGCAAGTGCACCTACAAAGCGACATGTTTACTCACAGATAAAGCATGTCTAAAAACAAAGTGGCCTCATAGGCAATTAAGCGGACATCCACACAGACCATCAACATATTGGAAGGCTTTCAAAGGGGTCTCTCGGGAACCCAGCGTGATGAAGGGGGTCCACTCAAGGGACGCATTGTTTTCAAAATGCAAAAAAAAGACATTTTTTCTCAAATTGATTCGTCATCAAGGAATCCTTTCGAAATATGTTCACTTCATTAAGGAGTTTGAAAGGAATAAAATTCCTCCTCATGATGAGAAGATCAAATTTATTCCCAAATAAGAGGAAATTTCTCAAGTTCTTTCTTTATGAACACATGATGAACAAAAAACATTCCATTACAGGTCCTAGTTGTCAATACAGTTTCGAAAAAGAAATGTTCATGTGAGGATTTTCGGGAAAAGATTCGTTGACGAAAAATGCATTTTCTAAAAATTGAAGCATCATAGAAATGGCATTTTCACACATGAGAGGGAAAACTCAAGCAAAGAAGAGAGAAAGAAAGGGAAAAGAGCGAAAAGGAAATAAACATAAACAAAGGGCATAGGAGGATCTAGTTTCACAGGGTCAGATTTTCTCATGCTTATATAAATAATAGGTAACCATGATGCAAGGTAAAAGATCATTAGTCCCCAACCAGATCAGGAAGAATTCATGGAAAATAAAGTAAAAATAAACAATTAGGTCAACATGGAAGGGAAGCCTAAATTCCCCCAACACTTTGCATTATCCCCAGTTTGTCAAAAATCAAGACACAAACATGTGGATGAATAATGATACAAATAGAAGAAGGTTTGTGACACAAAATCACTCTTGTACCCAAGCACCAACAAGGGTGACAAGGGTCATCCAGGAACACATAGCGCAATCATGGGGAAACACATCACAACACACACATCTAATCTAAAGATAAACAAGAGGCCTCCCCCTAACATTGATTGGCCAAGAGTTCATTCACTTCCCAATCTAGATCATTGTAAGGGGAAGGAGGATGAGTCTGCAGTGGTGGAATATTAAGGGGAGGAGCTTCCGACCCTCTCGCAACAAGGGCTAAGGAAGAGGGCCCTACAAGGTCCTCCCCACTAGGCTCTTGTGGAGCCATGGTCAAAAATTTTGTGAAGATCGTTGACAAGGATATAACTTCATCCAGAGAGTTAAACATGCACTTTACTAGAGTTCCATGTCTTTCCTCAATGAACAGAGAGGATTCAGCCCGAGATTCACTGCTAGGCTCATCGAAGGAGTCGGGAGCAGTGACAAACTCAAGGGAAGTTAGGGATCGCTCTATCACTAGGACGAAACAAGCTAGCCAGCCACCTTTTAGAGAAGGTGGGCTCCTTTTACCACCCCCTAGTGCTAGAGGGGCCAACTTCTACCTTCGGCTTCACCGGGGGATGTGAACTCCCCATAGATGAGGTGAGAGAGGCAGAGGAAGAGGAGGAGGAGAAAATTGTAGTGGATACCACCAAAGCATTCGACATATTCATGGGTTTTGGGAATGACAAGATGTCCAGAAGGGACATTAGCAAGGGTGGCTCTGCCAAAGGAGTGATAAACACTTGCACCTTTTTGGGGTCAAGCGCACTCACAGCAGAAATTGGAAGCGAGACTAAACTAGGTTGAATGGAAGCAAAGGGGAGGAGAGAGGAGGACACAAAAAGAGGCCTTGAAATAGGGCCTTCATCTCCTCTTCCTTCTTCTACAAAGCAGCCTACTTAGTTGTGAGATCCTTTCACTAGCGCTTGCGCTCACGCATATAAGGTGGTTTCTATGACTCTTCGAGCTAGAGGTCGAGAGCTGTGAAGGGACGGAAGGCTCCTGCTCAGCCATGGGAGTATCCACTATAGTCATTTCTGGTAGAGGGACAAAATTGTGAATGGGAGCAGGAGGAGTTGGTTAAGAAACAATGGTGGGAATCGGCTCTAATGCCTTGGCAACGGGCCTCTTCCTATTTACTGCTTTGGGAGAAGAAGCGATATGAGGCCATGGAGGCTAGGACATAGAAAATTCCCCATGGGGACCTTTTCTTCTGCCATACCGAACAGGCCCAGGCTCCATGGGTAGGACAGGAAGCTCGAACGCAGGATGCTTGGGCTTTTGCCAAGTGAGCATCATAGGATTCTCTCACAAGCACAAAATAGAATTTGATGGTGCCATAGCAGGGAAAGAGGAAGCATCAGGATGGATAGTGGAAGAGGAGGAAGAGGGATCTTGAGAGCGCTTCTCTTCTTCCCTTCTACGTGCCTTGGCGACATCACTATCAACTTTTAAGCATGCCCTATGCGAAACAACACAAGGTGATGGAGGGTACCTCACTCTAGGTGTTAAGCACCCTTTCTTGTACTTCTGATATATCTGGTACAAGAGGTCCTTACTAGGCAGAAGAGGACCAATGGGTGTAGGCCAAAAGTGATCTAAAGAGTAACTACCATGTGCAATCGGTGGTCTATAACCGGTGTCATGAATTACATGCACGAAACCTTCATGAATAAATTTTAGACACTTGTGCATAACCGAGGGAACTACATTCATAGCTGCTAGCCAGGGGATACCGAGCTTCACTCTGAAGAGTTCAGACCTCGGGATTATATCAAACAAAAGGTTTATAGATTTAGGTTCAACAAGGACTGACAGAACAATACTGCCAATAGAAGGCATAGAAAGTTCCTTATGCATACGGATGGTGCTTATGGGTGCATCGTACTCATCTTTATGTAGAAATTTAATCAACATGATCTCCTCAGTTATAATATTCACCTAAGACATTGGGTCAACAAGAACACCTACTACAACTTGTTTCCATTGATTCGCGTAAGGATATAGAGAGGAGATGGTTCCCTATTAAAATCCATTGGCAAGTCCTACAAGGTGAAGGTTATACCTATGCTACTACTCATAGGCTACATAGAGGGGATAGGTTGATACAGAAAAGAGGTCATCATGCACACTAAATGATACTCTCAAAAATCCCCCCAAAGGTTGTGAAATAGGACAGTGACCCAATTAAGGTTTCGTTACATAACACTTACACAACCTTCCAACTACGCCTACTAGGGTTCGTAGGTTGGGTTGCATGATAAAAGGCCCCACAACACTCACACCTACAACACTCCTAGAACATGAGGAAATGAGCTTTGAGTACTACTAAACGGGACAAAAATGGTTCACGTCAGGTTCACCAAAAATGTAAGAGAGGGGAACCAACCACATCAAGGCTCTAGGTCACGAAGAGCCAAGAGTGGAGGGCTGCCCTAACTAACCTCACTCTAAAGGGGTGTTTCGGATAGGGATCAAGAATGATGAGGACTATATAGTACTTCAACCACCCTTCAGGTCTCAAAATTAGGTTCGGGCTAGGCAAGCTGGTTATTGGAGTCAGTACTATGTTTTAGACAACCTTCTATCTAAGGACAACAACGCAGTTCTAGGATGATAGTGCGGCACACTAGCGTCTCTCGAGCACACTAGTGTCTGTATGGTCAGAAAGAAGTTAACAGACTACAAACTACTCAAAAACTAACTAACAGCCTAGCTAATTGAGTTTAACAAGAAAAACATAATAAACAAGTATGAAAAATAGAGATGAATATGATAAAGTAAATAGATAAAGCTATGCTGACAAATATGATCTCACAAAAGTGCTTGTTCACTAACTAGCTCCAAATGCATGTCCACCTACACACAAGAAAGAGGGGAAAATTATTGGGGCTATATAGGGGCCTGCCTCAGTCAAACACCCGTTTTGGTGTTCCCACCTCCACAGATAGCCAAGATAGCAATGAGATAGAAGTATGCAATAGAGAAGAACATAAAGTGGAGAACACAATAAACACTACAAAATAGTAAGGTGCTACTCAACCAAATCAAAAAGGAGAGGAGTGAAATGTTACCAACTCAACCAAAAGCTCACTAGCCAATGGAGGAGAATCAAACTTGATACGATCACCACAGTCACAACTATGATGAAGGGAGGCCTTGCAAGACCTCAAGCCCATGTTGTAATGGCTTGTTTCACACTTGCTTTCGAAGTTGATGGAGTATTGTTGTTGTTGTGATGGAGTGCCAAATTGTTGCTTGAGAGTGAAGAGATTGTTGGAGGATGCTTAGAGAGTGAAATGGAATGAGAATGAATGAATGAATTTGAAGGAGGAATGAGGAAGAATAATGCATTTCTGGGTCAGTTGGTCAAAGAGGGACATTACAAGTCATTCCCAATTGAAAGTGTAACACCTATGCCAACTTTAGACACATGAATCTGTCAGGGATGGCAGTGTGCCACACCGATGTCTGTGCATCGTATGTGCATCCCCAATAGAAATTATCTCACCGACACAACATACACATGCCAAGTGAAAAGAATGCAACTAGGTGATGTGGAATTTTTCCTTCATATTTTATTTTCTAAGGTGAGGTTGAGTGAAATGGGAATTTGCGTAAGGGGTGCAAATTCACTCCTATAATTATACTTATATAAATATTCAATACTCAATATTGGTTATATGCAAAATCCTTTATGTAACTTCTCCTAATATGGATTATTAGAATCAAACTTCTATTGATCCTCAAGGACAAAACTTATTCATCTGTTTTATGATGTCTCGTATTAAAATTTAGATATATCATCACTTCATCCCTAGCTTCATATTCTTATGTCTCATCTTCATGTAGCCTTCTTTTCCTACTTAGTGTTTATTTTTTGCATATATTCTTTTTTTTAATGCAATAACTTCACATGATTTGAACATGTGTTATGAAATGACATTGTTTATTTCAAATACTATAATATTATAATAGGGATTTACAAATTCTCAAAACATACATTGTTATGTTACAATGATAATCATTTTAATGAATAATTTCTTTATTTTAACTATCCATAGCTTGGGGTTCTTTCACAAATGATAAGTATCTTGCACTTTGATGAAATAATGCTTAAATCTTAAGATGTTATACATTTCTCAAAAATTTATGATATTTCCCTCTTCTATAATATTTTTTAAGTAAAAACTAATAATGTCCATTATTATTGAACTAAAATATTAGACCTAAAAGAACATGTGTATGGATTTAAATTTAATGTGATAAAAAAAACACATAATAATTATGAAATTTTTTTAACTAAGAAACTCATTAACGATTTATATTTTTCATCTTCATTTAAATAATAATATTTATTCAAAAAATAAAATAAGTCGATATGACTTAAATAATAATACCAAAGAATAGAGGAGGATAATCTTTTACTTAATTTATCTGGCTTCCATTCATTATTTTAGTCATCTAAAACGTTAATGTTCTTGACACCTTAAGCTTTGATTATAAAATGACACTATGGAATTTTTCATGATTCTTAAAATTTAAATGAGGTGCATTATGAAGGAACTAGCATTACAAAGGAACTAGATGATTCTATATTTTTTCTCCTTCTCTAACTAAAATTGAATCATCTTATTTATAAAGAATAAAACTTAGAGCTTCATAAAAATACAATAAGTCATTAAAATAATTGTTATTATTTTAAGGGGTAAACGCTTTTGACTTGGAGCTATGAACTAGTGAGGTCACAAATAGGGGACCTCCTCCCCAATTTAAGCATTCAACAATTACACCCCAATGGGGTTTGAACCTTGATGGCAAGAAAAACACCACAACAACGTAACCATTATACCATGCCACTATTGGCCATTAAAATAATTAAATTTCAAAATTTACATCCATAGTTTGAAAGGTAATCTCAAGGGTAAATTTTTTAAAGTAGAGGAAAATTTTCAAAGTATATCATAAATATCAGTAATTCTATGGAATTGATAAAACAAATTTTACAGCTCTAACATGTTTTGTACTTTTTTTTTGGCATATAGATTCCAACAACCTCGACATATGCCCCAACTACAATCCTTACACATATACCACCCTTGGTCATACACGGATCTAGCCTTGAATGCAGAGAAGCAAATGGGACAAGTAAGATATTTTTGTATTATTGTGAATGATAGTGGATGTTGTGGATGTTGTGGATGTTGTGGATGATTGTATATTTCATCACTAAAATATGTTTGCACTATTCTTGAACATTTTCCACTTTCCAAACTAGATTTTATCAATTCATCCTTCATCATAATATCTATGTTATCTCCATTTTCCTCACTTGATTGGCATATAATGTCCACTACCTCTTTTCCACTTCTTGTTTCAATTCCATCACTATCTAAGAAAATTAACCATCTTTTTTCAACATATAATTGCTTCACAAGGTTTGGAACTGTGAAAGGTAACTTTATTTTCTCAATAAAATTACCAGATAAGAAGTTGCACCTATACCAAAACTTTACCATATCCCAAAATGAAAATTTGAGCCAATGCATTTTTTGTGTGGCATCTTCATATAGCTTTTTGTATTCTTCTATATTTGTTTGCTCCATGCTAGAGAAACGCCCTACATATAAAATTTTGAAATCTTTATGCACTTGTAGTAACTAGTCAAACCCACTCTTCATTTTGAGCTTTTGACTTGGAGGTTCAGCATACAAAAGATAAGTTTGTTATTAATTAGTTGTTTCTCCACCTGCAAATAAATAAAAGTAAAGATATGAAATTAATATAAATTGGAATAGTAAAATTTTGACAAAATAATAAATTATTAAATGTCAAAAGGTAACTTACTTTATTTCCTTCGTAATCTAGAATATCCATATCTTAATGTCAAAAGGTAACTTACTTTATTTCCTTCGTGATCTAGAATATCCATATCTTGTAGAAGAAATTCTAGAGTTAATTTTTCATATAGCTTGGAGATGTTTTTTTTTACTTCAAATTCTCTAAATGGATATGCTTTTATGCCCCATGACATCACAAATGATAATGGGGCTCTACTAATTATCTTTCCTTTTTTGTTCATAAGAATGAAATGTGTGTTAGCTTCTTTGATGCCTTGAGTTATCATAAGATTGAGAAGAGCTGCCAAAGACATGTACCCACATGCCCTTATATAAGTACCAATTCCATACTCTTCATTGCTTGATAGAGGAATCCAAACTCCTTTAAAATTGAAAGTTTGAAGATCCTTGTAGATTTGTTGTATTTTTGTATGCTTTAGAGTGTTTAAATCACATATAACAAAACATAGATCTTTTCCCTCCAATCGATCAATTTGAACCTGCATCAAATTACACATAAATATTTTAATTTATATAAAAATGACAAATAATTCATAATCAATTTAAAATAATATAAATTATTATTATTTATGTAATAAAATACACTATACAGTTTGAACATCATATAGAATCTTTAACGATTTAGTTTGAAGAGTAAAATCCTACAATTATTTATCAACTGTATTTTTCTTAAAATTATAAAACCTTAAATTTAGTTGCCTAGATTTGGTGGATTTACGCGAGCATTATGAAACGTACCTTCTTCATATCGCAGTCAATGAAGTGATGTATGCCCTTTTTCTCCAATGCCTGCGCCAACATTTCAAACATACTTACTTCCCCCTCACTTTCATATCTTCGCTGTTGCAAAGAAGTTTTAAACACTCTTGTAGCTCGTCGGGAGTCTCCATTTCTTCCTCCTCGCTTTCGGATTCGTGAAAATTTTGCTTCAGCTTTTCTGAAATGTCATCTTCCCCCATTGTTTCGCCGTCCACGACAACTACGTGGCCGTTACCCTGCACCCGGACATCCGCCACGAAACACGCAAGTTTGCTTTCTTCCGATTTAGAGTCAAAGAAAAGATCCTTTACTAAGAAGCGGCGTCTGATGTCGGTGACAGGAATGGCACATGATCCTTGTGGCAGCCACTTGAGAGCTTTTCTAATGCTCTTTTCGTCTTCCTCTTCGCTTACTCTCTGCTCAGGCAACTCAATTCCTGTGAGACAAATAATAATCTGAAGCTGCCCTGAACAAGCTGTCCTTGATCTTCTCCTCGCCAACTCGAACATAGTTTTCAAAGGATCTTCATGATGGGATTGCAAATTGAGAGGGAGTGAAATAACTGCAACAGTTGTATCCACATCAATGGCAATGGAGGAGCGATCTATCAGTTCATCAGTGGTGTCATTCAACTCTTTGCAATTCAGACTAAACAAGGCTACTCTTGCAGCCCTTTGCCAATCCTCATCCTGAACCAAAACAAAACAGCATGACACAAATTAAAAGTTGTAAACCACTCTTGCAGCCCTTCGCCAATCCGCACATTCCTCGACCTGAACCAAAACAAAACAGAGTGATACGAATTGAAAAAGTTATAGCAAGGGACGTAATTCACACCTTAATGGAAGGATACCTATTCGTGGTCCCCACCAACATAGGATATTCTTCCTTGTTCTGCATCTCTTCCCACCATTCAATCAATTTAGCACTATAAGATATACCAACAAGAGAACAATTCTGCAATTTCACTATTTTCTCCATGGTTGCCCCGTCCAACACGGGACATAAGCGCAGGGAGAGTGTCCTCAAGGAGACCAAATTTTCTATATCATCCGGCAATGTTTCCAATTTGAATTCGTTCCATATATCTAAGATCCTTAATCTGTCCAAATTCCCGAATCCTTTCGGAAGACTCGACAAGGGCAAGCTGTGAACAGACAACTGTTCCAAACAGTTGAGCTCGCTGAAGCCCGACGAAAGATTGACTAAGTTTGTGCATCTTTTCAACACTAGTATTTTCAGTGCGGGGAGTGCTTGAAATCCATCGGGCAACTCCTTCAGAAGAGGGCAATTTTTCACAATCATGTGCGTTAAGGAACTTAGCCGGCCAAAGTCTTTCGGTAGAGCAGCAAGCTTAATGCACTTATCTATTGCCAAATACTCTTAACATTTTCAATTGCACAAGGCTATTGGGAAGAGCAGTTAATGAGTTGCAAGATCTTACTATGAGTTTAGTCAGAAATGACATGTTTCCCATACTTTGGGGAAGTTCATCTAAACTAAGCAACGATTCCAGAGCTAGAGATTTTATGGAAAGCCTCGAAAAACTTTCTGGCAGTCGCTCCAAGCTGATACATCCCCTTATATCCAAGTATTCGAGAGAAATTAAGCCACTAAAGTTTTCAGGTAGTGTCCTTCGACTCTCGCATTCTCCCATCTCAAGGCCTTGCATTGCAGTCAACCTTCCAAAGTCAGCAGGTAAATTTTCCAAACAGGTGCATCCATGTACACTCAAATAAACCAACGAACATAATGAGCCAAATCCTTCTGAGAGATATTTCAGATTGGGGCAGTACTTCATATACAAATATTTCAATCTAGCAAGTGCTCCAAATCCTTCAGGCAAAGATTCGAAATCACTTTTATTCAGATTAAGATGCTCAACATTAGTTAAGTGGCTGAATGTTTCTGGTAATTTTCTGCACCCGTTTAGCCACAGCATTTCTTGAGACGCAGGAAGCTTGAACTCTTCTGGAAGTTTAAACGGTTTTCTGGATTCCACTAGCAAAAATTTCAAAGCTTTCAGATTTTCCAGTGGAAGTGTTGAAAACTCCTCGCAACCTTGATATGGTGCTTCGTAATATATAGCCTTTAGAGTCCGTGGAAGATTCAGAACAATAAAAATTTCAAGGTAAGCTGTCCGATCATATTTGATAGAAAGATATTGAAAATATTAAGAATAAAGTTCCGTATATATTGGTTGCATGTAAATAGATTTTTAAGAATTCAAGATACTCTTGTATTATATGTCTAAGCTAACAGCAGTCAATTATGTGCCTTCATTTAATGAATATATTTCAGACGAGCTCGGTTCAAATGCAAGTTCCATCATATTATAATATCATAATTTGACACGCTGTGGAAAAATACCTCCTACTTATCAATTGATGAGCTAAAGGGGCTCTATTATGAATGGTTCATAAGGCACAACACTTGCTGAAGGTTTTGCAAATGGGGTAACAACTCAAGCGGGCTTAACCTTGGAGAAAACTCCCTGGTTAAGCGCGCTTGAGCTGGAGCAGTACTGGGATGGGTGACCTCCCGGACGGACCAGTGCTTCACCTCTGTGAGCATCACCTAGATGCAATGAGTGCTAAGTGGACCATTCGATATCATGAGAGATGGGTTCTTGTTGAACCACTACTCATGAAACATGGGTCAATGAGTTTGACTCGAAACTACACGGTTGAATCCTGATAGCAATATCATAATTTGACACGCTGTGGAAAAATACCTCCTACTTATTAATATGAGTAGTTAAATCTAAATATTGCATAAATTGAATTAAATTAATTCACGTAGAAAACCAACCTACAAGAGAAATGCGGAACTATTAAATCAAACCATTAATAAATAAAAATTGTAGCATATGTGTAAGTTTCTCCTGTGCATAAAGGACAAATACGACATTCTAAAGTTGTTATAGTTCGGAATGAAAAATAAAACTTAAAAGATTTCACAGCTTTAAATTGCATACTTACCTCAGGTAAATCCATGCCTGGCTTCGATTTATTGATGAAACGTCTGAGCTTCTCCATTTTGGAAGCATCTGTAAACGGAAAAACAGTCACGTCCCCCACATACAGATATCTGAGATTTGTAAATGCTCCATCGCATAGGCCGTTTACTACCACCCAATCTCCTAGCTTTAGGACCCTCAATGAATGACGCATGGCGTTTAAATGTGCGGATTTAATTGTATCTAAACTTGTATTATCCATAAGGGATACGCCTTTCATATTTTTTAGCTTATATTCATCTTCAACCACAGCTGAGAATTCCGTATAATTTGTAATCCTAGTTTCCCTTGTCGCTTTACTTCCCATCAACCGAAGGATATCATGAACAATTACATTCCCTGACTCATCTCTCTTTACTAACCCTCTCTTGTGGAGAGCTTCAAGGTTACTTGAATCCACAATAGTAGCAACATATGGCTATTTCCAACCATTAAAATATGTACAAATATCAAGAAATGCCTCTTTAGCTTCTGGATCTCTCATTTTATCATACACAAACATAAGCTTTTCACTCAGGTTCTCTTCATCAACAAATCTATCAAAATCTCCCTTCCTAAGGGCATTCAGGGCTTCCTTGTAAATAGTCTCATCCCTTTCAACCCTCAAGTAATTTCCAAAAACAGACAAAAATAGCGGGACACCTTTGCATGCCTCCGCAATGGCATTTATACACCCTTTTTCATCAAAGTCCCAATTTAGTTTGCTTTCATCCTGACCTTCACCTAAAATTATTTTGCGCAGAATGATTTTGGCCGCAGGGTAAGACAGGGGATCTACGTGGTAATCATTCACTTTTTTGATATTTAGAAGTTGTTTGATATTATTTTGTCGAGAGGTTATAACTATCCTTAACCTCGCTTCTTTTGTTACCTGCATTGAACCACTATTTTCCTCTGATTGCAGAAAATCTGATGGTAAGAGTTCTTTGATATAATAAGAGTCGACCACGTTGTCAATATATAAAAAACAACATTTGTTCCTCACAACTTGTTGCACTTGTTGTCGCCCTTCCTTTCTATTTCTCAAATCTAGTTTGCCTCCGCCAAAATCATTAATTATATCTTTTTGTAGCTGCTTGATGTGAGATGTTTTGTCTGTCATTTTCTCATCAATTATCACCATACAAAATTTGAAACCTTTGGAAACGCAATCCAACTCCTGAATGACTGTGGAGGCCAAAATACTTTTACCAACACCTCCAAAACCCCACAATATAACCCCTAAAACAGCTTCACTGCCTTCCAAATCCACCATTTCTTTCACTTTTGCTACTTTCTCCTCTATACCTTCTGCATATGTTTAACAAAGACAATAAGAAGATAAGATTATAATATAACTTCTGAAACAAATAAAAATTCTCCTAATATGACAATATAACTTCTGAAACAAATTAAAACTCCCTCCAAAACAAATGAAAGCTAGGAAAGATGGTCATAGTGTGCACCTGGCTTGAAGTCGAGGAGCTTCTGTGGAGATTGCTCTATGCGCTGAGTAAGTTGCCTTTTCATGTCTGCAACGGCGTTGAGAGTGAGAGAAGATGTAATATCTTGTATACTCTTACCAGTCTTGTCAAGTTGAGCCTTCATTGCATCGGCAAACGAATACCTTTCAAAATCATCCAGCATAATCATCGGCATCTTTCATTTTCATACAAGAGTCTTAACGAAAAGTGCGTAATATTTACATTTTCCAGTTTATATTTAGTTTAAACCAACAAAAGGAATTAATTAAACCGGAAATATAATTGTCCGTTGTTAACTACTTTTGTTATTTTCAAATTGCGAGGCAAGAATTTTTTAATATAGCAAATAAGTTTGGGCAGTAAAAATGTCACTCATGTGCTCGATCAGCATTTTGCAAAAATTTCTGCAACAACCATTCTTTCCAATATCAGTGGTATTATTTACAGTTTCATAGCAAATGTTTAAGATTTTTGCATTCTAAAATTGCTTTTTTTTTTCTTATTCAGGTTTCCAAACAGTCCGCATGGCACATAAAAAATGAAGAAGCTATTTATTAGTTGAATAAAGTAATTAGATAAATTAACTTCATCATTATTTATTATTATTTTTACATTCAACTTGTGAAATTTGTTTATGCTAAATTTTATTTAATTTTCAATTTATTATCAAATGATTCAATATAATTACATATTGACAGACTGTGTAATCATTTGTAACGTTACATTCATTTTCCTAGTCTATATATATATAAAATTCATATCTACACACTTTCTCATATTATGACACATCTGATTAGTCATTATGACTTGAGTAACATAAAAAAATTGTATTATTATTCAAGGGTATTCATTTGTATTCATTTGCATTCTCATATTTGAATATTCTCTCATCCTAGATTATTGAAGGAGCATTTAATATAGAAAATTTTCAAATTGCTGCAACAAAACATATAAGAATCTACATATTCATCCTACAAGAATTAATTTTCTGTTCTTCGATCACTTATATAATTGTAAAGTTTTCCCTTTTACAAGGCATGACCCTCCAATACTTGTCATGTGGAAGTCTAGCAACCCTCTAAATATATTCATAATTATTATAACTCTTCAAAGTATAGAAAATGACATGGAATTTGACAAATTAGAGAGCAAAGTGCAAAAGTAGTAGGACTGTATCTACACAATAGACAATAGATCTATAAATGTGAAAATTATCTATAGGCATGGACTTGACCTAGAATAACAAATTAATATTGCATAGAATCCAAGGAAAAACATAGATAAAGAGTATTTACTTTCAGATCTCTAGAATATTTTATATTAGTGTTATATATCATCAATCCTAGAGCTACGTGCCATTAACCTTATTTGTCTCTACTTTCCTAAAATAAAATTTAATCTTAAACTATTGTACCCATGGTTTGCATTGATTAATTTAGGTCAGTTTATATTGATTTGTATACATTTTATTTGATTAGCCTTGACTAGTTTTTTGAGGAAAGTTTATTTTTCTATACATTTTTACAAACACATATAATCCTACACCATCCTAGGATCAAGTACTTTAGTGTCTATACCTTCATGAATTTAAGGTTTTAGACATTTATTTTTCTTATAACAAGATCTTAATTATATTCTTACTAGAGCTTGTTTTCCCTTCATTGATATTTCATTATTATTTTCTCTTTTATGATTTAAGCGTGCTTTAGTGTTTACTATCTATTTTTACGCACTCAACTATATCATTAGAATTTTAATTTCAAATTAGATTTGGTGTATTCACATCCAATTAAAAGTGATGAGATTAGTGACACTCCTACCAATTACACTCACCATGAAACTCATCAACTCTTTCAAATAGGCACAAGTAGATAATATATAAATTATGCTAAGTAGTATACTCTTTAATAATTGTACATGCAATTTCCTCACCTCACCACCAATACAATGGTGACCAACTCCTCAAGGAAGGATGAATACCAAAAATAAAGCTCATGCTTCATCTTTAGCAAAACCACTTTTATACTCAACTTCACTCAATACATGCAACACAATACTTATGACTGATATAAAACACAATACTTGTGAATTTGTGTATACTTATCTCATACCATTGTGTATTAATTTTCATGTATATATCATGGCCTTATGTGTGGCTATACATCCTAGCATCTAGTTCGACCATATATAAGTGAAACATAGAACATTCTAATTGGCATGATATCCTATCATATGCATAACTCATTTGGTAGCCTCAATGTCATAGATTATGATCATGCAACTAACACCATATACATCTAACACATGATGGCATCTTTTCCACTTATCTCCATAGTAAAACTAACACCATATGAGTTTTTCATGCATCACTATCTCGTTTACTATCAACATTCCATATGTGCATAACACTGTTAGAATATATGTGGAGCCTAGTTGACGACCTACTTGTATTAATACTTATGTTTTACATTATGTGAGTTAGAATAGGCATAAGAGATTCTTATTGTACCTCTCTATAAATCCATTCTATTAATTCTTGAATAGAAATAGAATCTTTCATAATCCTTCCACGTATAAGTATATTTTAGTTTACATATTTTTTTTCCTTTATTCATTCTATGATCATGTGGCATTACTAGCTAGTCTACAGGATCATCCCTTGGCTCGCCTTAGGAATCAAATCATGTCTTTTTTTTACTCTAGTCACATGCACACACCAGTTGTGGTAGATTCAACTCTTATGCATTTTTTTTATCTACCATTGTTATGCAATATTATTCCACCAACACTAGGTGTACAAGTAGTTTCCCATATGACACCCCAATACTTAGATCTAAATATCTCACCATCAAGATTGAATGTGAAAACCTTGTAGGTAGATAATAGGGACAATGATTGACAATATAATTTTTTGAATAGTTCTCAAACCTTGGGATTAGAGGCCACTTACACCTTTGAGGGTTAGTTATACCCATTAGTGTGGTAGCTACACCCAAGAAGATTAGCTTCATCCATATTTTAAAACAAAATATATAATAATTCTTAAATTTTACATGTAAACCATTCAAGCCTTCTCAACCCATTTGAAGTCTTAGATCAAGACAAAGTTAGCTACACATGTTCTTTTTCTATGTTTTAAATATCTAAAAAAATTAAGTTATATTTTTTTATCTCCCAACTCAAGTACATTTTTTATTTATAGATCATAACCATTAATTTTAGTACTTTATTTAATTCTTGTCTTATTTATGTTTATAGTTAGTACATATAAATATAATTATCTTGTAGGATTACTAGGTTAAGTAGATTTACCTTTTAATTATATTAGTGATTAATGCAAAATTATTGTAGTACAAAAATATTTCTAAAACATAACCTCGAATGCAAATTCATTCAGTATTGTTAAATTTGGATACGAATATAATAGTGGTGGAAATAAAATTCTTAATCAAATATTTGAAGGATATAAACATTTATAAAGATATGAAAATAATTAAAAAATAGGTACCTTGGATATATAGTAAAATGAGAAGATATTTTAGTAGTAATAGTGTGGTACGATGGATATAATAAATTCAATATTGCAAGATAAAATTGAAAATTAGGGTTATTCTTTAAGATTCTATAAAATGATTCAAGTTATATGATAATTTGGACTCATGATTTCTTCAAAATCCTTTCAAATTGAGCCTTGTAGTTGACATAATGTTCTTCTAGTAGACTAGTCTTTTCTTTGTACAAAAGTTACATATATTCAAATAATTTTCTAGTGGAGACACATTTGAAAAAAGAAAAAGTATTGGTAGTTCAGTTGTTGACAAGCAATTTTTTACTAACAATAAAGTTATGATAGTCTCTAATGTATTTTTATAGATTTAAGTACAAGAAAACAAAGTGGCTTGGAGGGGGGCCATCTCTAATTATTTTTTTATCTTAAAGGCAATGCATCATGCACTATTGTTCAAGTCTCTCATTCCTTTCCACCCATGCTCAATCTAGAACACAATCCCTATACATGGGAAAAAAGAAAGGTCACAAAAGCATCTTTTGCCAACATAATAACATTCATGATGGTTAGTCTCCTTCACATAGCTCCCTTCCTTCTTTTACTTCCTTTGTGCAATTTTAAATTAAAAAAATAAGATAAATTTCTTTCTACCCTATAACCTTTTCACCTTATTCAAAAAGTGACTAATAAATACGATTAAAAAAAAACATAATGAGAATAATAGTACTAATACAAATTGAAATTCCATTCTTAAAAGTAAAGACTAAATTCGATATGTTTTATCTCTAATGTTTTAGAGAATTAATTTTTTAAACCTCCTATGATAATTTTAGTAGATCCTTTCACTAAACATAAGTAATTTGCATGACTTAATGACATGACTCGGTATTTCTTTTCTTTAAGTAATTGATATAGGACCTATTTAATAATAAAAATATCGATCTGGTATTTCGAACTCCTTTAAGAGGCTTTTAATACATAATGAGGTTCTATTTTGTACCAATGAAATGATTAGGATTTACTAAATTCTCAAATTTCGGAATGTCTTTCAATCAAATTCACTGCAAATCCACGTTCAAAGGTGGATAAAAGAAAGAAAGGGTTCCAGGTTATCTTCGTATCATCCTTAGAAAATTAGAAAACATGGAAAGTGGGATATCCGGAAGGTTAAGTTCTCTCTAGAGTTACAGTCTACAGACAGAGATATGGAAGGGCTAGGCATATGTAAGATGGAAGCTGCGAGATTCTAAAATTGTCTTAAAGCACAAGGAATGCCACATCCTTCGGGGAAAAAATGAAATTTGCATATCCAACAGAGAATCATCTCGAAAACGTCCATATACAGCTAATCACACTAGATCCAAAGGAGGCAAGAGAAAAAAGGAAAGGTGGACCAACCTCGAGAGCTTTCCTTGGGCGATGTATTCACAACAGAGGATTGTACCTTCTACTATTACATGCACAGCATAGCATAGTCTTTCATTATCGCCAGGAGTTGTTTCTCCCAGCGTCTTCACATCTTTCGCCAGATGAACAATTTTCTCCAATAGCTCGTTGCACTCTGAGACATTGGATCTCACCACTACGCATCTCTCCAGGGCATATGCTGCCATAGACAATCCCAGGAATATCCAGTGAGCCTCTCCCACAAGTTTCACTGCTTTTAAAGCCACACTTCCCAATTCTTTCGCTACTTTCTGATTCAAAACAAAGTAATGTAAGCTATAATTATCCATTCACAAAACTCAATTTCTCTAACCAACGTAATCCAATTATTATACAGATTTCTCTAACTCATTCGCTTCTCTAGAAATGGCATCTATGATGTTAGAAGCAGCTCCGGTGGCCCAAGTCACAAAGTCAAGGTGAATACCGGAAGAAGAGGTTGATGCCTCGTACTCTGAAGGGACCTGCAAAAACGAACTCACAGAATTGATTAGATCAACGCTAATTAGTAGCAGAGAGCAATCGCTGAGAAGTGAAGGCTAATCACCTTTATTTTCAATAGCTTATTATCTATAAACTCAATAAGCAAACCGATTTTTAGAGTTGGGTTTCATTCCCAATGGATTGATGGATTGAATGAATGACCGACTCAAGGGAAGGAGAAGGCGAAGAAAGATGAGGACGAGGGGTAGCAGGGGATTGACCAACAAGACTAGGGTTGGGAGAGTTGTTAGTAGGCGGTGGAGAGAGACAACATCCGCAAGAGTTGCCCATTATATGGGCGAATTTGATCTGTGTGCTCAAACTTAGAATGAATAAAGCACATGCAAGCAGTGCAGTGGAAGAAAACAGAGCAAGTCTCCAATAATGAGAGGGGTTAAAGCTGCTCTACGTTTAATAATAGAACCATTTGCGTAGCGTACACTGCACCACGCGGTTTGCAGATAGAATAAGGACTTTTGAGGCTAAGAAAAATTGTGACGCAGAGAAACAGCCAAGGGCAACGTCTATCCAAGAGCAAGGACTAAGGAAGCTGAAATGAAATGAAGGATGACACGTATAAAAAGTATTGTCGGTGTCAGTTTTTGTGAGATTTTATGTCATTGCTTAATTTTTGAAATGGCGTACCAATACAAGATCTATCACCATACAAGATGCCTTTATAGTACATCTTATGGTATCGTATATCCATTCTCATAATTTTTGAACATTGTTCATCCTACTTACATTATTATCCTTATCAATCCCGTAGTAATTGTATAGGGTTCAATTGTTTTTCATTATCCAAAAACTAAGTTTTCAAGTGGTCTCGAAATCTTGTATAAAAAGACCGCTGTTTTTAAGAATAATCAAAACATAACAAGCAGTCAATCACTAACAAAAAAAAAAAATTAGTAAAAAAGTAAAACCCAAACAATAGACAACTAGGGGAGAGGGGCCTATAGTGGAGCAGTGTCTAATAGCGGGGATAGAAGTAGTCTTTAGTGGGCCCCATAATGGAACACCTTAATATCCAATTGCAAAACATTTTTTATCCATAAAGTACATAAACTGACAAATCATGTGATGCCACATTAGCGCACCAATAAAACATGACTTAGTGCACCACTATCGGTCTCACTTTTTTGGGGTCTTTTTGGATACCTCAATAAAAAGCACGCTGATGTGGCCCTAAAATGAAATATAGAAGCATGTGAGTTGCCAAATAAATTGTTGTACAAAATTGGGAGTGATTTGAAATTTCCACATAGGATTTTGAGAAACATGAAGTTAGGGTGCTCCACTATGGGCCCCTCTCCCCTAAAGACTTTTCAGAATTTTAGTCACTTTAAGATCATGAGCAATAATCTTCTCGCATATGCCCACTACCTCGATAGTCTCACTATTAAGAATCCCCAAGTTCTTTTTAGTCTTGCTACGAGTTCGGATGTTGGGGCCCTTATTAGTCTCCCCTCCCTTCTTGTCTTTAGGATAAGGAATTTTGAGACTAAGAAAAATTGTAAGGCAGAGAAACAGCCAATGACAACACCTATCCAAGAGCAAGGACTAAGGAGGTTGAAATGAAATGAAGGATGGTGCCTATAAAAAGATGGATATAAGTTGTATTTGAAATAATAATGTGTTGTTTTTATAACAACAAATAGTTTTTGTGTTCAACTCTTTTTCATAAGTGTTGGATAAAAAATATTTATGGTTGCCAATAGGTATTTGGTCCATTGAGGTTGCATATAAGTTATACTTTAAATAAAAATATGATATTCTACCAAAAAAAAAATTGATATTTTGTGTTCAACTACTAGAGGCTCCATGATTAAGTTTTGGCCGAATCTTTAAAAAGTCAAATTTTTGGACATTTTGTAGTAGATTTATTGATGTGCCAAGTTGTGTGATGAGTCACGCCTCCAAACCTAAGTTTTAGATAGATAAGAGGCTAGTGAAATAACTTGCGTAATAGAAGAATATGATAGGAAATATGATGCAAATACTTGATAATAACTAAGAATAACAAGCCACTTCGAGGGGGAAAACCTCCAATTGTTGCAGTCATGGATGGAGGGTCCAAAGAGGACTATCCAACCATGTAGCTTAGAGTTCAACACAGTGGAAACAATACAAGAAATGCTCAGCAAATATGCACATTCATTGATTCAACAACTGGAAGTCTTACACGCACCATATGCCTCATATGTGGAATGACTAGGGCTCGCAGGCCTGCCACAAAGGCATTACAAATATTACAATTGGTGCAAAGGCCTTATTTGACAATTGAATCTAAATATCTGAACTACTTGAATTCCAATCCTAAAACTAATGACTAACTGCCTTCAAAAGGATTACAAATGATCTTAAATATGATTCTTCAGCTCCAGCAATGATCTGTGTCGACCTCAAGGGTTTGCAACCCCAAATGAAAGAGCAAACGTGAAGGTCAGCCAAAACATGAGAAGAAAACTCGTCGATGAATGAAAACATATTGGGGATCTCCAAGAAAGTTCCCTCAGACCCAAAATGCATTGTATGATGTTCCATTAAGCTCTACACACTTTGGAATAGGTCCACACAACAAGCCTAAGCTAGATAGGCCCCAAATGCTCTGACTAAGAATTGATAGTGAAATTCTGAGAGTGATAATTTTTTGCAAACAAATGAAAATCTCCTAAAATTTGGATATGTTGTAAATAACATCGTGTAGAACTTATATCTTGCTTCATGAGTTGATAAACGATATAGTGGTAAAATATGGAAGAAACTATTGAGATAGTTACAAACTGAATTACAAGAAAAGAAATGTTTTTGGTTGATAAAGGATTGCTTTACAACCAGGGATGCTCCTACATCAAACACCTGAGGTTGGAAGAAAATTGAGTCCTCACTTTCCAAGGACTAGAGGAAAACCAAAGTGGTCCACCTCAGCTTGAGAAATCCATGATGAATCCTCTAATGGTCTACCTTTCCACTTCACCAAGTACTCCTTGTACTGCTTATTCCTAGTGCTCTTTCCAATTTTGGTGTCCAATATTTGTTCAATCTCCTTCAATGGTAAATGTGATAACTGTTCCTTCAGGTCAACTTCCTTGTTATTGCCACTTAACTATCCTTCATGATGCTCATAGATGTCTGCAGTATTGAAATTAGGTGATATACCAAGTTCCTCTAGTAACTCAACTTCATATGTGTTTGCTCAATTGTATGCTCCTACTAGAAACCTTTCCTTCCTAAGATACGCCATAACCACATCTCGAACAATAAACTCCTTATGACTCTTCTTCTCATCTTCCTACTCCTTGTATTTTTTGTGTATGTCCTCCAAGTGTTTTTGGACCTGACTAAGAACTATTTCCTTGAATCTTACAAACTCTTCTACTTTTGCACTCCTCTTGTTCTCCATGTTGATGTCTTTGGGCTTCACAACTCCTCTAGGATGTATTCGTGTCACAATATCAAATGGTGTCTTTCTTGTACTCTACTTTTGGTAGAACTATATCCCAATTTCTTGCCTTATCTCCAACCAAACATCTCAATAAGTTACCCAAACTCATGTTGACTACCTTTGTTTTTCCATCTATCTGTGGGTTGATATGTTGAACTGAACTTCAAATGTCTTCATCTTCTTCCACAATGTCCTCCAAAAGTATCCAATGAACTTAGTGTCCCTATCTGAAACTATACTCTTAGGTTTAATCCATGCAATCTTACAATCTCCTTGAAAAATAAGTTAGCATCATTAGTCTTCTTGCAAGGAATGAAATGTTTCATATTAGAAAATGTGTCCACTACTACCATTATAGAATCATATCCTCTATGTGTCCTTGGTAATCCCAATATGAAATTCATGCTTATATCTTCACAGGGTCTTTCTGGTACTATCAAAGGTTTATACAATCTAGTATTCTAGCTACTCCCTTTTTCTATTTAAAAAATTCTATAAATTTGAACATAATTCCTAACATCCTTATATATCTATGGCCAAATATAGTGTTCACTCACCAAAGCTACTATCTTATCAATCCAAAAATGTCCTGCTAGTCCTCCACTATGTTTCTCAGTCAGATTCTCCCTCATTGAACTCCTTGGAATGTACAAATATTTTTCCCTAAACAACATATCTTCCCAAATGAAATAGTCCAATCATTGGCTTCTATTAGTCACTATTGGTTCCTTACATGTCATCCATGTTTCAGAATAATATAGGTTATCTTTATACATGTGTTTCGGTTCTTCAAAACCTAATACTTCTATCCTCATTTCTATCAGCAAATCCCTTCTCCTACTTAATGCATCTGCAACTTTGTTTGTCCTGCCACTCCTATGTTTCAACACAAATGTATAACTCTACAATAACCCATCTCATATATGTCTCTGATTCAACTTATCATGGCTATTCAAATACTACAAAGCTTGATGGTCTGTATACAACATAAACTCCTTAGGAAACAAATAATGTCTCCACTTATTCAATGCTTGAATTATGGCATAGGATTCCTGATCATAAACTGAATATCTCTTTCTAGAATCATTCAACTTCTCACTAAAATAAGCTATTGGTCTCCCTTATTGACTCAACACAACTCTTATTGCATTGCCAATGGCATCACAATCAACTTGAAATACTTAATCAAAATCTAGTAGTGCTAACATTGGTTTCTTTGTCACCTTTTGTTTCAGCAATTCAAAACTCCTTTGTGCTCCAGATGTCCACTTAAAATCCTATGTATCTCCCCTCATTACAGTCTTTTTGGTAGAAACTTGCTAATCCATGAATTTATTTTACCTCTCCAATGTTCATCAGTGTTGGCCATGAATCAATTGCTCTAACCTTCTTAGGGTTCATCTTCAATCCTTTAGCAGAAATGAAAAAAACCAAATACAATATTTTTTTCTTCATAAAGCTACACTTCTTTATGTTTATCAACAACTTCTCATCCCTTAGTCATTGCAATACTTGTCTAATGTGCCACAAATTTTCTTCTCTAGTCTTGCTAAAAAATAGAATATCATCCAAGTAGACAGTAATAAACTTACCTAAGAATTTTTTTAGTACTTCATTCATCAACCTCATGAAAGTGCTAGGTGCATTGGCTGATCCAAAAGGCATCACTAGCCACTCATACAATCCTTCACTAGTCTTAAATGTAGTCTTCCATTCATCTCCTTCTCTGATCCTAATGTGTTTGTATCCACTCTTTAGATCAATCTTTGTGAAATACTTCGCTCTACTCAAATATTCCATAATGTCATCCATCCTTGACAACGGGAACTATACTTGACTGTGATCCTATTGATTGCTTTTGAATTTGTACACATTCTCCATTCTCCATCTTTCTTTGGTGCCAATACAACAGGTACTGCACACAGACTTAATCTTTCTATGATCATTCATTTCTTCAATGACTCCTATATTTTTTGGTTTGTTTCTACATTTTTTGTAGGTGTCATCTTATGTTTCCGCTTTGTTTGGAAAACTTTCTCTAGGTATTAGGTATATATGATGGCTAATACTTCAGACTGGTGATAAGCCATCTGGTATATTCTCTTACATGATATCTTGATACTTTTTCAATAGTTTTGCTACTTCATTCTTTATGGTAATATTATTTTTCCTCTGAACTACCACACTTCTTTGGAATCTATGCAAAACACATATTCTCATGTCTCAATCCCTCCAGAAACTTCCTTCCATCTACCAAACATAGTCTAGTCATGCCACAAGTTTCCTTTTTGTCTTCTTCTTCCAAAGGTATCAATATATGTCTCTTTCCATTTGATGTCACAGTATAAGTATTCTTTCTCCCATTATAAATTGGTGTCCTATCATATTGCCATGGTCTTCCTAACAATAAATGACAAGCATCCATAGGTATAATATCACACAATAATTCATCATTATATGATCCTATATGGAATTTCACCAAGCATTTCTCACTCACT
This sequence comes from Sequoia sempervirens, assembly GCA_007258455.2. Taxonomy (NCBI): domain Eukaryota; kingdom Viridiplantae; phylum Streptophyta; class Pinopsida; order Cupressales; family Cupressaceae; genus Sequoia; species Sequoia sempervirens. Next base: position 234,967,049 of record VDFB02271358.1, read on the forward strand.
AATATATTATGCTCATCTTGAATTTATGATATCTTATAGGTCGTTGGGTGCTTCAATATCTTTAGATTCAACTTGGTTACCATCTCTTTTGAAACTAGATTATCAGTACTGGGCCAACTACTATCAATGATAACTTTGCATACCTTTCCTCCAGATTTATGTCTTGTTCTAAACAAATTCTTTCTTTACGATGGTTCCTCAATCACTTCTTCATGCATCAAAGCTCTTCTCATCACTAATGATTCACCTTTCTTTGGTTTCCCAACTAAACTAGGGGATCCAACAGGTTTTTCCACCACATATGTTGTTCTTCTGGTATTCTCATTCCTCTTATGGGTACTTCCTTTATGGAATTCAAATGCTCTATGTCCTTCACCTCAACACTTGAAACAGATTCCTATGAATGGTGTCTTCTCAGATCTTCCTTCTCTTCTATATCCATTATTATGGTAGGAATTATGACTTCCTTTGTCATTGTCATAGAAATTTATTTATTCTCTTCCTCTGTGGTATGAATGATCATCCTTCTCTTCACTACGGTAGGGTTTTCCATCCTTTTTTTTCTCTACATAAGTTCTTCTTTCTCTGGGTTGTGATCTGCTCCTTTGGAATCTTCCTCTTGCACTTCTCTATTTTTGTTTAAACTTTTTATTCAACTTTTCCTCCACCTTCAACGTACAAATTGATATGCTTCCTCAACTATTGTCATCTTCAGCAGACTCAGTTATTCTTGGATTTTTATTCTTATCCCATTGATGTATCATGAAACCTTCTCTTTCCTTGCTTCACTATATCCAATTCTAATGACCATCTTGTATAATTCTTTAGTATATTCTTTCACATATTTCTCCTTTTGCCTCAAGTTCTGCAATTTTTTCAACAATTCAAGCTCATAATTAGTAGGTATGAATTGATTCTTCAACATTGTCACCATCCTGTTCCACTTTGTGATTTTCTCTTTTCCCCTTTTATTCCTATCCAACTAAACTTCTTTCCACTAGATAGTAGCATGTCCCTTCAACTTGGGTTTTACAAATCTCACTCTTTCTAGATCTTCAATTTCTTCATATTCAAAGTATTCTTACATAGATCATTGATCAAATCAATCAATTCCTCAAGGTTTAAATTTCCTACGTAATTTTGAATTTCAATCCTAGGTCTCTTACCAATCTTTGAAATAGCTTTCAACATCTTTACCTGATATAATTCTTCCTCTTCTTCTAGGTTCTCTTCAATTCAATTAACGACATGATCTAATTCATCATCACTTTCATCTGCATGTCTAGGGTTTAGGCCTCTTCTTCTATCTTCTTCTACAACATCCAATTGGACTCTCATTTCTCTCATCATCTCTAACATTTCATTCATTCTTCCAGTGACATTGGTCATTCCAGAAGCTCTTCTTGGTAGCATATCTTTCCTTGGATCTGGTGCAACTTCCTCAATTTGGTGATCTAGCTACAAGGGTTTCAACTACCTCACAGTAGATGATCGGCTGAAAACACATGCAGTCTACCTGAGGTCGACAATCTATTCACCACAAGAAATGCCTTATTTTCCAATGGACTCACAACTTGCTTTGCTACCACTTGGTGTGGTCATGGATGGAGGGTCCAGAGAGGAGTGTCCAACCATGTAGCTTAGAGTTCAACGCAACAGAAATAACACAAGAAATGCTCATAAAATATGCACATTCATTGATTCAACAATTGGAAGTCTTGCATGCATCATATGCCTCATATTCAAAATGACTAGGGCTCACATTTCTACTGCAAAGGCATTACATATATTACAATTGGCACAAAAGCCTTATTTGAAAAGGGTGATCCCACAATACTAGTTTATAATTTTTGGCCAAACTAGACATTGAACTGATTTTTTCTAACTAAATTTTCACTTTTGGGCACGTATAGCGGCTAAACCATGAGGAATTTGAAGATGATGCAAACTAGTGATTTGTGAAATTTTGTTTGTAGATTCTAAATATATTTTTTTCAAAACTTTTGGAATCATATTGCACTTCTTTTTCCATCTCCTTCAAAAACTAGTTTTTTTTTCAGTAAACACCATTTTTAAGGAGTGACGCTCACCGTATACAACATAAATTTTTTTCCAAGAAGGATAAAATTCTAATTTTTTCGAATTTAGATTTGTGACTATGATATCTAGTGCTTCCAATAGGATTCATATTTTTTTATTGAATATTTTTTCCTTAATCAAGTTTTGAAGTGAAACCAATTACAATTCAGACATAGGCAAACCGTATACAACATAACTTTTTTTGTATGTATCAAAATTCAAATTTTTTTGTAGCATCAAGGACTTCAATATCTTGTGTACTCATATTTTTTTAAAAAAAATTGATAATCTGTTATTTTTCCACATGTACTGAATAGAGAGCTTGATTTTTTTGTGAAAACCCTATGTTCAATCAAACTAAAAAAACAAATACATAATAAAATAAAAACATATTAAAATTATATTCATTGGATAGCTCATTCTAAGGAATACCATCATCCAGTTGGGTTTATGAAGTATCTTCCATTTTCATCCTCAACTCGAGCTTCGAAGGGAAAAATTTTGGAGTTTTTTGGTGCTAGAAGGGGAGAAGGGGGGAAAACGGGGGTTCGAGCAAACCCAGGTTCGAGTGAACCCCCCTTGGAGGTTTGCTCGAACTAGGGTTCCCTCGAACCAAGGTTCGAGTGAACCCCCTTTCCACAAAGCTTTTCTTTTGGTTTTTTTCCTAGGAATGGTGGGACCCATCATTTAATGGGCTTTCTCGAAGGGGGGGTTCTAGCAAACCCAAAGAGGGTTCGCTTAAACCAGATGTTCGTTCGAACCCCCAAAAACCAAATTTTTTTGCATGGGGGCATTTTTTTCAACTTTTCCTTCCTCATTGGAATTGTAAACTAGTTTTGTGGGTTTACCCACAATCGGGTCTGAATATCCGAACTACTTGAATTCCAATCCTAAAATTAATGAGTAATTTCCTTCAAAAGGATTATAAATGATCTTAAATATGATTCTCTAGCTCCAGCAATCATCCACATCAGCCTCAAGGGTTTGTAACCCCAAATGAAAGCAAGAAGAGAAAACATGAAGGTCAGTCAAAATATGAGAAGATAACTCATTGGGGAATGAAAATATATTTTGGATCTCCAAGAAAGTTCCCTCAAACCCAAAATACATTGTGTGATGTTCCATTAAGCTTCGCATGCTCCATAATAGGTCCGCACAACAAGCCTGACCCAGATAGGCTCCAAATGCTTTGACTAAGAATTGATAGTAAAATTATGAGAGTGATAACTTTCTACAAACAAATGTAAATCTCTTGAAATATGGATATGTTGTAGATAACATCATGTAGAACTTATATCCTGCTTCGTGAGCTAAGAAATGATACAATGGTAAAACATGGATGAAACTACCGAGACAGATATAAACTGAATTGCAAGAAAAGAAATGTTTTTGGTTGATATAGGATTTCTTTACAACCAGGGATGCTCCTACATCACCAAATATCTTCCATGAGAGCACAATTCACAATATGATGATGAAATAAGACTCAAATCCTCCCATACCTTATTTATGCCTAAGATATTAGCCAGGTCAACTTAGATAACCCTATATAAACCCTAGTCTAGCCTAGAATTAACTAAATAAAAAAATAACAATGATAATGTATGACTTAATTAAGAGTTAAGATAGCCACAAGCCAACTATTGATAACATGATCTACTCTAATATTAAGGGCATAGTATTCCCCCCTCTTCAAAGAAGCATTATCCTCAACACTAGGAAATTTTAGATGCTTTTGAATGAACTCCTCATCCTGCCATGTAGCATCTTCAATTGATAAATTCTTCCATTGGATGAGAACTAAGTGAATGTTCTGGTCCTTAGCTTCCTTGTTCATTTCCAAAGAATAGAATTTGGTTCCAATATGATTCTTCCTTCTTCATTGAGGTCTGATAATATTATCTAAGTAAGGATATTATTCCCAATTACCTTCTTCAAACAATCTTGAAACATGAAAAATTTGATGTATCTTTTTTGTTGATGGAAATTCAAGCTTATAGGAAACACTACCTATCTTCTACATGATTTGATATGGACCATAATATTTTGGAGAAAACTTTTTATTCTTTGAATGTTGCTTTAGTGGCATTTTCTTGTAAGGTTGCAATCTCAAGAAAACCAAATCCCCAACTTCAAAACTTCTTTCACTATGGTGCTAGTCCACTTGATCCTTCATTCACTTTTGTGACATGGATAGATTTTCTTTAAGTCCTGAAAGTACTTATTGTTGATGAAGCATGTGGTCCTCCACAACATGAACTCTTGGTGGCACCTTCAATGATTATGTGATGGAAATAGAATGATATCCATATAGTTCCATAAATGGAGACATTTTTATGAACTAAGGAATGAAGTGTTATACCACCACTCTACTAGTGGTAGCCAATCTACCCATTGATATTGTTTATCTAAAGTGAAACAATGTAGATATCCTTCCAAACACTTATTAACAACCTTTGTTTTCCCATCAAATTGAGGATAGTATGAAGAACTATGAGCCAATTGAGTACCCAAAAAATTGAATAAATCTATCCAAAAGTTACTAGTAAGGATAGGATCAGGTCACTAACAATAACCTTAGGTATACCATGTAGCTTTTCAATATTCTCCAGAATTATTTTTTCCACAATACTTGTTGTAAAAGGATGTGATATACAATAAAATATGCATATTTAGTGAGGCGATCCACTACTGCCATGATGACATTCTTACCAATAGATCTTGGAAGTCCTATGATGAAGTCCATGGAGACCTCTTCCCAACAATGGCTAGGAATAACTAAGGGTTGCAAGAGACCAAGTGTCTAAATTTTCTCCCCTTTACTTTTTTGACAAAACAAACATTATACCAAAAAAAATTAATGTATCCCATTTTAGCCCTTCCCAAAATAATTCTTTCTTGACTTGATGATATGTCTTCCAAAATCCTGAATGAGGTGTGCCCATTGGAGACCCATGAAGCTCTATGAGAATCTTTTGTTTGAGAGAGGAATTCTTACAAAGATATAATTTCTCTTTATACCACAAACTATCTCCCTTCTAGCAAAACTTATCCAAACTACTAGGATCACTTTATAATTGTTGAATGAGATTACTTATAGCAACATCGTTCTACCACTCTACTTTGGCTTCATCCAACCAATCTTCTTGTAATATTTAAAGGGCACACAATAAATATTCATCCTTCTTATCCTTCCTCGATAGTTCATATACCACAAATTTTTCCTTCCCTTTCTTATATACAATCTTGAATTCATATCCCAACATCTTACTAACCCATTTTTATTGTTTTCCCAAAGATAATATTTGTTCCAAAAAGTATTTTAGGCTATCATGATTTGTCTTAACCTTGAAGTGTCTACCCATTAGATAAGGCCTGCATTATTTTACTGCATGAAGGATAGCTAGCATTTCCTTCTCATAAATAGGTTTGAGTTGATTCTTACCCTTTAATTAACAAATCTCAAAAGAAATGGGCCAACCCTTCTACATGAGAATTTCACCTACACCATTTCCTGAAGCATCACATTCCACAATAAAATACTTGGTGAAATCAAGAGTTGTAAGCACTGGAATTTTACATATAGCCTTCTTTAACATTTTAAATGATGCATTAGCAGATTCATTCCACTGAAAAGAATCCTTCTTCAATAAATCCATAAGGGGTGTTGCTATACGACCATAATTCTTCAAAATATTCTATAGTATCTAGTCAATCCCAAGAAATGCCTCAATTTATTAATAGTTTTGGGAATAGGTCATTCCATGATAGCCTTAATTTTATTAGGATCCACCTTTAATCCTTCATGTGAAACTATGTTTCCCAATTAATCCACCTCATTGAAACCAAAAGCATATTTAGATGGCTTAGCATAGAGTTTATGATCTTCGAGAAATTATAGTGCTTGATCTCCATGTTGCAAGTATTCTTCCCATGTCTATATATAAATCAATATATCATCAAAGAACACTAATACAAACTTCCTCAAGAATTTCTTAAAGATGGAATTCATCAAACTTTGAAATGTAGATGATGCAATGGTAAGACCAAATGACATCACCAAAAACTCATAATGACCCACATGAGTCCTAAATATTGTATTACAAATATCCTTTTCCTTAATTTTAATTCAAATGGTGATAACCTAATCTAATATTTAACTCTATAAAATATATAGCTCCATTCAATTCATCTAGAAATTCATCAATGAATGGAGTATGAAACTTATGTTTGATGGTGTACATGTTGAGAACTCTATAGTCTGGGCACATGTGCCAAGTTTAATTCTTCTTTTGCACCCTCACCATAGGCAAGGAGTAAGCACTTTGGCTATGCCTAACAATTTATGCCTTTAACATCTCCTCAACAATATTTTTTATCTCACTTTTATGTATATGTGGATACTTGTAAAGCCTGATGTTGGATGGATGGCTCCCTAAAACTAGATGTATGGTATGATCATGATCCCTCTTAAGAGGAAGTCCTTTGGGCATATCTCCAAAAACTACTGAGTATGTGGACATAAATTTCCTTGAGCTCCCTTCGGGTTTTTTTCATTTTTGCTAAGTCTAGCCCACACCCCATACTTTTAAACATCATCGGGACCCTTTTTGAAGAGTTTCATCCAATGTTTCCATGTGTCTTCCAGGAACTCACCACTTGGATTTCTTCCTTCACTTTTCTTTCGGCCCCCACCATGCTTCCACGTGTCAAAATCGCGAGCACTTAAAGACTGCTTCCCTTTTCTTTTCAATCGGGCCTTGTCCACGTGCCACGTAGCATTGGTTCACATTCACTTTTGGGCAGACCCCACAGTCAGTGTTTTAAATAAAGACTTCTCCACATGTCTTCCCAGCACATATTTTTTCTGAAAGGAGGGAAGAATGAACAACGAGCCCCGACCTATTGCCACATCACCTAACTGCCTCCATAGGTAAATGACACATGTCTGCACAAGGTTTTTTCTGGGACCACTTCCATCATTAGTAGGGGATGCATCTAGCTTGAAGACGACCATGTTCATGCTCAAAATATTTTTCTATTGCAATGGCCCTAGAAAATCATTGCTCTAGGCATCTTTCTATTACTAGATTGCCAAGCGGTGGGTTTATTTTCCTATATATACTGCTTCTTCCTTCCGAAAATGAGTTCGAAAGATACAAAAAAATTAGGGTGAAAGACACCAAGCCTTTTGTACTATTTTTAGATTATTGTATAAGACTCTTAGACTGTGCTATTATTTGGCCTTTCTATTTTCTTAGGCTATTTGAAAAACATTATACTATGTCATCATTGTACTGAATGATTTATTTGCATAACTTCTATGATTTCAATATAAATTGTTGATTTAGATCATGTCCTTGACTCTTATTTTCAGTACATGTGTATGGAAATTATTTTATGTTATTGGATAAGTTATTCAAGTGTTCATCTCTGATTTTTGTTATTCCAGGACTTAGCAGATTGTTGAACGGACCCTTAAATTGCATCCCAAAGGATAGATTTATTGTGCCTATATCTAAATCTTGGTGCATCACCTTAGTTAGATCTTTATTTTTTATATCCACTTCCATTTCCCATTCCAAAACCCTAAATACAAAAGAATTCAACTTCTTTAAAAACCTAGAGGTCACTCAGTTTAGTGCAATTGGTCCCCCCATTAACTGAGTTTCCCATAAGGTTGTTACCTTGCTAATTTTTGGCATCAACAGTTTCTTTTTCTGGCATGCCCAATGGGACTGCATAAATTTACCTAAAACTAAAGTGGGTGTATGATCCATTAGCCTATTACTAAATCCCAAACAATTAATAACCTTGGCTTGCTAGTGTTGCCACTAGTAACAGTACAAACTAGAACCCGTCCAAGGAATGTTACGATCCCTCCACCAATCATGTTGCCAATCAGAAACAGAAATTATGTGGCATGGGATGTCAAAAGTCCCCTTGTAGCAATACTACCACCCACTATTTGGGCCCCTATCTCGACCTCTGCTCTAAAAGCTATACCAAAATTCACTGGGGATCACTCAAAAACACCATCCAAATACCTTCAAGATGTGGCAGACGTGTGTTTCGTGCACGAAGTTACTAACCAAAATATAGCACTAAGGTTACTTGCTACCTCTTTCAGAGGTAGGGCGCTAGATTGGTACCACACCCTACAAGCTAACACTATCGATACCTAGGATCAGCTCAGAGATCCTGTCTACAAAATATTCTCGAATGATGGAGATAGGTCCTTGCTATATCATCAACTGTCGATCATAAAGTGGGCCCCACATGAAGACATGAGTGACTTCAATGCTTGGTTTGATACAACCTGGCAGAGGATTCAAGCTGCTATCTGCCTGCCAGCTGAACTGGCATTCATGTTTTACTTAAGATCCATCAACGCTGACATATCAATGATGATCCAATCTCTTGGCGGAACCACTCTACCAGATGCATATAGTGTCGCAGTCAAAGCAAAGAATAATCTGATAGACACCAAAAAGTTACCGCATCGACCCATTATGCCTATATTCCCAAAGATATTAATTCCTTCCCAAGAGATGCCATCTACCAGTACGTCTGCTCCTCCCCAGTCCATGTACACATATGCGAACACACCACAAAATGTTGCTTCTACATCCAGTTCTTCAAAGGATGAGATGAGTGAGTTCAAAGAAATGTTGTGAACCATCGCCAATGAAATAACTACCATTAAGTGGAACTAGGCTATGCCTCTAAAGCCAAACTACCAAAATTATCAAGGCAGATGATCTTCTTACCAATAAAATCAGTTCCAAGGAGGTGCGCACGTAAATCTGCAGGCTCAAACATCTAATCAAATGGTGCCAATGCCTACTTCACTACAAGGTGCTCACCCAAGCTCAAGTAGAGAGCTGACAGTAGGAAAAAACAATTTAGTCGATGACATCAACCCCTAGTACTTCCCCTATGGCAACACACATATGCCGCGAAATTTCCCACACAGCAACCTGCAACAAAAGGTGGTGGAACAGCGTAGCCAAGGCATGGCGCCAAACCCTGGAAGCTATGTATATGCCTCTCCTAAAATGGAAAAAGTGTTTCTCATCGCGCAGATGCAAGGGATGTCCCTAGAGTAGGAGACAGATATAGCTCCCGACCATGCACTCTTCTCATGGATGGAAGAAGAGGAGGTAGTATTTGTGAATGATGCATCCACATCAAAAGCCTGCAAGTACAATCTGATTACAACACTCGCTCTAAGAGGAGATTCATAGGTGAATCATTCATCCTGCAACCAATCAATTTGCAGCCCAAAATTTCCTTCGACCAGACTCCTAGTACCTCCGTAGTTGCATAGCAATTTCAACCATGGAAGGAAATTGTTATAATAAAGCCAAAGGAGCAAAATTCTTTAAATCCACCACCGTTCAATGTGGTGGAACAATTGAAGAAATATTCCACTAATGTGTCCCTTTGGGATATCTTAGCTATTCTAAAGTAGAATACATTGCTACAAAAGGCCCTCCAAGAAGACACAAGTGCTAAGCTAGTAGAGTAATCATTGAAAGGGAAGGTCGTTGATTCATCACCTTCAGCCAATGTTCTCACAAATAGTATAGAGGTAGCCTCTACCAAGGTTAAAGGTAATTTGAAACTCAAGCTCTTTTTCCTAACTCTTATTGTGGGGAATAAATTGTTGGACAATGCTATGATTGACTCTAGTGCTAGCACTACGTCATACCCAAATAGATAGTTGAGGCCTTAGGACTTAGCTATGAACCTCTAAACAAATGGGTTATGCAGCTTGATGGGAACAAGGTCGAGACTATAGGTATCATCAAGGACCTTCCCTTAACTCTATTCTCCTACCCTAGCATCATAGTATCACAAGATACCATGATCATAGATGTTCCCCCCATGTTCGGCCTCTATCTATCCTGGGAATTCACTTCCAAGGTGGGTGGATACCTTTCTTTAGATTGGCCACACTTGATCCTCAGGACCAAGCATGGAGCTAAAATGAAGATAGTATCCGAAGCTCTGCATTCGAAACATGTGGCTGATGAAGCTATGATCAACTTTTAGGCCACTCATACTTCTATCACCAAGGAAGAAATGTACTACATGAAGCTACTAGAAGATGAAAAGGTGACCGAAGATTGGACCGATCAAGAAGAGGTCTTCTTGAGTGAATACATAGACACTAATCCTTTCGGCAATTATCATGCCACCAGATTAGGAACCTATGTCATCAATGATGAAGATCAAGTGCTTCCAAAGGTCATGAAGGAACCCGAGAGCAGTCAAGCCTCAGAGCTATGGACGTTGCACTTTGACGAAGTGAGATGCAAAGTTGGCATGGGAGTAAGGATATGTATAACATACCCATCCAATGAGAAGACACTAAGTTCATTTTGCTTCTGGTTTGCTTGTTCAAATAATGAAGCAGAGTATGAGGGTCTAGTTCAAGGTTTAAGCCTTGCAGAGTGGATGGGAATCAAGAAAATAATGGTGTTCAGAGACTCTGAACTAGTGGTCAATCAAGTATGAGGTATCTCCACGATAAATAATGTTCGCATGCGATCCTATAGGCACCAAGTTTGGGACCTAATTGAGGGCTTTGAATCCTTCAATATCCATATGGTAGCCTGAGAACAAAATGTAGATACAGATCACATGGCAGCAACCGGATCTCAATTTGATCCTAATTCTAACCTAATTCATAACAAACACTTTGTATGAGTGATAGTCCGACCGACAATCCTAGACAATGATCAAAGTTGGCAAGTGTTTGAAAGTGATGAACACATTGCCTCATTCATCCAGCAATCTAGAGATTTCATCAACCAACTCCAACCAAAGATCGCTGAGGCCTACGAGGGACAAATCATTCAGCTAAATTCCAACAAGCTTCCCAAGGGATTGTTCACTCTTGAAAACCTGTTCGATTATGATGATGCAAGGAATGATAAGAGGAAGTTTATAGCAAAAAAAAGTGACTATGCAAACATTTAGGTCAGAGATGGAAGAAAGCTCAAAGTCGGGAAAGATGTCCCGCATCATGATAAAGAAAGGCTCATCAACTTCTATGAGAAGTATCAAGGAGTAGTGGCCTATTCATATGATGACCTCAAGGGATACGATCCCGAAATCATCCAACATACAATAGAGTTGATGAAAGGTGCAAAACCAGTCCGCCAAAAATAGAGGTCAGTAAATCCAAAGATTGAGGCACTAATGGCATAAGAGCTAACAAATCTAATTCAGTCTTGGACCATCTTCTCGATCAAGCACTTGACACATGGGTATCCAACCTGGTCCCAGTCTGAAAGAAGAACAAAGACATCCACCTATGTATTGACTTCCAGGACCTAAACAGAGCATCCTTGAAGGACTACTACCCATTGCCTTCTATGGAGTCTATCCTACAAACAATGGCAGGATCAGAGATATTTTCGTTGCTTGATGGATTCTCCAGTTATAACCATATCCTTGTCAAAGAGGAGGAGCAACACAAAACAATGTTCACCACCAAGTGGGGAACATTTGCATATGCTAAAAATCCTTTTGGCCTATCAAAGGTGGGAGCCACCTTCCAGTGAGAGATGGATATCGCTTTCAGAGAATTAATCAAAAAAATTATCCTAATATATTTGGATGATCTGATTGTGTTCTCTAAATCTAAGGATGATCATTTTGATCACCTAGATATGGTTTTCAAAAAATGCCAGGATTTCGGGGCTTCTCTAAACCTAAAAAAATGTGTCTTCGGAGTACCACAAGGAAAAATATTGGGACATGTAGTGTCCAAAGAAGGAATCACAATTGATCTTGAGTAGGTAAAAGCAATCCAGGAACTTCCTCTACCATTCAACAAAAAAGGATTCCAGTCTTTTTTGGGGAGGGTAAATTTTGTGAGCAAATTCATTTCAGATTTTGTAGGAATAATTAGGCCAATCACCCTGATGTTGAAAAAGGATCAATTATTCAAATGGATGAGAGAAGATAGAGAATCCTTCAAGAAAGTTAAGGATTTTATTTCCTCAGCTCATGTATTGGTCAATTCAAACCTCTCGAAGGACTTCATAATGTATGTATTCAGTAGAAAATCTAGCATTGCTACTATCTTAACCCAGAAGGATGAAGGAAAGGGAGAACATCCAATAGCATTTCACTCCCGGACCCTAAAGGAATATGAGACTAATTACAACTTCATCGAGAGGCAATCATTTGCTATTGTAAAGGGACTCAAGAAGTTCCAACATCTTATATCTTGCAACAAGGTGATTGTTTATGTCGCACATCGCAGTGTGTGTGAATACATCATAGAAGGAGAAATCACTGAAAAAGGGCCAATTGGATCACTAAGATCCTTGAGTACAACATTGAGGCCAAGCCTACCAAGACCATCTAAGATAGAGGATTGTGTGCATATTTGGCGCACAACAAAGAAATGACAGCTAAAGAAGAGAAACCAGAGCTTGTTCTAACAAATGAGCCCGAGTCTGAAGGCTATTGGCTGGTAGACAGAGTAAGGTTCATGCACACTGGAAAATATCTATTGGGCCTTCCTTCTTAGAAGAGAATATTTTATAGACTACAGAACAATGGATATGCACTAATCAAAGGATTCATTTTCAAAAGGAACTTCAACGACATTCAATTGCGGTGTGTCACCATGGAGAAAGCAAAAAGGATCCTTGACACTTTCCATAGTAGTCCCACAGGCAGACACTTTTCTGCAAAAACCACCTCAATAAAAATCATGTGCACCAAGTACTTCTGGCCGACGCTATTCAATGACTCCTACTCTCTGGTAAAGTCCTGCAAGGAATGCCAATTTTTCGCAGGGAGAAGAAAAATTTTCACAATGCCTCTCAACCCGATAGTGGTTGATGAGCCCTTCGCACAATGGGGCCTCAATTTTATTAGGATGATCAATCCTACCTCTAGTGCCAGACACAAATGGATCCTCACGGCCACAGACTACTTCACCAAGTGGACCAAAGCCATGCCCTTGAAGAATGTGATAGAGGCAGAGATTGTAGACTTCCTGGAGGGGCTAGTAATGAGATTCATCCCACCAAAGACCATCATCTCTGACAATGCCAAGGCCTTCCTAGGTTCTAAGGTATGTCACTTTTCACTCGTGCATGGAATATTCTTAAAAATGTCATCAAATTACTACCTGCAAGGGAATGGCCTAGCCGAGTTGACTAACAAAAATTTAGTCGTACTCATCAAAAGAATTAGGTTGGAGCATCAAAAGGAGTGGCATAGAAACCTTTGGGAAGTGTTTTGGGAAGACCACATAAGTCCTTAAGAATTTTCCATACGAGCTAGTGTACGGGAAAGAAGCACTATTGCCCATCTCCATGGAGATTCTGGCGTTACAACTGCTCAAATCCCTAGAGGTCGAGGAAAATGGAGCTATGGAGGTTTGGTTGGCCGAGTTGTTGGAAGTGCAAGAAAAAAGGGAGAAGGCACTAATAGCCATTTCCAACCGCCAGTAGGTGGTTAACAGATGGTTTGATAAGAGAGCTCTGGTCCAAGTTCTTAAATGTGGAGACCTAGTATTAAAGTTCAATGAGAGGGATGCGAAGCCAGGACAACATGGAAAATTCAATAGTCTATTGGAAGGCCCTTTCAAAATAATTCAATGCAAACAACACAATGCATTTGAATTAGAAAATATGGAGCAGGAAGAATTAGGTATTCTAGTTAACGAAATTCACCTAAAATTATTTAATTAAGCTTCAAAATTATTCTGCCAGTAAATATGTACATAGTGTAATTATTTTTTTTTTATGTTTTTGTTGGTCGGTCTTTCAATTAATTCCACTGTGCGAGAAGCAGGAAAATAAATGAAACCCATTAGTGCAAGAGACAGAGAAATAAATGCAACCAATGAAGCGGAACATGAACCCATATGTGCGAATTGAAAAAGTACTCAAAGAAATGAAGAAACGAGAACCCATATTGCAGAATCACAAAACAAAGGAGCAAAAACTTTAGTATAAGCTATATATTCATTATATATATGCTTCCGTAAATACATTTTCAAAATGGCTTTGAGGCCATACTTTTAGAGTATATCTATATAATTATGTAGTTTCTTTGTCTATATGTACAGTAAGGCCTCTTTTCATGCATATATACAAAAAATGGATTAATAGAGGTTGATTCTTAAAACATAAATTGAGTATCAAGTAGGAGCAATAGGAGCATTATCAATAATATCTAGAACAACATCATCATTAGCAGGGGTATTAGGAACAACAACAAGACTAGCAACAACAATAGTAGCATCATCAAGAGCAATGTCTAGTGGCGGGGGATATACCAAATCCCTAAAGTCAATGTACCACTCTACACCATAAAAGAGCACTACATTATAGCAACATAGCAAGAAATGATAGGTGTGAGTGACCCTCTGGCAATGTTTTTCATGTGTTTGAATGTGAAACCCACTCAAAAATGGAACCCATGGCACCACAAAATCTTCTTCAATGTGCTTTCGGAGGTCACCGTCAAAATGCCCAGGCCATATACTACATTTGCCATAATCTCACCAAGGCCTCCAAGGTACTTCTTCAGGAATATGGAAAGCACTAGGCAAAGAATCATCTACTTTGGAACCTAAATATCAAGTAATGAGGCAACAAAGTGAGAGCATACGTCAGTATTAACCCTATATTTATCCTCATATTCAATGCAGTCCCTCCCCATAACCCACTTCATCACTACTATGGCCAATGAATGTTTATTCTTAGTCATTCTCTTCAGACGCCTATTCGAGATTTCACCTAGGAATGTTGTCTGGGACTTATTACAAACTAGCCTAATGGGATTATTAATGGTGCTAAGCTCTATGCAACTGCCTAAGTCTAGCTATACGCAACTACTAATGTCAAATTCTTCCTAATTGCCTAATACCAATTCTGCTCAAATTGCTAAGTGTGATTTTTCTATTACCTGAGTGCCTATTTATAGAAATATGTGAGGTAGTTGCGTGCCATAAGCATGATGCTAATCAAGTATCAACTCAAAAATCTCACCAGAGCATGCTCGAATTTCCCACCCACTTACGTCTATTAGGTACAACTTGTTGCATGCAAAATTAATAAAAGCTAATTAATTAGCATAAGTCAGTGGCAGTCCTCGATGGTAATCTGCATAGCCAGGTGTTGAGGTGTCGCATTGCAAGAATTTTTCAAACTCCAAGGAAAAACACAAATATTTTCAAGTACTTATTACATATTTTGGATAAATCATTCCTTTTGAGATATTAATTTCCATGGCATGCGAAATCCTAAACCGCCTTCAAATCGTCGGCTCAATTTCCCAAGAAAATCGTGCCATTTGACATCATTACCAAATGTCATTATGAATTATTGTCATTTCAAAATGGAAAGGAATTCATTTTGCACAAGTAAAAGAGTTGGTTGTACATGCTAAATTAAATGCTAACAAAGGAAACCATTGTCCACCACTCTAAGAAAAAATAGCTAAGTATTGCATGCAAGAAGCTATCATTATAAAAGCTTCTTGAGCACGCTACCTAGAGCAAAGAATTTTAAGTGCAGACAAAGCTGAAGTGAATTACAAAAAAATTGGGCATAGTAGAGATCCACAATAGAAGGAAGATGGTTGAAAGTTCTCAGACAAAAATGCAAGGAGAGGCAACACAAAGCTTGTTCGACATCATGCATGCAACACCAGCCACCTATATCTTTGAAGATATCTCTTATGCTTCGCCTAGGATACCAAAAATATTGGAGTGGGTAAACACGTGGGCCTCAAAAAAGAAAAAAATCCATAGAGACTAGAGCCAAATAAAGGAGGAATGGGATAACATTCATGATCCCGCCCTCACAAAGAACCCTAAGACTCTTAAGGAGGTGGCCTGTGAAAGAATGAAGAAAAATAATGACCCGGATTCTTTGGCACAAAATTTTTGGTTCAGTGGGCTTCCACAGTATATGGTCTCATTTGTGCACTACTGCCCAGAGCTAGCCGATGGGGCCATTAATCATTTCAACCTGGATACCAACACCATCGAGGACCAAAGATTTAATATCTACAAAGAAGCTATCTGGAACATGCTATGCATCCCTTTAGAAAGCTCTAAAGTAGACATGATGGAATCATTCACTCTAGGAAAAGGGGAGAAAATATGGAGGACCAAAGATTATGCTCTATATTTTTATAACAAAGAGACCAAAAGGCTCAAAGAAGATCATAAAAATCCACCACAAATTTCGGCAGTGCACAATGCTTTCCCCACAGACATGCAGGAGGCCTTTTCAATGATGGCCTTTGTTTGTGGCCTGGATACCAAAAAATATGTCCAGGAGTTTCAACTGGGTCTGGGATTTTAGCTGCATAGGCAACACTCATTTTTCTGTTATGACTTCACAAAATTCATCGTCGAGGAGATGTTGAGCCAAATAAGGGAATACAAAATGCAGCAGAGGTTCAGGTTTCCCTCTTTCCTTTCCCATATGTTCTTGCATTAGAACCCTGACTTCTTCAAGAAGCATGTGAGTTTGGCTGTGTTTGATGATAAGGGAAGAAGAAGGCTAGTTTCTGTATGGAATCCTCTCCTCTCTTCAACTTATGATTATTATGCATTTTCAGATTATTTCTTGACTCTGATTCTGCAAGATTTAAGAGAGGATGATGGTATTTACCGACTCACCAAAGACCAGATAGAGTATATGCAGAATTTCACTCTGAAATGCGATTGGTTTCTCAAAGAGGACTTCACATTCATTTGGATGTGTAGTTTTATTGGGGAGCCTTTTCGGCTTCTGGCATGTGTCACAAATCGGGTGTTGGCCCTCAAAATGTTCTGGTAGGTACGATTATTGACTATACCTTTTGCGGAGGCCTGACCAAGAAGAAATGATTTTTCACTTGCCTGCTAAGCTTGAAAATGGTGGTTATGGCCAAGAAGTGAATGCATAAGTTGCTAGAGGCAAAGTTGGCTCAGCTAGGGTTAGTGTGGATTTGCGATAAATGGAATTACAACCCCGACAATGACCTAAAAAATGGACATGTCAAGGTAACACACAACCTCAGACCTTACTGGGAAAAGAGGCGAAGCCCACTGAAGGATCTGAATGATCTATTGGTCAACCTGATTCACATTCCCACAAATGATAGTAGGCCACCATGGATTAAGTTCTACTTCCCTTTGATGAAGTATGATGAGAAGCATAAAATGGGGGCCACCCTTCACAATGGGTTTTCAAGAAAAGAAAACTAGGGCGAGGAGAAGATTAGAGATTTTTTAGGTTTACCACCAAGAGATCAAACACCCTGATACCCCTTATCAAGATATAGAGTTAGATGACCAATTTGATAAGTTGTGGACCGATGAGCATGAGGATTCTGATGCAAGCGGTGACGAGGACATTGACCTAGATGAGGCTAGACCATATACAGGGAAAGGGAAGGGGAAGGAAAAATAAATACGAATGGCCCCAATGCAGTAGAAAAGGAATGCTACAAAGTATCCTAGCCAGGTTTCTTCAAATGTGAGGGTAAACATATCGTGTGTGAGGGCCTCAAAGACTCTCACCTAGACTGCAAAAACATCCAAAAAATCCCAACAACAGTAGTCAAAGGCTATAGAGGTGGGCGATTCCCCGCTCGTCAAAAGACAATGCATAGAAGTAGCTCCTGGAGAGAGTTCGCAAGATCCTGACGTAAGCCAAGAGCCCACAAGGAGTTGGGGACCACAACCATCTGCACCTCAAGTATCTCTCACTCCCTCTTTTCTTTCTTCTCAAACTCTAGTTTCATCCATTGTCTCTGTGTCGCTTGTTACTTCAAGTGTCGACCCTTCCTTCTCTACTACTGATGTAATAGTTGTGGGAGGATTTTCCCAGTTTTCACAGATGGGACCATTTTCCTTTACCCCTCTATAGAACTTTCCACCTTTTTTTGGAGCACATTCTGCATTTGTTATCGCTTCACCCTTTTCCTCTTTGGCTACAATTGATACCCCTCCTGCTACTACGATATTGGGCCCGACTCATTCCACCCAGCAAGTGGAATCCACCATGACTCTGATGTCACCTCTGCTTCCCATGAGTCCTCCCACTATTTCATAGATTAGGATTTGGAATATTACCCCATTCTCCCTACAAACAATCAATTTTTTGAGGAAGAAAACATCTAGAACCACTACCCTCTCATTCCCCTTTACTCTTCCTCTTGGTGCACCTTTCATAGGTGGGCTAGTTAGGTTGCTAGCAAAATTTATGTCAAAGGTTGATAAAAAGAAACATGCACAAGCTATCAGGGTCCAGAAGCAAAAGACCAAGGATGCTAAAAATTTGGCTGAGCCAAAAGTACATACCATTTTCAATGAAGCCCAGTAGTCATTGCATTTTGCAACTATGCATCCAACAATCATCAAACCATAGGGAGAGATGCAGCCTGATGATTACAACATGTATGCCATGGGCCTTGATCTAAGCATAGCTCGGCCATAGGACAAAGTCGAGCTCATGGAGGAGACACAGTGAGTGGTGACCACCGACTTCCTCAATTCTAGTAGCCAGCTAAAGAAAAAGGAAGAAGAGCTCAAAAATGTAAAGGAGAGGATAGATGTCCTACTAGTGAAGGACAAGGCAAGGAAGGTAGAATTTTTGTGCTTATCACAACAAGTGTAGGCAGAGAAATTCAAACTTTGGGAGGAACTTGCAAAGTCCCGATCTAATGATTCCAGCCTAATCTCTGAGCTACAGCAAAGGAACAAAGAATTACAAGATCAGCTGGCTCAGACAGAGCAGGATATGCAACAAAAGAGTGAGGAGTTTGAGAATCAACACACTCAATTGGAGAAAAAACTGCAGTAGAAAGACATGGACTTTGAGGACCGACAGGTTCAATTGGAGAAGGAAGTCCAGGAGATGAAACTTCCCCTAGAAAGGGAATCGAAAAACAAAAATAGGGCCAAAGAAAAATGGCTCGCTAAATGGAGGACCTTGTAGGAGCGACTATCTATCATAGACAAAAGAGTTGTAGAGCTTGTGCGGGATGTTAGTTCAAGGGATGCAGAGATTTCCCTTCTGAAGAATGCTGCCCAAACCCCTGCTACCTAGTCAAATCTCCTTCCAGTGGCTCAACAATTATATGTCTCGTATTGGGAAAAGGTCAAGGCCTTCTGCTTGAATCTTTAGCTGACGCTCTAATTCATGGTGGAGGCAACAAGTTTAGGCAATGAAGTTCGTAGGACGATTGAGCGATTCCCACAATTCATCACGAAGAAGGTTCCTGAGGCGAAAAGGTTGCTAGATAAGCTATACATAGTGTTGAATGAGGAATTAGTGTGCATGGGGACTGAGGACCAAAAATCAGCCTCCAAAACAATAAAGGAGTTTATCCATTGCCACACAGCCATCCTCCATGCTAGCAAGTGTGTTTCCACATTGGGCCAAACTATGGATAGCATGCGGGTGAAATTCTCCCAACTAACTCAAATGGGCCTGCCCTCCCCATTTCTTTCAGATGACTTGGTGGCCACAGTGGAATAGATTGTAGCGAATATTGAAGAGAAGCAGTGGGACACCTCCACTTTCTAGAGCTTCACCCAACCCCCTACTGCAGAAGATATTGAGGGTGTCACTCATCAAATAGTGCAGTTTCTCTTCCAACTCATTTCTGGAGCCGGTATATCCACAAAGCTTCCATATAAAGAGGTGATCAATCTACATGAGGTCCACGATAATATGTGCATCATATCAATGCCATTCGAGGCTAACTGGTTGCCTCTATAGACTACTCTCTCCAAGCTCTGATTACATCATCCAATGGATAAGGCTCTAGTCTTTGAACCAGAATATTGGGTTCCTTGTTCCGTAGGTGAAATGCCCCTGGTAGTTTTCAAAAGTTGTGGACATAAATTTCCTCGAGCTCCCTTTGGGTTGTTTTCATTTGTACTAAGTTTGTCCCACACCTCATACTTTTGAACATCATCGGGCCCCTTTTTGAAGAGCTTCATCCACTGTCTCCATGTGTCCACCAAGCACTCATCATTGGGATTTCTTCCTTAACTTTTCTTCCAGCCCCCGCCATGCTTCTACGTGTCAAAACTATGGGCACTTAAAGACTACTTCCCTTCACTTTTCAATCGGGCCCCATCCGTGTGCCACATAGCATCAGTTCGCGTTCACTTTTAGGTAGACCCCATAGTCAGCACTTTCAATAAAGACTTCTCCACATGTCTTCCTAGAGAAATTTTTCACCAAAAGGAGGGAAGAATGAACAACGAGCCCTGACCTGCTGCCACGCCACCTAACTACCTCCATAGGTAAACGACACCTATCTACACAAGATTTTTCTGGGACCACTACCATCATTCACAGTGGATGCATCTGGCTTGAAGATGACTATGTTCATGCTCAAAATCTTTTTTTGTTGCAACGACCCTAGAAAATCATTGCTCTGGGCATCATTGTTCATGATGAAGGAATCTTTCTATTACTGGCTCGCCAAGTGGTGGGATTATTTTCCTATATATACTGCTCCTTCCTTCTGAAAATGAGTTTGGAAGATACAAAAAAATTAGGGTGAAAGACACCAGGCCTTTTGTATTGTTTTTAGATTATTGTACATAAGACTCTCAAACTGTGCCATTGTTCGGGCTTTTGTTTTCTTAGGCTATTTGAAAAATATTATACTATGCCATCATTGTAATGAATGATTTATTTTTAGAAATTCTATGATTTCAATATAAATTGTTGATTTAGATCATGTCCTTGACTCTTCTTTTCAGTACATGTGTATGAAAATTATTTTATGTTATTAGATAAGTTATTCAATTTTTCGTCTCTAATTTTTGTTATTATGGGACTTAGCAGATTGTTAACGAGCCCTTAAAGCACATCCCAAAGGATAGATTTATCGTGCCTATATCTAAATCTTGGTGCATCGCCTTAGTTAGATCTTTATTTTTTATATCTTCTCCTGTTTCTCATTCCAAAACCCCAAATATAGAAGAAGCCAACTTTTTTAAAAACTCGGAGGTCACTCAGTTTAGCACAATTGGTCCCCCCATTAATTGAGTTTCTCATAAATCTATTACCTTTCCAATTTTCGGCATCAACAGTAACAATCAATTATTTCTTGTAAATATGGATGGGTGGGAGCATTAGATTGAGAAACTTCTAATGAACATAACTGAGCCACAAATCCATCAACTCCTTTCTTAATAAACTTATGCATTTGATGTGAGCTTACTATTTGTGGGGACTTTGTTTTCAACCCTCTTAGCTCTACTATCTTTCCTTCTAATTGAAATATCATGAATAATTCTTAGAAGTTCATCTCAATTGCTCCCAAAGTAGTAAGTCATTGTACTCCCAAAATAATATCTTCTGCACCCATGGAGATAGCATACATTGGGCTATCAAGGTGATAATCTCCCATGGATAATTTAAAGTTATGGTGCTTTCTAGAAACACCAATGGCACCACCATCTGCAATCAAGAGCTGAAACTCTATAGTTGGATATATAAAACAATTTAGATGAATAGCCAACCTTTTTTTATGAAATTATGAGTACTACCCAAGTCGATCAACAAAATTACTTTTATCTTCTTTAAGAAACCCATTACCTTGAGATTTTGTGGGGAACTAAAACCAAAGAGTGCATGATAAGAAATGATTGGTTGGGGACCATTTGATTCATCATCTAACTCCTTATCACCCTTTAATATTGGTTCCTCTTCTTTCTCACTCGAGCCTTCAATATAGAACAATTTATTTTCATTGTATTTATTCCCTTGACTATAATTGTTATCAAAATTGAAACATAACCCTTTTTCTCTCTTCTCAATTTTTTGTGGAGTCAACCCAGTTTGATGTAGTAAAGAATATGTAGGAGATCTCCTTTCATTGACATTTACATTCCCTTGTTACCTACTAGCCAAAAACTTCTCCTCAACTTGTCTTTCCATTACTATTGCTTGTGATATAGGGATTATAGTTGGAACAACTGTACTTCATATTTTATGTGATCCTTTAAACTATCTAGAAATAGTTCACTCGTATTTTCTTCTATCGCATTCTCTACTCTTAGAGAAAGAGTTTGAAATCGTTGAATATAATCCTTGACCATACCTGTTTTCTTTAATTTAGTGAGTTGGAAGTAGTTATCCATAAATTTATCTCCATACATTTGGGTGGCAAGTTCTTCTTGAAAAATTGACCATGTGACCACACAAAGCTTCTTTCTCTTCTCATCACATAACCAACGATACCAAATAAATTTATCTAATTTTAGGTAAAATGATGTCGTAGCCACATTTTGCTAACTAGGAACATGATGAATGTTGGAAATCAAGGTATAACTTGCATCAATATGAACTTATTAAAGTGATTAAAAATATGAAATTATGTTTACAATATTACCATTAAATGATTAGGTGATTGACAATTGCATACATGAAAGAAAAATTTACAATACCACAAGTCATCAACACAAGTGACATAAGACATGTGTGGGGAAACCCTTGCGGGAAAAAAAATTCACACCCAAAGAGATCCAATGTTTGTATTAATCTTCAAGGAAGTACATTAATACAACAATCCTCTCTAAAATCTAGTAGCTCTTATTTTCTCTAACAACTTACAAATAAACTCTTATAAACCACCATCTATATGCTCCAATATATAGTTTGTGGTGTGGGAGAGAATACAACAAATGGTATCCAAAAACAACAAGAAAAACCACTTGGAAAAACCCACATCCCCCTTAGTTGACAAGCCATAAACATGGGATAAAATATTAAATAGTCACATGGCCTTCACATGGGCACCTAACCTACAACCAATCAAAATTGGTCAAACTCGAGTGCTCCATAACTCTCTGACTACTCTGATTACTTCATGCAAGAACATGCACCAACATGCAAAATTGGGTTTCCAATCATGCAAGAGCATGTAAAACATACAAATAACATGCAAGGACATGCACACTAAAGTGGTCCCCACCCACAAAGTTGGACGCCCACGATGAATATTCTCCTGGGATGCTTTGTAACCGCCACCGTAATGGGTCTACATCTTTGAATGTAATTACAATTTTTCAAAGGAAAATAAATAATAAATATTTTGTCCCTCATGTCTCCTAGAACACTTTCCAAAGAACATGCAGACACATAAATCAACTTAGGATAGCAATTATAATTCCACCTATCCTAACATTCTCCCACTTGACATTATGCATTGCAATTACATCCATGAGATACAAATAAAATATAATCAAGTACAGTGATCAAGCCCCATGACCTTCTTTCACCAAGAAAACTTATTCATGGTCACTGGCTTCATGAGAGAATTTGCAACATTATCTAAAGTGTCAACCTTCCCAATCAAAACCTTACCATTCTCAACCATTTCTCACACAAAGTGATACTGGACATCAACATGCTTAGTATGAGCATGATACATAGGATTTTTAGCTAAACATTTGGCACTCTGACTGTCACATCCAATGTTCATTGTCCTATAATCAAAACCAATACCATTACCAAGTATTTGTAACTAAACTGCCTCCTTAGAGGCATGTGTAGTAGCCATATACTCTGCTTTGGTCGGTGGTGGACAATACAACTATAGGTTTCCTCTTACTCATCTAACTCACTACACCTCCAAGCAAAATAAAAGCATAGCCACTAGTGGACCTTCGACTATCTAATTCACCTACCCAATCTACATCAACAAAACCATGTATGTCTAATGACTTATCCACATCATTAGTACCATGATAAACCAAACAATAATCTAAAGTAGCATGCAAATATCTAAATACCATCTTATCAAAATTCCAATGTTCTCTACCAAGATTAGACATAAAATTTCTTAAAAATCCCACTACTTGGGCTATATCTGGTCTAGTGCAAACCATTGCATACATCAAAATACCAATGACACTAGCATAAGGAACGTTAGACATCTCTTCAATATCATCATTGAGATTACATGTCTAACAATCAGAAATGGAATATTTACTAGTTTATAGTCATGCATATTAAACCTCTACAAAATGGTATCAACATACTTACTCTAACTTAACCAAAGCTTTCTATGAACCCGATCTCTACTAATCTCCATCTCAAAAATATATTTTGCATTCCCCAAATCCTTCATATCAAATGTACCTAAAATTTGAGTCTTAAGCTCCCTAATCCTTACCTTTTTGTTACCTGTAAACAACATGTCATCAACATACAAGATAATGATTAGTATCTGATCATCAATAATGTTGATGTAAACACAATGATCCTCTTCACTTTTAAAAAAACCCAACTTCAATGTAAGGGAATCAAACTTCCTATACCACATCCTGGGTGATTGTTTCAAACCATATAAAGATCACTTTAACCTACAAACCAAGTGTTATTTTCCTTTCATAAAAAAACCGTCAAGTTGTTGCATATAAATCTCTTCCTCAAGATCCCCATGCAAGAAAGTAGTTTTAAAATCTATTTGCTCTATTTCAAAATCATAAGCAACAACAATAGATAATAGGAATCTAATAGAAGTTAACTTAGCAACAAGAGAGAAAATTCACCAAAATCAACTCCCTCTCTCTGGGAGCAGCCCTTGGCCACCAATCTGGCCTTGTACTACTCAAACCCACCATCTACTCCAAATTTATTTTTAAATACCCACTTGCAACCAATGGGATTCCTTACTTTGGGAAAACTCACAAGATCTCAGGTATCACAACTATCCAAAGCCATCACCTCCTCATGCATGGCCTGCATCCAAGACTTGCTTTCTTCTAAAGAAAGAGCCTCCTTGTAGGATCTAGGTTCATCGTTAGTAATCAATAAAGAAAATACAAAACGGAAATTGGATGGGTTATACCTATCAACTGGATTTTGTTTCCTTGTGGACATCCTCAAGGTAGGTGTAATGGGCTCTACCTATTCTTCCTCTACTATGTTTGCATCCTATACATCATCTAAACTCTCTAAACTCTCTTCTTCTTCTCCATCCTCAAATTCATCTAGTTGTTCTTCCACATGTGCATCTTCCTGCTTCTCAATCTTTGTCTCAAATTGCATTATTTTTGTCTTATCTTTCTCATTTGGTTGTTCTTCACTTGAGTAATCTCTAAACTCCTTGAAAGTCGCATCTCTATAGAAAACCATTTTATGGGTTAGTGGATTCCAAAGCTTATAACCTTTCACATTCTCACTGTAACCAACAAAGATGCATTTATATTCTTTTGGATCCAACATAGAACTCTTCTCTTGAGGCACATGAACAAAATCCCCACAACCAAATATCCTTAAATGTGAAACTAGAGGCTTTCTACCTATCCACACTTCATAAGAATTTTTATCAACAAGAGTTGAACAAGGAGATCTATTAACCAAATAACATGCAGTACTTACAACTTCTGCCCAAAAGCATCTACCAAGCTTAGCACCACTCAACATGTTCCTAGCTCTTTCCATCAAGGTTTGGTTCATTCTTTCTGCTACATCATTTTGTTTAGGTGTATAAGGGGTATTCTTTTCTCAAATAGTACATGCATGCTTATAGAACTCATCAAATTCCCTAGAACAATATTCACCCCCATTGTCAGCATTGATTTTTTTAGTGGCTAATATTCGCCAATTGGCTAATATTTGAAATTTGAGAATCCGAAATTGGCTAATAGTTCAAGCTATAATGTGAATTGAATCACCACATTTTTACAAAAATTTATTATAGTCTTATTTAAATCGCCAAATAATTTATTTTATTAATAATTTTAACTCAAAAATTCACCACAATATTCGATACATGATTAGATCAGATTTTCCTAAATTTTATAATTCATAGTAGAAATCTATATTAATTTTCCAATAGTATATCATAATTATTAGTTGCTTTAGGACTATATTTCTAGTTTTCATTTTCTACCATTGATTTACAATATAATCTATGGCCCTTGCTATATTCCACAAGGTAAAAGGTATCTACGGTTTGTAATGCTCATTGGGCCCATAATTTTGGGTCTCATGAGCATTGTAGATTGTGGGTACATTTTACTTTGTAGAGTACAATGAGGGCCATTAGATCAGTGATCCAAAAGCAATTTTGAGCCCCATGAAAGTTACATATAGTGGGTACATTTTACCTTATAGAATACAATGAGGGCCATTATATTAGATTTTAAAACAATGGTGGCAAGTAAATATTATAGTCTACCTCTTTTAAACACATTAATAATTTTCACCTTCAGGGCCCTACTTTTCCATGAGAATTATTTTTAGATTAGATGGATTCGCCATTATAATTAATGAATTTTCCTTTTTTTTTAAAGATTCATCAAAATTTTCTATAAAATTTTAGTGATGTAAAAAAAATCACCAATACAAATTAATACTTTTTCCTAAAAAAATGAAATATTCGTTAGGATTTTATATCTTTTTTTGAGGGGGGTTTCTTAAAGTTATCGTTGATTGTCAAATCTCAACACCCTTATCTTATAATCCATTTTCTTCTCAACTAAGGCTTTAAATTCCTTAAACTTGGTGAAAACCTCAAATTTTGCATGCATAAAATAAATCTAGGTGTATCTTGACACATCCTCAATAAAAGTAACATAATAATGATATTTTCCAAAAGAGTCAACATCCACTAGTCCAAACACATCCAAATGAATGATCTCTAATGATCTCTTAGATTTATTAGTCCCATTAGGAAATGACGATCTATTTTGTTTACCAAACACACAATTCTCACAAAAATCATTTTTACCAATAGAATAATTAGAAATATCGTCAACCAAATTTTTATTCAAAATAGTCTTAAGACCTTTTTCACTTATGTGACCCAATCTATGGTGCCACAACACATGCATTTTCAGTTCCAATTACATTGTCAAAATTACAAAAATTAGATGCATTAAAGCCTAAAAAAAGTCCCAATTTGAGATCCTTTAACTATCACCAAACTCCCTCTTACCAACCTGCAACTAAACTTGTCAAATGTCACATGCATTCCATAATCATTCAACTTGGATACTGAAAGTAAATTTCTCACGTCTTGGAATATGTAAAACATGATCAAGATTTTTAACCCTTCCATCATTGAAACACAACTTTACCATTCCCTTACCAACAATATTCTTCGTGTTATTATCACCAAGGAAAAATTTTCCCCCCATCATAATCTGAATATGAAGTAAACCACTTCTTGTGAGGACTCGTATGGTAGGAGTAATCTAAATCAATAAGCCAAGCATCATCACTAATAGTGTTTAGAATAAATATACAAAGCATCAAAATTGCCATATTTTGAGGTCTTTTCTATGGAAATATCTGAACTCTTTTTCTTGTTCCTACACTCCTTCAAATTCCCCCTCTTACCACAATTCCAACAATTTACTCTACTCTTCCCTGAGGTTTTAGAATGTCCTTTAGACTTGTTTCTTTTCTTGTCCCCTTTAGGCCCTCCTTTTTTTTGGACCTTCCTCACACATGTAAGGCATCTTGGGAGCCTGCATTCATGGAATTTCTCATCTCTTCCGAAAGAATTATTGCAATGAGACTATCCATCTTTGGTTCTATACCACCACCAATTATGGTAACAATTCAATTTTCCCAATATTCAAGTAAAGAACAAAGTAACAAAATACATTTATCTCCCTCTTCTGTCTTAACATCTACTGATGCAAGTTGACTGATAATCATATTAAAAGAATTTAAATGTTTTACAACAAAATCACCATCTTTCATTTTCAAATAATACAAAAATGTCTATTGAGATACAACTTATTCGTTAAACTTTTGGTTTGGTAAATATCACCTATCCTCTTCCATAAATTATATGCAGTAGATTCTTTTGAAACATTCAAGAGGATGGAATCTGCGAGACACGACTAAATGGTTCCTTGTGCCTTCTTGTCCATTTTCTTCCAATCTTCATCATATGTTGATTCTAGTTTCTTTTCACTAGAAAGTGCCAACCACCAATGTCTCTCTTCAAGAAGATCATCCATATTCAACTTCCATATCTTGTAGCCGATGCCATTGAAATTCTCAATATATAGATGAGAGATAGAATCCATGGTTTGCAATCTTCTTCACAAATCTATAAAACCCATAATACACAAGCTCCCACTACAACAAGAAAAAAATTCAACACTCAAAAGAAAGGAATCCCTCTCTTAACAGAACCATTAACTCTAATACCAAATGTTGGAAATCAAGGTATAACTTGCAGCAATATGGACTTATTACTAAAATTATGTTTACAATATTACCATAAAATGATTAAGTGATTGATAATTGTAAACATGAAAGAAAAATATACAATACCACAAGTCATAAACACAAGTGGCATAAGATATACATGGAGAAACCCTTGTGGGAAAATAATCCACACCCAAAGAGATCCAATGTTTGTATTAATCTTCAAGGAAGTACATCAATACAACAATCCTCTCTAAAATTTGGCAACACTTCATCGCTCTGACAACTTGCAAATGCAATCTTACAAAACACCATCTCAAGGCTCTAATATATATAAGTTTTTCAGAGAGAATACTACAAATGGTATCCCAAAACAACAAGAAAACCCACCTATAGAAACCCATTCCCCCCTTAGTGGACAGCCCATAAACATGGAATAAAATATTAAATAATTGCATGGCCTCCACATGGGCGCCTAACTCACATCCAATCAGAATTGGTCAAACCTAAGTGCTCCATAACTCTTTGACGGCTCTAATAGCTTCATGAAAGAACATACACCAACATGCAAACCTGGGTGCCCAACCATGTAAGTGCATACAAAACATGCAAATAACGTGCAAGGAAATGCACACTAAAGTGGTCCCAACCCACAAAGTTGGACACCCAAGAGGAATATTCTCCTAAGATGCTTTTTAACTGCCACCATAATGGGTCCACCTCTTTGAATGCAATTATAGTTTTTGTCATAGGAAAATAAATAATAAATGTTTTGTACCTCATGTCCCCTAGAACACTTTCCAAAGAATGTGGAGACACTTAAATCAACTTAGGATAGCAATTATAATGTCACCTATCCTAACAATGAAGATCAAATAATTATTCCATTTGGCATAACCAATTGGTTGGATATGTGTCCATAAAAAAATTCATATCTAACTTGGGTATGAATTGCATTGGTATAAGATTATTAAAGGAATAATCCTCAATTGCAATCCCAAGGAATTCATGTCCAACAAAAAGTATTATCTTCCACCTTACTAGGTGAATCCTCACTCTTACACTTCATACCCTCGATAAGTGATTTCAATTCACTCATATCATTTTGCATGTTAATCATCTTCTTATCTAATGATGAAATATCACCCTTGACCTTGTTGATCTCATCATTAGGGTTAATATCCTTAATTTCTACCTTGTCCTTATCTAAGGATTTCCCTAGTGTGATATCATTCTTTTTACCTCTTGTTGTAGGCCCCATCATGATGATAGAAAATAAATTTTCTATAAATCACACAAATAAATTCAAAATAATCTAATTTTTTTTGTAACTAACTAGGTCCTAGGTTGTACTCTTATAGCCTTGAGAGTGAAATTGTTGGAAATGATAATTATGTAATAAATCATGTATTCATTATTCAAATGCTCTACAATTTATATTCTAGTCTCCTCCATTACTTCTTCCAAAACCCGCCAAAAATTAGGAACCAATTCAACGGGATTTGGGAGATATGCACTTTCCAAATAAATTGGGGAAAAACCCTAATTCTATAATAAATTGCTCAATTAAGCTTAAATTTCTCTCAAGTCTATATTTTATCTTCTTTAATATGGTCTTCAAAAACCTTTTATAAATTAGACAAAAAATTCCAAAATTTGGGAGATATGTGTTTCACAAAATGACCTCCAAAATTGAAAAAATTCCTTGTCATCAAGGTGCCAAGGTCATGTTCTAATACCACTTGTAATGAAATAAATTACACAATAGAAGAATATGATATGAAATATGGTGTAAATACTTGATATCTACTGAAATTAACAAACCACTTTGCGGGAGAAAACCTCTGAATATCTCCAATGATAGCATAATTCAAAATATGATGATAAAATAAGACTCGCAACCTCCTATATATACCTTATTTATGCCTATAATATCACCCAAGTTGACTTAGATAACCGTATATAATCCCTAGTCCAGCCTAATTAACTAAATAACAATATAATAATGATAATATGACTTAATTAGTAGCTAAGATAGCCACAAGCTAATTATTCATAACCTGATGTACTCTAATATCAAGAGTGTAGGAGATAGTCCACATTTCAAAAAAAAATTGAGGTCTTATGGTATTTTGTGCACAATTTTTTCTTTTATATTCAACGTCTTAATCTCTTATAAAATTATTATAATTCATATTTTAATTAGATTATAATTTATTTTATGAAATTGATCTTCATTCTTTCAATTAGTCCTTCTTGATCTTTTCTGACTTTAGATCTTCCATTGATAAAAAAATTTATGTCATGGTTTAGAAATTAAATATATATTTTCTTAGGTTTTATCACTTAATATAATTAAATTCCCTCAAAATCTATATATCAATCAACTAAAAGTCATAAAATATCCTAAAAAGAACATGGTTTCCAAGTTGGAGTTACAACACTTATGGATTTTGCAAATTCTAGAAATGTATGGATATGCAAAGTTCAACTACATATTTTTAGTAAGGATTTTGCAATTTGTTGAAATTTATGGGCATTCAAAGTTTAACTACATATTTTTAGGTATGCATTTTTTTTCTTGACAACCTCATAATTTAGTAGGTAAATAAATCATCAAAATCATGGAGTTATTTAGAATCTATCAAAATAAGATGTTGACCAATGCTTTTATTTCCATCTTTAAGTCTAAGAAATATTATACATGGTGATCAATATATTTTAGCATTCACACATACTTTTATGGCATGTACATAAACCTTGTACACCTACCAAATTTTATATTTTTCATGTAATCTTCGCGTCTGCATAATTATAAATTATGGAACATGGAATTGTGCTTCATGGGCACATTAGTTTTAAGTTACAATGTGTATGTGTCCCCTTAGATGTTATTTCACAATATATCTTAGTTATTATATATCGAAGCTATGATCCAATTGAGTACCCAAACAAGAGAATGAATGCAACAATTTAAATGGGTAGATTGGATACCACTAGTAGAATGGTGGTATAACACTTCCTTCTATAGTTCATAAAAAATGTCTCCATTTATTGAATTGTATGGATATCATCCTCCTTCCATCATATCATCATTGAAGGTGTCACCAAGAGTTCACATTGTTGAGGACCACATGCTTCATCAACAAAAAGTACTTTCAAGACTTAAAGAGAATCTAGCCATGGCACAAAATCAAATGAAGCAACAAGAAAATCAATACCGTAGTGAAAGAATTTTTTATGTTAGGGATTGGGTTTTCTTGAGATTGTAGCCTTACAAGAAAATGTCACTAAAGTGACAGATAAAGAATAACAATTTTCCCTCAAAATATTTGGCCCATATTTTCATGCAAAAGATAGGTAGCATCCTACAAGCTTGAATTTCCACCAAAAACAAAGATAAATCTAGTTTTTCATGTTTCTTGTTTGAAGAAGGTAATTGGGAATAATATACCTACTTAAACAATATTAACCAAGCTCAACGAAGAAGGAAGAATCATATTGGAGCTAGAGTATATTCTTTAGAAATGCACAAGGAAGCTAATGACTAAAACACTTGCCTAATATCTCATCCAATGGAAGAATTCATCAATTGAAGATGACAAATGGGAGGATGAGGGCTTCATTTAGAAGCATTTGAACTTGATTAGCATTGAGGACAATGCTTCTCTAAAAAGGGGGCCATGGTACACACTTAATATTAGTATACATAAATTTATGAATAGTCAGCTTGTGGCTAACATAACTCTTAATTAAGTTATATTATCATTATTATATTATTATTAGTTAATTAGGTTATATCTTACTATGTTCTTTGTCTGATTTGTGGGATTCTCTTGTTATAGCTATTGGGATTACTTTTGTTATCTTGAATAATGGAGATGTGGTGGGATTTTTCTTTTTAAAGAGATGAGGAGGAAGGTATCCATTAGTGCAAAGGAGGCTCTAAATGTTCATGGGATGCCTAATAAAAAGGAAAGAAGAATGAGAAGCATGAGAAATCCAAATCCAAGGGGAGATCCAAATCTCCTAGAAATTCCAAATCTATTTGATGGAAATATGGTAAGCTTGGTCACTTTCGTAAGGAGTGTATAGAAGAAAAGAAGAACAAGAATAAGATATTTGATTTTGATTATGAATCTAAGAAGGAAGATGGTGATGCATTCATTAGAGCTTTTTCCACTCATACAAGTAATGATGCATGTTTAATTGACTCAAGTGCATCTTTTCATATGACGTCTTATAGAGATTAGTTTTTGAATATGACTAATTTGATGGAGGTATGGTGTACTTTTTTTAAGGGGTAAATACTTTTGACCTGGAGCTATGAATCAGTGAGGTCACAAATGGGGGAACTCATCCCCAATTTAAACATTCAACAATAACACCCCAGTGGGGTTTGAACCTTGATGGAAAGAACAACAACACAACTTAACCATCACACTATGCCACTATTGGCAGGTAAGGTGTACATAAGTGATGATTCTTGTTTAAATATTTTTGGCCATGGTAATGTTAAAATTAGGTTTCCTGGTGGTAGAATAAAATGATTAATGTGTGTTGCATATCCCTAGATTAGCACAAAATTTGATATATGTGAGAAAACTAATAAATGCAAGTGTGAAGTAGTCTTTTCTGATGCAAGATGCAAGATGGTTAAAGGTGCTATGGTGATTTCTAGAGTTTTAGATATGGCATGTTGTATAAACTTGATGCATGCACTACTAAGTGCAATAGTACTTTTTGTGAAAATCAAGACTATAGCTACTTCGTTGGAAGAGATAAGGGTTTCATCTTCAATGGATAGTCATGGATTTTGGGAACCCAAGGGTGCTCTTTCATTTGAATCAAAGTTACTTGTATAAAACACTATTATGGCACTAGAAACTTGGCCACATTGGAGAAAAGGGTCTAAGGGCCTTGAAAATTAAAAACCTTATTGAAGGGTTGTCTATTTGTAATCAATATTTTTATTTTTGTGAGCATTGCATTTATGGAAAACAAAACCATGTTTAGCTTGACTTGAGTTCTCATAAATCTTGTGGTGTATTGGATCTTATTCATTTTGATGTGTTTGTTCATGTATACATCCTTTGTTTGGAAAATACACATATTTGTTTCATTTATATTGATGATTATAGAAGGACATGGTACATTTTCTATTTAGAGTAAATCTAAAGTTTTCAATCAATTTAAAGAATTTAAATCAATGGTTGAGTTGCAAACTAGAAAGAAAATAAAATGTTTGAGGATTGATAATAATGATGATTTTTTCTCTAATGATTTTCATAAATTTTCCAAAGATTGAAACATTATAAGACAAAAAACAACTATGTATTCTCCACGGAAGAATGGAGTTGCAGAAAGAATGAACTAACACTGATGAAGAAGGATACAACTATGTATTCTCCATAGAAGAATGGAGTTGCAGAAAGAATGAACTAACACTGTTGAAGAAGGCTAGGAGTATGATGAGTGGTGTTGGTCTAGAATGGAGTTGCAGAAAGAATGAACTAACACTGATGAAGAAGGATAGGATTATGATGAGTGGTTTTTGGTTGACGTTGTTTCCATTACTTGTTACCTAATTAATAGGTCTCCTACATCAACTATTATTGATAAGACATATATAGATCCATTGTTGGTCCACAAGCCTTCACTAAGACATCTTAGAGCTTTTGGTTGTGAGGCATACACACATGTGCCAAAGGAGAAGTGAACAAAGTTGGAGAAAAAGGTTGTGAAATGTATCTTCATTAGATATAGCTATAGTGTGAAAGGATACAATCTTTGGGATCCTATAGCACAAAAGGTAATATATAGTAGAAGTTTTGTTTTTAGAGAAACTAAGTCTCTCTTACATTGCAACTAGAATAAAGTAAATAGGAAGATGCAATTCAATCTCATTCTACACCTGATAAAGTTGAATCGAGGCTCCTAGATAGATAAGAATTTGAGGAGAGATCATCTAGATTTGAATCTTAATAAGAGGAGGAAGAATCTCCAACTTAGATTTTTGAAGTTCTACAAGGCATAGAAAACCACATGAAATATATTCACTTGATGATTGGAGATGTATTTTTTCTTTGAATACTAACATTGATGAACCCAGATCTATAGAAGAGAAATTAGGTATGAATGATGTAGAACCCTAGAATATTTATATGGATGAAGAAATGTCTATGGATGAAGAAATGAAAGATTTGAAAAAGAATGATACCTGGTATCTTGTACCATTTCTCAAAGGACAAAAACCTATTGTTTGCAAATGGGCGTTTAAGAAAAATATGGGTCCAAATGGAGGTATTGAGAAGTACAAAGCATGGTTAGTTGTAGAGGGTTATACTCTGGTTGAGGGTATTATTTACGGTGAGATATTTTCTCCTATTGCAAAAATGTATCCATTATATTCTTGCTTTCTATTGTTGTTTTTTATGATCTAGAGGTCGAGAAAATGAATGTGAAAATGGTTTTCCTTCATGGTGATTTGGAGGATATTTATATGACACAGCTAGAGAACTACATGGTGAAAGGTAAAATTTATTTGGTTTATAAATTGAAGAAACCTTTGTATGGCCTCAAACAGAATCCTAGGATGTGGTACCATAAATTTGATACATATGTGTTGAGTTTGGGATTTTAAAATTCTAAATCAAATCACTATGTTTATTATAAATTTGATAGTGTTTGTTTCTTGTTTATTGAAGTATTTGTTGATGATATGTTATTTATTGGTAAAGGGAAGTGAATGATTTAGAACTAAAGTCTCATCTTGCAGCTAAATTTGAAATAAAATATCTTAGTGTAGCTAAACACATTCTTGGGATGGAAATTAGAAGAGATAGAGTGAATAGAAAGCTATGGGTTAGCCAGAGTGAGTGTGTCAATTATTTTTTACAAAGGTTTAACATGCAAGAATTTAGACTGTTGTATTTTCTTTTTATAGTTGGAACAAAGTTATCTTCTTTATATTTTCCAACATCCCCATCAGAGATGGAAGAGGTGATCAGAGTGCCTTACTAGAGTGTAGTCAAAAAATTTATGTATGTTATGGTTTGCAACAATCTAGACATTTCCCAAGTAGCGGGAGTTCTTTCTAGATATAAATTCTAATCCTAGTAGATGTCATTTGGATGCAGTCAAAAGATTCTTTAGATATTTTCAAGGTACCTCAAAGTATTCTTTATGTTATCATGCAAATATGGTGAGAGATGGGAATTCCCTTGATATTTTTGGTTAGGTGGATCCAAACTAGGTAGGTTATTTTGATAGAAAAAGACCCATCAGCTCTTATGTGTTTAATTTATTTGGTAGTGCAATTATTTGGATGAGTAAATGATAATTTATGGTTGCTTTTTCTACTACTCGATTTGAGTATATGGCAGCTACTCACACTTGTAAAGAGCCATTTGGATTCATCTATAGTGTCCAAATGTTTGAATTAAATAAGTTATACTAACAATTTATTGTGACAGTCAGAGTGCAATCTACCTAACCCAACATTGCATGCCAGAACCAAGCACATTGATGTATATTATCATTTTATTAGAGATATGGTTCAGGATGGTAGTGTGAAGTTGGTTAAGATAGATACTTTGATGAATGTTGTAGATTCTTTAACTAATCTTGTGAGCACAAATAAGTTCAAATGGTGTTTAGAGTCTTTCGACCTCATGGCCCCTAAAAATTAAATTATAGTGTTCATACTCCCTTTGCTCTTGTAAGGTGTTCTACAAGTGGGAGAATGTTAGGAAAATGGTATCTCAATCTTGTAATTACATGATGTTACTAATTATAGTAAGTTTAAATTTATGCATGAATTGATGCAAAATTCTCCCCAAAGCTTTGGATTGGCTAAATAAGCATGCTCATAAAGTTTCCTCGCAAGATCATATCTGAATTTGAAGATATTAAAGTTTTCTTTTTTCAAAGTTTCAAATTCTAGTTTGAATGCTTTAAAGGAATTTTTAGTCTTGAAATTGGTTATAACAATAAAAAATTTATAGCCTGATAGAGTGCTTCACGAGCTTTCTAACAGTTCAAACAGTCCATCAATCGGACACCCAAATCAAAAGCTATGGCCTCTAGAAGTTGGATCTCCTAAAATGGGAGATGTAAAAATGTGTTGGACACATAAATGAGTTGTAAAGAGGAATGTATATGTGGTGTTGTGTTTTTTACACATCATAGGTATCTATTATTGGAGATGAGGATGGGTGTCACTTTATAGGTGGTTTTAGTTATTGGTTTTGTAATATTGTTTGATAGTTTCATGCATTATATCTCCTATATGTTAGGTGCATG
Source organism: Sequoia sempervirens (assembly GCA_007258455.2). Classification (NCBI taxonomy): domain Eukaryota; kingdom Viridiplantae; phylum Streptophyta; class Pinopsida; order Cupressales; family Cupressaceae; genus Sequoia; species Sequoia sempervirens. Next base: position 235,003,618 of record VDFB02271358.1, read on the forward strand.
AGATGGAGGTTGGGTTCAAGATTATTATATTTTTTGAGTTTCCTTTGAATCTCTGGTTGGTGATACTCCTATGAGAAAGCTTGCTCGACAAGTATATTGTAATTTTCTTCATTTTTGAATTAGATATTGAGTAGTTTTTGGAATATGGGGTTTTTATCTCGAAAGGGTTTTCCCCATATTAATCATTGTATTGTGGTATGCTATGAATTTTATTTATGTTTATTTTTGTTTAAGTTTCTATTATTGTTCATATTTTTTTAAAAAAATTGCATTCAACCCTCCTCTCAATATTAGTATAGGAAGTTGTTTTGCTACCTTAGCTTCCTTACATGTATATCCCTTGAGCATACACTTGTTATGTCTTTCATAAGTTCACACCTTGGATTGACATAGGAATTGATTGGATCCTAAGCTAAAAATAATAAAACGCTATGTCATTAAATCAAAACTCTCAAATTTTTCCCAAAATTTTAGTGCCATTGTCAAGGAAAGGCATTAAAGGCCTAATAGCTTAGTAAGTTGAGTTAGGACTAGTGCATAGAGGAGAAATTATCCATAATTTTTGACCTTTTCTAGGAAATTAACCTTAATTTTCATTCTATTATATCATATAAATGCATGAGTCAAGTTAGAGATGAAAAAGGTAAATTTTTCAAACAAACTATAGGAGGTAGTTCAATAAAGCAAGAGAATTCAAAACAAGAAGTAAGGCCATAACTTGTGAACAAACCATTAAAAAAAAAGGTAGTTGAACCTGATCTTGAGAAATTTATCATTGAATCTACTACAATAGGATTAGACTTTGAATCACCACCTAGTGTTCCCTTAGCAAATCCAAAAATATATGAATTTTCAATTAGAGGCTCAAAAGAATATTTCAAGACTATTATTCATGAGTTTACAAAGTAATTTGCAAAATCTTACGAATTGTTAAGTGGTAAACCTTTAAAAAAACCATTTTCATATTATTGGAAATCTTGAAAATTTGCAATTATGGTTGATGCAAATAGAAACAACAATAACAATGACCAAGCCTTGGGAAATAATGATCTCATTATATTTGAATTTTTTATTGTCAACCTTGGGGAGGAAGCCCCCATGAAAATATACCCCATTTAGCTCTACCAATTTTTTGAGGACTTTTTGTTGAGGATCCCAACATGTTCGTATTTGAATTTGATGTATTATGTCACAACTATGACTACCAAAGTGATGTTGAAAAGCTTAATCTCTTCCTAGCTACACTAAAGGATGTATTACGATGGTTCATGGGACTTGGATGTGTTGGAATTTTGAGGAGATTGTCATTGATATAGTTGTTGGCAACATGAGCATGAGCATATAGAGTGTTTTCATTGATGTCAACATTGTGGTTTGATGTGAAGATTGATATGCAATTGGTTTTTTGTGAATGAGGGAGCATGGAGATGGTAATCTAGCATAGAGATGCAAATATTTTTCTTTGATGCAAGATAGATATGTTGCACATTTGGCTAAGTCCAAGACATGGTTTTTTATTGTATAGAGCATCCATTTTTTTGGTCTGCATTGGTCCACCTTGAGGTATTTTTTTCTATAGTTCTAAGGTAATTTTGGTGTGTCTTTGAGGACCTTAAATCCAAAGTTTCATGTCATTATGTCCTCCAGTGCAAAATTTATGGTTGATAGAGTATTGAGTCTGGTAGTGATAGAGTTACCAGTACATAGTGTACATTTGGAATGGTCTGCATTCCACCACATTACAATAATATTTTGTTATGCATATTTGTGGGAGTGTTTATAGGTCTCAGAAGGGTGTGTATTCCAAGTGGTGTGTGCTTTGGAGGTCCATGTTCCAGTTTGTGGATGATCAGTTGGTGTAATTTGATGTTGTCTCACTAGCAGTGCCAACCTAATAAATTTGGTGTTGTGCAGGGTTAAAGGAAGTGTTGATGGGCTTATGGGAGTTATAATAGGTCCCCTCTGACCTATTTGGATGTATTACAAGTTTTGGTGTTTTCTAAATAGTGTGTATAGTTTGATCTTGAGCTGACAAGTTATTGTATTGCATAGTATATGTTTTGAGTCGACCTAATTGATGTTGTAGGTGTTTGTGGATGTAATGGGTATAGATGCAAGATATTTTTGGTATTGTTGAATGATAGTTAAGTTTTAAATGCAAATTTTGAATGAAAGTGTGCAAATATGATGCAAATGTAGAGTAGAGAAAAGTGTAAAAATAGTGTAGCAAGAAGTTTGCAAATTCAGTGTTTTGAGCTCTAGTAGAACTATATCTTCGGTATATTGTAAATGCATTTGTAGCAGTTCAAATCTTGGCAGTGAGCCATTTATTTTATTTCTCTCATTCTCTAGATAGTGAGTCCACCTAGCAGTGAACCTTCCTATAATATCTTATAACCGATTGTAATATATTGTGAGCTAATCCTCACCACAGTTTTTCCATTTTTGGTTTTTCCACGTAAAAATATGGTGTTCATGTGTTATGTGCTTTAATGATTGCTTTCATGTTTTCTTTCATTACTACAATTTGAATATGATGTATGGAATGAATGTTTAAATGCTTAAGTGGTTTTAGAGAATACTGATTTACCCCCCTCTCAGTATTTCAAGTGTTTTACAATTGGTATCAAAGTTTTGTTCCTTGTTTTGGCTTGATCGTTGAGGTAGATCTTGGAGTTGAACATGTGATTGCAAGGAAGTATCCTATTCCTCTAGAAAAAATTATTTCTGAAGGGATTACTAAATAAGATTGTATATTGGACATGGAAGGAAAACTCAAATCCACCCTAGATGATTTGGATAAAGTAGAATCAAAGAATAGGTATTGAAAAAGGATCTTGGTGATGTAGATGAGTGCATTAATATATTGAGAGAGAAGCTCTTGAGAAAGCTATAGATAGAATCAAGAAGCTCAAGCAATTAAATGAGGTGTAAAACAGTTGAAGATTATTCGAATTCTAAATTGAAAGACAAATTTGATGAATGTTCAAAGCTTGAACAAGAAGTTGTGAATATGAGATTAGATCTAAAAAAATCAAATAATCAAGAAGATAAATTCAAGAAGAGTACTAATATGCTTGATGAGATGATTGTAAATCAAAAAGGATCTAAGGAAAAAGAATAATTAGGGTTTGAGAAAGGTGAAATCTCAAAGATAGATCAAACATCAAATAATGTTGAATAGAAGAATGACAAGAAGGACAATGGTAAGAAGGCCTGGAATCAAAGGAAAGACATCAAGAAACCACCCATAAAATAACCAAATACATAAAGTTACTCATCATATAATGGTTACTACTATTCTTGCAATAGGTTTGGACATAGAGCTAAATAATGTAGAAGAAAAATGAATCATAATGTTCAATCATTTCTCGATCAGTGTTTTACATGTAATAGATTTGGTCATAAGGCTAGTGAATGCAAAAATTATATGATGAATGGCTATAACAATGGTACGATGTTTCAATATTTCAATGTCTACTATTATACATGCAATGTATTTGGACATAAGGCTAATCAATGAAAATCCAAAATGAATGGAAGTAAGCTTGTTCAAAAGAATGTCATATGTTACAATTGTAACAAATCAAGACACATTGCCAAGTTTTGTAGAAGCAAGAATGTGAAGAAGGTTAATCCGGTAAAGAAGAATGATCCAGTAAAAAAGGTTGATCTGGTATAAGTGAAGAAAGAGATGAAAAATATTTGGAAAAATTAAGATGAGAATGAGATTAATATTGAGTTTTTGCTAGCCTCTGGTGTAGATGTTTCCTCCAGAAACTAAGTGAAGAGCTTTGGCTCAGGGAGAGTTTTAACAAAAGATATTTTAGCCCTTGCAAAAGATATGGTGTTGATGCCTTAAACATGTGGATATGAGGGGTAGGTCTATATTCTTGACCTATTGGTGAAAAAATCAGTGGAAAATATCAAGATGCAAAAGTTTGTGGAGCATTTGAAGGTGACTGTGCATTACAGTTAGGGTTTATCGACTTTTGGCCTAACTTCAAATTGGTGTATTCAATGCTATTTAGGTCACTCCAAAAGGATTTCATAACTGATTTCACTTTTAAAAAATTCATTTACATTTGAGCATTCAAGGAGAGAAGAGTAGATAAGGAGTGAAGTAAAGAGATTCAAAGTCTTGTGCACAAAACCCTAACTAGAAGCATTTAAAAAATATTTACAGATTTTTACTTTACCTTAAGTTTCAGAAGTGCTTTCAATTTGCTACAAGATGTATACTCCATAATATTTAAAGTTTTTTTATCATCCACAACCCAAATTTAAGAATAACCTTGATAAGTCTATGATGATGGACCCAGACGGTGCATTTTCTAGAATCCCATATGGTGTAATGCATATAGAAGATGTCATAATTTGCATACATACAAAATTGGAAGAGTATAATCACTCAAATATGGGTGATGTGTTGGTTAATGAACTCACCGGAAATTATTTTGAATTAAAACCTGAGTTCAAGAGCTTGACGAAGAAAAAGCTCGACATCTGGAACAATTTTCCCAACTTTTTCTACGTTGATGAATGGGTCAGATACACTCTAAGTAGAATTCATGGTAAATTTATCTGGTTGGATATATTTCATATGATGAACAAGGATTCGATTAGGGTTGTTCTTTTTTTATGCTCAACTAGACCATTTTTGACACTCAAGTTGGTGAAGAATGAAGTGGTGATGAGGCTAACAGGTGCAAATTTTGATAAGAAATCCATGACCATCAAAGATATTAAAGACTCTATAGTGAAATATGTGTCGATGATGATAGGCTATAAGATATTTTTCATGAACAAAGAGAACTCTATTTTTGCTACTATCATCAACACTACATATGACATGGTAAAGAAAGGTGCAGACTTTGATTTAAGTGAATTACTAAGGGAGAATTTGATAGATAATTTGCAAAAGACGAAGGACTCTTGGTACCCCTTCCAGTTTGGGATATTGATTTTTTTTGTTATTTTATTTTATAAATGAGGTCCCCATAACCAAAAATGTTGTGTGGTTGAATGAAACACCAATGGCTTTTCAAATTAGAGACCATCTGGTGATATTAAGTGATTTTGACACTCAGAAGAAATATTTATGGGGATTCTTTAATACTTTCCAAGAAAATATATAAGCTAGAGAAAGAGTACCTAAGAGTGTGGTGGAAAATTCAAGAATGATATTATTTTCATGGTAAGCAAGGACTACTACATGATGGAGGTTTTTGAGCCTAGAACAGTGTGGATCCCAGAAATGGGATATGAAGTTGCAAAGGATGTCTTTTTTGGTTTGGAGAATCACATGCTTAGCATTCCTAGAGATCCTAAGGAAGGAAGGTATGGCACCTATGAGGAGAAGTCTTATGAAGTGCATAAGGAGAAGTGAGAAAAATAGATCAAGAAGTCTATAGAGAATATGACTACATAGGTTGCAGAGGTGATGGGAATATCTAAGGAAGATTTGGAGAAATCCAAAAGCACATATGATCTTTTAGGAGGTGCCCTTAGTGCAAGAATATCTAGTAGAACAAATACCCCCTCTATAGTTTCCCCCAATTCCTCTAGGACTAAACTTGTTGCTAGTGTGAAGAGAAAGGAGTCAACCAGTATTTCAGAAAAATAGCAAATTGTGCCTACAAAGGAAAAGGTTGCTCCACTAAAACAGCAAACTAGCCCTGTGAAGACAAGAGTAAAGGAAAAGGAAAAAAGGGAAATATATGTGAGTTTTTATGATGAAGAAGAGAAAGAATAAGAAGAACCTATAACAAGAAAGATGAAAATAGGTGTCTCTCAAGCATAGACAAGTAGAAAGAAAGAAAAAGTAGACATTGTAGACACTAATAGTGAAGAAGAGGTGGAAAAAGAAAAAGAATGCTACATAACTCAAATGGGAGAGAAGAAAGCCAAGTCAGATAAAGGAGAAAAATCTTTGGAAGAAAATAAGAAGAAGAAGACAGATGAGTCTTCCCCAATAAGAAAACATAGTCCTTTGAGATTAGATGCATTGTTTAATGGTATAGTTGAGCATGAAATGTTGGAAGAGACCGATGCGTTATATACTATGGATGAAATTGATAAGGCAATAATAGAAGAATAAATATTCAAATACATAGTTACATTTGAGGTTAGCATGAAGAATATTGAAGGCCAATTACCTGAAGAATTGAAGTGTATTGCTTCCTAGAAGAGAAGAGTCAATAAATGAAGAAGAAAAGTTAAGATATTTTCCCTTAGAGAAGGAACTTAGTTATTTTTCTAATGAGGATAGATCTAAATTAGCTCAATTGTTTCATAAAGAGTTTAGGACCAAACAAAGGATAACCACACTAATGAGTAGAGACAAAGATTATTTTGAAAGGCTTGGGAATGAAATAGTTGAAAAAGGTTGTGAATTTGGCAAAGGATTTGAGACATATGACTCTAGATAGTGAAGGAAAAATGTATGATGTACCTATCCCTAATGAGAATGTACCAGAAGATACTCAACATGAGCATGGGATTGAGGAAGAAAATGTGAATACTAATGATACTCCTCTAGTTGTGGAAGAAAATATTGTTGGAGAAGAAAATGTTGAAGAGTTGTAGAAGGAGGATACTCAAACAAGTCATACGTCCCCTCCTCGAAAACATAGAAGAATGTTGAAGAAGAGGTTGTACAAGACAACCTAAAGATCAATGAGGCACAAAATACAGAAAATATGCCTCCTCCAAATAATAATGCAAAATCAGTTGATGATGTGAAGAAGGATGAGAAAGACTTTGACAATGATGAGAAGAATGAAGAAAAATTAGAAGAAAACATTGGTGACAAGGAAAATGCGGAGGAGAAGAAGGATGAAGGTAATGTGAAGACGGTTGGAGAATCTTTCAGAACCTTAAGAGATTCATTGAACAATTTATTGAGCATGTAATTATAGTTCCAACATATTATTTATGCCTAGTTATTACAAATTCCAATGTAGCAAGGGAAAGTAGATATGCACAAGATGTCCCCTCTACACAAGTTACAACTCAATGATGCATTCCACACCTTCGCCAGAAAGGAGATCTTACAAACCCATCAGAAGAGTGCAATGTTAATAGATGAGGTAGTGAAGGTGTTGCAGGAGAGTGTTCATGGTGTAACTATAGACAATTATTTATTAGATGTGCAGAATATGAAACTATTGCTTTATTCTTTTAAAGAGTATTCTAGTGATCTTATGAAGAAGTTGGAGAATAAGGTCAATAAGAAGGTGGATGAAAAAAGGTTGGCAGAAATAAAAGATAAATGTGCCACTGCATATAGAAAACTACAGAATAATCTAAAAGATGTGCAAAATTATGTTGATGAAGCTAACGATTTATTTTAGTTTTTCTTGAAGTGGCCTAGTTCCACTAAAAACATAAAGGTTGAAATGGATTACATTGAGACATAGATTGAAAGTGCATTTGGTACCTATAACCCGACAAATGATATAGATGGATCCACAAGATTAGCAATTTAAAATTTGCATGAATAGTTCTTCTAACTACATGAACAGAAGGAAAAGATCATAGCGCAGTTTGGACAGCTTAGAGATCTAGTGAATGCAGAGAAATCAATAAAATTGAATCCAATACCTAATACTTTGGATAATGGAGAAGAACTCCTCATGAAGTTTGAGACTCATAACTACATGTTTGGCTTGGCCAAGAAACAATGGGAAGATGGTAAGAAGGACTGAGAGGCACACCTTGTGAAATTGTAGGTTTCATACACTTATTTTGGTTGATTGCATATATTTCTTTATTTTTACTCATTTCAAATTTCATTGTATATATGCAAAAAATAGTAATAGTGTGCTAGCGCAAATTTTTTATCATTTTTCATGGATAACATTGTTAGGGGGAGTCAGTTAGACTTTTTATTACTCTCATGCATATATGCATATATCAATTAAAGGGATCATGTGAGTAAATACATATATGAATAGGGGAGCAGTGCAAGTATATGTGAATGATGTCGAAGGGGGAGAAAAGAATAGAAAATATATGTGTGCCCTTTGCCCTTGATGTCAAAGGGGGAGATAGTTTGGAGAAGACTTGGAGAAGAGTTGATGCATGTTTACATCAATGACAAAGGGGTAGATTGTTGGAAGTTTGAGGAGATTTTCATTGATATGGTTGTTGGCAACATGAGCATGAGCATATACAATGTTGTCATTGATTTCAATATTGTGATTTGATGTGAAGATTGATATGTAGTTGGTATGGTGCACATGAGTGAGCATGGAGATGGTAATCTAGCATAGAGATGCATATGTTTTGATTATGTGCAAGTTAGATATTGATGCATAGGGATAAACAATTTTTCAAAAAAAAGTGTTTTCAAGTTGGAATGATTCTATTGAAGGTTTCCAAACCCTATCTTGCAAGATTTCTACAAGTTTTCACACTAGGCTCAAACACTCATGGAAGACCTAATTGAGGTGCTATTGAATCCAAACTCACTTATATGCCTTTCCAGGCTTCTCATCCTTCAATACACTCCTGAGGATCTCATAAAACTCTCATAGTGCTATGATGAGTTCAAGAAAGTATTTTCCATTAAACCCTCAAGGCGACCAAGGGTTTTGATAGTTTTAAGGACAATGCACGCAAACAGACCTGAAAAATCCACTCATATGATTGAATTAGGACTTTTCCTTTGGTGGGAACATACAAAAAAACCTAAGGAATTCTTTCACCAAGTTTCGTTAATTTTCAATGGTCAGAACAAAATATATAAATTTATTTCACCCGTTGGAAACCCTAGTTCAGTAATTGGGCTGTTGGTAGTAATTTTTCTATAACTTGCTCAAAACTTCATGAAATTTAATGAAACGAAAAATATTTGAACCTGGAAAACACAACACTATCATTCCATCCACTCTTAGACCTACAACTATTCTGTACAAGGCCATACAAGGTTGTTTTTATACTATAAGTACAAAAAATTGACCAAAAAAGGTGAAGAAATAGGGTATTTCAACCAAAATTTTCCTTCTAGATTCTTCGAGTGTGTATTCCCATTCATTCAAGGTTAATTTAATTTAGAAAAACATTTTCCATTGAAATTACACACTTTTCCATCAAGAACCTAAATGTAACCTAATGTTTTATGTCTTAAACTTGCAAAATATGCACTTATACAACCTAGGAATTAAACAAAAACATATAAAAAGACCCTACATGGTATTTCATGGTCTTCTAAGACCTTATTAGACTCATAAAACCAAAAAAATAGGTTGAGGGATAAACCCCAACCCTTTACAAGCCAAAAAGTACCTAGAAAATTCAAATTTGCATTTTGGAAGGAAAAGAAAATTTTGAATTTCTAGGCCTATTTACACAACCTAGACTATTGAAAATGATCCTAATGGATCTCCTAAGACCTACCCTAACACAAATAAGACTCCCAAAATAAAAATGAGCATAAAATCAAGCCAAAGTGATGCTCCTACATCAAATATGTTGTACATTTGGCTAAGTCCAATCTATGCAATTTTTCAATGGACAAAGAATCCATTTTTTTGGTCTGCATTGGTCTACCTTGAGGTTTTATTTTGTGGTTATAAGGTAATTTTGTTGTTTATTTGAGGACCTTGAATCCAATTTTCATTTCTTTATTTCCTCCAATGCAAAATTTATGATTGACAGAGTATCAGTTCTGCTAGTGACAGAGTTACAAATACATAGTGTATATTTGGAATGTCTGCATTCCACCGTAGAATAATATTTTGTTATGAAAATTTGTGGGAGTGTTTATAGGTTTAATAAAGGTTTTTATTCCAATTGGAGTGTGCTTTGGAGATCCGTGTTCCAATTTTTGGATGATCAATTGGTGTGTTTTGATGTTGTCTCACTAGTTGTACCGACCTATTAAGTTTGGGTTCATGCGTAGTTAAAGGAATTGTTGATTGGCTTATTGGAGTTATGGTAAGTCCCCTCTAGCCTATTTGGGTGTGTTACAAGTTTTGGTGTTGTTTGAAAAGTTTGTATAGTTTTATCTTGAGTCGGAAAGTTAGTGTATTACATGGTACATGTTTTGGGCCGACCTAATTTATGTTGTAGATGTTTGTGAATGTAATGGGTATAAATACAAGAAATTTTTTGTATTGTACTAAAAGGTAGAAAATTGTTTTTTCTTATAGTTTAGGACATAGAACAACAATATTCCTCACTCTCATTCAAGGAAACCCTAGAGATCTGAATCTAAGGTATGCAAGGGAGAAAGAGATCTTGCAATAAGGTTGTCCTAGGGTCTGATTAGAAACTAAAGAGGGGTTCACCACCAAGCTAGGGCTTGGAAAGACTAATGAAATGCAATACCTAATGCTAAAACCTAATGCAATGCAAAACTTCACTAAATGACCTAGAAATTTATGCAAAATAAAATTAAAAACTGATAAATTAGAAGTGTGCACCTAGAAACCTATAGGAGCTTGAATGAAGACTTGAAATGATGAAAGTGCTGAAATTAATGTCTGTTGGGACTCATACGCCAGTTTGGGGAATTTAGTCCTAGATTAGGGTTTCTGGGTAGGAATAGAGATCTAGTAGAGATATGTCTAGAACTCCTGAAAACTGCAAATTTCCCTATAGTAGGACTCATATGCCAGAAGAGGTGTATCAGTCCAATTAGGATTTTTTGGAAATTCTAATTCTGATTCTTCTCTTCAATGTTTTCTCTATCCTTTCCACCTAATTTTTGGGTCTACAACTCTGATTTGCAACTTGTAGATGTCTTTTAATGATCTCCAATGCAAGGTGATAACTTGGAAAACTTTGAACACTTGACAATTTTTCTGAAAACTTGCTCCTTAATATGTCTTCAACCTAGATCTACAAACCACACACTAAAGAGAGGGAAAAAATTTTGTTTTGTTAGTGGAAAGGGGTTTTCCTTGGTCAAACCATGTTTTGGTAATTAATCAAACCTTATAATGAAATCAAATAATATAAAGGAATGATGAATGAATAAAATGTAGTGTTGCAACTCACCAAACCCTAGTAATAAAGTGTTGCAAACATGTATGAAGTGGATCCAATGGATGTAGGTCTTGAATCTTTCTTGAATGTTGTAGATCTTGAATTGAATGCTAGCTTGAATCATAAAACCCTACATCACAAATGTTAGCTCAAAAACAAACATGATTCATGATGACTTTGACATGATGCTTGATACTTGAATTATGCTCCAAATCACTTGATAATAAACTCTTGAAGACTCTTGAATTCTCTTGTAAACTCTTGAATACTCTTGTGAACTCAAATTTTCTATTATGAATGCTCTCATGAAAGTCTTAGGTGAAAATAATGAAATAACCTTGTATTGATACTTGTTTATGCTAAATTTCTCAAAATTACAACACTACAAGCTAACATTAGATCTAGGAGGGTAAAATCCCACCAAGAATTTGAATTAAATTTAATTTTGGGCCACATGGGGCTCATACGCTAGAAGTGGCGTATGAGTCCCATTAGGCTTAATTATGGGACATATTTTTGAAAACTGCTTAGATTCATGTAAAATCCAGATTGGGGCCCTAAAACCTAGGTGGGACTCATACGCCCAAGGTGGCATATGAGTCCTAGATCACTAAATCTAGGACACACAATCCAAAAACACCTGGATTATGATTGGATCTTGGTTCATGTTGGGATTATCCTCATAAAGATGCATTAAATGGGGATTGTGGATGCAAAATTAGGCCAATTAAAGCATAAAGAAGCCCAATAAATAATGAAAACACTAGATTAGTGTGAAAATGTGGTACAACACTTTAAAACACCTAAAATAAGGCACTATTAAGTCTATTTATTTTACAAGGGCCCGAGTCCTAATGTGAATGTGTTAAACACATTACAACACTAAATCAAGGCAGCAATATGCTCAATTCAATGAGGGCCCAAACAAGTGTGAAAATGTCATGGATGACATTTTCTGACACTACATATACAATGATAGATAGGTTGTGAATGTGAATTATATACAAGTGTGTAAATGTGATGTGAATGTAGAGCAGAGCAAAGTGTAAAAATAGTGTAGCATGAAGTGTGCAGATTTAGTGTTTTGAGCTTCAGTAGAACTATATCTTTGTCATATTGTAGATGCATTTGTAGCAGTTCAAATATTGGTAGTGAGCCAAATCCTTTTTCCTAGTGGTGATCCATTTCTTCTATTTCTCTCATTCTCTAGACAGTGAGTCCTTCATATAGTGGCTCCACCCAATAGTGAGCCTTTTGTAATATCTTATAACCAGTTATAATATATTGTGAGCTAATCCTTACTATGGCTTTTCCCTTTTTTGGTTTTTCATGTAAAAATTTGGTGTTCATGTGTTATATGCTTTTATGATTGTTTTCATGGTTTATTTCCTTACTATTACTTGAATATGATGTATGGAATGAATGTTTAAATGCTTAAGTGGTTTCAGAGAATACTGATTCACCCCCCACCATCTTAGTATTTTGGGTGTTCAATAGGATGACACTCTATTCGTAAATGAGATACTATGAAGGAATATTTTTTGATAAAATATTAGGACTATTACAAGAAAAAGGAAGTTTGAGATGATATTTTTCAAATTAAACAATGAGAAGAGGAAACATTAGAAGACTTCATTGAATGGTTCTCCTTTAGTCTTCAAAGAACAAGACAAACAAGTTTATCTAACGAGGCTGTTAAAATGATTTTTTTGAGGGTAATTCATGATGAATGTATTGATCCTTTGAATCTTATAGGCGGGGGAGATATTTCTAAATTGGTATTTGATGAATTTTGTGATATTTTCAAGAACTACTCAAGATTCCATCGATCTATAAGGAGCTATTCTAGAAAATAAATTTTTGAAGGAGGCGCAACAGACCTATTACCAAGCAGGAGCTAGGTACATTAATTGATGATTTGTAAATCAATATTTTGTCACATGGGAAAAATTGATACTTTATACACAAATAAAAAGAAAGAGGTTGAAAAAATAGTTATCATTTTTTCGTCCTATATGTCATAAGAAACACACTAGTGAAGAATGCCCTTATAATAAAACAAATATTTAGATATTAGTAGGAATACCACCTTATGAACTTTACCTATAATATGACCGAGATGGAATATGCAAAAGAACATATTATTATATGGCTCAATAGAGGCCCTGGCCACCATGAGCTATGAAATCAAGTATGATTAATGATTTTAATGCACCTTATAACATGGGGCTTAGTAGTCAATCTATCTCTTTTCCTATTCAAACTAGATGGTATGGAGATTGGAAATAACCTCCAACCTATCCACAATGGTCAAACAAATACCAACATCCCCCAAAACCATGTCAACAAGAATGGAGGGCATCAAAACCAAAATTTCTACAATGTCCATCATATCTGGTACCACCTATTATTAGCCCATACTAGTGTAGAGAAGGGGGATTCACTACTAATGAGTCTCTTTATTCTCAAGAGATTCCCAAGGGATGAACTACCCTAAATTACCTCAAGGAACAACGTGAGAGTTCTAGAATCGGAAAGAGTAGGTCACAAGGGTTTTTTGGGCAAATTGACAAGATCTCGGCCAAAGGACAATAACACAACATATGGACAACAGCGCGACACTCTTGCATCCCAGAGGCATGTTGGAATCTCATACAGACCAGAAAGAAATTTTTTCATAGAGAACAACAAAAGTGACTACTAGTGATATAATTATTGAGAACTTCCATAGTATAGGAAAATAACATAATATAATAGAATTGAAATAAAGTAAAGTATAGATGATGAAGTCAAAGAGGAGAAAGAAAATAATTACAACCACTCAAGCAGTGAATCCTCCAACAAATGAATGTCTTCAATACCTTCATGCATAAGATCTAGAGAAAATATTGGGGTTGCATACGGGTTTTCCTCAGTCAAACCCCCATTTTGGTGTTCCCACCTCCACAGACAGCCAAATAGATAAAGAGAAGTGAACAAAGAAATGATAAAAGCAATCCCTACTCCAGGAGAACCTGTATCACAAAGTGTAAGTGATAAAAGCAATCTCTACTCAAGAAGGAGAAATTGAATCATAAAATATAGATGCAATAGGTAGGGGATGTGTGAAATCCCAAGATGCTCACAAGCACAAGATAAGGGAGATAAAGCGTACAACACTTAAGGAATCTAAGGAAATAGATAAAGCTAGTTGCAAGAGCCAAGAGAGCTACAAAGGATGTTGTGAGAGCTTAAGAGCTTGAGGCTGTTGTAGCAAGTTGTATGGAGCTGTGCAAGCAAGATAGCAAGAGCAAGAGAGGAGGAAAAGGTAGGAGCCAAAGCTGGAGAGAAGCTAGAAGACCAAATGGATTGGAAAGATAGCATATAAAGAGAGAAAAGAAGCTTCTCAAGTGGTTACAAGGTGTCCCAAGTTGTTACCACTGACAAAATGAGCTGAAAAGTGGAAAACATGCTCAAAAATGGTCATTTGAACATCAAAATATCACAGGATGCTAGCACGGTGTGCAGATGTCCACGTGGTGCACTAGTGTCTAGACACATCACGCTACAAAATGACGAGAATGGGAAAATCATAAGGTTTGACGCAAAGTTGACGCGTGAATGTAGCTGCTGAAAAGGGGTCTTGAGAATATTGAGAGGGGAAAAGGTTGATGCAGGGGCCACAATGAACCTACACAAGTGCTAAGGGAGTGGACACTAAAGCGGATACAAGAATCTATGTGAAATTGCAAGGGGTACAATTTTACGCCATTACAACTAGAAATCACAATAATACTTTTTACCAGTGCCCATACCATGAACATATAATAATCAAAAATCTAATTCATCACAACCACAAAATTCAACACCAATTCCTACTCAACCTACACCAAATCTAAAAAATAATGTGGCACAACTTGTTTAATTTAATGATGTAGCAAGATATCTAACTTCTCCTATTAATGCATTAGATGTTAATGGATTTCAACTTGTTAGCTCTCAAAAACATAGGTATGAATACCTCAAGAGGCTGCCAATCTCTTGGTACATTATAGGGTAACAGACAAAGCCAAATGGTTTAAGCTTTCTACTCTTAAGGTGCTGCTAGACCTAGGCGGGTGTACCTATACGGATGAAGCATATTTAATGTGCTTATCTTTCTTGAAATATTTTTCCCACAGTGGCAAATGGGAGTGGACAAATGAAATCAAATTTGGTATAAATTGTATACCAATATTCAAAGCTAAATCCTAATATGCTCAGTTAACATATGTAAAAAAGAATTGAATAAAACTGAATGATGAAACTGCGGAGACTAGTGCCTTATGGGGTATGCAGAGTCAAGAGAAATCTGAAACAAGTACTTCATTCTGGCAAACATTCAAGTTGTTCAGCATATGACTTAGTTTATAACTTGTATAAACATGCAAGGTTATGATTATCGAGTTCTTCTTATTGATCCAATTGGCATTCCCTAATTACTATGATCAACTTAAAGGATTTAATCTTTACTGGAAAGAACCAATCAATTGATCATACAGATGCAGCAAATGTGCACTGACAAACTGGATATAAACTTGTTACACCAATTTAAATAACTAGAAAACACCATATAGGAGAAAAATTCAATAATGCTTTCAATGAACACCATGAACAACTGATACTAGAAACAACTGCACCATATTAAAATATTTCAATTGATATCTCCATGATTTTAAACATGCAACATAGTCTCATATTTGGGAAACATTGTGTTCCACTGTATACCGCTATCTATTTATGTCTGTTGTTATCTAATCTCTCTCATTTACAATTGAGAATGAATATTTATACATCTGCATCCGAAAAGGCACAATGCTTCACATTCCATGTCGGCGAGCAACTGTATTCAAGCTCTGCCAATCATCTCTGAGACATTTGCCGAGACATTTTGTAGTCATACCGATCCTCAACGTTACACCGATAGTCATCCTGTGCATCGTTGTGAAGTCATGTCATCTTACCGATACATTGAGTCTCACCGACGAATATTCATTCATCCCATGTGATTCGTTGTGACATTTCGATGTCGGGGAGATGTCCCACAGACAATACTTCGTCTCACCGAGATGTGTTCTTTTGTCTCATGTGGGTCGCTGTAACTTTCTGTTGTCACTGGGACATGATCACCCCTTTGCTGATGAAATAAATTTCATCGGCAAGACTATGAATCTTCGAAAAAACTCATACCGATGCCAAATGTCTCGCCGAGAAATTTCCTTAAGTTCACCTTTTTTCGCCATGAGCATATCATTCTCTCACCGATGAAGTAGTAAGTCGGTGTGACATTCAAATCAGCAAGACTATATAACCTCACACCGATAGTCTTCAATAGAGCTCATTTGCACTGTCGGCGAGACCAGAGCCACTCACCAAGACCTTACTTCAAAGCACTTTAGTCTTACCGAAATACCTTGTGATGCATTCCTGTCGCTGAGACATATAGGATTTCTTTCCGATGAAACAATATATTGGCATGACCTTCGAGTCGGTAAGACTGTATAACCTTACCCCGATAACTTTTGATAGGATTCCACTATGTATGTCGGCAAGACCAGAGGTACTCGCCGAGACCTCATTTTGATACCGCTTAGTCTGGCCGATACATCATTCTGTGCGTTTTAGTCGGTGAGACACAATACACTCGGTAAGACCTCACCCCGAAGTCTTTTGGCTTGGCCAAAATGAATCCACGTGTGCTAATCAATAAGACCGATTGAGTTCGCTATGACTTCACCCCGAAGAAAATATCTCACTGACATGCTCCTTCTATCGCCGGTCGGTGAGACAATAAGATCTCGCCAAGACCCATGCCGAAGAAGACACTCTTGCTGATGGGAAACCCTTAGTCACCAAAACAATGATTTGTGTCATGTCGAAATGTGCCTGCAGATGATCCCAATCGGTGTGACATCCCTGAGGACTTTCCGATAGTCTGCAACAAATGTATATTAGCAAAAAATGCAATATGGATCAGGGAGACCTTGATTTCTCATGTCGATATGGACTATAATGTGAATTATTCAAGACTTGATGGATTTCTATGGGACTACAGGGCAAAATGTGAGCAAAATTTTGCAAAGAAAGGCCTCTGTATTTAATGGTGAGGACTCATTTGGAGACTCAGGGGAATGAAAAACTTGTGAAATTATTCAGAATTTTACAGTTCTAACAATGGCTCCGTCTGGGGATGAATGGTCGTGAGATCATTGCAAGGATCTAGATCTTTGGGTGAGCAGACCAGACACAAGATGATGAATCAGCGAGTAAAATGGGAATGGAAATGAAAGAAAAATGGAGATGAACAAAACCCTAAACTACTGTGCATGGAAAAGAATTTTAAAGGGGATCATCAAGAGTTGTCCATGCACTGGCAACCCTTAATCGTTTGTGTTACAACTTCATCAGCTTTGAACTGTTACAGTCAGAAACTCAAACCATAAATGATGGTTCAAGGCCATCCAAAAGAAAGGCCCATACTTTCCTCTGTCAAACACCTGGTTTTTCCTTGAGTTCATCAGATTCTTCTTAAAGATGTTAATGCAATCTTCCCTTTCACTATTATTGAAAGTTTTTAGAGAATCATCATGCTTAGCTTGGCCCAAATTCCCTTCACCATTCTGCAGTTCAAAATCTTCATCATCATGGGGAAAATTTCTGTTATCTTCAATATACAAAGTATATGCATAATCAACACAAAATTCCTCATTATCTTTCTCACTATTATGTATTATGAAACACTCTCCTAGCTGTATTGAAAATTCATCATCAAAGTGCTTCTCTTGAGAAATAAAAAATTATGTCATATCAACACTGTTTGAGACAATCAAATCTGAAACCTTTTGCACCTCCTCCATATCGCCATTTGGAAGCGACACTGGAGTATGACTCATATCTCCAATATCATGCATATATGAACCAATCAATGTTGGACTTCTATCCTCCTTGGTATGCAAATAAATGTTTTCTCCACATGAGTCAGAAATTTCAAAATCACATACCTCTTCATGAATGGACAAAGACTCTTGATCAACTTCTAAGGTTTCTCCATCAATTCAAGAAATGCACTGGGAGTCATATGAATCATTACACAAAGAACTTTCACTGTCAAGACAAATGTAAGTTGGACATAAAACTTTAGAATCATCCTTGTGTTCACATCTCTGATATTCAAGAGTTAGCAAATTTGAAGTTTTCTCACTACTGAGTAAACATGTTTCTTCTTCCATATCTTCTATTATTTCTCCCTCTTTTTGATCTCCACAAGAGCTGAAAATATCTCCCTGTTGTAAATCAAAATTCACATGATTTCCCTCAAACTCTTCCTCATTGTGACATGATACACAATCCACTTCCATTTCATTTTTCAATTCATCAACATGGCAATTTTCAAGATCATTGTATTTACTCTCTTCACATGTTGACATACTCTCCTCTTCATCATCAAATGTATCATGGTTCTCATCTATAGTAGGAAGTGTTACTTGTTCACTGTCAAATGGATCTGCATTCTCCATTGCTTCTTCTTCTTGATTATCACAAGAACTACAAGAATCACCTAATTGTAGGTCAAAATCCACAGGTTCCTCTTCATAATCTGAATATTCATTGGATCCCTCATAACATACACTGCTTTCCCTGTCACAATCTGTTACGCAAGAGAGATCTCTTGTATCTTCATCTTTCTCATGCAAGCAATCATATGAACCATATTGACCTGCACATGTCTCATCTTCTATTGGCTGCATTTTTTGATAAATTTCTCTATACTCATCAGAAATACAACTATTTTTTTCAACATTGATAGTGTTCTCATACCTCATCTACTCCATGGCATCAAGAATTTATTCACTAGATCAAAGGTACGCTACTTTTCTGGCCAATAAATTGATTCAGGCTCCCATGCTCTTACAAACTACTCAACAAACATGGCCCTTGTAGGCCTACAATTAGGAGGTAATTGCATACAGATATTTATCATCCTGTTGTATAAAGAACTTTCATTTTCTCCTTCATGTCTCCTTATGTTGAGAAATGCATCCAAGGGGGAAATTTTGCATCCGGATTCTATGATGGAGTCTTGACCTTGAGTATATACATACTCATCTTCTTCTTCTTCAAATTGTTGATTTTGGCATACATATTCCTGCAAGTTCTGATTTTTTTGAATCTGTACAAACCCATGGGAAGCCCAATTTGATACAGAAAAAATTCCATAGTGCTCGAGAAATTGATCCTGGAATCCTTGGAGAGAATTAATAGAAGCTATCGGTAGGCTGTTGAACCAATCCCTAGCTTCATGAATGAGTGACATCATGAATAGCCTCATATGTAGATCTTCATATGGCACATCGAAGTCTTCGATGAAAGTATTGAAACTCCTTAAATGGTCTTCAACAGAAATTGCACTACTCCCTGTAAACTTAGGAATCAGACTTCTCCAACTGCTATCCATAGGGTAAGGGTACTATTGAAACCCTGTCAGGTTGAATTGTTCGATCATTGTTATGTATTGATGGGGGGGAGGGTTAGGTGAATATTGATATTGGTACATAGGGTTATTGTATTGTGTATTATGCTGTGGGATATAATACTGACCATGAGGTGGCTGTATATTTGTATATTGTGAGGGAATATGCGGTGGATGGTTTGGTTGTATGTATTGATTCCCTATCTGATTGTGAGGAACCTTTGGCAGATCAGAAGGCCCTACACTATGATTACCATGTTTATGAGGTGGTACATATTTTGGGCAACTAGATGTCTGAACAGTATTTTGAACTTTCTACAATTCAAAATCTCTCAGTGCTTGTATCATCTGGGCTTTCTCCTATTCTTCTCTCTCCTTTCTCTAAGATTTAAACCATGCCTTAACTTCTTCATAAGTTAAAGATTCATAATCATCTTGAGGAGTCTCATGATCATTGGACTCATTTTGGTTACCCTCCATTCTTTGTTCGCATTCTAGTTCCCTGTATTGGGATCTTCTTCCATTCATGTTTGAACAAATGCAATGTTTATGTCAGAGTCGCCACTCACTTTTTTCAAAAGTGAGAAAGTATTTGACATTTCTTATTCCCAGCGGAGTCTGTACAAAATGCCTAACTCTATGATTAAGGCCTTGATTCTGAATTAATTCCCCAGCGGAGTCGCCAATTTGTTAGCTCTAAAAAATGAAGGTAAGAATACCTCAAGAGGCTTCCAATCTCTTGGTACGTTTTAGGGTAATAGACAAAGCCAAATGGTTTAAGATTTCTACTCTTAAGGTGCTGCTAGACCTAGGCAGGTGTACCTATACGGATGAAGCAGACTTAATGTGCTTATCTTTCTTGAAATGTTTTCCCACAGTGGCAAATGGGAGTGGACAAATGAAATCAAATTTGGTATAAATTGTATACCAATATTCAAAGCTAAATCCTAATATTCTCAGTTAAAAGATGTAAAAAAGAATTGAATAAAATTGAATGATGAAACTATGGAGACTAGTGCCTTATGGGGTATGCAGAGTCAAGAAATATGAAACAAGTACTTCATTCTGGAAAACATTCAATTTGTTCAGCATATGATTTAGTTTATAACTTGTATAAACATGCAAGGTTATGATTACCGAGTTCTTCTTCTGATCCAACTGACATTCCCTAATTACTATGATCAACTTAAAGGATTTAATCTTTACTGGAAAGAACCAATCAATTGATCATACAAATGCAGAAAATGTGCACTGACAAACTAGATATAAATAACCAGAAAACACCATATTGGAGACAAATTCAATAATGCTTTCAACGAACACAATGAACAACTGATACCAGAAACAACTGCACCATATTAAAATATTTCAATTGATATCTCCATGATTTTAAACATGCAACATAGTCTCATATTTGCAAAACATTGTGTTCCACTGTATTATGCTATCTATTTCTATTTGTTGTTATCTAATCTCTCTCATTTACAATTGAGAATAAATATTTATACATCTGCATCTGAAAAGGCACAATGCTTCACATTCCATGTCGGCGGGCAACTGTATTCAGGCTCTGCCAATCATCTTTGAGTTACATTTTAGGGTAACAGAAAAGGTCAAATGTTTTAGACCTTCTACTCTTCAGGTGCTGCTAGACCTAGGCGGGTGTACCTATATGAATGAAGTAGACTTAATGTGATTATCTTTCTTGAAATTTTTTGCCCACAATGGAAAATGGGAGTGGACAAATGAAATCAAATTTGGTATAGATTGAATAGCAATATTCTAAAAATAAATCCTAATATGCTCAGTTAACAGATGTAAAAAAGAATTGAATAAAACTGAATGATGAAACTGCAGAAACTAGTGCCTTATGGGGTATGCGGAGTCAAGAGAAATCTGAAACAAGTACTTCATTCTAGAAAAAATTCAAGTTGTTCAGCATATGATTTAGTTTATAACTTGTATAAACATGCAAGGTTATGATTACCGAGTTCTTCTTATTGATCCAACTGAAATTCCCTAATTACTATGATCAACTTAAAGGATTTAATCTTTACTAGAAAGAACCAATCAATTGATCATACAGATGCAAATATTGTGCACTGAAAAACTGGATATAAACTTGTTACACCAATTTAAATAGCCAGAAAACACCATATTGGAGACAACTTCAATAATGCTTTCAACGAACACCATGAACAACTGATACTAGAAACAACTGCACCATATTAAAATATTTCAATTGATATCTCCATGATTTTAAACATGCAACATAGTCTCATTTTTGTGAAACATTGTGTTCCACTGTATTCTGCTATCTATTTATGTCTGTTGTTATCTAATCTCTATCATTTACAATTGAGAATGAATATTTATACATCTGCATCTGAAAAGGCACAACGCTTCGCATTCCATGTCAGTAGGCAACTGTATTTGGGCTCTGCCAATCATCTCTAAGACAATCACCAAGACATTCTATAGTCATACCGATCCTCAACGTTACACCGACAGTCATCCTGTGCATCGTTGTGAAGTCATGTCATCTTACCAATACATTGAGTCTCACCAATGAATGTTCATTCATCCCATGTGATTCGCTGTGACATTTCGATGTCAGGGAGATGTCCCATAGACAATACTTCATCTCATTGAGATGTGTTCTTTTGTCTCATGTGGGTCACTGTAACTTTATGTTGTCGCTGGGGCATGATCACCCCTTCATCGATGAAATTAATCTTGCCGATGAAATAAATTTTATCAGCAAGACTATGAATCTTGGAAAAAACTCATACCAATGCCAAATGTCTCACCGAGAAATTTCCTTAAGTTCACCTTTTGTCGCCGTGACCATATCATTCTCTCACTGATGAAACAGTAAGTCGGTGTGACATTCAAATTGGCAAGACTATATAACCTCACACCGATAGTCTTTGATAGAGCTCATTTGCACTGTCGGCAAGACCAAATCCACTCGCCAAGACCTTACTCCGAAGCACTTTAGTCTTACCAAAATACCTCGTGATGCATTCCTGTCACTGAGACATATAGGATTTCTTGCCGATGAAACAATATATCAGCGTGACCTTCGAGTCGGTAAGACTGTATAACCTTACCCCGATAACTTTTGATAGGATTCCCCTACGCATGTCAACAAGACCAGAGGTACTCGCCGAGACCTCATTCCGATACCACTTAGTTTGGCTGATACATCGTTTTGTGCGTTTTAGTCAATGAGACACAATACACTCGGTAAGACCTCACCCCGAAGTCTTTTGGCTTGGCCGAAATGAATCCACATGTGCTAATCGGTAAGATAGTTTGAGTTTGCTATGACTTCACCCCAAAAAAAATATCTCACCGACATGCTCCTTCTGTCGCTGGTCAGTGAGACAATAAGATCTTGGCAAGACCCATGCTGAAGAAGACACTCTTGCCGATGGGAAACCCTTAGTCACCGAAACAATGATTTGTGTCATGCCGAAATGTTCCTGCAGATGATCTCGATCGGTGTGACATCCCTAAGGTCCTGTCGATAGTCTGCAACAAATGTATATTAGCAAAAAATGCAATATGGATCAGGGAGACCTTGATTTCTCATGCCGATATGGACTATAATGTGAATTATTCAAGACTTGATGGATTTCTATGGGACCACAGGGCAAAATGTGAGCAAAATTTTGTGAAGAAAGGCCTCTGTATTTAATGGTGAGGACTCATTTGGAGACTCAGGGGAATGAAAAACTTGTGAAATTATTCAAAATTTTACAGTTCTAACACAACTTAGATCAAGAAAAACTCTTCAAGGACCTACAATTATTAACTTTGAGGAATCACAAGAATTTGAAGAAACCCAACCTAGGCATAATGAAACAAATATACAAACAACATTACCCCTATTTCTTGACTGATTTCATTCCCAACCTATAAAAAAGGAAATATTTAAACCTAAATTTGACTTTGTTAATGAATTTAAGAAATGTTAGTCTTGAAATTTCTCTTTTGCAAACAATCAAGGATATTTTTATATACACAAAGATAGTTTTAGTTGTGTACCCAGATACAGAAAAAAGAAACAAGATCCAAGAATCATGCAAGTTATTGGGAAAATTATAGATCTTATGCTAGGGAACATTTCAATTCCCAAGTATTTTGACCCTAGGAGTCCAATTATATAAATACATAATGGTCCTATTATTATTCCAAATACACTTATCAATTTAGGTGTTTTTGATAAGGTAAGCAATGTTTTGAAAGGACCAAGGACCTTTTACAGAGCTAAGAGAAGGAAAATTCCAAACGGAAAAGCATTAGACTTTTCCAACACAACAAAGAAATAATACCAGCGGAAACACCACTGAAAAAAAGCAGATTAACAAACAACACCTGGTCACCAAATGAACAAGAGAGACAAAACAATTGGGACCAATAGTATTCCATGGCAAAGATAGACTTACAACCCATTCTTGGCACCAAAACCAAGAGCAACAAAACACATACGACAAACAACCTGCAATAGCATGATTGCAATAGACCTTCCTCTCAAAAGGTCGTGCAAACCACTTACAACAACTGGACTATAGAAAACCTTCCACTCAAAGTAGAAAAACCTGAGCCTAACATATTCTATCTAATAAAGGGGTAAGAATCACCACTTTCAATAGAGATACATTCTTCAAGATGCACCAACAAACCAAACACCAACCCTAAAACAACCTCAAAAGGATGGGGCTCCCCTCTATAGGAGAGGAAGAAATGGGGACCATAACTACCAAAGAAACCTCCCTCCAAATCAAGCATGATCCACCTTAATAGGAACCAGCAAAGGAGAGAAGCACTTCCCACCAATCCTATAACCTCCAACTCCACCTCAATAAGAGAGGGCTCCACCTCGATAGAAGAAATATTCACCTCTATTGAATACAATGTTTGTAGAAAAAGGTAGCAAGAAAGAACTCCAGTAGAACAGGCCATCACCTCCTCCCAAGGAATCCAAGTAGAAGAAATAGTAGGAAGGACAAAAAAAACCTCCTATCCCACAACATAAACATCCCAAAACACTGTATAACTATTAGCTTCTTCCATAGATGAAGCACCATCCATCACAAGGGGCAACCAGCAAACTAGGGAACCCTAAAAAATAGGAACCCCACAGTGAACCACAAAGGAACAAAGCATCTCCAACCACACCACAGTAGTAGGTACCAGAGAGAGACAAGCAACACCAAAATAAGATAGAGCCCCCTCCCCCTACCAAACATAAGCACCAAAACAACCACTTCCATCAATCTGGAAGCCTTCCTAAAGCACGAAACCCACCACCATGAAATAGGACAAGGTTTCCACAACCAACAAAGGAACAATCGAGCATTCAAGATAGTACCCACTGAACACCACTGCATAAGGGGGTCCACAACCTACAACATCACATATCCAAAGTACCAACTCCACAAGGGAGCATCAGCAACAATCCTGACAGTATCCAATGCAACCCTCACTTTAGGAAAAGTAGATCAATAAAACAACAAACCCCACACCACTAAGGCCAAGGTAGAAACCAAGTTGTAGAAACCAAGTTAGAAACTCCATCTAAAGCATAAAGCTCCAAAGAAATTCCAAAGCCAATCTCAGGACCACCACAGTGATAGTGGAATCGAGAGGTACTTGAAAGAACAACTCCAAGACCCCTGAGCAATAGAGCAGCTCACAAAAAGAAAGCAAAAACTAGAGCCAACCCAAACCAACCATCATCATAATTCTAGAGACTAAAGAATAGGGGAAAAGGAAGCGAGGGGCGTGAACAAGACTTTTGAAAAGAAGAGCATCAGAGATGTCCCCAAAAAAGTAGTAATTATTACTAAATAAAATCTCACCATTGCCACAAACCCATGTAGGTTTGTGAAAGAACAAAATAGCCCCCAACCACGTAGCAAGAGAAGGAACAGGGGGGTTGAGCAGCACCAAAAAAACCCCAACCTAGCCAACAATTTGGTGAGTGACAAAAGATCTACTAATGACACTAGTGTGAGTGTTCCAAGGCCTTCTCACACAACTAGCTAAGAAGACTTTTCCTTGTCTTCATCCAAGAACCTGATGTCTTCTAGGTTCTTGTTGGGCTCAGTTGACTAACTAAGTCCTGATCCAACTCCTCTCCAAGAGTCTCACACCTTGTGCTTCACCTTGAAATACTAACACCACCTTGTTTTGGGCAAACTCTCTCCAACACTTAGAAGACTCTAAGTGCCAACATCACACAAAACTTTGAATTGCTTGCAGGGGTGCCAAACATACTGGAATCATGCCATGTACATCCAACTGGATCCTTCTTGAAGGATCTTCAACCTTCTTTCTTACCAATTTCAAGATTTGGTCTTGAGGAGGCCCAATTCCTTATAGCCCTTGACAGTGACCTTTTTCTCATTCCTGCCCAAACTTTCCAAACAACCTAAAAAAAAATTCCACATTCGAATACCCTTTTTTCTCTTCTAAAAGATTCACAAGGTTTTAGACCCCTAAGCCCTTCGTGCACCGGTTTCCTATTATCTAGGTCAAATTGGGCTAAAAGACCTAATTATTAGGATCCTTCTGATTTCTTGCTCATCACTTAAACAAATGGATTGACAGGACCTCAATCCTACTAGCATATTAGGGTATGATGAAACCCTACCTAGAATTGTACTTGTTCCGTACTGTACCTCAATCCCTTGCCTAAATTCTCCAATTCTTCACTGTCAAACCTCTAACCAAGCACTCTAAGCTCGCCTAGGGTTTGTTAATACAAATTGCTACTCGACTCTTCATGACTCCTACCATTATATATGTATAGACCAATGGCTCCCCTAACATATCCATCTATTCTCAGGAAGATCCTGTGGTTAGATTTCATGGGGAAGCCATAAAAAGACAAACTGGTCAGGATAGGACTAGTAAAACCTCTAGACCCTAACCTATTAATTCAAGACCCTAATTTAACTTAAATCAACTTGATTACAAAATGGAAAAGACTTAGAACTACCCTGTGTACACAAATCCAATACCAAATCAAAACATCTAACTCATTTAATAGCATTGTCACCCAAAGCATTAGGAAAAACACAGAAATTGCAGAGTTCTCTTATTCCCACAAAACCAAAACTTGTTTTTACAATCTACCCTTCGTTCACTCGAGCCTCTTGCAACATAGATGCCATTTACCATGTTTTTAGGGATGTTGGTCGATCCCCCACTCCTATCTTTTAGGGGATCCTAGGTAACTGAGTTGCATGCAACATTTTCCATAATGGAAAATGTTGTCATGACAACTTTGTAACAACATTTGGCAACTTGTCCTTATGCCATCATCCTAACTTTTAGGACCTCTATCTCCTGTATTTTGAGCAACCAACTCCATTAACGGCCTCATGGAATCTTTCCAACAACATTCATGTGTTTAGAACACATTTAAGACTCAAAATCCCAACTTAAGCTACTAAGCTAAGCAAAGCAAAAATTAAATGCTATGACTAAACTTTGGTGACCTTAGTCCTAATGACTAATTCACCTATCCACATCAATGACCTTCTAAGGTCCAAA
Source organism: Sequoia sempervirens (assembly GCA_007258455.2). Lineage (NCBI taxonomy): Eukaryota > Viridiplantae > Streptophyta > Pinopsida > Cupressales > Cupressaceae > Sequoia > Sequoia sempervirens. The sequence continues at coordinate 235,030,670 of VDFB02271358.1, forward strand.
ACAAACACACAACTACTCTGACTTGGCTAATGTTAGATATAAGCCAAAATATTCTAAGTATGGAGGTTAGCCTAGGTGTGCTCCTACACCATCCTCCCCAAGTAAAATCTTTCAATCCACCCTTGGATTGAGTAAGTTGAGGTAAACGCCCAACTTCTTGAACTCTGATTCTTTGATCCATACTACATCAGCATCAGGTTGATCATGCCATTTGATCAGATGTTCCTTGTATTCCTTGGTTCTAGTCTTCTTGTAGACCCTAGTATCCAATATACTATCAGCTTGTTTGACTGTAGCAGAAGGTAGTTTGAGCTCTTCCACATCTTGGATGACTTCATTGAGGCTTTGATCCATGTCTGGTGGTGGTCCTTTGTAATGAACCAGGTCTGCAATGTTGAAGACAAGGGACAATCCACTATCTTCCGGTAGCTCCACTCTAAAATCATTGTTTCCATACTTTGGTAAGATAGGACAGGGACCTATCCTCTTTATCTGCAACTTGTGAGGAACTCCTTTTTGTAACCTGGACTTGTTTAGATGCACCATCACCAAGTCTCCCACATTAAACTAAACTTCTCTTCTATGCTCATCCACCTTGGTCTTATGCTTCATGTTGTTTTCTGTTAATGTTTTCCTGACTGTGTCATGAATCTCCTGCATTGCATACGCAAAATCATTAGCATATCCACTTCCCTTAACTCCATCCTTTAAGTCTCTTAGTTCATAGACTCCTCTAGGATGTAGACCATAGACAATTTCAAAGGGACTCTTCCCTGTTGACCTGTTCACAGTGTCATTATAGGCATATTTAGCTTGTCCAATCAACTGATCCCATTGTTGACCATACTCCTTGGTCAAGCACCTTAATAGATTTCCAAGGCTTCTATTAACAACCTCAGTCTGTCCATCAGTTTGGGGATGGTATGCAGATCCAAAAGATAAATTAGTTCCCAATCTCTGCCAAAGAGTCTTCCAAAAATGACTCATGAACTTGGTGTCTCTGTCTGACACAATGCTCATAGGTAACCCATGTATCCTTACTATCTCTTTGAAGAAGAGAGAGGCTATTTGGCTGGCATCATTGGTTGTCTTACATGGCACAAAGTGGGCCATCTTGTTGAATCTATCCACAACTACATAAACACTATCCATGCCTTGTCTTGTCTTGGGTAACCCAACCACAAAATCCATACTCAAGCATTCCCATGGCCTAGTAGGAATAGGAAGTGGTTGGTATAGGCCTGCATTTGAAGTACCCTTGGCCTTTTGACATACTATACAACTTTCCACATACCTCCTAACATCTAGATTCATCCTTGGCCAATAATAGAACCTTTGAACAAGTTCTTGAGTCTTTGTGATCCCAAAGTGACCACTCAATGCACCATTATGCTTTTCTTGTATCAAATTCTCTCTAATAGAGCCTCTAGGGACACATAGCTGATTCCCTTTAAACAAGAGATCACTTTGCAAAGTATATTCAGCATATCTACTATAAAAATTATTCTTGTATTCAGCACATACCTTATAAATGTCTGCAAAAGCTTCATCCTCTGCATATAGATCCTTGAAATGATCTATTCCCATGCTCTTCAACTGAATCTCTTGAATGGTGAGAACTCTTCTACTCAAGGCATCTGCCACTTTGTTGAGTAATCCTTTCTTGTGCTTGATATTGAAAGTGTAAGCTTGCAGGTATTCAACCCACTTCATGTGTTTGTGACTCAATTTCTCTTGTGAATTTAGGAAACCAAGTGCTTAGTTGTCTGAATACACTATGAATTCCTTGGGAAGCAAGTAGTGCCTCCATTTCCTTAGAGCCTGAACCAATGCATACATCTCAAGGTCATAAGAAGAATACTTCTTGGCTTCACTTAACTTTTCTGAATGAAAAGCCACCGGTCTGCCCTCTTGGCTGAGAACAGCTCCAATAGCCACATTGTTTGCATCACACTCAATAGTGAATAGCTTCTCAAAGCTTGGTAACACCAAAATAGGTTGGGTAGCTATCTTTTCCTTCAATAACTCAAAGCTTTTGTTAGCTTTCTCATTCCACACAAATTTAGTCTTCATCCCTCCTTTAATGGTATCCAACATAGGAGCACAAATAGCACTAAATTGTCTTATGAACTTCCTATAGTATTAAGCAAGGCCATGAAAACTTCTTACCTTTGTTGCTGTCCTTGGAGTAGGCCAATTGAGGATGGCTTCCACTTTGCTAATGTCCATTTTCAAGTTGCCATGTGATAATACAAACCCAAGGTACACCAGCTTTGTCTTGATGAATTCGCACTTTTCTAAGTTGATCATCAATTTCTCCTCATGTAGCTTCTTGCAAACCAACTCTATCTATTTGAGATGCTCTTCTCTTGTCTTGCTATAAATCAGTATATCATCAAGATATACCACTACAAATTTTCCAATGTAGTCTTTGAGGACTTCATTCTTGAGCCTCATGAATGTGGAGGGGGCATTAGACAGCCCAAATGGCATAACAAGCCACTCATATAGACCCTCATTGGTTTTGAAGGTTGTTTTCCACTCATCTCCCTCATGTATCCTATTTTGGTGATAACCACTCTTTAAGTCTATCTTGGTATAGTACTTAGCTTCACCTAGACAATCCATTAGGTCTTCAATTCTAGGGATAGGGAACCTATATCTAATGGTTATCCTATTTATGGCCCTTGAATTAGTACAAAGCCTCCATTCCCCTCCCTTTTTAGGTGCTAGGACAGTGGGTACTACACATGGACTGATACTCTTTCTAATGAGACCTTGGTTTAGGAGTTCTTGTATTTGTCTAGCTATTTCCTCATTTTGTTGAGGGGTCATCTTGTAGGCTGCCTTATTTGGTAGGGTAGCCCCTGGTATCAAGTCTATCCTATGACTTATGGGCTTTTAGGGGGTAATGTTGCTGGTTGTCCACTGCTTACAATGCCTTCATAGGTCTGCAACATTTTCTATATTTCTTTAGGTAACTCTGGCTTCTCAGCTGCTTTGTCATTACTTACCTATCTTGGCCTTAACATTAATGCATAGCCAACTCCTTCTCCTTCTTCCAAGGCTTCCAAGAACTCTTTTTCACCAACCATGAGCAAATTAGGACCTACTGTCTTCACCTCTGCATCCTCTAACAGTGACTGAATTTTGAATGTTACCTTATCCTTCTTGAAGGTATAAGAGTTCTTCGCTCCATCATGCATAGCTTGGCGATAAAATTTCCATGGTCTACCTAGGACCAAGTGACATGGATCCATAGGTAACACATCACACAAGACTTTGTCCTTGTACCTTCCAATTGAGAACTCCACCCATGCTTGTTCATTTACCAAGACATGTTGGCCTTTATTGAGCCATGTGACCTTGTAAGGATTGGTGTGGGGTATCCTTGTCAACTTTAGCTTGTTGACTGTTTCCTCTGACACAATATTGTCAGTAGACCCTGAGTCAATGATGACTCTACATACTTTCCCCATCATTCTACACTTTATCCTAAACAGGGACCTTCTTTGGCTTGGTTCCTCTTTAACCGGCTCTTTGATCAAAGTTCTCCTCATCATGAGGTTGTCACCTTCCTCTGAATTTAATGGTACCTCATAATGTTTTTCTATTGTATTTGTCTCTTCATGAACAAGATTAGTTCTCCTATCTCCTCCTTGGGAAGTACTACCCTTCTCTGGACACCTATAGGTCAGGTGTCCCATTTGATTGCAGTGATAACACTTCATATTGGCAAAGTAATTGCCCCTTCCTTGTCCACCACTTCTTCCTCTAAAGCTAGAACCTCTTCCTCTACCACCTCTACTAGAGCTTCCTTCTTGTTTCTCAGAGTGCCTAACTTCTCCTTGAGCCCTTGATTCTGAACTCCTTCCACCATAACCACCTCTTTGTCCTCTACTATCTTTTCCTTTACCTCTACTCTTGGAGGTTTGCTCTTGCTTCCTTTTGCTTTTCTCCTCTATCTTTAAGGCCATTTGATAACATTGGTGGATGGTTTTGAAGTACACTAGGCTCATGTCTTCTTGAATAGACCACTTGAGTCCATTCAAATACCTTGCTATCTTGATGCTTTCATCTTCAACCACCTTTGATCTGAGGCACAACTTTTGGAACTCCTCAGTGTATGCTTGGACATCCAAATCTTTTTGTCTAAGATTATGTCTCCTCCTATGCAACTGGACTTCATAGTCATCAGGTAGATAGATCTGCTTTACTTTGGTTACCATGCCCCTCCATGTAACTATAGGACCCTTTCCTTCTTTCTCTCTTTCATTTTGCACAAACTTCCACCATGTGAGAGCTGAACCTCTCAACCTTGACTTGGCCACCTTTACTTTTTGGGCTTCTGATATACCATCACATTCAAAGTGATTCTCTATACTTTCAATCCAGTTCATGACTGAATCAAGATCCATTTGTCCACTGAATAGTGGCACACCTTCCAAAGCTTTGCCACTTAAGGCCTTCAGTGCCTTCAAGAAGGGTTCTTCGGAAAGAAAAGGGTCAGGTGTTGGAACTTCCTCCTCCAAGTCCAATTCATTTTCCTTTGCTTCCTTCTCTTCCTTTAGATCAATTTTAACCTTGACCTTATCTGCCTTTTCTTGGACTTCATCCAGGAGTTGCTCCATTCAGGACAATCTTTCTCTTAGCAACCGATTATCCACATCTTCTTCTTCTACCTTCTTAGCTAACTCAGTGTTAGTCACCATGGTTTTATCTTCCTCTTGTGTATTCTTTCCTACTGATTCAGTGGGTTGCAACATCAATCACAAGCCTTATCAAACTTTGCTCTGATACCAATATGGTGTGAGTGTTCCAAGGCCTTCTTGCACAACTAGCTAAGAAGACTTTTCCTTGTCTTCATCTAGGAACCTGATGCCTTCTAGGTTCTTGTTGGTCTCAGTTGACTAACTAAGTCGTGATCCAACTCCTCTCCAAGAGTCTTACACATTGTGCTTCACCTTGAAAGACTAACACCACCTTGTTTTAGGCAAACTCTCTCCAACACTTAGAAGACTCTAAGTGCCAACATCACACAAAACTTTGAATTGCTTGCAGGGGTGCCAAACATACTGGAATCATGCCATATACATCCAACTGGATCCATCTTGGAGGATCTTCAACCTTCTTTCTTACCGATTTCAAGATTTGGTCTTGAGGAGGCCTAATTCCTTGTAGCCCTTGACAGTGACATTTTTCTCATTCTTGCCCAAACTTTCCAAACAACCTGAAAAAAAAATTCCACATTTGAATACCCTTTTTGCTCTTCTAAAAGATTCACAAGGTTTTAGACCCCTAAGCCCTCCGTACACTGGTTTCCTATTATCTAGGTCAAATTGGGCTAAAAGACCTAATTATTAGGATCCTTCTGATTTCTTGCTCATCACTTAAACAAATGGATTGAAATGATCCGGTGGACATTTTTCAGTGGAAATTGAAGTGTTCCATTTCTCTCCAAAATCAGCACCATCAGAAAGATCTCAGTGTTCTGATTCTGACGCAACTTGAACGGAGCGAAAAGGAGTCCGTTTGCACGAGTTATGGCCAGTCAAACCTTTGGTCAAACTAGGATCAGGGGCATCCAGAAGGCAAAAAAATGGCGTTTTCAAAAATCAATGAAAATCGCGTAGAGCTCGTCGAGACGATTCCGACGGCGTTCGTTTCGTCGAAATCCGACATCGGAGGCTCAAGATGCAGCTGGTCAAAGTTTCATGTTGACTTGGTGGACTTGAAGGTACTGACGTCATCATACAGCTGACGTCAGCATTACATGGACCAATCAACTGGATCAATCTTCGTTATCTTGACAACACATCGTCAGCATTTTTGGCAGTACCAGTGTCTATGTGGATCTCGAGTCAGATTTTCCAGCGATTCATATGGTGACACGTGGACGCAGAGTCAGCAATGACGTGACTTCATCAGCGAATTAGTATTCGACACGTGGCTCAGGTTTCTCTGCGTTTTCCATCGGCGAATTGGAGGTTGCCACGTGGCACCCTCCTGGTGCGACACATGGCAACAACTCTTCCTCTCTCCGTGGCGGTCGTCGGTTTGTTTTGTTTGTTAAAAGGTTGTTGGTTGGGGTTGAACCCACAACCCCTGCCTTCCTATCCGGCCGCTCTACCAATACACCAACTGTCATTAACTGCAACACACCAAGCCAGCCTGGAACCCCGAACCGGCCGGCTTCCAAAATCCTCCACCAACGAGCCACTCGTAACTGTCTAAAATATTATTGGCCCCTTTTAAAACCGAATGCCTAAAATTTTAAACAAACACTCTAAATTGAAAATTAAACAAACTTTAATCTTTTTAAAGATTAAAACAAAATCTCCAAAAAACCTCCAAAGCCCGAAAATAAATAAATGGAAGGGCTTATATTATTTTAGGAAGATTTTTAAATATTATTATGTAAAATATGGGAGATTCATAGGGATTTTTATGTGTAAAAGGCAGATTTTTATGTATTTTGGAGAGATAAGGTGATTTGGAGAATATTTTGCAAATCAATTGGTTGAGAGCCAAATTGAGCAAATTCTTTGTATAAAAAGGGGGCTTGAGGTGAGGATTGGCATAAGTTTTTTTTTCAGGTTGAAGTCTTGATGCTGAGATTGACGAAAGAGAGGTCTTGTTGAAGAATTTTCAAGCCATTGTTGAATGTCGGAGCCCTGTTATGCTGTCGAACTGATGGTCTTGGTGCATCATTGTAATCGATTTTGGAGTTAATCGGATCGGTCTCTCTATTGGAGTGGACCCGGAGACGTAGTCACATTCTGTGACGAACTCCGTTATCAAGCATTGTTTGCACTTCTCTTCTTCTCTCTCTTTCTGTTTCTCATTTCCTTCATTTCTGTTATAATCACCTTGTTAATTCTTTTCATTCTGTTATTTCCTTAAGTTAATTTCGATCTAATTAACTTGAAATAATCATTGTAAAAGAATTGTAAAAGTTAAATATTTCAATACTGCAATCTAGTCTAGATCCTATACAGATCATGAAAGGACCTCAATCCTACTAGCATATTAGGATATGACTAAACCCTACCTAGAATTGTACTTGTTTCGTACTGTACCTCAATCCCCTGCCTAAATTCTCCAATTCTTCACTGTCAAACCTCTAACCGAGCACTCTAAGCTTGCCTAGGGTTTGTTAATACACATTGTTGCTCGACTCTTCATGACTCCTACCATCAAATATGTATAGACCAATGGCTCCCCTAACATATCCATCTATTCTCAGGAAGATCCCGTGGTTAGATTTCATGGGGGAGCCATAAAAAGACAAACTGGTCAGGACAGGACCAGTAAAACCTTTAGACCCTAACCTATTAATTCAAGACCCTAATTTAACTCAAATAAACTTGATTATAGAATGGAAAAGACTTAGAACTACCCTATGTACACAAATCCAATACCAAATCAAAACATCTAACTCATTTAATAGCACTGTCACTCAAAGCATTCAAAAAAACACAGAAATTGTAGAGTTCTCTTATTCCCACAAAACCAAAACTTGTTTTTACAATCTACCCTTCGTTCACTCAAGCCTCTTGCATCATAGATGCGATTTACCATGTTTTTAGGGATTTTGGTCGATCCCCCACTCCTATCTTTTAGGGGATCCTAGGTAACCGAGTTGCATGCAACATTTGCCATAATGGCAAATGTTGTCATGACAACTTTGTAACAACATTTGGCAACTTATCCTTAAGCCATCATCCTAACTCTTAGGACCTCTATCTCCTGTATTTCAAGCAACCAACTCCATTAATGGCCTCATGGCATCTTTCCAATAGCATTCATGTGTTTAGAACACATTTAAGACTCAAAATCCCAACTTAAGCTACTAAGCTAAGCAAATCAAAAATTAAATGCTGACTAAACTTTGGTGACCTTAGTCCTAATGACTAATTCACCTATCCACAACAATGACCTTCTAAGGTCCAAAACAAACACACAACTATTCTAACTTGGCTAATGTCAGATACAAGCCAAAATATTCTAAGTATGGAGGTTAGCCTAGGTGTGCTCCTGCACCAGACACACATGGAAGCAGAGCCCAAACACAAGGCGCATGACACAAGATCCAAGCCAACAATAGAGGGTGAATCAACACCCCCAATGAAACAACATGTACCCATCAGCCAACAGGTAATCAAATATCATAAACGACCAGCCATTGAAGACATCGCCATCGTTGTCCCCTACGTCCTTTGAGGAATTCAAAATTTTACACTTGTTAGTTCTCCCGCTTGCAGTCATCCTATTTTTCGCATCCGAATAATATATTCTTTATCAATTTAGGTGTTTCTATCAATGTTATGAATAATAAAACTAAGAGATAATACATCTTCAAGTGCTTATGACTACACCTATAGTTCTTCAAATGGAAGGTCATTCTTTAGTTAAACCTGAAGGTATAATTGAAGATAACATTTATGTTGATTCCTTGGAATACCCAATTGAATTTATGATCTTGTAACCTACAATAAAATCGTTGGAATATCATTTGATTTTGGGGTGACCTTAGTTGGCTACTACAGATGCTTTTATCAATTTTCAGTCAGGTAATATGGTAATTTCTAATGGATAACAAAAGAAACAATTGATGTTATACTCGAATAAACCATAGAAGCCAAAATGATGGCATCAATCGATGTCTTTGCACGAGCTAGGCTACTCGGGCCCTAACTTGCTCCTCTACATTCTTTGTTCGTTGGGGTTTGAAGTGCTCTAGGGGGCTCATAGGGGAGCTAGTTTCTTTTTTCTGCTTGGCTTTGAGACTCTATTACTTCCTTGGTTCCTATTGGTGCACCAGGTGGAGGGGCTTTGATTTGTGTGGGTGGCCTGGGAAGCTGTTACCTTGCTTCTTCTGGTTCATCCACATTTTCTTTGCTAGAGCATTCTTTTCTGCTTGCTGGTTGTGCGAGAAAAGTCTATGGTTGGGTGTCAGTTGTCCCATCATTTTTTAGAAGGGTTTTTGTGCTTTCAAGGCACGGTTTCTTCTATTTCTTTGGATGTTTTCTTTCCACTTGCGATCCTTTGTATGCATGCTCGTCTCGAGTCTTGATTTGGCCTTGGCTTTTGTGGTGGTTTCAAGTTTTATTTTTGTGTGTGGGGTCTATGGATGAGAATGTTCCTTCAAACAAGATGATGGGGATTGATGGAGGATGGGGTTGGAATTCCCAATCCATCTTCTCCTAGTGTGAGCTTTGTTAGATCTAGTGGTTTCAAATTGTAGAAGAAAAATGGGTGCCTGAAGAGGGCCCTTGTTCTCCCAGTGTTGGTAATTCAAAAGGAGGTAGTGGCGGATGATTTAGAGTATTACAGTACTAAGCATGTTTTGATCTACAAGTTTATGGGGATGAGGGTTTCTCTTCTTGTTTTGGATACCTGGATCCGTAAGACATGGAATCCAGAGGGAGTCTTCAAGATTTTGTTGGCTGCAAATAATTTCTTTTTGGTGGATTTTTCATGTATCTTTGATCGGAATAGGGTGTTTGAAGGTGGGCCTTATTTTTATAATCAAGTTGGTCTATTCATAAAACCATGGCATGCAGGTTTCAACTCAGTAGAGAAGTTACCCTCTAGGGTCCCAGTTTGGGTGTGTTTTCCTTGGTTTCTACTTGAGTGTTGGAGAAGGGATATTCTGCAATCAATTGCTTTGTTGCTAGGGAATCCTATTGGCCCTTCTTAGCAAACCTTGGATAAGAGTATCTTCTCTAATGTGAGGGTATGTGTTGAAATTGATTTGAGTCATCCTTTGTCAGACTCTATTGATTTAACTATTGGTTCTAGCTCCTGGTCTTAGCAGTTGGTTTATGAGACATTACCTTTCAGGTGTTGGTTGTGTCATGAGTATGGGCATCTTCAGTAGAGGTCTCCTTGTGCTTATGGTGCTAGGGGTGCAAGTAGTGTGAATGCTCAATCTAATTCAAGGGTGGAGAAGGGTAAAGCTCCCATGCAAGGAGAGACAATGGATAAAGATGGTTTTGTTTCGATTAAGTCTCACAATTGTGGGTGGGGTCAAAAGAGATCTCTCAAGGACAAACAGGAGGGTGAAACTTTCAATAGATTCGAGGCTTTGGATGAGTTAGTTCAGGAGGATGGGTTTTCAGCTGATATGTAGTTGGAGGTTGGATCTTTTGATAAGGAGTTGCCTGAGGTGTAGTCTTTAGTGGTTTCCAGGATGAATCAGCTTGGTGTTCTGGTTCCTTAGATGGATTCAGGTTTGTCTCCTTTGGCCCTGGTTCTGTGTGAGGATGGTGAGGTAAATGTTGATTCTGGGGTCTCCTTTGGTACTAGGGGAGTTGCTTTGGAGATATGGAGTGGTTCTGATTTAGGTTAAAATAAGTCTCCTTCCTCTGCTCTAGGTTTGTAGCAAAAGCCTATAAAGAAGGGGGTCCTAGAAAATCCTTCTAAGGTTGGTCGTAAGAAGGATCAGGAAAAGGTGAAGATAGCTGGTGAGACTTTGGTTGAGGTTGGTTTGGTGAATACTATAGATGCTCACTTCTCCCAACCTCAACGATGATTGTGCTCTCTTAGAATGTGAGGGGTATGAATATTATCCCTCAACAAAAGGCTAATCGATATTTGGTTCGTATGCACTCTCTTGATGTTGTCTTCTTGTATAGGAGTGAATTTGCACCCCTTACACAAATTCCCCTTTTACACTTCCTCACCTTAGAAACCAAATACAAAGGTGAAATTCCACATTAGCAGGTTGCCTTCATTCCACTTGGCATCCATTTTTTTCATCCATACAAGAATAACTATCGAGGACACTTGCACAGTGCGTAGACATTCATGTAACACACATACGTCCCTAATGGATTCCTACATTTGAAGTTGGCAGAGGCATTACACTTCATATTAGGAATAGTTTGTAATGTCCCTCTTCAACCAACCAACACAAAAATTCCTTATTCCTTCTCATTCTTCCTTCAAATTGATCCATTCTCATTCCATTTCATCCTCTTGCATCCTCTAGCAATCTCTCTTGCACTCTCTAAATATTCTAGCACTCCTTGCATTTTCAAGCACTCTCAGCAGCACTTTGGCACTCCATAGCAGTAGCATCAACACTCCATCAACTCTGTAGAGGAAGTGTGGAACATACCATTTTAGTAGGGGCTTGAGTCCTCTTTTCCCCTCCATTAGCTAGTGAGCTCTTGGTGGAGGTGGTAAGAATTTTCACTCCTCTCCTCTACAATTTGGTTGAGTAGCACTTTACTATTTTGTAGTGTTATTGTGTTCTCTACTTTCTTTTCTCCTTTATCGTACATTTCTCTATCATTTCTATCTTGGTTGTTCGTGGTGGTGGAAACACCAAGACGAGGGTCTGACTGAGGCAGACCCCTATACAGCCCCCAATAATTTTCCCTCTTTCCTGTGTGTAGGTTGACATACATTTGGAGCTAGCTAGTGAACAAGATCTTTTGTGAGATCATCTTTGTCACCTTAGCTTTAATATATTTACTTTATCACATTCATTTGTATCTCTCTTATTTCATAGTTTTGTTTTGTTCCCCTAGAAATCACTAGTTACATCGTCAACTTATTTTTTGGCGGTTCTTACTATGTTTTTGGTCCTCTGGTCATACGGATGCCAGCACACTGGAGAGACACCAACGCGTCATGTTGTCATTTCAGAACCGTGCTTCTATCCTTGGGAAGAGAGCTACTTGAGGTACAGTGTTGAACCCAAAAAGTAGCTCACCTAGCCCCATTCCAGATTTTAGGTCTGTAGAGTGATTAAAGGACCTTATAGTCCTCGTCATTCTTGTCCCTCCTCTGAAACATTCCTTTAGAGTGAGGTAAGTTAGGGCAGCCTTCCACTCTTGGATCTCCATGACCTGGGACCTTGAACGTGGTTGGTCCCCCTCTCTTACATTTTTGGTGAACCTGATGTGAACCAACATTTGTTCATTCGTTGGTGTTGAGGCTTTTCCCTTGTACCTTACAATCATTGTGCTCCTAAGTGTTGTGAAGGTTTATGAGCATCACAACCCAATCTACAACCTCTAGGTATATTGTTAGGAGAATTATATGACACCTTCTGATGGCGAGGACGAAGGTCACTACTGGTTTCTCTACAGGCCTTCTTGTTGGTTCTATTGTTGGTCTTCCTGCACAAGAGCAATTGTCGAAGGGAAAGGTATGGATCTCCGATGAGACTGACCAAGTCCCCACTCCTCCTACGTCGCCTACACTATCATCGATAGACTAGTATGGGGTTGTTCATATTCCTTTAGAATATGTCTCCACCCTTAGCAAAGGGTTGGGAAACTTAGAGAATCACTTGGAAAGAAACCTGAAGATGGCTAGGGCCACTCAGGTCATTAGTGAGTTAAAGTATTGTTACTCATTAATTTACTATGTATCATGTCTTTAATTCATGTCCCCTTTTTTGCGTTTACCGCTTATTCGGTCTTCATTTCCATTTTATTCCTTTGTCGCGGGTTTCACTAAGTTTCTAACCCTTGTTGCAAGTTTTCATAGATGTGAAACTTAACTTTTCAGCACTCTTTGTTCATTGACTATGTCATTGGGTTCTTGATTTTCATAACTTTCTGATAACCTGATTGTTACCTTTTGTGGCGTCAAGTATGTAATCGGTGAGTCGTAAGTTTTCAAAACTTTGAACTCCCTATTCTAGGTTGTCAAGCTTTTGTTCGTCACAACAAAGCGGTTAGTTGATTGTTCCACATTTTTTGAGACATCATCTTGGAATTTAATAAATTGTATGGTACGGTCGAGAGACATCTTATCGAGGTTTCTACAAGGCATGCAAACCTTAGGGTTTTCATTACTACATAATAGAACAAAGTGTCGTATTAATTCCACACCAATTGTACGTCTTGTCATTTTATATGGCTCAAAGGTGGTGAGAACTTATTTGTTAAAGCCTCAGTTGTACTCCTACCTACTACTATTATTTCTTCAGGAATTCAAGTGTCTCATCAGGCATAGCAAGCTCATGCAGTATGAAACTGAAAATCACTGGCTCAGTGTGAGGGATACAGAGCTAGGACTTTTTGAATTGGAAGAATTTTGGGCATGTTTGGATAGTAAAGAAAAATTTGTTGTAGATGTGAAGGTGTTCAAAAGTGGGCTAGCTCATGCCAGAGGTTTTCTAGAAGAAATTCTATGTGTTGACCTAATTGCTACATGTGCGAGAAGGTACATTCCTGAAACCCGGGAAATCAAGATCGTGGATGGGACCATTGTAGCTAGAATTTTTCCTGAAGTCGTTTCTCATGAATTAGGAATTCCAGGGAAAGCACCTATAAAGGAGATGTTTTTTGTAGCAGCCAATGAATATTTTAGGGCTAATGAAACCTGGTGTAAAAATTATATGGCCAAAGGGTGGTTAAAATCGGAGAAGAAGGATAAGTCTCAATTGCCCAACAAACTTAAAAGGACACATTTCAAAGTAGAAATTGTTGATGCTATTGCTTTACTTCATCGTATTATCGGGAATGCACAAGTTGAATTATTTGAAGATTGGATGTGTCAGTTCATTTTAGTTATCTATGATGATGATGTGTTTATTGATTGGGCCAAAATCATTTTCTTTCACTTGCATGAGCAATTAGTTAATTTTCAGAAGATTGCTACCTTTCATTTGTGTTCCTGCTTGATATATATTATTGCTAGTCAGAGATCCTACTAGTCAAGGTTGAAACCACAAATGCCACCAAGTTCTGGCATGCCTGTGTATAAATGTTATCCATAGTCTACTAAAAAGGTTGGGATGGGAGAATATTGTCTTGTTAATGATGCCTTTTTAATGGAAGTTGTGAGAAAATTAGATGGAAACCCTGAAATGCGCTTTTCCCTTGAGTCAAAATCTCTGGTGTTGAAGTTTGGAAGTTTTTATATCTAGTTTGATAGATTTTCTTATTTGAGGATTGGAGGTTATGAGAAGGCTCCACTTAAATTTCCTAAGTATCCTGAGGATTTGTTGGTATTTCTAGAGGTTTGCAGACAAATGGCCATAGTAAATATAAAATACATGAATATGGGAAAAAGAGGGTATGTCTTCCCGCTAGTTACTTCTTCTTTCTCTTGCAAAAGCAATAAAATGGCTCAGAATGTTGACAGGATTCTCAAAGAATACAATCTCTAGTATCTATTTGTAAGAACTAATTTTTATAGCAAGGGCTTTGTGAGGAAAAATCTATATGCTTGTAGCTCGTATCAACATCAACCTTCAATTAAGAATTTCTGGGAAGATTGTGTTGATGAAAATGAAGTTTTCAGAAGGGATCATATGAGGTTAACCCTTGAGCAGATACAAACCTTTGGCCCCTCTTTCCAAATTCCTAAAAAAATTGTTTAAATATTTAATGGCTCTTGATCCTGAATATAAGGGTTTGCCTGATAAGTCGCATCCCAAAGTCAGTTGGAATAAGGATGAAATTTTATATATGAGTAAACGGGCTGAACCAGTACTCAAAAGGACTCAGGATTGGTTAGAGGGAAAATGGCATAAAGTTACTGGTTCTATTTAGGAACCAAAATCATCCTAGAAAAATGAACAAGGATCTAGCTAAGTAGTCTCTTGAGGTACATCATGGGCAAGGATAGTCATCAAGTCTTCTAGTGCCAATTCACAGTCTAGAGGTGATGGTGAAAAGCTAGAAAAATCAATTAAATCAAAATCAATATGTGAACAAGACAACCCATCCACCCCTACTCTCAAAAAGAAAAGTGTCCAAATAAAACCTATGTCAAAATATTCAGAGAGCATCTTTAGGCATATTGTTGAAGATAGTACTTTCTCGCCCTTGCCTAAAGAATCTTCTCCTCCTATAGAAAGTATATCAATTATTCCTAGTAAATCCAGAGAAATTGTTCAAAGTGATAAAGCTCCCAGACTGATAGAAAACTCTCTAGCATGGCTGAGGAAAGCGATAGAAAAGAAGAGGAAATACACTCCTACGACATTCATTGGAGTAGATACAGTGATAAAATAACTCCAATCTTCCTCAAGGCCCAAGAAAGCCCAGAAAATGTCAAGAATTTTGAATGATGCTGTCTTTGGTAATCAGGTGTTAGAAATTGTAGAACCTTTAAAGGATGTGGATGATGATAAGATAACCGTAGAGGATTATAAAATCATACATGTTGACATGGGTCCCCAGACACTTGAGGGTGATGTATATCACACCATTTATTATATCAATGCTTTAGTCAAGCGAGTGAAAGAAGAAAGGAAGGAAAGGGTAAAATTAAAATCTCAAGTTTTGGATTTCAAAAACTTTCTCTTCTATTGTTTCTCCCTTTTTGTCTGTTGAGGCTTCTAGTTCCCAAGAAAGAGTTATTGATGAGTCTGCGATGCAGTTGATTAAGAAAAATCTAAGTTACTCCAAAGCTGCTAGTGAGTGGATTGAAGAATTATCTTAGGAAACTATATTTTTCATTGGTAAATCAATGATTTCATACACTCACATTGTTGATAAAAGAAAGGAATTGATAGCAGAACTGCAGCAGGTTAGGAATGATCAGACTAGTTTGTATGTTCTTTCTGAAGAAATGAAAGAGTTAGTTTCAATGGATCGATTAAAGTTGGTGAATGAACAAATTATTAGTGATCCAAAGGAATTAGATCCTTCATGGCTTGATTCACTTAAATGGAAACTAAACATATATGGTGACCTGGTAAAGGAAATCACCAAAGTGCTGGAGAAATACTTAGATATGTTGGGAGAGATCAAAGCGAATTTTCATGAAATGCAGGTGAAGATAACTAATTATTTTGATGAGAAAATTCTGGACACAAAAGAAATATGCTCAAATTTTAGAGAAGTTTTCAACAGAGAAGTAGCAGATCCTATTACAATGACTAAAGAGTATTTCTCAAGGCTTGGGAGGCTAGAAATCTATCTCAAAACTTTTAAATTTGAATTAGAAAGGAGGTTTGACACACCGAACAAGTCTGAAGTTGCCCTTAGAAAATGGAGAACTAGACTTCAAATCACATTGACACCATGTAGCAGGGAGATTTTCACAATCATCACCAGGTATAGAGAATATAAATCTAGAATGAAGATGCAAGAAAACTTGTTGTGGAAAGAAGAGAATGAGGAGCTAGAAGTGGAGGAAGTTGAAGTGGTCAGGAATGATGCATAGTTTATTTTTAGTATTTTCAAATACTTTCATTAAAGTTGGCACTTTTAAGTTATGGACTTCTTTTAATTTTCAATACGGTTACTTTCAAGAAACTGTTACCAAAGACATTGGCTATGATTAAATATTGATTCAACTGATGTGGTAAGGATCTTTTGGGAAAACTTTGATTTACTCATTAGAACAAACTCTATTATTTTGGCTAATATCTCTTATTTTGATACATAAGACATTGGTGAAGTTCATGCATGCGTAGTCTTTGAGTTATGGTGTATGGATTTATTTTGTTTATACTAAATGTTTGCTAGTGTGATATCTATTATTGGAATGATAGATGATATACATATATTTTGCTATACTGTTGTGGTGTTATTATCTGTGAATAAGAATATTATGTTATCTTTCCTTAAGAAGGTTTATTTCTATTTCCATGAAATTGATAGATACCTTTAAAGCTTTCTAGTTAAAATCCCCTTCCTTATTTTCTTTCTGGTTAAAAGTGTCACTAGTTTAAAAATCATTCATTGAATATCAGATAAAGGTAGTTGCCACCTTTTAAAATAAGCAAAGAATCAGTTTTGAAGTTTGTAATGTTGTAATGTTACCGACTCAACTGTGGTTACATTTATCACCTTTTATGGGCGTATGAATAATAGAGTTAGATGGTAAATTTGTTAACTAACAAGTATATGGTTGGAAAGGATTGAACAAGCATAGAACTCTTGGCTATTCTTTCTAGTCTAACTGAAGCATGTTCTCCTCCAAACAATCCTAACATTATACAAGGGGTCACTTTCAAATATCATGAGAGATAGCTAGGAATGTCGATGCCTCCCACGTCTGTTTACATGGCCAATGTCATACCCCTGATTAGCATCCCCTCTACCTCTGAGGGATCTGAAGCTATCAAAGTGAACAAGATCCCCTTAGGTTTTAGCTTCACCCCTCATGTCACCTCTAGAGGTTTTGGTGGGATGAGTGGTGGAGGATTTGGTAGTGGTGATGGCTTTGGTGACGGAAGCAGTGTTGGTAGAGGCAATTCCAGTGGAGACCATGGTGGTTGCTTTGGAAGTAGAGGTGGCTCTAGTAGTGGTTCCAGTGGTTGTCACACCAGTGGTTCTGGTGGTGGCTCCAGTGGTGATTCTGGAGGAAGTTCCTTTGGCCCTATGTCTTCTAATAAACCCATTATGAACACTCTTCTTCAAAATATGGGTAAGATGTAGAGCCAGTTGGCAAGTCTCTCCCAAGCCTCTACCAAGCCTAACTTTCAACCCTTCTTCTAGCATAGCCCATTTTCAATTGCAATTTTGAACACTCTCTTCCCTCAAGGAATGGAGATTCCTATATTCAAAAAATATGGTGGAAAAATGGAACCACAAACACATGTTTCCACCTTTAATTCCATGTATACAAATTTCTTCCATCATGATGCGTTGATGGAAAAACTATTCCCTCGATCTCTCAAGGATACAACACTCAAATGGTACTATTCCTTGCCCGATAACTCCATTTTCTCATTTGACCAGCTTGTAAATAATTTCCTATGACAATTTCAAGCTAACATTGGACTGAAGATGACCTTTTCTGATCTCATCCGATGCAAACAAGGTGATAATGAAAAGATAACTAATTTTATAGTGCAATATCAAGCGCTTTTCTCACAAATATCGTATCCACTGCTCAATTCTGACGTGCAGAACGTGTTCAGAGGGAACTTGGAAAAGCCTTAGCAGGAAAAATTCTCCCTTATCAAATTCCCTTCTTTCATGCATTTGTGTGTAGCCCTACGAGAGTATCAACAAACAGTAGTTCAATTCAGGGGATCCTCCTCGCACTCCTATTTTGAAGGAAAGTTCATCATATCGATCTCTAGAAAAAGTAAGGTTGTTGTCAATGTAGTAGCCACTACGGATGATAACGGCCTCATGTGCAACTAAAAGTTCACAAATTTATCAAAATCTTATTCTTCCATCTTGAAAAAGTTGCTAAAAGATAAGATCATAACCTTGCAGAACCCTAAACCTCTCAAGGAACCTTACCCTAGCTGGTATGATGGAAATACCTACTATCAGTACCATCAAGTTAATGGACATGATATCAAACATTGTATGCGCCTATGTCATGAGATATAGGACCATATCGAGGATGGTACTATTTGACTTGATGGAAGAAACCAAAATACAAATAAATCGATGGCGAAAGTGAATATTGAATTGCAAATATACACTGACCCATTTTCGTCACATTTTTCCAACATGATTATCGATCCCATTGATTATGTCACTCAAATCGAGGCCTATGTTAACATGGTCATGGTTACCTCTACCACACTACCTACACCCGGTTCCCCAGATGTGACATTCACGTCACACAATTTACCCTTGAATGACAAGCCCTCTCCCCTCTATATTCACATTCACCTCAATGGAAACATTATGACAGGAGTCCTAGTCAACCCTGTGAGCCGAGTGAATATTATTACAGAGGAGATGTTGTGGCTTAATTCATTACATAGAAAGGAATATGAAGAAATAAAATCTACCATCTGCATGCATGATGGTATTTTTCTTAAACCATATGGATTGGTAACTTTTTCTATCCTAGTTGGACCTAGGGTTGTTGAAATAGTTTTCAATGTCATCCTAAAGTCAAATTTGTTCATGATGAAGCTAGGTATACCTTGGCTAGCTTCCATGAATGGAATCGCCTCTATTATTCATAAATGTTTAAATTTATCCCATGAAATTTTCGTGCACGTAGTGCATGACACTAGATACCAACCTCTAGTGTCCTATGGGGGATATTCATTAGACCACTTTTGGTCTGCCTTGATTAGTCTGCTTCCTCCAAGAACAAACCAACTTTACAAAAACTACATGAAATATAAGACCGGGGACAAGGGACAGAGAAAATTGGCTCCTCCTGTAGCACAATAGCTAGCTGCCTCCTCTTCCCAAAAAGGAAAGGAAAAGCTTGCCTCTTCTCAGGCTAACTCGTCTACTCCCCTTTCTTGGGAGGAGTATTGGATGAGAAAACCTAGCCTTTACCCGTTGAGTCCGATGATACCTCCTTGGTGTAGGCCCAAGATCAGGATATTAGATCTCCCTACTAAGTCTCCTAGGCCTTGTTATTATTTGTATGGCAGAAAGAAGGGTTCCTAAAGGGAATTCTCTCTGCGGCCTCCTACCGCTTCTACTCCCAAAGTAGTAAATAGGAAGAGGCCCACCATTGAGGCACTTGAGTCGACTCCCCTTGTCATTTCATGACTTTCTCCTCCTGCTCCCATTTAGGAATATGTTCCTCCACTAGAAATGGTTGTAGTGGACACTCCCATGGATGAACAGAAGCCTTTTGTTCCTTTGTAGCCTCCGGCCTCCAGTTTCAAGAGTCATAGAAACTACCTTGCGTGCAAACATAGGTGTTAGCAAAAGGCTCTTGCTACTAAGCAGGCTACCTTATAGAGGAAGGAAGAGTAGATGACCACCCTTGTATCAAGGCCTCCTACCACATCCTCCTCTCTCCTCCCCTCTGCTTCCAAACAATCTAGTTCAGTCTTGCTTCTGGCTTTCGCTGTGAATATGAGTGTTCCTGACCCCAAGAAGGTGCAAGTGTTCATCACTCCTTCGGCGAAGCCACCCTTTTTGATGTCCCTTCTAGGCGTCCCTCCTTTCCCTAATCCCATAGATATGACAAACACTTTGGTGGTATTCATTGCAGCTTTCTTCTCCTCCTCTTCCTCTACACCTCTCACCTTGTCTATGGGGAGTTCACATCCCATGAAAAAGTAGAAGGTGGATGGTAGTCCCTCCAACAATGGAGGACGTAAGCGGAACCCACCTTCTCCAAAAGGTGGTCTCATGCTGACTTATTCTTTCCTAGTGACAGAACTAGTCCTGACTTCCCCTAAGTTTGTCACTGCTCCTAAATCATTTGGCAAGCCTAGTGGTGAATATCAGGTGCATCCTTCTCCATCCATTGAGGTAAAACATGGCACTCCATTAAAGTGCATGTTTAACTCTCCTGACCAAGTTTTGGCCTTGTCAAAGATCTTCGCGAAGTCACTAACCTTAGCTCCACAAGAGCTCAGTGGAGAGGACCTTATGGGGCCCTCTTCCTTAGCCCTTTTTGCGGGAGGGTCGGAAGCTCCTCCTCTTAAAATCCCACCACTGTAGGCCCATCCTCCTTCCCCCTATGATGATCTAGAGTGGTAAGTGAATGACCTCTTGGTTGATTAGTGTTAGGGGAGGCCCCTTCTTTATCTCTAGATTAGATGTGTGTGTGTGTTGTGATGTGTTCCCCCATGATTGTGCTATGTGTTCCTGGATGACCCTTGTCACCCTTGTTGGTGCTTGGATACAGGCATGGTTTTTTGTGTCATAAACCTTCCTCTATTTGTATCATCATTCTTCCATGTTTGTGATTGATTTTTGATAAATTGGGGACGATGCAAAGTGTTGGGGGCATTTAGGCTCCCCTTCCATGTTGACCCAATTTTTTATTTTTACTTTGTCTTCTCATGCATTCTTCACATGGTCTGATATAGTAGGGGGTTGATGACAGTTCATTTTATATACTATTATTATACTACATATATTTATGAGAAAATCTAACCCTAAAATATCAGATCACCCCTATGCCCTTTGTTCGTGATGTTTCTTTTAGGTTTTCTTTTATCTTTCTCTCTTCTTTGCTTGAGTTGTCCCTTTCATGTGTGACAATGCTACTTCTATGACATTTTTATTTTCTAAAAATTCATTCATTTCTTACGAATATTTTCTCGAGAATCTTCACAAAACCTTCTCAAAATAATCGTATTCTCGACTTAAAACCCTAATGGAACATGTTTCCTTCATCATGGGTTCGTAAAGAAAGAACTTGAGAACCTTCCCTTTGAGGTGGTAGCAGCTTTAACCTTCCCCTCATGTGGGGTAATTTTCTTCCTTTCTAATTCCTTGATGAAGAAAACACCTTTCAAAAGGATTCCTTGACGATGAATCAATTTGAGAAAGAAACATCTCTTCCGCACTTTCAAACAACACGTCCCTTGAGTGGACCCTCTCTTCAGGTTAGGTTTCTAAGGGACCCCTTTGACAGTTTTCCAACTTTTTGATGATCTGCGTGATTTTCCACTTACTTTCCTACATGGCCACTTTTTGAATTTTTCTATCTGGAGATAAACATGTCACTTTACAGGTGTGTCTGTGAAGCCACTTTTTTACTCTGTGGAGTCTACTTCCTTGGGTTTCCTCCATGTGAGAGATCTTGGAGGATACCTCCTTGTAGGTCTATATACCTGTAGGGTGCTTCTTCTAAGCTTCCTCCATGTGAGAGATATTAGGGTTCACTCCCTTGTAGGTCTATGGGTTTGTAGGGCACTTTTCGGGTTTCCTTCATGTAAGAGATCTTGGAGGATACCTTCCCTATAGGTTTGCGGTTCTATAGGGAGCTTTCTCAAGTTTCCTTCATGTGAGAGATCTTGGATGACACCTTCCTTGTAGGTCTATGGGTATGTAGGGTGCTTTCTCGGGTTTCCTTTATATGAGAGATCTTGGAAGACACCTTCCCTATAGGGCTGCAGATTTGTAGGGTGCTTTCACGGGTTTCCTTCATGTGAGAGATATTAGAGGATACCTTCCTTGCAGGTTTGTGGGCCTGTGAGGTGCTTACTTCTCGGGGCTTCCTTCATGTGAGAGATCTTGAGGGTTTCCTCCTTTTAGATCTGTGGGCCTATAATATGCTTTCATTCTACACCTTCATAGTTCTATGGGGCTCTGAAGTCCTTTTCCTACCCTGCGCTTTCGAGCTTGCCAGATTGTGGTCCACTTCCTCAACAGTTCGGGAATAAATTTCTAACCCTATTCACTCTTCGATCTACTTTACTAAAGCACTCTTCAGTATTCATGCTCACTAAAGTGGGGGAAGAATGTATAGGAGAGAATTTACACCCCTTAAGAAAATTCCCCTTTTACACTTCCTCACCTTAGAAAACCAAATATGAAGGCAAAATTCCACATTTGCAAGTTGCCTTTGTTTCACTTGGCATCTATTTTTTGCATCAGTAGAAGAATAACTATCGAGAACACCCACATAAAACATAGACATCTGCATAGCACACTTACATCTCTGATGGATTCTTGTGTCTAAAGTTGGCAGAGGCGTTACACTTCTTATTGGGATCAGTTTGTAATGTCTCTCTTCGACCAACCGACCCAAAAATTCCTTATTCTTGCTCATTATTCCTTCAAATTGATCCATTCTCATTCCATTTCATCCTCTTGCATCCTCTAGCAATCTCTCTTGCACTCTCTAAACATTCTAGCACTCACTTCTTGCATTTTCAAGCACTCTCAGTAGCACTTTGGCACTCCATAGTAGCAACATCAACACTCCATCAACTTCGTAGACCAAGTGTGGGACATACCATTACAATAGGGGCTTGAGTCCTCTTTTATCTCCATTAGCTAGTAAGCTCTTGGTGGAGATGGTAAGCATTTTAATCCTCTCCTCTATGATTTGGGTGAGTAGCACTTTACTTTTTTGTAGTGTTATTATGTTCTCTACTTTCTTTTCTCCTTTATCATACATTTCTCTATCATTGCTATCTTGGATGTCTGTGGAGGTGGAAACACCAAAATAGGGGTCTGACTGAGGCAGACCCCTATACAGCTCCCAACAATTTTCCCTCTTTCTTGTGTGTAGGTGGATGTGCATTTGGAGCTAGCTAGTGAATAGGATTTTTTGTGAGATCATCTTCTTTGTCACCTTAGCTTTAATATATTTACTTTATCACATTCATTTGTATCTCTCTTATTTCATAGTTTTGTTGTGTTCCCCTAGAAATCACTAGCTAGGTCATCAAATTTTTTTCTAGAGGTTCTTACTATGTTTTGGTCCTCTAGTCGTACAGACACCAGCGCACCTGAGAGACATCAACGTGTCATGTTGTCATCCCAGAACTGCACTTCTATCCTCGAGCAGAGAGCTACCTGAGGTACAGTGTTGAACCTGAAAAGCAGCTCGCCTAGCCCCATTCTAGATTTCGGGTCTGTAGAGTGATTGAAGGACCCTATAGTCCTCGTCATTCGCGTCCCTCCTCTGAAGCATTCCTTTAGAGTGAGGTAAGTTAGGGAAGCCTTCTGCTCTTGGCTCTCTGTAACCTAGGGCCTTGAACATGGTTGGTCCCCCTCTCTTACACTTCATTCAAGAAACTCAGTTATCTATTGATAGTATGTTGTGTGTGGATTCTAAGATTTGGGTTCATGGGAAATGTCAATGTGTGGGATCATTTGGTAGCTCTAGCGGCATGGCCTGTTTATGGAATCCTTGGAAAATTAGTCCAATTTGGTGTTTTTCCTACTGAGGTTTCATTTTTTTTGTTGCTTCTCATCTTGAGTCTTGGGAGCGTGTTTTCCTCTCAAATATTTATGCTACAATTGATTTTTAAGGTAAAGTTCAAATGTGGGAGAATGTTAGATATGTGAGGTCTCTGGATCCTTATCTGCCTTGGATCTTGGCTGGAGATTTCAATGCTATCATTTCTATGGAGGAAAATAGGGGAGGTAGTGCTCACTTGGAGCCCTCCATGAGGCTCTTGTAGGATAATTTAGCCCTTTTGCAGTTGGTTGACATTAAGCCAACTAATAGAGTCTTTACTTGGAGTAATAGGAGAAGTGGAGATGATGCTATTTCTGAAAGGCTGGACAGATTTTTGGTATCCAGTTTTTTGGTTGGAGGACAAGTGGATAGCTAGCTCTGAGATTTTGGATGGGTGGGGCTCAAATCATTGGCCAATTAAGTTTATGGTTGAGTCTCCCTAATGGTGTATTAGGTAGTCTTTCAAATTTTGACTTATGTGGCTCAAGGACAAGTCTCTTCATGATATGCTTCCTCGCTGGTGGTGCCTTGGGAAACTAGCTTATGGCATTGCTATGTATTTCTTCTCTAAGAGGCTTCAGTATGTTAAATACGGGTTGAAATGTTGGAATTGACAACACTTTGGTAATCCGATTCAAGCTGAATAGAATTCTCAGAATAGCTTGGACCTAATCACTAGGAAGATTTGTGACCAGGGCCTTACTGAGGAGCTTGGTTTCCTTGAAGTTGTTGTTGTTAAGGATGTGGAGGGATGGGAGCTAAGGGAAGAATTTTTTTGGAAACACAAGTCCCGTATTGAATGGCTCTAGGCTAGTGATCAGAACACTTCTTTCTTTCACAAGTTTGTCATGGCTCGAAGGCAAGGTAATGTTATTTCTTCTCTCTTGACGTTGGATGGGGAGATTTTTTCCTCCTCTACTTCTATTTCTGCTGAATGTGTTTGGTATTTTTCTATTTTATTTTTTTAGGATTTTCTTCCTACGGAGGAAGGTGAAGCTAGGATCCTGGATTGTATCCCGTAGCTGGTCTCTAATGAAATGAATGAATCTTTTCTTTCTCCTACTGTTTTTTCAAAGCTTGAGAGTGTTTTTTTTTAGAAGAAGAAAGGTAAAGCCCTTGGGCCTGATGGATTCCCAGCTGAACTTTTTTAGGAATTCTAGGAGGTGGTTAAGCTAGATCTCTTGAAGGTTGTTCAAGAATTCCTTATGAGTAAGAAAATGTTGAATTCTTTGAATGCAACTTTTTTAGCTCTCATTCCAAAAAAGGAGGAGGCCAATTATCTAGATCTTTTAAGGCCAATAGCACTTTACAATGTTGTTTATAAGATCATCACTAAGATGATTATTGAAAGGCTAAAAACCTTGGCAAAGTGGATTAATCTCTGAGGAGCAAGGGGTTTTGTTGCTAGTAGACAAATTATGGATGGCATTATTATTTTTGATGAGACCATCCATTCTATGGAGTCTTCTAAGGAAAAATATATGTTTATCGAGTTGGATATGGCTAAGGTGTATGATCACTTCAAATGGAGCTTTTTATTTGAGATTCTTGGAGTTTTTGGCTTTGCTAATGGGTGGATTGATTGGGTAAATAGTTGTCTTACTTCCTCCTCCTTTTCAGTGTTACTTAATAGTACACCTATGAACCTATTTGGTGCCTCTAGAGGACTTAGACAAGGGGATCCTTTATCTCCCTACTTGTTCATCCTTCTTGCAGAAGGCTTGGGGAGGTTTATTCATTCTCGGGTTGTGAATGGCTTGATTCAAGGTTGGATTTGGGGAAATAATATTACCCCTCAATCTCATCTTCAGTTTGTGGATGATACTACTTTGATGGACAGGGCGAAGGTTGAGGAGGCTATTAGATGGTGCAATGTGTTGGACAGTTACTTGGTGGCTTCAGGGCAGCACATTAATGAGGGGAAGTCCTTCATTTATTTCTTTCATACTCCTAAGGTCATTCAAAGGATAATAGCTGGCATTCTCCATTTTTAGATTGATTCACTCCCCTTTGTTTATCTTGGGATCCCTCTTGCCATTTTTTCACTTCCCAAAAGGTTTTGGCAGGAGATCTTCTTGAAAATTTTTGAAGCCTAGTTAGTTATTGGACTTGCAGATGGTTTTCTTTGACTGGTAGAGTGACTTCTAAAATCGGTGGTTCATGCTCTCCCTCTGTACAGATGCTTTGTTCTCTCAGCTCCCTCCAGTTTCATCAAGGATTTTGAGAGTTTCTCTCATTAATTCTTGTGGTCTGGTACTTTTCTTCATAGAAAGTGGAGTTTGGTGAAGTGAGATTCTATTTACAGGCCGAAGTTGGAAGGTGGTCTTGATCTTCTTCAAATCGATTTAAATGAGCAAGCCTTGGCAGCTAAATTGTATTAGCATTGGTGTTCGCAGCAACATCTGTTGTGGGATAGAATCCTTAATTTTAAGTATTTTGGTTTGGTGGAGAGAGATGAGGTTGCTAGATTTAGTTTGGAGGGGAAGGGCTCTTTGATTTGGGGTACACTCAAGAGTGGTGCCAAGCTTGTAAAATAGGGGTTGTTTTGGATTTGTAATGATGGTCGGGATTCTCTTTTCTGGCATGATTCTTGGGATGGGTATCCTCCCATTTTATCTTCTCATCCTCACCTGTAGGATTTGTGTTGGGTAATGGGTATGTGCAGGATCATCATGGAAAAAACAGGCCCTTAAATGGCAAAAAATTTAGAAAAACCAGAGTTAGGCAACTTGACGTAAAAATTTGAATAAGTTATCTATATTATTTTAAAAATATGTAAGAATAGAATCTGTAGAAAATTGAATGCAGTTTGTAAACTACTAGGTTTTTTTTTTTTTTAAATCTATTTTGTAAAAATTTGAAATTTCAATGTAGTAGTACTTAAATTTCAGGGAAAAAATAAGAAGTAGGTGTCTATCTGACCACCCTAACACAATAAAATAATAATATTTTTTTTTTATATATTTTATATATAAGTAGAGGACTCATGTACTGATGTGATGCATATTTTTTTGTAATTTTTTTCCAAGTAAATAATCAATTATGAATTTTTTATCACAACTTTTAAAAAATATAAAAAATTGTATGTCTAACCACGTTAACTTGGTCAAAACTTCATGAAATTCATTTTTTTTTAATCTTATAGTATGCAAAGCATAGAATGTGACGAATGTTTCAGAATCAAAAAATGTGATACCGTTTGAAAGCTATAGATTTTTTCAATCAGCCTATCAATCAGGACTTTAGTCGTAATTCAAATAGAAAATAAATAATAATTATTTATTAAATTCAAAGTAAAACATAATTTATATTGGTGGAAAGTTGAGAATCTCCTTTAAAAACCCTTTTCGTTTCATCAATTTTGGGTAAAATAAATTCATCAGCCACATGGGCCATCAGATCACTTACATATCGCCACTTTTGGCCCATCATGATCCTGCACATACCCAAATGCGGGTTGGTGTTGTGTGGCTGATTTTAAATCACAACAAGCCATGGGTCAGATTACTGTGTCTATGTGGAAGGATCCTCTAGATTGGCCTCCTAGTGGTGCCATTGAGGATCATCAAGAGCTTGCTAGGATTTTATTAGATCAGGTTTGCAATTCTCTTCCTAGGAAGGATGTGTTATCTTGGGGTCCTGATCCAAAAGGAAAATTTTTAGTTGCTTCTAGTTACCAGGTTATGGATAAGCTGTTATTTGGGAGCTTTGAGGTTTCTTGGTGGAAGTATGTTTGGAATAATTTTGCTTGGCCTAAATGTAATTTTTTCTCTTGGCTAGTGGTTCAAGGCAAGTTTCTTACTTGGGAGAATCTTTGGAAGTGGGGATTCCAAGGCCCTTCCATGTGTGTTTTGTGTGCTAAGCATGAATAATTTCTCACATCTCTTCTTTCAATGCTCTTTTGTGAAAGCTATTTGGCACCTCTGGTGGAATCTCTAGAGCCTGCCATGTTGTCATGTTTCTTCTTTGGATGAGTTTTGGAGGAGACTAAGGCCCTCGCCTACTAAGACCTCTTTTTTGAGTATTTTCTGGATCATAGGTCCTAGTTTGATTTTTTGGCATATTTGGTTGGAATGTAATAGGAGGATTTTCTTAGATAAGAAATTGCTTATTGGGCAGCTTTGGATGAGGATTCTTGGAGCTCTGTAGTAGACTTTGGTAGCAAAGTGTGATTTGTCTATGCCAATTGATCCTAGGAATTTAGGAGTGGTTAATACTTTGGACCTTGTTGAGGATAGGAGAAATTTGAGTAGTGTTCATCATGGTCGTGGACGTGAGAGGATTGTGTGTGATGGTTTTTGGTGCCTTCCTGCTTTGGGAGTGTTGAAAATTAATACAGATGGGTCTTCTAGGGGTAACCCAGGGCACACTGAAATCGACAATATTGGTAGAGATAGCATGAGAGTGGTGGTTTTTTTCTTTTCTATATATATAGAGGTGTGCATACTAATAATCTCATGGAAGATCTTGCTATTCTTATGGAAGTTGACTGTGTGGTTGGCCTTGGGTGGCAGCAGGTTGTTTGTGAGTCTAATTCTCAGGTTTTTATTGATATGTGGCATAGGCATCATTTGGAGGATGGGAACTGGTATCTAGTTGTGGTTGTCAAACAGATTGTTTCCATGTGCTCTTCCTTGGAGTCCATTATTTTTTTCCATGTTCCTTGGGAATGGTATAAGGTGGTTGATGGTCTGGCTAGATGGGCTATTGAGAGGATGGTTTCTTGGTATGTGGATGATTGGGGAAACCTTCCTGGTGACTTGTCCCTTGTCCTAGAGGATTGGGTTTCAGAAGATATGAGGTGCTTCTTGGGTGTGAATTAATTTTTTCTTTTTTTTGGCCCCCTAGTGGGTTTGTTTCTTGTGGATTTGTAATGCTTCTCTGATTCAATAAAAATGTTACCCTCTTTTAAAAAAAAATTGATGTTATACCCACCAACACAACCTTCACTAGAGAAAGATGACCCACTATGGGTTGATAGTGATTTGGATGAATCTCTTCCTATTTTAACAATTGATTAGAGTCTGTATTTTCATGAACCATCTGAAGATATTATTATTGCTAGTTTTTTTCCAAAATTGGTATTCATCTAATGATGTCTTGGAAAGATTAATTTTACACTCTTGTATAGATGATAATTATCCATTTGGGAATTTTGCTTTAGTAGGTGATTCACAATCTTTCCAACATTCTATCACATTACACCAATTGTTACCACATAATTGTTTATATAGCCCATTTTTTATTTACTAAAATTACCATACCAAATCCGTTATCACCATCCACTTCACAATTAGAAACTACAGATTTATTTGTGCCTTCTCAATAACAAGCAATAGAAATCTTACTAGGATGCACACTTAACATTAATTCACAATTAAGCACCACACAAATTGATGATTTGATTTCTATGTTAATAAATTATAAAACTACATTTGCACATGTGGGAATATCAAGATATGCATGGTATACATCTAGATACTTATACTCAATGTATTTATATAGAAGGTACTCATCCAATAAGACACCCATAGCAAAGATTAAATCCCATTATGTATAAAATTATTAAAGAGGAATTTCAAAAATTATTAAATGTAGGCTTTATTTATCCATTTTCAAATATCCAATGGGTTTCACCTTTGGTATTGGTGCCTAAGAAAAATGGTAACTGGCACATTTGTGTTGATTACACAACTCTTAATAAAGTAACCAAAAAAGATCATTTTCCATTACCTTTTATTGATCAAGTTTTTGATACTCTTGCAAAGAAAATTTTATTTTATTTCTTGGATAGTTTTAGTGGATACAATCATAACAAGATAGCACTCAAAGACCAAGATAAAACTACTTTTACTTGTCCTTGGGGAACATTTACATATAATGTTTTACCTTTTAGATTATGTAATGCTCCTACAACTTTTCAAAGGGTGGTTTTGGGTATTTTTGTTGATCTTATTCATAATTGTGTTGAGGTATACATGAATGATTTCACTATGTAGGGTAATAATTATAAGGAAGCTAACAATAATCTTGAAGAAATAATTAAGAGGTGTGAAGATTGTTAGTGCTTATTTTGGTTGTCTCTCATTTTCCAATTGTTTGCCTTTGATTTTCCTGACAAATCTTTACCTTGGGAATTTTCTATCATTTTGGCACATGGGGTAAATGGACTCCCACAAGGGTTGAGCTCAGCGTGCCAAGTCTTCATGTTTCAGGTGGCCATATTTTCCTTTTCCTCCTTGCCTTGTGTTTTTTCCTTGTCTGGCGGAGGCAGGATCAGAGTGAAATCAGGATCAGGATTTTTCCTTTCGCTCCTCTTTTGGGTTTCATTCCACCTCCAGTTCTGTGCCTTTGCTCTTCCTTTTGACTTTTGTTCCTCTGGCAGAGGTGGGATCAGAGTGGAAACCAGTTTTAGAACCTTGCTCATGTTTCACTTCTTCGTTTCGTTCTGGCCCCGACTCCGCTTGTGCCAGTTTTCCTTTTGTCTCTGCCCCGTGGCTTTTTGGTTTTGTTTGGTTCTGGCTCCGTGTCTGCTGTCTTTTACGGAGGTGGGAGCGGGATCATTTTGGGCCTGCGGCTTCCTTTTCCTCTGGCCATTTGTTCTTTTTGTTGGTGACCTATTTGCCCGGTTCATTTTAACTTAAGTGGTTCCCCCGAGCCCCATTTTCCATTCGTTACTGGCCCCTAGCTACCATTTTCACCAGCCCCGCATTGCCTTCACTGTGACCTTTGGCGCTTGGGATTACCTCTCAGTGACCCCGTGTTGTTTCCCCGAGATCTCTTTTCCGTTGGCCTATGCTGGTTGTGTCGAGGAGATGTCTCCCTGACTTCTTTGTGTCTCACCGACGGGCTTTCCTTTCAGTGTGATGGTTGTCGTTCGGGGTGAGGTCTCGGCAATGTCATTTGGTTACACCGACTGGTGGTGGAGGATTTAATGCTTCGGTGAGACTCCTAAGTTCTCTTGGAAAATAGGTGTCTAAAGGTCTTCTCAGTATAACAATGTAATGTCTACAAAACTTCTCACCAATGGTAGGTGGCTATAGCGATTGTGAACAAAGTGAAAGGATTACTTCGGCAAGAGAACCATTTTGTCTTGGCGAATGTGAATGACCTCGGATGGTTTTCGGTGAAGTAAGGAGTTCTCTACATAACGTCTTGCCAAGGGGTAAAGGCTATAGCGATATACATGATAGGTGATCTTTGGCAAGAGAAGCAAAAGGCTACGACAACATAACAAAAGGGTAAAAGATATGCTTTCGGTATGACAAATGGCTTTCAACATAGTGTCTCGGCGATTGTGGTTGGCTATACCAAAATGTAAGATGGGCATGGGGCTACTCCTAGGCTTCGGTATAACAATTGGAGTATCATGGAGACTTGAAAGAAAATGATGTCTTCGATGAAGCTTGGTGAAATCTCTAGGATTTCACCCCAAGGTCAGGATGTCACAGTGACTGCGATGAATAGGGGCGCACAGGGAAAGCGATTGAATTGCCTTCGGCATGGTGATGGTAATGTCTCAGCGACTGTTTCGATGATGAATAATGGTGCACTCGGTATCCTATGTGGACTTCGCTGGGATGTTACGTCGACCCGCTGGCCTCTTGCCGATGGTGGTAGCCTGCTTCAAAGGCTAGTGGAGATTTAAAAGGTGGCCATCTGATCATGGACGATCGATGGCCAAGATTCAATTTCATGTGTTTTAGGGTTTCTGTTATGTTCACACGCAAAGGCCTGGAGCATTCATAGGGACAGATGGAAGGTCACTGGATCTGCCGAATTTGTATTCATGGAGACGTGACTCTGGGACAAGGCTAGCGTGTTTAGAGGTATGGGCGCGCAAATTCTTGGGATGATTTGATGTTGGCTGACAGACTTGTTCTAGTCGCCATGGTTGCCCATGTCTATCCTACCTAATTTGACCTAATCGGATCTGCATCGAGCTTTCTCATGGATTCACATGATGTGAACATTCAATGCAGTCCTGATATTGGTGAAGGACTGGTGATGTGGCCTGCGTGTTGTTTAGGGTTTGTCCAGTCAACTGATGATGTGTAATTTCCCTGGCCGGTTGCTTGTTGCTCTCCCTGCCTATAAAGGGAGAATTCATGGCTAGGAAGAAGGGTTTGGTCCCTTGGGTTTGGTTCCTTTGGTTCAATTCCATTTTTCTGAGTCTGGGATTAGTCTGAGACAAATTAGGGTTTAGTCTTGAGTCATGATTTTGAGTCTTTGGTCTGTAACTTTGATTTCCTCTGTAAATGCAATCAGTTTGAGCAAAGAACACATGAAGATGCTTATCTTTCATACATATCATCATATTGTCTCCACATTTGTAAGCTTTTAATCATTTGAATAAATGCATAAGGTGTTTTTGTTCATCTTCTCATACTTCATGGGACTGTGTTATTTGTTGATAGGTCTGCTTCAAGGAAGCAGTTAAATCCTTTGAATAGATAGCAGTGATTACTTGTTTGTAGGTTGGATTTGGTAAGAAGAGTCTAGTTGATACAATAGCCAGATTGTCAGTGTAAGGCACTGATAGCTGATGTAAGGCATTAGCAAAACAAAATCCATTGATTGAGTCCTATTTGCAGATGAATTCCATCTTTTGTGTGTGACTCCATGACCCCGGATTAGGCACTGATTTGTTTGCAGCCTAGTTCCTCTCAGAAAACCTTTTAAAATCATTGAATATCTTTTGTTTAGTTTATGTCCTACCTCCTTGTTGTCTCAGGTGTTCTATAACTGAGAATAAAGCCATATTTGAGGTTCTCAACACTTGGCATCAAGAGTCATCTGCTATAAAAAGCAATGTCTTTTCACATTTAAGGCATTGTGTGGGTATACCCACCCTGGTTCTGCAGAGCCTAAAGTGTAGAAGATCTTTTGATCTTGTCAGTTGGTCTAGGTCCTCTGAGCTTCCCTTGATTGGAGTTGGCTACTCCATAGGTAGAATAGGAGACCAACCTGGTTTACAAGAAAAACAACCAACAGATTGGTGACTCTATTGGGGATATAACAAAGAAAATTCTTAGTCAGATATTCAGAGTGGCATTTCTCATTTTCCCATCTGAGTCACCAACACATTAGCTACTCTACTGGGGATATAACAAAGAAAAACAACCAACAGATTGGTGACTCCATTGGGGACTTACACAGAAATTCGGTTATAAGTGCCATATCAAAGAGTCATATTTGTTTTCCATGTTGGTGTTGTTCAAAGTTTAAAGGATTGTTGGCCTGGTGAGAGTTTTGTTGCAGTGAACCTGAAAGCTACAAGATCTATGGTGCTCTATCGGATGGAACTCAGAGAAAGAATGTACATGTGTGTGAGCTTCATACCATTTGAAGTTCAGTCCTCTGCAAAGAGGTGGTGACTCTTTCAAGGTGAACCTATTGAAGATTCAAAGAATAGTTCCATGGCTGCAACGTTTCCAGGTTTTCTTCTTGCTTTTTGAACATTTAAAAAAAAAAAAAACTTTATTCCTCTTTATTTGGTGAGATCAAGCACTAGAATCAAGGGAGGTTTAAATTTTGCAACTGGATAGTTGTAGAGGGATAGGTTTCATTTACAAGATGCATTGTTGTCCTATTTTTCCCTCTACAAGCTAGCATGATGAAGAACAGAGCCAAGTGAAAAGAGGAAGTGGGAGTAGTAGTTTAAACCATCATTGCACTAATGATGTGCCTCTTCCTACTGAAAATGATATAGAGCAGTTGCAAGATGTGTTGAATGGTGAGTGTATCCCTTTGTATACACTTGATGAAGTTTTCACAGAATGTGACAATATGCAGAGCACTGGAGCTCATTGTTTTCAGCTTCAGGGTAATGTAAATAGTGAATATGACAGCTTGTTGTCATATAACAGTTAGCATTTTGAAAGTATGCCTGACTTTCAAGTGCATAAGGATCATGTACATGTTTATAATGATGAATATGATAGCCTGTTGAGAGGTACTAACATGTTTTTTCAGGTAGCTAATTGTGATTAGACTGTGTTTTTATGTAGTCCTGATCAGTATTCACATGCATTGCCACATGATACAAAATCAGAGAATCAAGAGGGTGGCAGTGATGATGTTTATTGGATCTAGTTGCCAGTTGAAGATAAGACTAAACAGAGAACAATTTTTCACTTGCACAGAGGCAATCAGATACTTGTGTTTGCAGGGGTACTGTCATTCATATTGTTGCAGTTTGGTAGAGGCAAGCACAAGTTAGGGAGTGCCAGCTCATTTAGCAGAATTGTGTTTGATAGAGGAAAATGTTGGCTTTCACTTGTCATTTGGTGGCCTAGTGTCATCAAATGAAATAAAGAATCAACAATGTGACTCTTGAATTTCCTGTTCATGGACAATTCTCGAAGTGGTGCTTCATCTGAAACATTTCTTTTTCCATGAACATTAGGTTAGGTTTCCCTTTTTGCTGTGTTTCCTTTTTTGTTGTGTCTGCTAACCTTGTCCGATTAGCTCCTCGTTGTTTTGGGTTTCCTTTTGTTCTGGTCTGCTCTCCTTGATATCTGAATTCTTGCTATGCCCACCAGGGGCATACATCCCCAACTGGAGCCTATGTT
Organism: Sequoia sempervirens; assembly: GCA_007258455.2. Taxonomy (NCBI): domain Eukaryota; kingdom Viridiplantae; phylum Streptophyta; class Pinopsida; order Cupressales; family Cupressaceae; genus Sequoia; species Sequoia sempervirens. The sequence goes on from VDFB02271358.1 coordinate 235,064,758, forward strand.
AGTGCTTATTTTGGTTGTCTCTCATTTTCCAGTTGTTTGCCTTTGATTTTCCTAACAAATCTTTAGCTTGGGAATTTTCTATCATTTTGGCACGTGGGGTAAATGGACCCCCATAAGGGTTGAGTTCAGCGTGCCAAGTCTTCATGTTTCGGGTGGCCGGATTTTCCTTTTCCTCCTTGCCTTGTGTTTTTTCCTTGTCTGGCAGAGGCGGGATTGAAGTGAAATCAAGATTTGGATTTTGCCTTTCACTCCTCTTTTGGGTTTCATTTTGCCTCTGGTTCCGTGCCTTTGCTCTTCCTTTCAACTTTTGTTTCCTCTGGCGGAGGCGGGATCGGAGTGGAAACAGGTTTCAGAACCTTGCTCATGTTTCACTTCTTCATTTTGTTCTAGCCTCGACTCTGCTTACGCGGGTTTTCCTTTTTTCTCCGCCCCGTGGCTTTTTGGTTTTGTTTAGTTCTGACTCCATGTCCACTATCTTTTGCGGAGGCGGGAGCGGGATCATTTTGGGCCTGCGGCTTCCTTTTCCTCTGGCCGTTTGTTCTTTCTGTTGGTGACCTATCCGCCCGGTTCATTTTAACTTAAGTGGTTCCCCCGAGCCCCATTTTCCATTCGTTACTGGCCCCTAGCTACCGTTTTCACCGGCCCCGCGTTGCCTTCGCTGTGACCTTTGGCGCTTGGGATTACCTCTTGGCGACCCCGTGTTGTTTCCCCGAGATCTCTTTTCTATTGTCCTATGTTGGTTGTGTCGAGGAGATGTCTCCCTGACTTCTTTGTGTCTCACCGACGGGCTTTCCTTTCGGTGTGATGGTTGTCGTTCAAGGTGAGGTCTCGGTGATGTCATTTGGTTACGTCGACCAGTGGTGGAGGATTTAATGCTTCGGTGAGACTTATATTTCGGTATGTGGTCATGGTGATGGGGTCAGGTCTTGCCAACGGTGATTTAGTATGTGGCTTTCAGTGAGAGTCCTAAGTTCTCTTGGCGAACAAGTGTCTAAAGGTCTTCTCAGTATAACAATGTAATGTCTACATAACCTCTCGCTGATGGTAGGTGGCTATAGTGACTGTGAACAAAGTGAAAGGATTGCTTTGGTGAGAGAACCATTTTGTCTTGGCGAATGTGAATGACCTCGAATGGTTTTCGATGAAGCAAGGAGTTCTCTACATAATGTCTTGTCGAGGGGTAAAGGCTATAGCGATATACATGATAGGTTCTCTTCGGCAAGAGAAGAAAAAGGCTACGGCGACATAACAAAAGGGTAAAAGATATGCTTTTTGTATGACAAATCACTTTCGACGTAGTATCTCAGTGATTGTGGTTGGCTATACCAAAATGTAAGATGGGCATGGGGCTACTCCTAGGCTTCGGTATAACAATTGGAGTATCACGGCGACTTGAAAGAAAATGATGTCTTCGGTGAAGCTTGGTGAAATCTCTAGGATGTCACCCTGAGGTCAGGATGTCACAGCGACTGCGATGAACAGGGGTGCGTAGGGAAAGCGATTGAATTTCCTTCGGCATGGTGATGGTAATGTCTCAGCGACTGTTTCGATGATGAATAATGGTGCACTCGGTATCCTATGTGGACTTTGCTGGGATGTTACATCGACCCGTTGGCCTCTTGCCGACGGTGGTAGCCTACTTCAACGGCTAGTGGAGATTTAAAAGGCAGCCATATGATCATGGACAATTGATGGCCCAGATTCAATTTCATGTGTTTTAGGGTTTCTGTTATGTTCACGCGCAAAGGCCTGGAGCATTCATGGCGAGAGATGGAAGGCCACTGGATTTGTCGAATTTTCATTCATGGCTATGCGACACTAGGACAAGGCTGGAATGTTCAGAGGTATGGGCGCATGGATTCTTGGGCTGATTTGATGTTGGCTGACAGACTTGTTCTAGTCACCATGGTCGCCCATGTCTATCCTGCCTGATTTGACCTGATCAGATCTGCATCGAGCTTTCTCATGGATTCACATGATGTGAACATTCAATGTAGTCCTGATGTTGGTGAAGGACTGGTGATGTGGCCTACGTGCTATTTAGGGTTTGTCTAGTCAACTACTAATGTGTAATTTCCCTGGCCGGTTGCTTGTTGCTCTCCCTACCTATAAAGGGAGAATTCATGGCCAGGAAGAAGGGTTTGGTCCCTTGGGTTTGGTTCCTTTGGTTCAGTTCCATTTTTCTGAATCTGGGATTAGTCTGAGACAAATTAGGGTTTAGTCTTGAGTCATGATTTTGAGTCTTTGGTCTGTAACTTTGATTTCCTCTGTAAATGCAATTAGTTTGAGAAAAGAACACATGAAGATGCTTATCTTTCATACATATCATTAGATTGTCTCCACATTTGTAAGCTTTTAATCATTTGAATAAATGCATAAGGTGTTATTGTTCATCTTCTCATACTTCATGGGACTGTGTTATTTGTTGATAGGTCTGATTCAAGGAAGCAGTTAAATCCTTTGAATAGATAGCAGTGATTACTTGTTTGCAGGTTGGATTTGGTAAGAAGAGTCTGGTTGATACAATAGCCAAATTGTCAATGTAAGGAACTGATAGCTGATGTAAGGCATTAGCAAAACAAAATCCACTGATTGAGTCTTGTTTGCAGATGAATTCCATCTTTTGTGTGTGACTCCATGACCTCGGATTAGGCAGTGATCTATTTGCAGCCTAGTTCCTCTCAGAAAACCTTTTAAATTCATTGAATATCTTTTGTTTAGTTTATGTCCTACCTCCTTGTTGTCTCAAGTGTTCTGTAACTAAGAATAAAGCCATATTTGAGGTTCTCAACACTTGGCATCAGGATTCATCTGCTATAAAAATCAATGTCTTTTCACATTTAAGGCATTGTGTGGGTTTACCCGCCCTGGTTCTGTAGAGCCTAAAGTGCAGAAGATCTTTTGATCTTGTCAGTTGGTCCAGGTCTTTCGAGCTGCCCTTGATTGGAGTTGGCTACTCCATAGGTAGAATAGGAGACCAACTTGGTTTACAAGAAAAACAACCAACAAAGATACTAACCTATCTCTTAGTCATGAGAAATTCCATATTCTAATGACAAAAGTTATAATGTTAGGTCATTACATTTATTTTAAAGGCATTAAAGTTGATCCTAAGAAATTAAAAGTTATCCAAGATTGAAATGGATGGAAAAGTGAAGATCCCTTTTTTTTTGGCCTTAGGGTTCTGTTGATGTGTTTTTTATGCACTTCTCAACATAGGCAGTGCATAGGTGCACTACCTCTCTTGAAAGACAATCTTCCACAATCAGATTACAGAACACTATCCCAAGGTCTCTAATGTCAGGTCTTGATAGTGCTTGGAATATCTCAGTTGTTTGATATGATTTGCTAGAATCACAAGGTGGTCTTACGGATGAGTTACAAAGCATGGGAAGTTGGGTTTGCAAATGCAGTTTCAAAGTGCTAAAAGTGAATGAACAGTGACTGTCCACTCAAAACAGCAAGCTGAAACTCATCAAGTTCATCTGATTTACCTTCATGGTGATGTTTTGGGTCCTACTCTAACCAAGGATTAAAACAAATAGCAAAAGGAGAAGGGTTAAGAAAGTTGTTCTAATCCTAAACTGATAATGAACAGTAACAATGGTGGCTGCTATAGTAAACAGGCTTCCTAAATTGAGTTTTGCTTGACCAAGAGAAACCTATAGCTACACAAAACCAGTGCAATCTTCTAAGGTCTACTGATTTTCAAATTACACATACACATCATGAACATGCAATTGAACTAGATTGCAACAATGACAGAAAGAAGCCCAGGCTAACTTTGCACAGCAGCTTGTCATCAACAAGTGCTAAAAGTATGGGTTGAAAGCTCATCAAATACTATAACAGCAACACCATCATGATAGCCATTCAAGAAACTAATACTAAAACTAACATGGAAGGAAAAACCATGCATGCAAGATGAGCAAAATCAAAGAGAACATCCATAAAATCATGCAATGCTATCTTCTATTGCTGCAAATGTTTTTCACAACAGCTCTCTAACCCTTACAAATGAGGGGCAAGCCCCTATTTATAGTTTTCCAAAGCCCAAATGAATGGCTAGGATCAATTTTCAATGAATGGCCTAGATTCAATTACATTAAGGTTTCACCTACCCCACAATATTCAGCAATTTTAAAATACATCATTGTCTTTTCCATGTTTTGTCATCTAGTGCCCAGGTGTTGTAGCAGTTTCATCATTTAGCTAATTTCCCTTTTACTGTACCTGAAATTTCCTGAAAGTTGCCTTCTTACTTGATGTGTTTGCAGTGTTCTTCCTTGGATCAAACGAGCTCGTCGACGATTGGCATCCATTGATTGGTTGCCCCTGATTCAGGTGGATAGCTCCCTTATGCTTTCTTCAAGGCCACCCCCTTGCATTTTTGTCCTTGACTCCTTGGCACAAGCCTTCTTCTAATGCTAGCTCTGTTGATGGGTACTACGAGGAAAGGTGGGCATGAAACAAATGGTGACAGGAGCTATGTGCATTCCTTGTTCAACTTTCTCGATGGGTCTCCTGACGGACCTACAGTAGGCTTCTTGAATCCTGCATACATGAAGTGTTGTAAGTGATTTCATACACAAATCAAGGAAAACGTTAGTCAAATCTTGCAAAATCCTTGTTAGATCCATCCATGCATCATCAAAATATCAAAATATTCATATTTGAAGCTCATTTGGACCATAAACATTAATCCAGGCCACTAGGGCTCCACGGATGTTCCAAAACAGCCAAAGGGGGACAAATCTCCAAAACCACCGAAACTTAACGAAACATTGACGAAACTTTGGCAATTCACTTAAGCACTACAAACACATCCCAGATCCACCAAAAAGTTGTCCCCAAAGTCAAAAATGTGGAAACCGGACCGGCAGGGGTCCACGAATGTTTCCAAAATAGCCAAAGAGGGACGAAGCTCTGAAGCCACCGAAACTTAACGAAACGTTGACGAAACCTTGGCAGTTCACTTAGGCACCACAAACACATCCCAGATCCACCCAAAAGTTGGCCCCAAAGTAAAAAATGTGGAAACTAGACCGGCAGGGGTCCACGGATGTTTCCAAAACAGCCAAAGAGGGACGAAGCTCCGGAACCACCAAAACTTAATGGAACATTGACGAAACCTTGGCAGTTCATTTAAGCAACCCAAACACATTCCAAATCCACCAAAAAGTTGGCCCCAAAGTCACAAATGTGGAAACCGGAGCGATGGGGGTCCACGGATGTTTCCAAACAGCCAAATAGGAAGGGAATTCTGGAGGGAAAGTTCCAAAACCACCGAAACTTAACGGAACATTGACGAAACTTTGGCAGTTCATTTAGGGACCCCAAACACATCCCAAATCCACCAAAAAGTTACCCCCAAAGTCAAAAATGTGGAAACCGGAGTGGCGGGGGTCCACGGATGTTTCCAAACAGCCAAAGAGGAAGGGAATTCCAGAGGGAAAGCTCTGAAACCACCGAGACTTTATGGAATGTTAATGAAACTTTGGCAATTCACTTAGGGATCCTAAACACATCCCAAATCCACCAAAAAGTTAGCCCCAAAGTCAAAGATGTGGAAACCGGACCGACAAGGGTCCACGGATGTTTCCAAACAATAAAAATAAGAAAAAAGGCAAAAAGGGGACGGGCGACTTTATTTCTTCGCAGATTTGAATACCCTAAGTAGGTGAATTTGGTAAAGGGAATTTGATCGTTTGATGGCACATGGCCAATTTGGGCTTGGAAAATGAGGCACGCAAAACAAGATAGGAGCAAAGCATCCTGTCGGGAGCCAAAAAAAGGGGGTCCCTGCCTACGGCGGGGCATGTGTGCAAAACATGCACAACAGGTCCCACTCTTTTCCCTTATTTCATGGGGGGATATGTAGATCTTGTGTGTAAATATGGAAATGCAAGGATGGAATGAGGGTTTGATGGATTTAGACAAGGTATGTGATTGACTTACAATCTAATAAGCGAGTCAACCAGCCTTTCAAAATCTAGAAATGTCCTAATGATGAAATGAAATGATGTAATTATCCTGATAATGCAAATTAGTGTTCTTATGCAAATACAAAAGATCTAAGAAGTCACAAAAAAAATCAGACACCAAAAATAGAAAGGGGAGGACACTATGCACCTATGGTATAAATTTTAGTTGAATTTTTTGGGACGTTGGTGTCAGGGGTGCCACTGTCCTACTAATAATTTCTTAGATCTATTTTTATACTCCTCTGATATCATATCTACACTTCCATTTCCCATCTGCAAACTTGTCGGATCTTTGTTAGATATTTCTGTAATTGACTTTTCATGAATTATCAAGGCCTTGGATTTTGGATGCAACAATGAATTAAAGTTTCTTTAAACTTCCTTTGATCCTCTTCAATCTGATATATACACATTCACAAAGAAAGGAAATGTTGGGTCATTTTAGGGGCATGCCTCAGTCAAACCCTATGTAAGTGTTTCCACTTCAACAATGGAAATGTCAATGATAAATGCATAATGAAAAGAAGGAATGATGAAATCACAAAGTGTTGCAACTCACCACCCTTCAATGACTTCCTTGAAGGACTGAATTCATACACATCACTTCAAGGATCTTGGATCTTTCTTTCTTGATTTTCTTGGATGCTTGAATGCTTTGGAGACCTACAACAAAGGTTAGCCTTCACAAAACATTCATAACACATGAACTCACATACACTTTGACATTATTTTCAATCTTGAATTGTTGAAATAAAACTCTAATGACTTCTATTGAATTTTTCAATAATGCTCTTGATAATTTGGTTGTTCTTAATGCTCACTTGTTGATAGATCTCTTTGAAATGATGCCATAACTAGGTATTTATATGCTATTATTCTAATTTCCTGAAAATTAAATCCTAACAACCAACTTTAAATATTTGAATTTTAAATAATAAAATGTTGACATTTACAAATTTGAATTTGGAGCCAAAATAGGGGGACATAGGCACCCTAGGTGCTAGTGGCCCAGCATAATTTTCATGGGTTTAAAGTGTTGGGAACAAAGTATTAAATAAGAGCATTTGTTTTATGCTTGCAAATTGTCAGAAAATATTTAAAATAAGTTGTGGAATGCATAATTTTGTAAATTAGGAGGTTAATTGGGTCCAATAACTTAAAGGGGAGAAAAACATAGTGTGAAATTGTCAAGGGTGATAATTTATGACACTACAATTAGCCCCCACTTTAGTGAGAGTATGAACTTACGCTCAGACTCACACTAAAGTAAAAAATCTATGTCAAGAGGGGTTCAAATGTACAAATGTTGAAGAGATAAGATGACTAAGGACCAATGGAGGTGATCAAGCCCCCAAAATCCAAGATCCCATGGTAAAACAACATAGGCACAAAGGAACACACATATATGACATGTTGCAAGACAACATACACAAACATACAATGTCAAAAATGAAATGCAAGAAGAGGGTATGGACTAAAAAGTTGTGTTATGCTAGGACCCATACAAAAGGAAATTTTATGACTCACATAATAGAAAAGTTTTATATTCTCTAGGTGAATCAAAAAAAGGATGGAACACGGACTAGTGAGGACCATTTTTCACTAGGTGAGCCCCCAAGACAAGGTAGAAAAATGAGAAACACACAAGGTCTAGTGAGGACTATCTTTTCACTAGGTGTGTACCCATAACCATACCAAGAGTTATACTCCATAATAACCTTGATAAGGTGCCCAAAAATGATCAAAATTCTATTCCAACGCTACACTAAGTTCAATGCCTATGAACAAAATGAAGCCAAGAAAATGTCAATGTCAATGTCAACACACCACTAAGTCCAACCCTTGTGAACAAAGTGAAACAAAAAATAATACCAATGCACGCCCCCACTTTAAATAAATTGAAAAATGCCATGTTGTGAGCAATTACTTTAAAGTAGAAAAATGATAAATTTCAAGAAAAAGATTACAAGAGCTTATTTGGAAAACCCTATGCCAATGATATGTTTCCAAATAAAGCTACATCATGAGAAGGGGTTGCCCCCAAATATAATGAAATAAACAAGACAAAATATGTACACTGAAGGGATCCACAGATCTGGGGTCAGTATATGTCTTTGCTATAGTGATATAATAGAGCTCAAAACTGACATCATTCCCCAAATACTCGTGGGACAATGAACACACTAGAGGAATAACATATATGGAGAGAAGATAAACAATATTTTTTGTCAACATGGAAGAAACCTAAATATCTCAATGCCTTGCATCGTCCCCAAAAAGGAAAACAAAAGAAAAAATTTATGGCATGAAGAAGAATGAAGATACAAATAGAATAATATCATGACAAGCTTGTTTCCTTTGTATCCTTGCGCCAACAGAGCAACAAGGGTCATTGAAAGAAAACTCACAAACATAAAGACACGCCAAGCAGCACAACATGGGATATCGCATCACGTGTAAGCAAACACAAAGAAAATATGACACAAACATAAAGGATTACCGCACATGCAAGTTGACCTAACGCAAGTCATCTGCATCCCAATCTTACTCATCATAAATGGAAGGTGAACAAATAGCTAAAGGGACTACAATGAGTGTCATACTAGGAGCATATCTAGGTGCAACACATGGTGGGTCACTCTCATTAGGAGTATCATTCGGTTGCCCCCATCTAAATTCATTTACTTTGAAAATAAAACATTAAACTCATTATACAACTCCTCACTAACTCATTTGACTGCAAAATCCGATGAAAATTTCTAACAAAAGATGTATAATTTGATGTATTGTCGGGTACTTGTGATATTTAAGGTGTAATTTTCAATTTTTTAAAATTTTATCCCCGACGTTCGTTGAAATTTCAACGAACATGCAAAATCAAATTATGGATAACATAAATAAAAGTGAGTTTACCTATTTATTGCGACAGTGTTTTGTTATTCTTGTGAATTTGCTATACTTGTGATAGTTTGTGGAGAACTAAGGACGATTTTCTTGGGAAAAATTAGAAAAAATTAAAGAAGATATCGCCAGGTTGACAGTAGTCATTTTCTTTTTCCAGAATTCATTTGTGAAGTCAGATTTGTACTTCCAGCTTTGAAAATCATATTTTAAAGCAACATCTCATCAAATTTAATTTTTAGACTTTTGCATTTTCAGAATTTCATTTCCAAATTTTGTTGTGCAAGTTCAATATTATGATTTTAGGAGTCTAACGGTTGGAAATCATAGTCAAATCAGAATTTAATAAGTTCTAGAATTAGCATTTTAAAGTTTTCTTTGGGGTCATTAACTTTAGACTATCTTCTCTTTTGCAGGGGTGGTTGCATGCCGAATTTTTTTGGAGTAAAATATCAGAATTATTAGATTTTGTTACCTGTCTATGATTAAAAATTATTGGAGTGTGAGTTTGATATTTTTTGAAGATTTAAATATTCAAGCTTGGTAAAGAAAAATCATGTCAAATAATATTAGTCTAGAACAAAATGAAGAGACACTTGATAGATTGTGGGCTAGATTGAAAAGAAAGGGTGATGGGAAATGTTATTGTCCTTGCAATAATTGCAAGGGCTTAAAGACAAGAATACTTTATATCACAATAGCTGAGAAACATTGTAGGCAGCATGGTCACGTTGAAAGGGGGCATGATTATCGTCCATTGGTAAGTTGTTCATTATATGTGTTTATATTGATTGAATTTGTAAATTTTTATATCATTTCAACATTTTATATATATATATAAAATCACTTGATCATGATCATGGTTTATTTGTGTCTATCATTATTATAAAGGTGGGGCGCCCTAGGGAACATGATATAGATTATTAGGGCTGGAAGAATGTGGTTTTGCAAGTGGAAGAACATGGAGCTATGAATATCGAAGATGAAGATAATGGTCATATGGAAGAAGATGATCATGCGCTAGAAAACACAGTTGAAGATGATGGTACAAATACATTGGTCCATGACACATTTAGTGGCACAACTGATCATGATGATTGAGATGACTTTGATGATGTTCGTGATTTACCTATACTTGAGAAGGCATATGAGCCCCTTTATGAAGGCTCACAAATAACTCTTCTCTCTGTTGTATTGTTGCTGGTGAACTTGAAGGTTATGAATGGTTTATCCAACATAGCAATCTCATGGATGTTAAGGTATGTCATATATGTCATCTTTTTTCATCTATTTTAATTGTTGTTAGTGCATCACTAGTAAATAAAGGATGAAATATGTACCATTAATATTCTTTATATTAACAAATTATTTTTTGTTGTAGATTGATTGGTGAATTTTTTTTACCACCATCAAATATTTTACCTCACTCATATTGAGATTTATCTGCCATTATGAAAGATATTGGAATGGAGTATCAATCAATAGATGCATGTCCCAATGATCATATTATATATCATAAACAACATGAATTTGCAACAGAATTCCTGGAATGTCATATCAGTAGATATCGAATAGATCAACTAACAAAAAAGGTGTCTCGCAAGGTTCTTTGTTATATTCTCATTATTCCACATATGCAACGATTATTTAGGTGTAAAAGCTTAGTGCAATTTATGGATTACCATGCATGGAATAGAAGTGGAGATGACATTCTTTGAATACCTGTGGATGGTTTTTCATTTAGGGACATGGAGGAAAAATGGCCACACTTTAAAGAAGAACTTCATAATCTCAGGCTTTCATTGGCAACAGACGATGTCAATCCATTTGGAGAGTTGAGATCTATCTACTTGGTGTAGCCTATTTTAGTTATCAGCAATAACATTCCTCCATAGATGTACATTATTTTATATATATTGCAATAAAATGGTTATAATAATTATGTAATGTTTATGTTCATTCAACTAGGCAAGTACCAAGTTAAAGATATGAATGTATATATCAAGCCCCTTATCAATGAGTTACTAAAGTTATGGAATGGCGTCACTATGTATGATGTCTCTAGACCAATAGGATAAAGAAAATTTCAATTCCGTGCAATGCTTGTATGGACAATTCATGATGCCCCAGGGCTAACACATTTTTGTGGTATGTTATAATGTTCTACTGCACTTTAATGATATTTAATTTTATGAATTAGATATCATGTATGTTTTTTAAATAATCTATTCATTATATATAATATTAAAAATTGACAGATTTAATCCAATTATATATGATCTTGCAGGTCTTCAAACAAAGGTAAAATTTGCATGTCCTCTTTGTGGTCCAAAGATGAAATCTCATCGTTCAACAAGTTTAGGAAAGTAGGTGTTTCATGAGTATAGGCACTTCCTCCATAAAAATCATAAGTATCAAACTACTGGAAAACATATTTTCAATGGGAAAGAAGAGACTACATCAAAACCACAAAGAATGACACCTCGCCTATGGAAGTTCGAATATAATAGAATTAATCGTCAAGGTTATACATCGGATCAAATTGTTTATCCATCATATCTGATATGTTTGGAATTTATATTTTTATATTGTGTTGTGTTTACTCATATTGTAATCGACAATGATTGTCATTATTAATTTGTTTAACTTATATGCTTCATGAAGGCCATCAAGGCGTTAATGGTTGGCTTCCACAGGGACTGAAAAGTTATCCCAGACAATTTAGTAGGTTTCCCTACTATGAGCAGCTACAAATTGTGCATTGTTTTGATACAATGCATATCAAAAAGAATATAACAGAAATGTTATGGAAAATATTGGATGGAAGGCATGACAAAGAAAAAATTGTCAAAATTTGTAGTGACATTCAGGAAGCCAATCATGCAATGAAAAACATCATTCAATTAAATAGCGATGGAGACCAAATTAATATAAACTACAACTTGGTTATTAACGGAGTATCAAAGCAATGCTATAAAAGAAGTCATATGAAAAATTTGATTTCCCATAGGATTTGTTACGAACATAAACAATATCATAACAAAGAAAGGTGAATTTGGGTCAAGGATGAAAACGCATGATTGGCATACCTTCATTAAGGTAATTATTCTGGTATATTATATATATATATATATATATATATATATATTTGTATACTGCATGTACTTTTCAGTGTATTATGTTTACTACTTTTGGAAAAATAATGAAAAGATCATTTTATAATTGTTGCAGTACGTTCTACCTCTATCTCTCCCAAACAACTCAACAACAATATCAAGAAAGTTATATATGATCTTGGAAAATACATGAGGTAAGTAGAGATATTTGTTCAATTTGTTGTATAGATCTTATAATTGTCATTTGTTTTACTTGTTATGTAATATATTGTATATTTTTGTTAAATATCATTAATATATTTGTGCCTTGAATCACTTGTAGATGGTTGTCATCTAAAGAAATCTATAAAGAAGATATAAATTATTGGAAGAGAAAAATTCCTCGTCTAATGTGTGAAATGCAAAAGTGTCTACCTTCAACATTTTTCAATGCACAAGAACACTACCTCATACACCAAGTTGGGAGATTGAATTGTGTGGACCTATACACACAAGGTCAATGTGGATGGTTGAGAGGCACTTGAAATTTTTGAAGGCTTTGGTTAGAAAAGAGCACATCCTGAGGGTTCTATGGTGGAGGGATATATGGTATACCATACCATGGTGTACATTACTAAATATCTTCCTAAGTTTGCAGCAAAGATCCATGTAGATCGCATTTGGGAACCCAACTCCATTAATAAATTCAAAGGGGATTACTTGATGGGGAAAGGAAGATTGAGGAAAGTGAGAGGTAATTATAAGATGGTCATGGAGATTAATTAGAATACATTTTACATTTGGTTTTTATGTATATAGTACTTATTTAATTATTAATCTTCAATATACATCAATTATAAATTAAGGTCGTATACCATGGTAATTAACTAATTATACGTTGTTTGTGAATTTAAAATTTTTTTGATATAGTTGGTCAAGAGTGGGATGCACTACATTTGTACGTCAAAAAACAATCTTGATTGGATGACAGTATGGATTGAACGATGTCAAAAATCTGGTCACACATTAGCATGGGAAGGTGTGGCTTCATTGGTTAAAGAAGCTCATCGTAATGGAGATTCCAATGTTACACCAAGGGAAATTGATTTAGCATATGGTTTAAGAGATAAAAAAGTACGTATAAATATATTAATCACCCATATTATTTAATTATTTTCAATTATATTGATGTATATATATGTTGATATTTTTTTTGTTGCATACATTCAACCAAGAATAAATATATTTATCAACTGATGATATTGCAATAATTTTTACATGTTTGACATATTGCAGGTGAAACACCACAAGGCTATGTGGTGCAATGGTCATAAATTTTGAATCAAAAAGTTGGATGAAACAAAGAAAACTTGTGATTTTGAGATAACTGCAGTCTTTCAGGTGACCAATGTTTCATCTAGAAGCGACATACATCCAGAAGTCTCAGAAAATCGATACTATGGGATTTTGGATGATGTACTTGAGTGTGACTTTAATTCCTTCAAATTAGTTATGTTTTTCATCCTATGGTACAGGCTACGATTGAATGAAAATGATCCTGAGAGAACTGTTATTGAACATGATAATGGATTTACCATGGCTAATACAAAGTCGATCGAGCGAGCTAGAAATGAGCCCTATGTTCTTCCAAGCCAATGTGAGCAGGTATTTTACTCAGAGGTTCCAGGTAAACCGGGTTGGTCATTTGTTGTTAGTCATGATCCAAGAGGAAGGTCGATAAAGTATAATGTGGTGGAAGAAGATATCAAAGAACTAGAAGATGATGTAGATGATGATCAGTATCAACAGTTAGTTGATGATGTACCTGATGAAGATGTCAAAGAGGAGGAACTAGATCATCATGATGTAGGAGTTAATGTTCATGAAGATGATATCCATGTGGATGATGACATTATTGAAACTGATATCAATGATGATGATGATGATATGACCAATCCTTACAATGTCGAATCTAGATCGGATGATATAGACAAAGAGTTGGATGAAGAAGATCAATGGCATTGAAATGTATGAGTTATACGATTGTATTATCTATTTGATATTAATTTCTTGATAGAATTGTATTTGACTTATGTGGTTACATAATTAATTCATGGTGTTTTTAATTTTTATGCCATGACATAATTAATTCATGATGTAATTTTTAATGTTTAATTTAAATTCATGATGTTACAACTATTGTATCTCTCCTAGAAATTTCCATATGATCATAATGAATAGTGTTTTGGGAAATTTCATGAAAGATGACACATTGATCTTAGTAGTGAAATAATTGCAAAGTCGTTTAGATTTTTTAGACCAATCACCCTTCGCAATGTCATTTTTAGGATCATCTCCAATTTGATTACTAGGACACATAAGGTAGGATTTGATTGGCTTATCTTGGAGGAACATTGTGGCTTTGTGTAATGTGAGAAAATTTTGGATGGGGTAGTGGTGCAGGAGCACCTACACCTCATCTTCTATGCTTAATCGTGTGATGATAATTAGGGAGGTCAATAGGTTGGTTTAGGAATTTCAAGAATTTTTTATTGTGAATAAGGTCACTCAAGACCATTAGTCATGTTCTAGGTGAAGTTTTGAGTTATGAGTTTGAGTCTTGTACTAAAGAGTTTTGTAGCCTTTTTAAGGAAAATTGGAGAATTTACATGTTAAAGGGTGCAAGGTTAGTGTCATGTCAATAATAAGTCTATTATCAAGCCACTAGCATGGTCTTAGAGGTGTCCTAGGATTTTCAATACATTTGAAAGGTCAAAAAATTAAAACATTTCAATAGTGATGTTAGCAACCTTGAAATTAGTGTGTTTTATGTTTCATGTGACCATAAAAGATTAAAAAGTCAGTTGTAGAGGTGTTTGCTCAGTGGTTGATGTGTAAAGGCCTTTAAAAGGCATAAAGTGATCATTGTAAAGGTTTTTGATGGTTGAGGATTTAAAATACAATCTCTTGACATTCAAAAATCTGTGTTTTTCTTCAAAAAATTTGTATTTTTCCTGCTTTGCAGCACTGTACAGTCACATACAGCCATATTTTGATGTGAAATCAATTCCATGTCGTGAAGATATGTGTTAGCTTTGATTTGAATCTAATTTTAGGGTAACAAACAAGGCCAAATGATTTGAACTTTCTTCTCTTCAGTTGCTGCCAAACCTAGGTGGGTCTACCTTTGCGAACTGAGCAGACTTAAGTGATGTGATTTTGTTTACAGCAATCTATTCATAATGGCAATCTTACAATGAACAGATATAATCCTAATAAAGTGTATGTGTAATATTAGAATATGTTTAGTTAACAGATGTAAAAAATAAAATGGATAAACTAAAAGATTAAATGTGTGAGACCAATGCCTTGTTGGGTGTATGGAGTCTAATGAAGATCTAGAAAAGTGTAATCTATAATGGAAATAATTCAAACTTTTTGGCACATAGATGTAGTTTATAACTTGTATAAACGTGCAAGTAAATGACTAAAAAACTCTACTTGAGATAGAATGGCAATCCTAGTTTGTGATTCTTCTTATTGATCCAATTAATACTCTTTAGTTACTATGATTGACTAGAAGGGTTTAATCTTTACTTGAAAGAACCAAATAATCACATCACACAAATACAGCAAATGTGTATTAGTAAACTGAATATATGTGATAGGGTAGGGTTGGGTGGAACACTCATTGTCCCATGCTCTAGGTCCTTGTTCTCAAGAACTCCTAGGTGACTCTCCCACCTTAACCTTTAGGTCCTATCTCAAGTATAGGTACCCCTGGTCCTACTAGCCAACCCCACTATCATCACTCTTCCATTCCACCAAGCCAATCTTGGTGCCTTGCCACTATCTCACCCTTGACCCTTACTCTTCCCTAAAGGCCAATTACTCCCAACATTCCATTAAGTTCTTGCAGGGGTGTAGAGATGTAGTAAAAATCTTCATAGCAACCTATTAGGGTTCTTGATCAATCACTAGACTCCAATTCTCCATCGCTTCCACCAAACCCTCTCCTAGGGTTAGAAAAGGCTATAAGCCCTAGAGCCCCAACTAGGCCTCCTAACCCAAGAAAAATGGAGAGTGTGCCCAAATTCTCCAAATGAATCCAAATATTTTCTTGGGATTTGTGGTACCCTTGCCCACACCTTGAAAATTTTTGGGGTTTGGAGCCTCCACTGTCCGTACACTGCTCCAACCCTTAACTTAGCAAATTTAGGCTTGTTTTAAGCCAGTTTCTGACCTCTTTGAGATCAGTCAGTTTGTTTGCCACTTCCCAGTCTGTGTTAAGCCTCCTTCTTATTACCAAGCCTCTGCAAGGAAATCCACATCCTCTCCACACCATGGTTCACTGGGAGATTGGCACCCCTGCAACCTTAGTGCTCTGCACTCTTTGACTATCCTAGCCAGGCACTGCCAAGCTCGCCTAGGAACAGTATTTTTCCATGGATTCCTAACTCCTAAGGACTCCTACCTCTACCTTATGTACAAACATGGAGTCTAGCCTCTATTTCCAAGAACCCATACACCAGGTACAGGGGAAACACGGTCTAAAGCTCCATCTCTGCCGATCTGACAGTCAGAACAAAAATTGCAAGAAATGAATTAACCTAACAAAAACAAATGCTTGAACTGATGCAACAAGCTAACTACTGAACTAAGCAATGCCTGAAAAGGAACTACACTACCTACTCTACTCTCAACATCTGATCAAACCATCAATGCATAAATCCAAAACCATAAACCAGAAGATGTTCTTCAATATCACAGTCTTAATTGCACTCCATGAAATTATTACAAATCAAAAACCAACCAGCCCTGCCCTCAGCTCGAGCAACTCCTTATAACTCCTCTCCAAGGTAGTTACCAATCCCTTGGGTCAGACATTTCCATAATCAAGTGGCAAAAGGTGCAAAATGTCCCATTTTGCCACCTTTTCCAATTATTGCTAACTCCTAAACAACTAAGAAACATGAGTTACAACCTCCCTCCTGATCACTCCTGATCAAGACAAGAAAACACTCTAACTCAAATTCCAATGGTCAACATGACCTTCTTAGAAAAGCATTTACACTAAATTTATCCTAGACTACCCATAGCCTAGTGTTTCCTAGGTGCTCCTGCACCAATATGCTTGATATATAAATTTAAACAATAGAAAGGCATCAAAATGGAGACAACCAGATAACTATATAATTCCACAAATAGTTAATACCAAGATTAAGCCACAAGTTTAGGAATCTTCATTAGCTTCATTGAAATTCATACATGCATCTGAGTCTTTTAAAGGAAAGTTTCATTGAAAACTATCTACTGTATCTTTCTCTTATCCTCCTATATCTGTTTTACATTATGAAACAGATATAAATATATCAAAATTGTTAAAGGACACGTCCTTTTAGAAATTTCTTTTGCTTAACAACAATAACATACTATAAATTATGCTCTATTAAGCCATAAATGGAAAAATGTAATTACTAAGTTCTTCTTAATAATCCAGATAATATTTCTAAACTATTGTGACTAACTTGAAGGATTTAATCTTTACTTGAAAGAACCAGCAAATCACACCACACAGATGTAGCAAATGTGCATAGATAAACTGAACATATACTTGATATATCAATTTAAATATCATAAAATTATCAACCTTGGAGACAACTTAATAATGTTTTCAATTAATCCAACAAACAACTAATACCAAAAATGTGCCACAAAATCAAATAACTTCCATTGATTCCTTCATAGTTTAAAACATGCATCCAAGTCTCTTGTAATGTGAACATAATTGAAAACTATCTATCATATATTCCTCCTATTCATCCTATGTCCTTTTGATATCAAAAAATGGATACTTATACATCAAATGCTTGAAAGGACACATCCTTTTAGAAATGTCTTTTGTTTAACAACAATAAATTAAAACAAGTGATTAAGCTTTGTTTAGCCACAATTGAATCTTTGATAAGTGATCCAAGTAGTCCTGACGCTCATGTGTATCTGCATCTCCTAACACGTTCCAAATTGTGATCTCCATTTTCACCATCTTCTCATTTTGTTCGCATGCTTCATCCAACGTTGTATCTTTGTCAGTAGCCTTCTTCAGGATCTCCTAAAATATTGATTCGCATTCACCATCCCACCTGGTTGCTTCCTTCAATCTTCCTCCATCATCAAAGAATGTAGTGAATCCTTGTTTAGCAGCATCGATTAGTCCTTGTGCATCCCCCTGTAATTCTTCAAGAAAATATATGTGTTTTCTTATAAGATGATTTGTAGTGTTGATTGCCACGCTATCAAGAGCATCCCTTTGGTTTATTTCCTGGAGCTTCTCTTGGATCCTACCATCTATCCTCTTATGTTCCTGTACTGCAGTAAAATTGTGTGAATGTGTTCCCCTAAGCTTACTCAACCAAGTCATTAGGCTGGCTTTTCTCTTTTTAATTATTGCTGCAAGTGCATCATATTTCCCTTGAGAATAAGCACTTGATCCTTCCCACTGATCATTTGTCTATGAACTTTCACCATGAGTTAACAACTTAGTTGATCCCATTGTGACTCCCAACATATCTTTCAGGCGGTCATTTTCTCTCAAAATTCTCTCATTTTTCATCTTGTACATTTATTTTTCTTTGATCAACATTTGTATCTGGGCCTTGCTTATTTTTTCTATATTTATCCCAATTTCTGTTGTTGCCAAGGGATCAACCTCTCCAATCTTTAGAGTCATAACATGCCCAAATTCTTTCTTGGTATCAATAACAATTAATTTTCTGTGAGGTGGATACAAGGCCCAAATCATTAATGACCCTTCATCTGGATTATATTTAGACCCTGCATATACTTTTGTCACCCCCTCAGGGCTGAGCTTATGTGTGGCATTATTATTCTTCAAAAAACTGTCAAAAACCAATACAGAAGTGAGATCCAACCCCGGAAAGATCATAACACCAGTATCTTCTAACATGTTTCTTCCTTTCTCAGGGGTCATACATGTCGTCTCTCTTTCCACACTCAATTTTAGATCATTTAATAACTGCTCCTCATTACTTGGTGTGATATTGTCAACTATTTCTCTTATTGCTTTTCCTTTTTGTTTATACAAGAAATCCCTAAACTCTAGAGAATTCACAAATTCACTATCTGCCACAAATTATTTGTATTCCATTTGTCTTGTGTCTGTGTCTAGGCTTTCTTCAGTACCCAATTCTCTAGCAGGGCATTTTTAGTCCTAGGTCCTCAATCTAGAAATCTTATTGGGTGGGCTTTGTGGCATATCATCTCCAGATGCCTCCTCTCTAGAAGATAGCAATTTTGTATCATGTAGTCCTTGGTTATATTCTTCAACCACTCTTTCTGCTTCTAATTTCTTGATCATATCATCAAACTGATAGGGTACATGATTATACCCTCCAAAGTTTATCTTTTGTTTAGCATAATTAATGTATCCTTCCAAGTCAAAGTTCTTTCTTGGTGGTCCTTTTTTCATGTTGTATTGCAATAACTTGTCAAGAATCAGATAATACCCTTCCTTTTCCAACATAGTAAAATCACCAAAGCATAGTGTACTAGGCATAAAAGCTTGCTTTCCAAAAGAGCTCAAGTTCATAACACTAGAAAAGTCCATTTTCCTGACAATTTCTAAATAGGCAATCCTGTCTAGAACTATTTTGGGCAGAATAAATGGGGTATACTCAAATTCATACACTCTAATCATAGTAGTATCCTCCAAATAGTACCAATCCCCCCAGTTGTGATTAATTGGCCCGTTAAAATCCTTAGGTCTAATAAACCTCTTTATTTCTTTAGAAAAAGAATAGGCACATGGATGATTCTAGAATTTATACAATGGTTTTACAAAATATTCCTCAAAATGCACAAAACAAGAATTAGCAAACCTGTTATCCTAGATAGCAGTCCATAACTGAATGGGCAATAACTTGTCTTCCTTGTTGAACTGTGAAACCCTCAGTTCCTTAGGCCACATCCCTAAATCTTGTCCAAAATATAACACTATGTGCATTAATAGTGAATAAAACTGAAGATGTAAAACAGGGGCTCCATTCTTTATTGCCATCAATCTTGAATCAAGACCTTTGAAAATATATGAGGCATAGTCAAAAGGCCTAGAGTTGTGACATTGAATATCTGTTGAAATCACCATGGGCACAATTGACATGTATTTAGGGACTTCCATTCCCAACACCTGACCCACCGAAAAATAGGTGTATCTCATATAGGGCACAAATAAGTCAACATGGAATGGATGTCCATCACTATCTTCTAGCAGAACTGGTTTTCCACCATGTTTAGTTCTATGTAATGGTAGCCTCCAACCCTTATAATTTGTGTTCATCCTCCAGAATTCCTTCTCTAATTCTTCACATACAATTTTTTCATTACATACCCCTTCCAATTTGAAAACCTCACCTATTGCATCTTCTGATTCATGCACAAATGGTTTCTCGGATGGGTCACAGATGGCTTTAAGCTTTGAATTATAATGGGTAGCTAACAACTTCACCAATTCTACATTAATGAACACATTAGGGAAAACAAGCTTCCCCAAGTTAAGATTCCATGGATTACATATTGGTTCAAAATGATTCCTTCCATGATAATGAAAACTGAACAACTCATAACCTCTTATTGGGGTCCAAATATCACCTATGTGCTTACATTTATCATCCAATTTATCTACTTCTGCCCTAAGTTGTGTAGAACATCTAGATTTGGGTCCAAAGCTAGGTAATTGATCAATAAGATCTTGATTTAATTTTATCTCAGTGCCCTCTGGCTCAACTTTAGACTAAATTTTCTATTTTTTTCCTTTAGGGTGACTACTTTCCCCATGTTTCCTACCCTTTAATTTTCCTGAGCTGGTCGTTTCCATTTTATCTTTTCAAAATTGCAAAATTTAGAGTACAAAGAACTTACTGTATTTCTCTTGAAATCTTTGAACTGAAGAAATATCCTGGCCCTTCATTTTTCCCCTTTGCTTCCTCCACTACCAATTCCGCAATAATGTCTTTGATCAATTCCCTTCAATTCATGAAATTACTTATGCTTCGTGGTGCCATTAATGTCTTAGCTTAAGCACGGGTGTAGCAGGTTTTTGAATTTCTCGCTGTCACATCATGTGATTATATCATCAAGACATTTCAAACCTTGGGAGATCCTTTTATTTCTGGCTTAACCAACATTCACTGATCCTCCTATTGATCGAAAATACATCACATCCTTTTCACCGATACAAAATTTATCCATTTAGTTTATATAGATATCGCCTAGAGTCACCCCGACAATTATTTTGATTCATTTGTATCTTTATCGGCAAGATATCATGTATCGCTAAGATATTTTGCAGTTTCCCTAACGTTGTGAGTCTCCTCGATTATTTTTACTTCAATCTCAAGTATGTCACCAAAACTCCTCCTTGTGTAACTTATTCATCGGTGAGACTATGAACTATATCTTTCCAATGTGCATCCTTTTATGAAATTTGATTGGTATGACATTCCTGACCTCTTGCCGATATGCTGGAAAATATAATGATTTATGAATCAGAGAGACCTACACCATCTCTTGTTGACATGGCTTTGAACACAAGTGTAGTTGATCTTTGAATTTACCCACTGTCACATCAAATTTTCTATCGGCAAGACAATTCAAACTTTGGGCAATCCTTTTATTCAAGCTTGACTAATGTTCATTAAACATTCTTTTGGTCGGGGAGACATTACGCTGATATCACATAATCTATCCATCTAATTCATATAAATGTTGCCAAGATTCATCCCAATGACTATCTTGATTTGTTTGTGTCTTCATCGGCAAGACATGGTGTATTGCTAAGACATTCAATAATTTTCCAAATGTTATAAGTCTCTCCGATGATTATTCCTTCGATCTCAATTATGTCGCCAAGACTCCTTCCGATGTAATCTTATCGGCATGATATAGTGGGTCGGGAGGACATTTTGAACACATTTCGATAGCATTTGTCTTGGTGATAGTATGTTTCTTTGTTTTGTTGGAAAGACAAGATAAGCGTTTCATCGATGATATTTCATCAGCGAGACAAATGCACTCGGGCTGACTTAGGGATCTTACTCCAATGGCGTTGGTCTAGCCAATACAACTCCTTGTACTTTGATCGATGAGACAAGACAGGTTTCTTGCTGATGGAACTTCATCGGTGAGACCTATATGCTCGGTATGACCTTTTCATTTCACCCCGATGGAACTTGTCTTGCTGATGAATCTCTTTATCGGTGAGACCATGGATCGTGTCATCCCGATGTGTATCTTCTTATGTAATCTGATCAGTGTGAAATTTTTGTTCTTTTGTCGATATGTTGAAAATGAGAATATAATGATTTATGAATTAGAGAGACCTACACAAATTCTTGCCGATACGGGTTATTTGAATACTAGATTTTGGAGGTTTTTCATGATATCAAATGGTCAAGAATGATGTGATCATATGTGACTATGATGGATTATACTCAAGATAAGGTTTTCTTTAGGGAATCAACGAGTAAAAAATCACTATAAAATTTTCAAAATTTTACAGTTCCAACAGAGGCATTAAAATTTCTGCCCCAAGGTTTCATGGGCATATGACAAGTTTAAAGGCTAGTTGCTTTGTAAAATAGGCCTAATCAGCCTAATCAACACAACCTAGAAAGGGTTATTTTGGTGATTTGGTTCAAAGGATTCTTACTTTCCCTTGAAGTATGTTTAATAACTCCAAAATGGGTTTCTAAAACCATCAAGGGTTTCTTTGGTGTTTTGGGAAAGTTTTGAGTTATTGGGAAAAAACTAGGTTTGCACTGTTACAAGGATTCAAGGAGTCAAAGTGTGAAATTTGACTTTTGTTGTTTGTTAGGCTTTGAGAGTTGTTTGGATTGTTTAAATTGGTCATTCTAAACTTTTTGGAAGCCTCTTAAAGGTAGGTTGTAAAATTTATGATTAAATATATCTCTTAGAATCCTTTATGTCCCAATTTGAAAATAATTCTATATTATAGAATACATTTTTTAAATTTTAAGATGAAAATAACTTAGGAAAAATCAAAACAAATATCTTTATGAAAAAAATATATTGGATTGAAATTAAATATTATTGTATTCAATGTAAAAACTAAAAGAATGAAACAATTCTTTCAACACATAACAAACTGTGCGTAGTAGTAAATTAAAAATGAAAAACACTTATTCTATATTGGTTAGGATACACAACTAAGAAAATGATCTAAATAGTCTAATAATTTGACCATTAGCATATAGTAATTTCTATAGAGTTGTAGATCTCTTCCATTTCGAAAACACAAAACAATATTTGGTAGATAATAAAAAATCTTTCATTTCTACAGTGACTTATTTATCCTAGAGGACAAAGTATATAGTATACAAATAAAACCAACAATCCCACAACTACCCCTATTTTTGAAGGAGTTTAGTTTTCTCCCCTTCTTTGATCTCCTAATATTGTCTAATTATTTAAAGAGAGACCAGGGTCATAGCATAACTTTATTCAACCCACTAAATAAGCTTGGTTAATGAAACTTGACAAAAGCAACAAAACAATTGCTACATTTGGCATTTCATGTGTGGAATCGTCGTGAAATGGATTCTTCAATGTCGAAATAAAGTAATTATTTCCTAATAAGATTTTCTCGATCGGGCGTCGAGGCGCGTCGACAAAATCAATGGATCAGGAAGAGTCAGGAAAATTAAAGTAAAGATAAAGACGAAAATGAGCAGACGACATCAATCCAGGCATCAAAATCAAAGGCAGCGGCGTCAGTCCGCTTGCGGATCCTTGCGCGTCAATCGGCATCGCCGACAAAGTCGTCGATCGAGGTCGACAAAGGATCGTCTTGCGACAAAAAAAGATATGGATGAAAAGAGATAGAGAGGAGTGAGAGGGAGATAAAAATAGAAATAGAGATAGAGATATAGAGTAGGAGAGATGGAGGGAGGAGAATGGGTGGATGAGAGAGAAATGGGGGAGAGGAGATAGCTCAATAGACCGAGGGGGGAAGAGGGAGTGACATAGATAGTGGGAGATATAGAGATATAGAGAGCAATAGGAGAGATATATCAATCACCCTCCTATATCTCTATCTATTCATCCTTATCTCTTTATCTCTATACCTCTCTCTATCTCTTTGTCTCCCTTTCTATTTGTATGTTTTTCATTATCTCCCTCTCTCTCTATATTTTCTTCCCTATATTTATCTTTGTCTCCTTAAGTGTGCAATGGGTACATTGAAGAGGTCTTAAAGGAGAATTATCATATCTTTAATCAAATGGCATGATACCTTGAGCATAACTCCCCAAGGACACATGCCATCCTTGGATTATTGACATGAAACAACCAATCAAAATTTAGTTTCTCTTTTTCCCTCTCTTTTCCTTTGTATCTCTTATATTTCTCTCTTGTGCTCTCTCTCTCTCTCTCTCTCTCTCTCTCTCTCTCTCCCTATCTAAAGTTCATCTCTTTCTCTCATTCTCTATCTTTTAGTTTCTATCTCTCTTTGTATTAGCTAATAGGCTACATATATTGTGAGATTTGAGCTTGAACAAATCTCATGCCTGGAAACCACTATTGTGTGTTGGAAAACAAGTTTCAACTGCCATTTAATGGTAAACCACTATAGTGTAATGGTAAAATCCTCTAAAAATATCCGGTAAAATCCTATATATACTATTATATAATAATAAATATAATTATATTATATATAATTTAATCTAATATTACTATTATATTAAATATATATTATATTAATTATATTTTGTATTATATAAAAATATACTTATTATTAATTATTAATTATAATAATTTTATATGTATTTAATAATTTTGTTAAAGAATATAATGTATAATTATAATAAGTCAAATAATTATATTATTTATTATGTAAAATATAGCTAATATATACTTAACTATATTGTAGAATATTAAAACCTAGCTAAATGGTGCCATAATTTTCAATTTAATTAACATACTCTAAAACCTAACGAAACCAGGTTGTAGCTCATCAAATTGGAGAAGTGAAAGGTCAATACAAGCACCGAGGAAGAGTTTGGAGGAGTGAAAACAAGGTCAATACCAGCGTCGAGGAAGAGTTTGGAATTAAAACAAGGTCAATACTAGTGCCGACGAAGAGTTTGGAGGAGTGAAAACAAGGTCAATCACTGAGGAAGAGTTTGGAGGAGTGAAAACAAGGTCTATACCAGCATCGAGGATGAGGTTGAGGGAACTCATGGAAAATTGACGACCAAGGGACAATGAGTACTGTAAGTTTGGCACCTCCATTCTCTTTAACCTGCAATTTTCATGCCTAGTTTCCAAATATCTTCTTATACATTGGTACCCCCATTCTCGTAAAGTGGTATAAGATAAGACAAAAAATAAAATAGCTTAGTCTTTCACATTTTTATCGACCAACCTCAGGTTTTGGAAAAACTCCCATAATCTACCCACATCTTGGTTGAGGTCTAGGATTTCATCACACATAGCCTTCATCGCATGAGTCTGAAGCAATTGTAGACTTAGCCCTCTCTACAAGCTTAGTGAATTTGACCACTTTATCTTTATTTTTCCTATAATCTTTGTGTTTGTCCCTCCCCTTTCAATCATCTTGCACAACTTGAACTTATAGTTTCCTTTTCTTATTGATCCTTCATGTGCTCAAGTCAATCTAGCTAGTTGACCACATAGTTACCCCCAACATCCTCCACATTAAGCTTAATGCCTCCCACTTCCTCCAAAAAGATTGAAATTGTCATCATTCTCATCTAGAACTCATAATTAAGTCCCACTAACTTTCGAGGTTCAATTTGTTGGTGGGAACATGTTATTCTTTGTTGTATGACCTACCTCAAATCTTATGTCCACAAAGTTGCTAAAAACATAAAACAATAAGAAAAAATTTGAAGGTACAAATAAAAATGGGTTATTTCCTTTTGGCCTCCTCCACCTCTTATATTTCAACATAGCATGGAATTATGCTTACATAACAGAAACTCAAACAAATGGAAGTTTATAGGGGCAAAGGATCCCGAGTATATGCTAGGTTAAGCTAGATCTAATGAATGGAAATAGAGGCATACAATTCTTCTTTAATACCTCCACCACAAACATATGCAAGGAAAGGTCTCCTCCCTTCTTGGTAGTGATAACCTCCTCCACACACAACCCTTAAAAATTATGAATAGAGGAATATAATCTTTGAAGAACTCAAAGTTGATTCTCTCCTACCTGATGCAATTAGTCATTTTATCCTTACAAACATTTATAGTGATTACTAGAGGCACATAGACCAATT
Organism: Sequoia sempervirens; assembly: GCA_007258455.2. Classification (NCBI taxonomy): domain Eukaryota; kingdom Viridiplantae; phylum Streptophyta; class Pinopsida; order Cupressales; family Cupressaceae; genus Sequoia; species Sequoia sempervirens. Next base: position 235,091,076 of record VDFB02271358.1, read on the forward strand.
CTTCATAATAGAAGAATTTGATCATACTTTTCCAATGATGGCATTATGAGAAAACCTTAGGTTAAATGAATAATTCCTAGCTAAGTTCTTTAAATCATGTCCAACCATATAAGAGAAGACCGCTGCTATGTGTACTTGGATACCATGGAGAAAGGCTCTTTGGGCTCTTTCATCAATCAAGGTATTGTTAAATTTTAACACCTAAAAGTGAGAATGAAGAATCTTTCCTAGGATGGTGGCCAATTATGCTTCTCAACACCTAGATTACAAAATCTTTGTCAATATCATTTCCATCACAATTAAACCTATTGCTTGAGATATAGTCATATAGGTAAACAAATTGGCTTTCTTGATAGTAGATACATTCTAGACAATTCAATCCTTGCATCAGAGATTGTTGAATGGGCCCAACAAACTACTCATGATGCCCTTACTATTAAGTTAAAACTTTGACAAGGCATATGATTGCATCAAATGTCCTTTCATTTATAAAAGGCTCAAATGGATTTATTTTTAACCCTAAATTATTATCACACATTCATCTCTTTGTTAATGAGTGATTGCACAATAGTGTGTCCCACTTGTGGGATGAGGCAAAAAAATAATCCCAAAATTTCAAAATTACAAAATACCAGTTGAATGAAGAACCTTCATTTGAAGGTGATGTCGTCATGACCTTTGAATGAAGAACCTTCATTCAAAAATGATGCCATGTCAAGACTTTCAAATGAAGGTATTTTTTATTTTAAATATTTCATGTCCAAAATGCTTTATAAAAGGAACCTTTTCATGAAGGACCTTCAAATGAAGACCTTAATTCAAAGGTCCTTCATTAGAAGATCCTTCATATGAAGGTTCCTTTAATGCCATCCCATTATAGCTCTTAGAGTTGTTAGAGATATTTTTGTTTCGAAGTAGAGATTGGACCATCAAATAGTGTCACCATGACTCTACCAAGATATCCATCAAATTGATAAACCCTGACTTAACAACCACAAATTCACAAGAAAATTGCCCTTGTCATCCCTAGGGCATCAATTCAATGCCAAGTTTCTTTCTTTAATAGACCCCTAAATTCAATGAACCTCTATCATACCATGTTGCACACCATTCCACCAAGTTACAGTTACAAGATAGTGGGTGGATTGGTGGATGTCATTTCTATTTAGCCCTCAAACCCTTACACAGGAAAAATAGGGAAGTCCCTGTATTTGATTATTTTCTCCCACAAAATAGTGATTTAGCACTTCAAAACAAATGCAAATGAAAGGGAACACATATATTTATCTACACCAATGATCTCATAGAATTTCGAGCTTGTACGGATCCATACAACCAAAAGAACTTCAAAAAAATAGTAAAAACATAGAAAATTGCTTCAAGAACATGGTATTTGATATGAAATTTTGGTATCAACTCCTCCAACAATTGCAACAATTGCAATGGGATGGGAATACAATATGATAGAAATGGGATAAGAAATTCATCATTTGAAGCATCAAACCAATATGCAAAGATGAAAGAAAGTGCTAACCCCTTAAATTGAAAAAATTTCTTTTAACTTTAAGTTTGTTGGGTAGCCAATTCTTTTAAATTATCAAATCCTACCATAATACATAATCAAAATGTTGTTGTTTCAAATGACTATGAGCACTAACTTTCACTATTTGAAGATGTTGAAACCTTCTCATAGAGAACTAGAACATTGATGCAACCACTCATCCTACCTTAAAACATACCAAAAGTTTCCTAGAAATTATACATAGGAAGATTTAAGATGACTTAAACAATTTTTATTGCCAAAGCATAAACTTATGATGACTTAACCATGCCTAGTACACACTCTCTCCCCATTAACCACTTATACATATGGAAATTAAATGTAAATTTGCTGCTATTTTTGGTCATGTAGTTGTCAAATAAACCACTTGGTGGTGTTTCCCTTCAAGTTTATTTACTTGAATGAAGAGAAAAAGTCCTTTGATTACAATAAGAGAATACATTTGAGGCCTTGGTTGTGTAATTGGTGGACCATAGTCACATTTAACACTTGTTACAAAGTTTGGGAGTTAAAACGTTAAGTAGATTTGATTTGTAATGGACACATTTGGACGGTAGTAACAATAACTTGCAATCTATTAAGACTTGATTACCTTATAACCTGTCAAATTCTAGTGATGAAATGATAGATTAATCATAATGTCACCTTAGGATCACATCACCATGAAATAAATTCATCCAACATCCTTATGAGTGCAAGTACCACCAAGTAGGTATTTGTTAGATCTATCTTCCTCGAGCGAGGGAAATTCAGGAAGAGAAGAGGAAAGCGAGACATGTAGTAGGTATAAAAGAGGGAGATCAACTAGAGGTCAAAAGATTAGAAGAAAATTTTGTAAATGCATGGATTTTTTTCTTGTTGAAGGGGGGTCATGTTCTTATGATGATGAGAGCATAGGTGACATCAAGGTGCCCTTGAGGTACAAACATCTACGGAAACAATGGGTACCCAAGGAACTTTCTCCAATAAACACTATTTTTTGTGTCAACGAGAGGATATATTGCATAGCACCATCGTCATTACATGGTTTGGGCCTATTTTGCATGGATGGCATAAAGGTCTATTATGACAAAGTTACTATATTGATGGATTATGTTGGACCCTGTTACAGTTACAAATATTGGATGCAGTTGGTTCGATATACATGAAGTATACATAGGTATGCACCATCAGCAAATTATATACAACTAAAAGATAAGGATCAAAATAAAGGAGTGGCTATGTACATTGACAGAAGGCCAAAAGCGTTAGGGAATATTGCAAGGTTTATAAATAGTACATGACTTGGGTCAACAAATAAGCAACCCAATTATATATTTGAGGCACGCGAGGGAAATCGTGTATTCGTATGTGCGATAAAATCAATAACTGCAGGGGAAGAGTTGCTAATCGATTACAATTTGAATCGCTTAGATACAAACATAGTTACTATGGGGGTGGTATGTACTATATACCATTTCACCCAACCTCCAATTAATGACTCCAATATACCATTTTATTATTATGTTTTTTTTCGTAAGTCTATTGGTTTCATTTCGGTAATGTTTTTTATATTTAATTTTTGTCACAGCGAGACATTGATCATATGGGGAAGGCTCTAGCCTAGAGCATGGATCATGATGCATCTTCAGGTGCTTCTACCCGACAGGTTTATCTCATTATAATTGTACAAATTAGATATGATCAAAATGTTTTATTATTATGTTTTTTTCATGAGTTTATTGGGTTAATTTTGATAATATTTTTAATATTCTTGTTGCAGTCGGCTGGTCGGGGAAAGGCACCAGTAGTAGAGGAGAGCATCCATAGGGAGATGCAGTCACTATTATGTGATGATGACATCGCATATTCAACAAACCCTCTCGATATGATAAGGAAGACCCAAAAAAAAGTAATGAAGAAATCCTTCAGTTGTTCTTCATAGTGCCTCAAATAGATGATATAAGAGAGAGGGTTAAAATATTGACTGAGAGAGCACAAAACTTGCAAGTAAGTTGTCATGAGGTCTTTAATTATAACATAAGTTCATTCATGGTTTTATATTGTGTACTCTTTTATGTCATGAACTAAAATGTGTTGTTTTTACAAGATTTTTTGTGCCCTCATGATGTTGTTGGCCATGATCACGGTATTGCAGGTGCTACCCGAGGAGTAGAGGTTGGTACAAGTGTCCATCCTAATCTTCCTATGCATACATCACATCATCCGACCCCATCATCTATGCCTATATTGTCAACTGAAACGTCAGCAACACATAGCATGCAGACATCCGGTAGTGCACCCTATAGCAACGAACACATGCCAGAACATGCGTCAGGACATGTACCTGGGGATGTAGAGGCCACTAGTATTGGTGATGTTTTAGCAGCATTTCATGGATCTTCCTGTATTACTAGTACGGGAACATTTTCGGTCACATTTGTGGTGATCAAGGATTTCGTTCCCGTAAAGATAGAGAAGGTCCCAGGTACTTTAAAATGTTTTAATTATTATTATATATAATCCAATTGAAATTTACTTATTGATCACTCTTTTTAGACTAATGATCCCATGATCATTTTGCAGGAAATGATGTTTTTTATAAATATCTAAGTGATATTAAATTGGAGCTCTTCGGGCCCACCATACATACATGGTGGAATGCCCAAAATCAAGATTTAAAAGATGACCTTATTAACCGTTTAGTTGTGTTGTTCGGTGATGAAACATTCAACTGAACCAAGGCCTTAAGAAAGCTAGTACCTATCTAAAGTATGTGAGGGACCAGTATAGGCCACATTTAGAGAAGAACAAAAATTACAAAGCATCCCCCCATGATTTCAGAGAGGGAGTGGAAGGACCTGGTGTCGGATGGAAATGAGAAGGCTGAAAAGAAAAAAGGAAAGACACCACTAGGCCAAGGAAGGTATGTGATACTATCAACAATGTAATTATATATTGATTACTCTTTCTTTTTACATAATCTAATGTATTTCAAACTTTTCATAGGTTTCTCGACACATCAAAGGCAACAAAGGAAAAATTAGAAAAACACGGGCAACACAAACTTGGCTCTGGTGGTTATATGAAATTAGCTGCACGAATTGTAAGTATCAATAAATGAAATATTGCATCCAAATAATAAATTGCAAACAATTTTGGTTTTATCACACCATAAAAGAAAAATTCATGATCTTATGCAAAAATGTAGGGCTCTGAATTCAACAGAGCACCCACAAAAGAGGACCTGAAGATTTCCTTCCAGCAAGGCTATGGAGCCATGGTTGAACACCTAAGAGTCTTGACTAGGAAAACACAATCTTCCACTACATCCAACACGCAGGTAAATAAACTCAATAAATTTTATTTAAAATTGAATACTTGTGCAATATATTCAATATTAATTTCCACCATAAAGTAATTATGTGCCTATTTTTTTTAAACAGACAAGCAATGATAATATTGCACATGACATTGGAATGCAGCCTAGTGAGGGTGGAGCACAACCTGTAGATGAAGGTCATGGTGTGCATCCCGGTACTGGATGTATTCATGTGCTATACAAAACACAATATGGATTAATACAATTAAACATCTTTAATTGCAATTGGTGTATTAATTAATGTAACCTTTTGTGTTTCAACTTTAGAGCATGTAGAGCGTGATCAACATGTTGAGCATGATCAGGCTAGAGAAGATCAGGAATATGATGTGGCCCCATTAGGTAAAGAGAACCACTCTAATGTTCTTTTCAACATATTTAATTGTAATTGGTGTATTAATTAATGTAACCTTTCGTGTTTCAACTCGAGATTAGGATTTAGAGGGTGTTCAACATGTTGAGCATGAGGCTATAAGACAAGATCGGGAACATGATGTGGCCCCATCAAGTAAAGAAAACCACTCTAATGTTCTTTTAATTAATCAAATACTTGTAACAATAATAATAAAACATATCAATTTAACATTTCTTTGTTATAGCAGTAGACCCCCCCTTGCAACGGCGTCCACGCCGTGAGTACACAACTAGGCATACATTAAGATTATGAGCAGAGGGCAGAACAACTGAAGGGGAGACAAATGATTTAGAAAATTATACTCCACTTCAGCTTTATTTAGGTTCAAAAAAGAAACAAAAAAAAAAGTGATTGAAATCATATTATGACAACCATATTTTTGATAATATGTAAAAACTCAAAGAATGAATGTTATATGTTAATGAATGAATGTTATATGTTATTAATGGATGAATGAATGATTAATGTTATATGATTGGGTATGGAGAATTGAGAATGATGTGATGGGGGGGAGGGGCCAAATGAGCTTCCACCATCACATGGTTGGCCCTGTTAAGTAGAGAATATTAAACTATTCTTGAAACAAAGAGAAGCTCAATAAGGTAATGCACTTTTCAATATAATAAATGCATCATTTGAAGCATCAAACCAATATTAAAAGATGAAAGAAAGTGATAAATTTTCACTATGGTGGCAGAAAAATGATTCTTTATACCCTAATGCCTTTGTTTTCAAACCAATTTCTCCTACTTTGCATAGCTCTGCCATGTTTGTGGATGTGATATGACTCTTACACAAAAAACATGTACCAATTTACGGCCTTCAACCCAACTACATCCAAGTATCTTTTTAATTCCTCTATCTTTCATCAATCTCTTTACTATTTGAACCTCATACAGATGTTTTAGATGAAGAACCCATTATTGTGAAATATGCCTCCAGTTGAGTAAAGTGAATCCATGCTCTACATCATAATTTGAAGTTGTTTCCATTCCAATGTTCTGAGTTTAGTTTGTTTGTATGGCTTTGTATGAATACCACATTGTGTTGTGTGTGGATATGGTTTCAAAGCTCTGTTTCTTTTGTTTTTAGTGGTGACATAACTCTAAAATTTGACTTTTGTGCATAATAGGTTAGTGGAAATTTTGACAGCTCTAAAGGGTTTAGAGGCTCAATTGAGATAGATACATGGATATTTGGATCTTGTTGTTGATGGGAGGCTTCCACTTAACCATGAAATTTTGTACCATCTACAAGTATGCAAAAATTTCTCTACTTACATTCATTCAACTTACTGTAATATAATATCTGACAAAAATATCATTTTCATTATACTTAGATGGATTTTCATGCCCTATTCCAAAGTACATGTTTTAGAACAGGCAAGAAGGATGTTGGAAAGGGTTAAGGAATTTGGCTTTACACCTGCCAATTGCATAGTTTACTTCATTCATCCAGCATATTGCCAATGCGTTTCACAATTGTTGGAATCATATCCTATAATTACAGAACTAGTAAAATTAAAATATGTAAGTTTCAAATATGGCATTACATATCTTTCTATGAATTTTTGAAAGAAAATATCAAAATGGAGAAGTATTAACAAAATAATCTGCATAATTTCTAATAGATCAAGGAATTTTTTTCTAGAGTTATCTTGAATATATTTAAGACAAAAGTAACTTATAGAGATTGAAGCAGAATATCGGTAGTCAACACATCTTAGTAGTATCTCAATTCAAGAGAACTAGGTCCACTATCCATTAGCCAGTAAAACAAATAAAATCAATTCATAAGATTATTTTGTTCTAATAGGGTTGACTAGTTGCTTGTTTCTTTTTGATTGTTAGGAAGTCATCAATATACACTTGGTTTTCCCACCTTCTCTTGCCTCGTGGCCAGAGAGTTTCTACAGAAGGAATCAAAGTAACCTTCAAGATTGACAATGGTAATGAGTACAAGGTAAGTATAACTTAATGTTAATTGGGTATGATTTTATTTGTTCAAGACCAATTTAGATTCATTTTTTGCTCACACTACTTTTATTTACATTTATGTTTTTCTAATATCCATTTTCCTTTTCATTCATATTCTTCTATACATATTGTGTTTACAATAATATTTTCCTTAATTTAATCTAGGGGATAGGACCCAGTAGCTGAGCATGTTTCAATAGTTGTGATAGTAGTGATTTATATAATGCCCAATATTTTTATCAATATTGGACCAATAGTTGTGACTTTAAAGTTGTTAGTGTTGATGATGACTCATAGTATTTTCAAATTAGTTGCATTCAACTTAGATTTGTAGAATGTATAGAATGACATGAATTAATAACCTTGAAGTTTTTCTTGAACTGTATAGAATTATTGAAGCTTTTAGCTATATATAATTTTTCATACTTCCCAATAACTGTATAATTCCACAGACAGCTGATACCAAAGACTAAGCCACAAATTCATATATGTTCATTAACTTCATCGAACTTCATGCATGCATTTGAGTCTTTTTGATGAAAACATCAGTACAAAAAAAGTACTATCTACAATATTCTTTTTTCCTATTCGCCTCTCTCCTTTTGATATAAAAAAATGGATACTTATACATCAAATGTTTGAAAGGACACGTCCTTTCAAAATTTTATTATACATCAAATATCACTCAGAGTCACCCCGATAATTATTTCAATCCATTTGTATCTTCATCGTCAAGAGATCATGTATCACTAGGATATTCTGCAGTTTCCCCGATGTGGTGAATCTCCCTGATGATTATTCTTTTGATCTCAAGTATGTCGCCAAGACTCATGCCGATGTAATCTTATCGGCATGACATGGTGGGTCGGGTAGACATTCAGAACTTACTCTTATGGTATATTTCTTGTCGATATGCTTCCCTCATGCTTCATCGATGAGACAAGATGAGTATCTCATCGATGAAACTTCATCATTGATACCATGGGCTAGTCCTCCCGATATATCTTCTCAAGCAATTTTGATCGTTGTAACAGTCTTGATCTTTCACTGATATGCCTACATTTGAATGATTAGTTTTTTTTAAAAAAATTGCATTGTTTCATCAAACTTTTGATGAACTCAACTGATGAACCTCCAAAAGCATCCAACGAAATTGTAATACATCCAATGAAACTTTCATCGTAATGACTTGCCTATTTTTTCGCAATTTCATCAAACTTTTGTTGTTGTTCTTTCGATCTCAAGTATGTCACCAAGACTCTTGTCAATGTAATCTTATCAGCGTGACATAGCGGGTCGAATAGACATTCAGAACTTACTCCAATGGTATATATCTTTCCGATATGCTTCCCTCATGCTTCATCGATGAGACAATATGAGTATCTCGTCGATGAGACTTCATCACTGAGACCATGGGCCAGTCCTCCCGATATATCTTCTCAAGCAATTTTGATCGTTGTAACAGTCTTGATCTTTCACTGATATTTGCAATATGTCTGACGAAACTTTTGTCGTAATGACTTGCCTATTTTGTTGCAATTTTGAAGAACTTCTATTGTTGTTCTGATGCTTTCACAAAGGATGTCTTTCTTGTCTGAATTCTATTTTCATCGCTTTGATCAATGATCTCGTCGATATTCCGTCGAACCAATCAAACGTTGGTGGAAACCAATGAAGCTGAGTCATGATTTTGACGTCTAAGATTTTGACGTTTTAGCAGATGGAAAATGCGATGAGACAAAAATATTTCAGAGATTCGTCAGTGATTCCTACAATAGGTTGTCGATACAAAAAACTTTCATCAAATATTCATCAGTGGTCGGAGTCGATCATCCTGTCGATATTTCAGTTATCGTCATCAAAAATTAGAGTCGAATACAGTAGTGCCTCATCAATTTTAGATTAATTACAATGGGAGTTGATTTTGTGATAATAGTCAGTTGAATCTTTCTTGTTTTCATTTTCTTGTTTTGGTGAAATTTGATCAATTCTTCTTTGAGTTGTTTCCATAGGTAGTTAAAGACCTTCAATTAACTGCATTCACTTGAATTACCTTTCTTTTCTTCCAATTCTGGCAATACCAGTCCTATAGCATGGTGTAACCTATAGATTGTATCATGCCTAACAACTCAACTTACTTGCATTTCAGACCTTTTCTTCTTGCACAGCCCTATTTTCTTTAGATTTTTGATGGGGTAGGAGTTTTTAGGGTTTCCTATCACTTAGGTCTTGGTTTTTGACTTCTCACCATCCTTTCATCATTTCACAACTACTAGAACTAGAAATATGCCTCTTATTAAGGCAGTTTTCACTGCTATACCCTTCAACTTTCTTCCCTCTTCCTTTGCCAATTCACTGTGCACAGTCAATTTTCCACCTTTTCCTGCATATTTTTTGGTTAGTTTCAGTTTGTACAAGTTAGGTTAGATCCATTTCATAGGGTTCCAGTCATACATTCCTTGAAATGGATCATTCTTTCATTGAAAGACCCTCAAAACAGTCTATTTCAGCCTTTTCCTGTAGACAGTCAGCAAGAACACGTGCTAGAATTGATTTTTATGAACTTTCAGAGCATTCAACAATTTGAAAACATGCAATTTCTAATGCTTAGTCCTTCACATTTAATGAAACTTCAAAGAGATTTCAATAGACTGCAAAAACACAAGAGAAAAATGCAAAAAACAGTGATTTTCTGCCCTTTCTTGGAAACAGGTACAATGAAAAAGTTATAGACCAACTACAAAACTGTTCCAACCAACAAAAATCCCACTTTTATTAAGCCCCTAAACTCACTTTCCCGCCCAAACAAAATTTGAAATTTTGAAATAACAATCTTGAAATATATTAATAGGCATCACCTAAAGACCATTGGATATTTAATATCCAAGCTTATTTAACCTATCTAAAGCCTAAGAACATTTAATCAAATCCCTTAAAACATACTTTTCCCCTTACATTGCATTTTTGATTGGATTCCTTATCAGAATCTTGAAACCTTTAACACCTTTAGCACACTCATTCAATTCAAATGCCATTATAGGCTTCAACACATTATAATTAATGCTTTGACACTTACCTTGAGTTGATTTGGAAGGGTATTGGCTTCAGGCATAGTTTCATCCACAATAGGTGGTGGAGGAACAACCATGGATCTATCATTCTTAGGAATATTACTAAGAGATAACTATGTTATGTGATTTTCCTTGAAATTTTGATATGAATTGAAAAAAAAACTTCACAAGGTTTTATAGGTTCCATAGGTTGAGGCCGAAATAAATCTAATGAAAAGTTCTCACAAGAAGAAAAAGGATTAAACCCACTATGATGCACTATAAATATCTCATTTTCAAAAAGGAAATTTATGCACTTGTGAATAACCGATGAGACAACATTCATGGAGGGTAGCTATGGGTAGTCTAGCTTCACACAAAATTGGTCTGACATTTGGATGATGGAGAATGAGACATCTAATTGTTTCGTTCCAACTTTAAGAGGAAAAGTGATGGAACCAATTGTAGGATGAGCAAAACCATCATGATTTTTTATCCATGCTTTCAATTGTTCATAAGAATCTTAATAAATCTCTTGCACAAACAAGAATTCCTCAGTGATCACATTCTCTACACACACAAGATCAATGAGTATTCATTGCATAGGTTTTTCATTGATACGACTAGCAATGTAGAGAGGACCATCGGGTGCATGTCTAAGTGTGTCAGTATGGGTGAAAGTGATGTTAGGTAACTCAGTGGTTTAGCCCTTTCAAGGTTGAACATCAATTAAGTAAACCATGCTATCTGCTTCCTTCTCATCATTAAATTTTGTGTTCATTTCATTCCTCATATCTAGAAATTTGGATGAATGGTTGGGCATTGGCTTGGTAAAAATTTGCAATTTTTGGTTAGGTGGGGCAACAAATTTATTTCCTTGATCATTAACACCACCCAACTAGATGTGATGAGAATTGATGAGGTCTTGAACTTGATGTTTAAGATGTGTGTATTTTTTCATATCATGTCCACTTGTGCGATGATATTGGCAATAGGCATTTTGATTGAAGCTTGGAGGTAAAGGTTTGGTTGTGTCCATAGGTTTAATAGGAGGAAATCAAATTAGGTTCTTACTTAAAATTTGCAACATGATTGAATGGAGAGTGTCAGGTAACTAGGTGAATTTCCTATATCTTTTGGTTTGAATTGGTATGGAGTTGGACCTATGGAAGCAACTTGAGGCTCAATCTAGTTGGTTGTTTGAGGTGTATGAAACTTGATAAATATTTTGTTTTTCTTTTTGAATGGTTGATAGTTGTTTTGAGGTACGGATTTAGATTTCTCAATATGTGCCAATGAAGATGCTTCTTTATACTGACTAATCAAATTTTGATAATCACGAAGAGACGTACGCAAATGTATGAAGGATGGAAATTCATTAATAATATTTTATCCCTTATGTCAGATTGAAATATTTCAATAAACACTCTTTGGATATCCACATCAGGAAGAGTAAGATTGATTTGTGATAAAAGAAACTAATAGAAGAATATGTGACTTTTTGGCATCTCTTTTGTTTACATCACATTAAATCAGTTATGTTAATCTTAGGACCAATATTTACTTGGAAATTTTTGAGGAATGCATTGAAAATCTCATTAAATGAATGCATTGAATTATTCAGCAATGAACAAAACCATTCCAAATCCATGTCTTCCAATGACTTAGGAAAGAGTTTAGCCAAGAGTTTATCCTTAAAGATGAAATCACTACACAAGGTTGTCAATGTTGATATATGATGTCTAGGATCCCCTTTACCATTATACTTGTCAAATTGGGGTATCTCTATGTTTTATGTTTGACATATTGTAATGGTTTTCCATTTTGGTTTTGGTTCAAGGTTGAAATTTGTTGTTGAAGTGAGGTTACATTCTGAAAAACTTGGTTGATGATGGAATCATTGGTCGACATGTTTTGGGAATGTGGTGAATATGGTAGAATTGTGTATGTGCTTGGTGGGCTACTATGTTGCAAATTTATGAGTGGGGATGAAACTTGCAGTGTGACATGTGAAGATCCAAAACCATAAGGATTTTCAATGAAAAGACCTATTTTTGGAGTTATACCAATTCTTTTTTGTGTTGTTTAAGCAACAGTTGGATTTGTGTATGTAGGGATCTAGAAGCTATAGTCATGGCCAGGAAGACTTAATTTCCTCCTTGATTTTGAATATTTATCAATGTTTGAGTGAATACAATAGGAATGTTGGAATCAACTATATGAGCTAGACCATGCAAAACCTCTAATCCATGGGCATCACTAATTGATTTCCTTATATTGTCTAACATAGGGACCACATGACCAGCTAGGGATTTGGTACTCACATATGTAAAGATAAGTGTTTGTAAAGTTGTCATTGGTATGGTGGCATCAAGGATAGAGTCCAAAATGGGTTGAGTATTGACAACACTTGTCATGAAAGAGTTAGAAGATTCATGATCCATAGCGGATGTAAAGCCAGCACAAGATGCCATAAGTCTAGAACTACATCTCACTGAAGTATTGGCAATAGGACACCAGGTCATGAAACTCATACAAGTTCCAAAACACTTAAGTGTGCCCAAGATGAACTAAACTGACAAACAGACTCAACAAAATAGCTAGAAATAGAAATTAGAGAGTAAAAACCAAAAAAAACATAGAGATAGATATCTGATATAAATTTTAGCAAGAAAAGGTAGGACAATGGCACCTAGGGCACCTATGTCCTAGGAAGGATTTTACAAGATTAAAAGTTCTACTATTTGTTATACTATTTAAGGTTTTTGTGTTTATGTACAAATAAGTCTGATAGTGAATTATTTTCTAAATTTTGTTCAATTTTAAGATTGTGAACTTAAGAATGTTAGCATGCAACAATGTTAACAATAAATGATAATTTTGAAATATAGAAATAGATTTTAGACAGCAAAATCCCACAGAGAACATAGAAAAAAAAGAGTTGATTCAGTTTTAGACACAAAATGTAGGACAGAGGCACCTAGGGCACCTATGCCCTAGATAGGGTGAGTGGGAATTCAAATTGTTAGTATTTTTATTATTGTTTAATGTTCCCAATTTTGTGTGCAAATATATTTGACAATGTATATTTTTTTAGATTTTGTTGATGTTTTGACTATGTAAATGGAAAATACATATGTGAAAATGTGGGAATGATGAAGACAAATTGTGAATGTAATTTTTAGATGCAAGATGCAATGATTGAGAGATTCCAATATGTTAAATCTGAAAATGATGATATGAAAACGCTCTTTGAAATAAACTAATGCAATTTTTCACTTTTTAGCAATATGTAAGCTACCTAAATGTATGGAAATGACACTTTTTATTTTGTTTTCAATTTTTAAATGGCCTAATACAAACTTATGAATACAATTTGAATATAGATCTGAGCTAAAATAGCTGAAACAAACCCTATTTTAACCTTGAATGCAACATCAATTCAATATTTTTGTATTTTATGCCTTTTATGATGCAATAATTAAACCCTAAATGAGAAATGCAAAGCACAACCTAGATCTAGGGTGAATTTTCAAAAGGTATATAATCTTAACTGTGTGGTTGATTTTGTGTGCGTTAAATATGTAAAACCAAATAAATCAACCACACCAATAAGACATTATATCAAAGACAGAATATTTAAAATAATAGAGATTTGCAAACTCAGTATCCTATTGTCGATGTCATCCTATCTTCCTCTATCTTCAGTATTTTCATTGATTCCAGCTGGCTCTCAGATTGTGTGCTAGGCTCAATGAACAGTCCTCCTAAAGAACGAGATTGGATATGAAATGCATGTAATGCTTAAGCTAATACATGATTTCTAAAAACTAAAAGACTATTGATGATGCTATGAATAATAAAACTAGAATGCTATAATACTATAATGTAATTAATCTCTAATTACTCTGATATGTGTTGTGTAACCCTTGCTTGGATTGGCTGTGCTATTTATAGAGTTTTTCAAAAGCTTCTGATTGGTTGATATGATCAACGATTGTGAAAAATCATGGCAGATCGAACGGTTGAGAATGGATAAGACTGAAGAAAAATAGAAGAAAGCAGAAAGAAATATTTGTTTTCTTTTTCTGTAAAATAGGTAAGATAAGATGATGAAGATGATTTGTCAAAAATCATCTTTTTGTAAGATTATGGAAAGATTTTGAAGAAGATAACTAATGAATTATTGAAGTCAATTATTTATTTATGGGTGACAGAGGTTTTTCTTAAAATAGAATATTTACCCTAGATTTGAAGAATAATGGAAGATTTCATAATTAAATAGAGTATTTAATCATGATTCTAAGGAGATATGGAAAATATTCAATTAAATAAAGATATTTAATTAAAACCTTTAAGAAATGGTGTGTAGATGAAATTAATTAAATAAGATATTTAATTAACCAGAAGAAAGATTTGAAAAGAAATAATTTAATTTAATTTAATCAAAAGGACTTAATTAAATTCAAAAGTGATAATTAATTAAAATAAATAAGTGCATTTATTTAATTAATCAAGTGGACATATGAATATGAAATAATTAAATAAAAATTTATTTATTTAATCATTATAGAAGAATAAATTGAATGAACAATATAATTAAATTAATTAAATTTAATTATATGTAGAAGACTTTAGAGAAATTAATTAAATAATAAATATTTAATTAAATGTCAGGATTAATCAGATATGACCAATTTTATGCATCTACATTTTGCCCCTCTTTGAAGTAATGTGTGAAACGTATTGCTTCAAAGAAAATATTCCTACTTTCGGAATTTGTTGTGTTTGAGTATGTCCCTTTTTTCTGAAAAATATGCCCCTGATCTGATTCTGATGTGTTTTTTATTGAAAAATGTTGTTGGTGTTAATGATGCCCCCTCGGGAGGTAAATCACTGATGATTATGAGTTTTTGATAAATAAAAAATGATGAGATTTTGATGTTGATTTGAATTCAGTGATTTAGCTCACGAAAAAAATGATGTATAGAGATGCCCCAGTGTGAAAATAAAGTCAAATTTGGATAAAAAAAGAAAAAATGTCACAAAACTTACCTTGGGTTGACCTTTAAAAGGTGAAAAGGTAAAAAAGACAAGTCATTTGCACTTTTTGACTTTTTGAATCTTGTAGCTCTGACAGTGACCTAGCGACATGGAGATTCGGTATCACCATCACAGATTCAAGTGATCTCGCCAATACCAGAGGCCAGCTGCGTATGGACCATCGGTGAGTCGATCTAACCGCTTGTGCATTCAAATTTTTCCATTTCAAGTAATTTTTTCCTATTTCCCATGGATTTTAGGTTTTTAATTTCCGTTTTAGCACTTTTAGAAACATTAGAGCACTTTCGATTAAAAGAGTAGCGCATATAGGATAGATTTAGCATGTTTAGTGTAGAAATTAGTGTAGCGCATTTGATAAAAATAGGAGCCCATATAGGATTCCATAGAAAAATTAGGGTTTTAGCGCATCTAGGAAAAACAATAGCGCATATAGGGTTGTTGCACATCCAGGAAATAAAGTGGCGCTTAGGTGTAGAGTTTTAGCGCATAGAAGGAAATAGCACATAGAGGAAATGTTTGAGCGCATCCCATGCAAAGAACGGGGCATTTGGGTTGTAGCGCATCCAGGGAAAACAGTAGCACATATAGGGTTTTAGTGCATAGAGACCACAGATGAGTGCTTCTAGTAAAAAGAGACAAAATGTGTGATTTGATGAAATTGAAGTAAAAAATGATGATGTATATTGCTTCCTTGGTCAATAGATAGAGAAATTGTTTTATCATCATGTTGAAATCTAATAAAGAATTGATAACTTTGTTTCCAAAATAGAAATCAAATAGTAGATGATTGATAGCATTTCGGATAAATTTGCTTTCTGCGATAGAAAACAAATAGGATTTCTGATAAAGTTGCTTTCTACTATAGAAAACAAATAGTTGATGATTGATAGGATTTCTAAGAAATTTTCTTTTTGTGATAGAAAACAAATAGTTGATGATTGATTGAATTTCTGAGAAATTTTCTTTCTGTGATAGAAAACAAATAGTTGATGTTTGATTGAATTTTTGAGAAATTTGCTTTCTGCGATAGAAAACAAATAGTTGATGTTTGATTGAATTTCTGAGAAATTTGCTTTCTGCGATAGAAAAAAAATAGTTGATGATTGATTGAAAACATATTTGTATTCGTGATTGAAATACAAATAGTAGATGATGTTTTGATTTTTGACTGCTGATATATTTTCTTTCTACGATAGAAAACAAATAGTAATTGATGATAGAGATTCAGATAGATAGATTGTGCATTGATTGTATGATATGGGTCACTGATATGAGTCTGGTGGGTAGATTTATTTTTTTTTATTTGAGAGTGAATCATTGATGTGATACTGATTGATTATTATTGTGATAACCGTAAATAGGAGGTTTTCAAAAACCTCCAGATTAGGGAGTAGCACTCAGCAGGGTGGGATAGGATACCCGAACTGACACCCATTGATGTAGCATTGATAGAGACCTATGGATTGAGACCTTTGTTGGCCATGCCACCGATTTGGGTCAATAGGGGACTGTTGACCACACTGGCAGAGAGGTGGAATTCGGAGCACAACACCTTTCATTTTCCGGCCGGTGAGCTGACTGTGACTCCAGAGGATGTCTACAGGATTTTTGGTATTCCCATGGTTCGAGCCCTTGTGTTCTATGATCACAAGGAGCTCGGTGGTACAGATGCGCTGAGGAGAGTGTTTGGGGATGCGCAAATAGCAAGGTACTAGGTACCATGGGCTGACTTCAGAGGATACCCAGCCTTGCCAGCAGTCTTGGGTGCGATTATTGGAGGGCTCCTTTTTCTGGATCACCGGTCAAAGGGGCTATTAGTGGGATGGGGGAGGATTCTAGAGCAGATTTTGTTACAACTTCAGAGATATTCCAGGGGGAGTTGCATGTTGGCTCACTTATATCATGATTTACATCAGGTGGTATACAAGGGTGCATCTAGTTTTTCGTGCGTCGTGACATTGCTTCATATCTGGGCGTGGGAGCATATGGCGGTGACGCGATTGGCTTGTCCCAGAGTGAGGCCACCAGGTAGACCTTATGTGTATGCATATGTGATGTTCCTTGTCCATCCCAAGCTGGGCAAGGTGGATTATTGGAGACGTTGTTTGGATGATCTTGATGTAATGATAGCATCCATACTGAGATTGTAAGCCGTGGGATACGGATCACCTTGAGATTTCATTTGTAGGTATTCCACAGTTTTTGATAGGGAGGATCCCTTTCATCATTGACAGGTTTTTGGCGTTGTGGGTGCAGCGACAGTTTGGTTTCACACAGAGGATGCCACAGGGGGTTGCACATTATGCACGGAGCATAGATGAGGCCAGATGGGGGCCATGTATTTCATATCAGATAGCATATACAGAGTATATGGCTTTATCACCAGAGGCTTGGGATGATAGACGAGACATTGTTGATGTTGGCATGTCTAACGAGTACTCAGTCTATTACCATACACATCCCTTTCCACGATTTACTGGTCCTGATGAGCCAGCACCCATTTTGGTGGTACCGCAACCAGGGGTAGGGAGACAGGAGGATGTGGCAAGTGGGGAGCAGGAAGCAGTTGGGGGAGAGGAGGAGGAGAGTGGAGGTGAGGATAGCTCAGATGGAGATGATGGAGACAACGGCAGAGATGAGGGGCAGATGCCAGGGAGGCCAGAGCCAGACTTTCGAAGTGGTGTACATATCATGTGGTGGCCGAGGACTGGGATTGGGCAGTGAATAGTGATTCGGTTTGGATCCTCATCACAGCAGGGATAGATAGCCACTCTATAGGCCCAGGTGCAGAAATTGTAGGGATAGCAGGGGTAGTTGCAGAGTCAGTTGGTGCAGGCACAGGGATTTGTTGCACAGCTACAGGAATAGTTGGCTTAGTCGTAGGCTTAGGCACAGGCACAGGTGTCTTTCCCAGACCAACAGATAGCCCAGTTGATTACAGAGAGGGATGCTTTGAGACGGAGGGCAGTAGAGGCCGAGGGTGTTGCTCAGAGGCTTATGGGAATTGTAGAGAGTGCATACTTATGAGAGGCTATTGCAGAGGGCATGGAGATGGCGAGGGAGGTGGTGTACTATAGAGTCTGATATGAGGAGTTATGTCCTCCTAAGCACA
Organism: Sequoia sempervirens; assembly: GCA_007258455.2. NCBI lineage: Eukaryota > Viridiplantae > Streptophyta > Pinopsida > Cupressales > Cupressaceae > Sequoia > Sequoia sempervirens. The sequence goes on from VDFB02271358.1 coordinate 235,109,615, forward strand.
GAGAGCCATTCCCACGGTCCCATATGAGGACCAGGAGCAGGACATGGACAGCTACCTAGAGCATGGGGGTTACAGGGCCCCAACGGGATCCAGATGCAAGGACCAGTGGGAGGCCACCATCCTCGAGACCAGCTCCCTTAGGGGGTTCCACCAGCTAGCTGTGATTGATATATGCAGGATTGTATATGATGTATCTCATATTATTTGGAGCATGTACATTGATTTTTTATCATATCTCATGTGTCATTTCTAGACTTTTTAGTTTCATTGGAATTTTGGACATTTGTATGCACATTTTAATGAGTGATGATTTGCAACGGTGATGAGTTTTGATGATGTATTGCATTTGATATGATGATAAGAGATGGATATGTGTTTATTTCTTTGCTTATGTGATATGGATATGGATATGGATATGGATATGGATATGGATATGGATATATGGTCTACTGACTAACATGAGTTGCAGGATGATGTGATATGATTATGATGATGTGTGATATGATGTGTACTAATGATTTCATGCAGGTGGATGACGATGGTAAAATGCAATGTGTTGAGATGATATGGTGGAAATGTGATGTTTGTATTTTTGAATTTTTGTGTTTTCCAAAATGTGATAAATGATTAATGATGTGATGTGATGATTTTTCCATATGATATGTAATATGAATCAAATGTTGTACAAATGGTTTTTGATAAATGATGACCTGTATGTGATGAAATGTAATGAATATGAAAAATATTGATGACATGATAAAATGTAGATGTAATGATACGAAATGAAATGATACGTGACTATGAAATGCAATTGAATGATAGGATGGGCAATGTAATGTAAGAAAATGATATGGATTGAAATGAAAGTGAATGATATGATATGCTATGTAATGTAATGTGTTTAAATGATATGAAAATGGTAATGATATGATATGATAATGTAATGAAATGAAAATGTAATGTAATGAAATGAAAATGTAATGAAATGATAAAATAATGTGATGAGATGTAATGAAAATGTGATGAGGAAATGAAAATTGAATGATATGCTATGCGATGTAATAAAATGAAATGGAATGAACAAAATGAAATGACGTGATATGTGATGATGGAATGTAATGAATTTAAATGAGATGAAAAATGGAAATATTATGGGAAATGTAATGAGAAAATGAGAAAATTAAAATGATATGGAATGAAAAATGAAATGGGAAAAAAAATGAAATGTAATGGAAGGAAATGGAATGAAATGGAATGATAAAATAATGAAATGAGATGATATGATAAAAATTGAAATGATATGTAATGATAAAATGGGATAAAGAATGTTTAAATGCATGAATGAATGATACGAAATGAGAAATGAGAATGCATCATGAAGGATACATACATGGGAAAGGATCCCAATGATGGATGCTTAAACTATATGATATGCACAAGACCGAGATGAAATGAAGATGAAATAAATGTCCAAATGTCCTCCACATATAATTTAAAGAGACATTCAACAACCGTTGATTTATCTGTTCAGCTTTATCTGAAACTCTAATGCGAATCTAGTATGCAAAATGTATACATTGATCTAAATGAAATGCAACTAAAAACCAACTATTCATTGAGCCTTCGAGTAGCTTTCTTGAATCATCATAGAGCCTTATAAAATGTTGGAAGTATGTACAAGCATCAGAGGGGAAATTAGCACCAATGATGACCTGGGTACAACTTTCCTGGTTTTTGATATAGCAAGCGAACACAAGCATCGAGGTATAATTGAACCAAGATGACCTAAGCATTTCTTGCATAAACAGGCAAAGACTAACCACCTTCTGATGAAAATGTGGAACTTTCGTCACTGGTATGCTTTAGAAATCATGTTTCCTGACATATTTGCATCAAACTAATAGTTAACCTCAAGACAACAGACAAAGAAAAATCATCCTCCTTCCTTGCCACTCTAGTTCAGTACATCATTGAGTGTGCTCCAGAGAGATGATATCAAAAAATCAAACAACCATTTGTTCAAAATGTAAAACTAATATTCCAATCATTATTCATATTTTAGACCATCCAGATATGAGTCATGATATGGTATTTTGCTGAAAAACTATTGTAAGATGAGTCAATGATTGGATAGTTGTTTGTGTGTTTTGATTGTTTGTTCGCATGATTGAGTTTTATACCTTTGTCAAGTTGTGTTAGTAGACCCTGAAAGTTGGTTGCCCCAGAGTATGTCAACGTTTGCCCCCAATATTTGCCACAACTCGCCAAAATGGATATGTAAAATAATCAAGCCATGGTAAGACATTATTGCTTTAGGAAAATGATGAGAACATGATGTTGGTACGACCCTAAGAGGAAGGAAAGATGCATGAAATGAAATCCTAGTGCAAAGCATGAACTAATAGATGGAGAGCTACAAATAGTGTCTGTTTGCCAGATTTTCACCATTTGTTTTTATTGCATTTTTCTGTTTGATCGCTACCGAGATGCCTGTTTGCCAGGTTTTCACCAGGATAACCATTTTTTCAGGACTTTTTCTGCTGTTTTTGGATTTCTTCAGGACTTTTTCTAATGTTTTTAGATTTCTTCAGGACTTTTTCTAATGTTTTTGGATTTCTTCAGGACTTTTTCTAATGTTTTTGGTAACCGCTTCAAACATAATACTTTTTTAGGTGCATGTTGTTGATGGGTTCGTCAAATAGGCCCCCTTATAGCATTGATAGCTTGTATGCTCCTAAACCGTATACTACTATGACCACATACGGACCCAGCCAATTAGGTTCAAACTTTCCTTTCTTTTCTCTATCTTGCTGAGTGCATGGGTTGTCTTTTAGAACAAGGTCACCAACCTGAAAAGTACACGGTTTGACTCTATGATTATAGCTACGAGACATCATTTGTTGATAGGCTTTCAAATGATCAGCTGCTCGTTGTCTCTTTTCATCAAGAAGTTCCAATTCTTGAAGTTGGGAAACTTTGTATTCATCATCTGTGATTAGACCTTTCACAGATACTCTAAGTGATGGAATGTCAACTTCTAAAGGTAGGATGGCTTCTACTCCATAGACAAGAGCAAATGGTGTTGCTCCTGTTGGTGTTCGGATACTAGTTCTGTAAGCCCACAACGCAGGATTGATTTGAACGTGCCAATCTTTCCCTGCATCATTCACAGTCTTCTTTAAAATTTTCAATATTGTTTTGTTTGAGGCCTATGCTTGGCCATTCCCTTGTGGATAATAAGGTGTTGAATATCTATGTTGAATATGGAATCTCTCACAAAGTTCATCAACATCCTGATTCTTGAATGGTCGTCCATTATCTATGATGATGCAGTTGGGAATGCCATACCAATAAATGAGATAGTTGAGTATGAATGATGAGATTTGTTTGCCAGTGACCTTAGTGAGAGGGACTACCTCAATCCACTTGGTAAAATACTCTATTGTTGTGATGATGAACTTGTGCCCGTTTGAGGATGAAGGATGAATCTTGCCAACTAAATCCAACCCCCATTGAGAGAATGGCCATGTTGGTACAAAAGGTTTTAGTTCCTATGCTGGTGCATGAATGAGATTTCAATGTATCTGACATTTTGAACACTTTGTTACAAAAGTGAATGATTCTCTCTCCATTGTAGGCCAGTAATAACCCATTCTAATCAATTTCTTGGATAAGGTTAGTCCACTTGAATGAGTACCACAAATTCCACCATGAACTTCTTGTAAAGCCTTATCAGATTCGTCACGTTCAAGACATCGAAGTAAAGTACCATCAAGACTGCGGTGATAGAGAATATCAGCAATAAGGGTATAGCGAGAGGATTGGCGGATAAAATTGCGCTTTTGGTTACAGGGTAAGTCAAGTGGTAAGATGTCATCTTTTAGGTAAGCATAATCTTGCCATACCAAGGTGAGTCAGATCCTACTAAGTGGAAAATGATTTGGCTTTCAGGTGTGTCATAAGCAGGCATAAATGATTGTTCCACCAGAAATTTGTAATGAGCCTGAGTTTCTGGGAGTTGTAACAATGAAGCGATTGTGGCCATAACGTCAGCTGCCTTGTTGTCAAGCCTTGGAATTTGTATGAACTTGATGTCTACAAAATATTTCTTGAAATCATCAACCATTTTCTTGTACTACAACAATTTGTCATCTTTGGTCTGATAGTCATCATTGATTTGGTTAATGACTAACTGTGAGTCACTATAAACTTGCAATTCTGTGATTCTCCATTCCAATGTTATTTTGAGTCCAGTGATTAAAGCTTCATATTTGGCTATGTTATTAGTACATGGAAACATTAGCCGATATGATTGAGGAATGGTATTTCCTTGAGGGGTGACAAAGAGTATGCCCGCCCCCGATCTGTGTTGAGTAAAGGAGCCATCAAAATATAAAGACCAAGGTTGTTTTGACTCTGCTGTGAAGACATCAGCATCTGGAAATTCAATGTGCATGGGATGTTCTGCCTGTAGGGGTGCTTCAGCTAGTTGGTTAGCAATAGCTTGTCCTTTGATTTCTTTGTGATCAATATAATGAATATCGAACTCGCTTAATATCATGACCCATTTTTCTAACCTTCATGTCAACGTGGCCTTGCTTAACAGATATTTGATTGGATCAATCTTTGCAACAAGATTGATTGTATGAGTTAACATGTAGTGTCAAAATTTCTATGAGGAAAAGACCACAGCTAGGCAAGCCTTCTCAATGAAAGTGTAGTTGAGTTCATGACCTGTTAATGTTTAGTTGATATAATAGATTGCATGTTCTTTTCCTGTAGAGTCTTGTTGTGCTAACAATGCCCCAAAAGATGTCTATGTGGCAGCAATGTATAAGATGAGTGGTTTGTCTAGATTTGGTGGTATCAAAACTGGTGGGTTCATTAAATACTGCTTGATTTGTTGAAAGGCCATTTCACACTTATCATCCCATTTGAAAGGAACATTCTTATGTAGTAGATGCATGAAGGGTAGACATTTATCTATTAGTTGTGCAATGAATCTTCGTATAGATTGAATTCATCCCTGTAGTGATCTCAACTTACTAATATTCCTTGGCAGAGTCATTTCCATGATTGCTTGTACCTTGGCGGGTTCTACTTCAATTCCTTTTGCTGAAACTATATATCCCAAGAGTTTTCTAGATGTGACTCTGAAAACACATTTCTTAGGGTTGAGGTGAACTTTGAACTTTTCCAACCTTGCAAATATTTTGGATAATATCTCGAGATGTCCTTCTCTAGTGTATGATTTTGCTAGTATGTCATCGACATAATCTTCCATGAATGTGTGCATCATTTCATGAAAAATTGTAGTCATAGCTCTTTGATATGTAGCCCCAGCATTCTTTAAAACAAAAGGCATGACGTTCCAACAGTAAGTCCCCCAGGGACATGTAAAATCTTTTTTGTCTTGGTCTTCAGGTGCAATCTTGATTTGGTTATAACTAGAAAAACCATCCATTAGTGAATACATGGAATGGCCAGCTGTTAGATCAACTATAGTATCAATGCTTGGAAGAGGAAAGTCATCCTTAAGACATGCCTTATTAAGATCTCTGTAGTCTGTGCACACTCGAACACTTTTGTCAGGTTTAGATATAGGAAGAATGTTAGAGATCCATTTTGCATAATCAATTGATCTTATAAATCCTACATCGAGGAGTTTCTTAAGTTCTTCTTTAACTAGTAGTGCCACATGAGGATGCATCTTTCTAATTTTTTGTTTCACAGGCTTTACTCCTAGTTTAATGGACAAGTGATGCATTATAAGATCAGGATCAAGACTTGGCATGTCTGCATAAGACCAGGAAAAGTTTACTTGATTTGCTCTGAGAAATTCCATGAACTCTGGTACTTCTTTATCTGTCATTGATGCAGCCAACTGTAGAATTAAGATTAACTTCTTTTGTAGGCTCAAGTAAGATAGGTGATCACTCATGATAGTGCTCCAGGAGAGTGTCAAGCATCCCATCATCTGGTGCCTCAAAAAGGTTTTCACCATCTGATATTCTCTTTGTTTTATCTTTTGTTTGATCTAACACTACCAGATTCTGGTTTTCACCATTAGATCTTTCTTTTTTATTTTTACTTTTGCAGCTAGGAAACTTGACACTCTCCTTACTAAGGATCTCATGTCGAAAATCGCTAGTGGAACAATCATTTACATCATCTGCAAAAAGGAAGTTTATGATAGATTCATCAGTTGGAAATATAGGTATATCAGGAGGTTCAAATAGATCCCAGTCAATGAGATCGTGATGTATTAGCAGTAAAGGGTCATTAGGTTGCGTGAAATCGGCTATGGTTATGGTCATAATGGAGGTGTCTATAGGATCTGAGGTATGAGGTAGACCAATGATGGTATTGTCCTCACGATAGTCTTGTTCGATTAAATCTAACTCGGTATCACTAGAATCATAGTTGCGTTGTAGTTCCGATTTGTGTGGTTGGGTCCCTGAACCTTCTTCTTTGATTAGAGTAGGCATATACTTGTGTATCACATCAACTTTTTTATTCCTCCATAATTCATCATTATGGATGGTGTCCCATTCGTATTCTCCAGAGTCTATGTCAGAGTTATTATCGATGAAATTTTGAATTGCTGTCAAGCATGCTGCCCTTGGTTTAGAACTTTCTTGCAATGTGAGGACAGTAGCATAAAATTGTTTGGTTGTTGTTTCTTTCAAGCTAGTGTCATATCCTAGTCCTATTTTATCCTTTGCAGCAAGTCCTAGAGGATCAATAGGCTCAACTACTCCTTTTCTTTTTTCGATAGGACCATTACCCTCGTAGCCCATCTTTTGCATGATTGAGTATCCCTTACCATATTTATCAGTTGGAAACTTGATATTAAGAACTGTTTCATCTTCATCTTCCTCTCTATAGAGCCATTTTAGCATTTCGCTATCCTCAAGACCTTCCATCGAGAATTTCTCCTTGATAAATTTTCCATTGAATTTTGTGATTGGTTATGCCGCTGATTGTGTTGATGTTGACGCTGCAGATATCTGATGGTGTATGATAGAAATTTGTCCATGTGACTGAGGTGACATAGGAAGATTAGCCAGACAGAGAGAATATTCTCCTACTCCATTATCCTTGAACCATAATTTCTTGTCAAAGGTTTTGGTTAGTTGACTGATTTGCGTATCAACTTTTGGAGAAGTGCTAATAGTTGCTTCTCAATTTTTAGGAACCAAAGTGTCTTGACTAGCTCTGATGGCAGTACAAATTTGACTGGGAGAATTAGCGGACGATATTGTGATCTCCTGTCCATCATAAGGAAAATTAAGACACTGATGATATGTAGATGGTACAGCTTGCATGTCGTGGATTCAAGGACGACCCAATAGGATGTTGTATGCGAGATCACGATCTAATACTTGACAGAGAGTATTTTTTATAACAAGTCCCACTCTGATTGGTAGCATGATTAAACCCTTGGATGCTCTTTCCTCATCATCATAGGCTTTGATGGTAATCTTTCTTTTGGGATCAATGGAATCCTCAGAAAATCCTAAAGCTTGAATCAATTTCATGGTACATATGTTTAAACCAACACCTCCATCTATTAGAACTCGTCTAACATGAAACTTGTGAACCATGACTTCTAAGTATAATTATGAATTATGGGGATGTGTCATGGAAACATCATCTTTTTTGGAGAATGAAAGACATGTGGGTGAGGACAAATGTCCTACCATGGCTTGAAATTGATCCACATTCATATCATCAGATATAGTTGTTTCAATGAGGGCTTTGTCTAAAATTTATTTATGTGCCAGGGAAATCTTCAGAAGCTCCAAGATAGATATTTGGGTAGAATTTTTTCCAAGTTGATTGATTAAATCATATTGATGTGACGGCGGTGGCACAATGGATTTTGAAGGAGCACCTTTTAGGACAACTTTAGCTTGTTCCCTTGTTGTTACATTAACTTCTCGATACTCCGCTTTCTCTTTGACTTTTATAACATTAACTCGCTCATCATCAGTGTAGATATGATTGATTATATGCTCATCAACATTGTTCACATTCTTTCTAGAAGATTCACCCTTTTGATAGTTGGGCAAAGGATTTTGAAATGCTTGGTGGTCTTTGTTTGATTTTTGGTTCCCTTCTATTGTGACAATGTCTTTGTCGATTAAATCTTGAATAGCGTTCTTCAAAGCTTGGAAACTATTCGTACGATGGCCTTTACGTCAATGATATTCACAATAGTACGCATCATTCCATGATGGTGGCTTCACACTAGGTTCAAAGTTATGTTGAGGTGGTAGAGTAATAACGTTCTTTGACATCAAGTCTTTGAGAGTAGATTCCAGAAATTGTCCCAATAAAGTAAAAGTTATTTTGTTGGAAAAAAATGAAGATCATTGCGGATTCGTGTTTGATGTATTTCCCAAGGTATTGTTATTGTTGTTTCCATGATACCCTTGATTGTTGGTATTATTCTGATTTGGAACAAAAGTTGGATTTTGGTTATTCCTTGGAGGAGGTAGGGAGTTGTTTCCCTGATTTGTAACCAAGTTGACATTCTTGTAGTTGTTATTGCGAGGAACACTAAGAACAACTGGCTTAGCTGAGACATGATGTGCATCCACAACACCATCATTCACCATGTTTTTGTTGCAAGTCCAAAATCTAGATTTGTCATTGTGGTGATTTGAGGAACTGGGATTGTCTTTATCAAGTTTGATTATTCCTCTCTGGACTAATGCATTTTCAATCGTGATTGCATTTTCAATAATCTTTTGAAAAGAGGGAGGACAATGAAGGTTTAGATGATAACTCATCTCTTGATCCAAGCTATTTATGAATGTAGTGATCTTTTCTTTTTCAGGAACATGACATGGATACCTAGCGAACAATCTTCTCCATCTCTGAAGAAATGTGATGAACAGTTCACCAGGATTTTTCTTAGCCTTCCATAGATCAATCATTGTGACTTGGTGTTGTATGTTATAGGAATATTGAGAGATGAACTCGTTGATTAATTCCCCAAATATTTTGATAGGTGGTGTAATTTTTGATAACCATTCCATAGATTGGCCTCCAAGACTTCGTGGGAACAACCGTATTAAGTATGTATCCTCATGAGAAAATTCTAAAGTCATGTTTTGAAAGTTTCTAATATGGTCAATGGGGTCTGATTTCCCATTATAGCGATCAAACTTAGGAATTTCACAATGCTTAGGAAAAGGGATCATGTTGAGTCGTCGATCAAAAGGATATGGACAGACATCCTCAAGAGCATATGTCTTTGTTGTGGCTCCCCCTTCCATATCTTTAAATTTTCCTTTTAGTTTCTTGACATATTGATTCAAGGTATTGAGATCAGAGAATGATGTATCCTCAGGTTTACTCTTTATGTTCTCAGTATCAAAATCATGAGGCAATTTGGCTCCTTTGTCAGCCAAGAATAGGAAATATTTTTGTTTTTCATGTGTTATGATCCTTTCTACTGCTCTGAGAAATTTAGGATCTTGTTTGGCTTCTTTAAGGTTTCGTTCTTCTTCTTGTTCATCTTCACTATCCTCAAGATTTTTCCTCATATCTTTTTCGGAAGTAAACAAATTCTTTTCTCCTTTAGTCATGTTGTCCTCAAAAATGGGATTTCGATTCACACTATAAAGGGGATCACTATTTTCACCTTCTTTTTGTGTTGTTGAGGTATGATCTTCTTGTTGAATATCCTCCTTTAGTTTATTGTATTGTGATCATGTAAAAACAAGCATATGATTTCAAGATGTTCTCCTAAACTTAGATCATAGTTTGATGAGTGCAATCAATGATGATGTTTTAATCCAATAAGATGAAAATCTTATGATATGATCAAAACTATGTATTCCTAATTCGGGGTTGTGGCTTCCAATGATAAAGGATATCAAAATCCTATTGAGAGAAGTTGAACCAAGAAATTAGAAGTTTGTGATGGAAAGTGTACTTGTAATATTTGATCTTTGTTTTCGAAGAATGATTAATATATCAAATGGCCTTATTTCAACTCACTGAAGTATTTGACTAGGATGGGTCGAATATTCGATAGAAGGTTGTGGTATGTAGTTGAAGTCAAGAGCTTGACTATGATTGTGTTGTTGAGAGAGGGCTCTTCTTTGAAAATAGGCTCGTGAATCTAGAGGGTCAAAAAAGTATTCGTCAATAAATCCTCTGACAAAATCCTAGTATCTATGGAGAAATTTGCGATAATGAAGCAAGATGTGTCGACTCTTGTATAAAAAATTCCTTCGCTGTAAGCTCTTCTTGTAGCCTAGAGGTTTCTTGGGTTTCCTGATTCTACTGGAAATTGACTTCTTGACAAACTTGGTAGATTTCCACTCCCTAAGCATGAGCGAAAATGTGCTACTGGACCGAGAATGTTATAAACTCAAATCTGTCAGAAACGATGATTCGGGCAAAAAATGACAGATGCACTTTTCTGTTGCCTATATGCACTTTAGAAATAGGGATATGCGCTAGAGAAATGATCAAATACGCTTCAATATGTCCCAGATGCGCTACTCTATATCCTATAGGCGCTTTAGAAAATGTTTTGGCAGTGACCTAAAAATTGTTTGTAGAATACTCAGCCTATGAGCTAAAACAGACACCAAATGCGCTGAAACAGACCCTAAAAGTATTGTTTTAACTAGTGAATGCGCTAGAATAGACCTTATATGTGCCACAATATACCCTAGATGCGCTAAAATAGTTTTTCTAAGGTATTTTTCTGAACAATTGAGAACAGTTTTCAACTAATTTTTGACATGTTCATTTTGGATGATCTTTTATCTAAATTAGTGTGATTGAAAACATAGCAAGCACCTTGAAAACAGTTGTTTTCCTATACTAAACATCAAGTGTATGATAAAAATTATTTTCAAAAATTATTTTCATAGGTTTTACACATGACAGATAGTTCAAGAAGACTCACTCTTAGTACTCAGGTAGGTCACGATAATAATCAACAGCCCACATCTTAGAACTGCGTCAACTCACACAGCCATGTCACCCCCAAAGGGGCGCCCATTTTTTTTCTTTCCAGGTGTGTACTCAGAGTGATGGAAGTGGATATTGGATCCCCTGAGCAAATGGTCCTTGGCAGTTATATGGTGAGTATCTTGGGGGTAGATTCTTCCCTCCCCTGCACTGTGATTATTATGATGTTCAGAAACTGACTTCGACTGGATACTACACTAGGTTTGTAGTAAGGGTTTTCGTTCAGTGCGGCAATAATAAACTCCCTCAGGAGACCTCCCAACCTTTAGAACAAAGGCTTTGGGGATGGTTATCTTGCACACTACCAGAAAAAGAGGATTTCTCCTTATCTGCTTTAAATTTTATAGTGGGGTGGAATAGCCTGGCTTTGGATTGAACCCACTTGAGTCGTTCCTCTTGGGTGAGTAATTTTTCTCACAAGAGCAGGCCCTCTATAGGATGTAATAAAGCAGTAAAATTGCATGAATGAAAAAGGAAAGTTTGGTATTTTGGGTCACCCAGTTAAGGGGAGAGCATAGACCTATTGCCACAAACACAGTAGACACTGTTCTTTTTAAAAGCCCAAATCACAATGATCTAAACTATGTGAAGATGTTGCTTCACAGAAAACATGGGATTCATTTTAACCGCAAAATCAATGTGTGGTGACTATCCTAGATTTCTTTATTTTAAATCCATGTCTATCCTAGGGTTGCTTCCTTTTAAAACCAGCTGTGACTATCCTAGATTAGTTCCTTTTAAGCTAGAAAAAGGTTCTGTCTGCGGAAGGCGTCAGACTCAGAAACTTGTTTAGTTACAACCTGCATGCGCAAAAAGGTCACCTCTATGTGCCACAAAAACAAGTAAATGTGCTAAAATAGACAGTAGATGCGCTATAGAAATTCCTAAATGCGCTATGAAAATTCCTAAATGTGCTAAAACATAATGCAGCTAAATTTTTTTTTTGTTTTTCAAAAATTTTAACAAACTAATTCGAGCATATGCACCTTTATGTTTTGTGGATGCGCTGAAACAGTTCCTGGATGCACCGTAATAGTCCCTGGATGCGCCGGAGTACCTACAAAAGTGCTGAAAGAAGCCACGGATGCGCTTTAAAAACCTGCAGATGCGCTTCAGAAATCGTCGTATGCGCTAAAACAAAAAAATTTATCGAAAATCCAAATTCCCAAACGCGAGATCCTATCAGAAAACCTACAAGATGTTAAAAACGGGGCAATGCCCCATGGTGGGCGCCAATAATGTGTGGTCAATTTTGTGTTCGTTAAATATGTAAAACCAAATAAATCAATCACACCAAATAAGACATTATATCAAAGATAGAATATTTAAAACAATAGAGATTTGCAAACTCAATATCATGTCGTCGATGTCATCCTATCATCCTCATTTTCATTTATTGCAGCTAGCTCTCAGATTGTGTGCTAGGCTCAATGAACAGTCCTCCTAAAGAACGAGATTGGATATGAAATGCATGTAATGCTTAAGCTAAGACATGATTGCTGAAAAGTAAAAGACTATTGATGATACTATGTGTATACGCATAAAAATGGTCATGTCTATAATCCTGGCAATTAATTAAATATTTATTATTTAATTATTTCTTCTAAAGTCCTCTACATATGATTAAATTTAATTAATTTAATTATATTGTTCATTCATCTTATTCTTCTTTCGTAATTAAATAAATTTATTTTATTTAATTATTTTCATATGTCCACTTAATTAATTTAAATAAATATTTTATTTATTTAAATTAATTATCACTGTTTGAATTTAAATTAAATCTTTTGATTTAATTAAATTTAAATATCCTTTTCTTCTATTTAATTTTCTTCTTCTAATTAATTAAATGTTTCATTTGATTAATTTCATAAAAGTGATTTAATTAAATAAATCTTATTTAATTAAAAATATCTTATGCTTTCTTTCTAAATCAAAATTAGGTATTTTAACCTAATTGTGCAATCTTCTCATATCATAATTAAATATTTTATTTAATTATGAGATATTCTGCTTTTTTCAATAAAACATGATTAAAGCTCTCTTCTTATCACAAGCTTTCTTCTACTTTTAAAAGCTTAATTAAATATTTTATTTAATTAAGAAAAGTTGAATGTCCTCCACAAATAAATAATTGATTTTTTATCAGCTTTAAATCTTTCTTTTATTCTTTTAAAGAAAGATGATTTCTTATCTTCTCTTCTTTTTCCTCTTTCATAATAAAATAGAAAAATCTTATTTTCAGGGTTCTTCTATTTTCTCTTCAATTTCATCTTTTCTCAACCGTTCGATCTGCCAGGAATTATCACAACCGTCAATCGAGACAGCCAATCAAAATCATTCGAAAAACTCTATAAATACCTGTGTGAATCCAAGCATTGGTAATAGGCAATTAATTAGAGTTCATGCACTTAATTCATGTAGAGTTCATTTATCATAGCATCATGTTTATTTCAAGTTTATTATTTCAAATCATCATCATAGTTTAATCTTGCATCTACATCATAGCAAAATCTCATTCTTTAGGAAGACAGTTTGTTGAGCCTAGCCTACAATCTGAGAACACAAAAGCTGGAATCTACAAAAGCACTAAAGATAGAGGACAATAGGAGGACAATGGAAGCAGGATACTGAGTTTGCAATACTTTACTCTTTGTATTTTGCTTTGATATAATGTTCTATTGGTGTGTTTGAACAGTTATTTTTAATTCATTTACGCACTTATTTTTCATACACACACTATGAATAATAAAACTAGAATGCTATAATAATATAATACAATTAATCTCTAATTACTCTGATATGTGTTGTGTAACCCTTGCTTGGATTGGTTGTGTTATTTATAGAGTTTTTCAAAAGCTTCTGATTGGTTGATATGATCAACGATTGTGAAAATTCCTAGCAGATCGAACGGTTGAGAATGGATAAGACTGAAGAAAAACAGAAGAAAGCATAAAGCAAGATTTGTTTTCTTTTTCTGTAAAAGAGGTAAGATAAGATGATGAAGATAATTTTTCAAAAATCATCTTTTTGTAAGATTATGGAAAGATTTTGAAGAAGATAAATAATGAATTATTGAATTCAATTATTTATTTATGGGTGACACATAGGTTTTTCTTAAAATAGAATATTTACCCTAGATTTGAAAAATAATGGAAGATTTCATAATTAAATAGAGTATTTAATCATGATTTTGAGGAGATATGGAAGATATTCAATTAAATAAAGATATTTAATTAAAACCTTTAAGAAATGGTATGTAGATGAAATTAATTAAATAAGATATTTAATTAACCAGAAGAAAGATTTGAAAAGAAATAATTAAATTTAATTAAATCAAAAGGACTTAATTAAATTCAAAAGTGATAATTAATTAAAATAAATAAAGTGCATTTATTTAATTAATCAAGTGGACATATGAATATGAAATAATTAAATAAAAATTAATTTATTTAATCATTATAGAAGAATAAATTGAATGAACAATATAATTAAATTAATTAAATTTAATTATATGTAGAAGACTTTAGAGAAATTAATTAAATAATAAATATTTAATTAAATGCCAGGATTAATCAGATATGACCAATTTATGCATCTACATTAACAGGTCGGGTTCACCAAAATTAAATGCATGGAAAAGGGGAGATCCCTTTTGGTTTTTGGCCATAGGGTTTCACACTTTTCCCTTATTTCATGGGGGATATGTCGATTGTGTATGTAAATATAGAAATGCAAGGATGGAATGGGGTTTGATGGAATTGGACAAGGTATGTGATTGACTTACAACCTGATAGGTGAGTCAACCAACATTTAACCAAATCTAGAAATGTCTTAATGATGAAATGCAATGATCTAATTGTCCTAATGATGTAAATTAGTATTCTTATGCAAATATAGAAAATCTGAGAAGTCACTGAGAAAATCGGACACCAGAATAGGAAGGGGAGGACACTATACACCTGTTGTATGAAAATCAGTTGATTTTTTTGGGACGTTGGTGCCAGGGGTACCACTTTCCTACTAAGTATTTTTTAGATCTGTTTTCGTAGTCCTCTAATATTGGATCGACACTTCTATTTCCCATTTGCAAACTTGTTGGATCTCTATCAGACTTTTTTATAATTGACTTTTTGTGAGTTTTCAAGGCCTAGGATTTTGGATGCAACAATGAATAAACTATCTTCAAACTTCCTTTGATCCTCTTTAGCCTGAGATCTACACATTCACAAAGAGAAGAACTGTTGGGCCACTTTAGGGGATTTCCTCAACCAAACCCTGTGTAAGTGTTTCCACTTCCACAATGGCAATGGCAATGATAAATGGATAATGAAAGGAAGGAATGATGAAATCACAAAGTGTTGCAACTCACAACCTTTAATGGCTTCCTTGAAGAATTGAAGTCATACACATCACTTCAAGGATCTTGGATCTTGTTTGCTTGATTTTCTTAGATGATTGAGTGCTTTGGAGACCTACAAAAAAGGTTAGCCTTCACAAAACAATGATAATGCATGAAATCACATACACTTTGACATGATGTTGGATCTTGAATTGTTGAAATAAAATTCTAATGGTTTCTCTTGACTTGCTGAATAATTCTCTTGATAATACTTGCTCTTAATGCTCACTTGTTGCTAGATCCCTTTGACATGATGCCATTACTAGGTATTTATAAGCTATTATTCTAATTTCCCAAAAATTAAATCCCAATGGTTAACTTTAGATATATGAATTTCAAATAATACAATGTCGACATTGACATACTTGAATTTGGAGCCTAAATAGGGGACATAGCCACCCTAGGCACCAGTTTCCTAGCCCTTTTGGGGGGGGGGGGTTAAAGTGTCAAGGATAAACTATTAAATGAGAGCATTTTTTTATACTTGCAAATTGTCAAAAAGTATTTAAAATAAGTTTTGGAATTCATAATTTTCAAAATTAGGAGATTAATCAGGTCCAATAACTTAAAGGGGAGCAAAACATAATGTGAAATTGTCATGGGTTACAATTTACGATGCTACAAAGATTTACCTACACCTACTTGTTGAAAATATGTTTGTAGTTTCCTAGGGCATGCAAATATTATAGAAGGTTTATTCAAGATTTTAGTAAAATTTCTTCACCTATTTTATTTTGTTAGAAAGATATAATACCTTCTCATTTATGGAAAATTATAAAAATGTTTTTGAGGAAATTAAGGAAAATCTTGTTATTACACTAGTGTGATGTGGCCCTAATTTGTAATTACCATTTCATATTCGCGTCAATGCTTCTAATACCTCAATGGGGGTAGTACTTGTCCAAAATGATGGTACAGTCTTTTATTCTATTTATTATATAAGCAAAAAATTCATTGGTGCAGAGGTAAATTACACAATAATTGAAAAGGAATTTATATATGTAGTATATGCAATTAATAAATTTCATCATTATATCATACGATACAAAGTGTTTATACATACTAATATTCTACAATTCACTTTTAATGAATAAACTCATTGTCAGTGGAAGAGTTATCAGTTGGTTATTGTTACAAGAATTTGACATTACTATACTTGATAAGCTTGGTTGTGAGAATGTTGTAGATTTCTTATCTAAGTTGCAACATGATCATGAACCTATCCTACTTGTGTGATAAGATTATAAATGAACATCTCTTTGCAACTTATATTAAGAGTCCTTGGTTTTTTTATATTGCTAACTACATAGTCACTTGCAAGTTTCCTCCTCATTTCTCTCCCAAAAATCATAAGAAACTTGTTGGACTTAGTGGACAATACACATGGATCAATGGGTTTCTTCTACATACTAGTATCAATAATTTTGTGCATGGTGTGTAGTCGAAGATGATGTTTTTGATATACTTTGAGCATATCATACCAAACCATGTGGAAGATGCTTTGTAGCTCAACACACTGCCAACAAGAAAGATCCTTACTACCAATTATTAACATCCCACACATTATAAATATTGTAAGAAGTTGTAGTGTCATAAAATTGCACCTTGTGGCAATTTCACTTGCATATTTAGCTTGATGCATTTATGGCACCTCCCCGTATTTATGACAAAAAAATTATGAGTCAAAATTTCACAATTCCAAATCCATAAGGGATAATGATGAAGTGTTAGTAGTTTTCCACCTCATTTCATGTAAGTTTTTGAGTTGGAAACTTGTGTGACATGTGGATGTCTGTGCGACACGTAAGCATCTCAAACTTTCTAAGTTTAAATGAGGGAATCTCACAAAATTTTCCCATTACATGCATTGTTGCAACAGAATTGTGGGTGTAATGACTCTACCTACCCATGCAACCTCATAAAACTTTTCCTTTCACTCTCATTCTCATCCATTCTTACTGTATTACACTCCAACTTGCTCTCTTGCTATACTCTCTTCTACATCTCTTCTCCGCAACGAAGCTCTGTTGGATTCATGTCTCATCAATAACCATGGCTCTCTTGCAAGAATATAACATCTTGTTTATAAGTCCAAAAGGGAGCCACAACCTGTTGGTAATGGTCTCTTGTTGCTTTGTCTTGTCTATTTGCAATGCATACTTTTTTTGTATATTTTATTTGTGATAGGGGCTCTCCTCCATAGTGGGGTTTGTTTCTATCACACATCTCATATATTTCATTTTATGTCTCATCTATTTCCTATCTATTTGGTTATCTATGGAGGTGGAAACACCAAAATAGGGGTTTGATTGAGGAAAGCCCCAAAATAGCCCCAACATATTTCCCCATCCTTGTTGTGTGCAAGTTTTCAAATTTGAGGAGTTGGGTTCTTACATATTTCAAGGTTTTAGCTTATAGTTTGATAGGGATGACAGTGTAGGGCACAAACATCCCCATGGCGCACTATCATCTATTGGCCACAACTCTATCCTTTTGCAGACATAATCTGTAAGTTCTCATCTTTTTGTTCTTGTAACTTATATTTTGTAATCCTTTACCATTTTTTGTTAATCTGCAATTTTATCTTCCTAGCTTAATATTTTATTTGATAAGTTATTACACTATTTCTTTACTTTACACTTTGTCACTTGAGCTTGTACTTTGAGGTAATTTAAGGCTATTCACTCCCTGCAGACTCTTCCTTGTCCTAGAGACTTAGGAGTAGTGAATCCCCTCCTTTACAAAAGAATATTTCGCATTATGATAAATTTTAATGCATGGGACAAGCCACGTGTTTAGATGGCATGCCTCTTCAGCCACAACTATATATTGAACCCTTTAAAAAATGGGGCTTAGACTTTATGTGACCCATAAGTCCTCCATCTAGAAATAAGTAAATTTTGATTTGAACAAACTATGTTACTAACTAGGTTGAAGTTGTAGGACTTAAGCATACACATAATACTAAGGTAGAAAAATCTTTATACTAAAATATTTGCAAGACTTGGTGTAACCAAAGAAATTGTAATAGATTAGGGGCCATAGTTTACATCTAAGCTTATTTATTCCTTGGTCCATGAGTATGAAATTTGACATGGAAAATCCTCTCCATATCACCCACAATCCAATGGTCAAGTTGAAGTCATCAACAAAGAATTTGAGAACATCCTTACCAAGATAGCAACACTTCATCAGAAAGATTAGGTAGCTCGACTTCCAAAAGCAATATGTGCTTATCAGACAATGACGAAGACCACCACTGGTCTTACACCCTATGAACTTGTTCATGGTCAGAAATATGTATTACCCATTGAATTTGAAATCAATAATTTACGTAATACTTTGGAATTGGGTTTGAATGTGACTGATGCACAAAAGGAAATAATTGAGAAAATTCATTCTTTAGATGAAATGTTTCAACAAGCTCTCATTCATACTGAATTGGTTTAATAGTAACATGCTCGTTGGCATGACAATTTCATTCACAAGTGATCATTCCAGCCAAGGGATTGGGCACTTTTGTATGACTCCAAGTTCTAGGATTTTAAAGGAAAATTTCATACTAGGTGGCTAGGATCTTATCATATTAAAGTTTTCTATGATAATGGTGCAATCAAACTTCACGCCATAGACTCTGATCACATAGCCTTGGTTGTAAATGGTCATAATTTGAAGATCTACTAACAATCCATTATCAAAGAATAATTCATTTCTAATCTCAAGAAGGAACTATATGTTGTTAACTATCATGCCCTAAATTTTTCAACCTAAAAACAAACACAACCTCAAAAGAAAAATCATTTTCTACTACCAATAAGACAAGTTTAAGTTTCATACTTTAACTTTCATAAGGAATTTAGTTTACCATCTACTGTAAGTAGTTTTAATTGAGATATTCTAAATTTATTCTAGGGAGTCTAAGATAAGCAAGTGGTTAGAATTTCCTAGATGAACAAGCTTAGTGAGTAAACAATACTAATATAAAAAAATGTCTTTTTAACCTACATTAACTTTTCTTAGTTAGCCTAAAAGAAATGTTACTGAATATTTTAAATGAAAACAAGTTCTACACTAAAAGAAACAAGTTTACTTAAAGTAAATATGTTAATTGTATTTCCAATGCTATTTAATTTTAAATCCTAATAATTTTTAAGTACATGAAATTAATAATTCTTCTCAACTCCATAATAACTAAACATCATACAATAAGAATTCACGTGATTCTTCAAAGTTTAAGTAATATGTTAAGAAATGCTCTAGGATATTTCTTGACCAAATTTTAGAATGTCTATAGTTACTTCTACTTGTTTTATTCAAGTTTACTTAGCTAAATAATCCACCACCTTCAAAATTTATAGCTCCTTATATAAAAGATTTTTTTCCTAATTGAAGTCTACTATAATAATTTGAAAGAGAATTAAAGTAATATGAAGTCAATTTTAGTTATTAACTTAGAATTTAAGTGTACTCTATAACAATTGATATTGAATTAGTTTTATTATCTTTTCAGTTTTCTTGAACTAGCATATCAAATTTCTAAATGCATCATTTCTAAATTTTGTCATATAGCTTATACTTGTTTTCTTCTAGCTTTTCTCAACTTTGTATTTGTATAAGTTTGCAAATAAATTTTCATAATATATGAAAGCGATGATTAACATTTCAAATCTTAAGTTCTCTACTTCTATCTAAAATTTAAATATGTTGAATGGTGGTCGATGCCTCCCATTTGTTGGTGGTGACCCCTTGGTCACAGTCCCCTTGTGAGGGTTGCAGCCCAAGAGTTTTTGACCCTGAAGGGCGACCCATGAGGACCGACCTCCACAAGTCATGCCCCTCAAGACTTTAACAAATTTTTTTAATTCATAATAATAATTTTTAATTTTACATTTAACTTTACACTTTTATCAAATATTAATATATATATGTATATACTATTTAATATTAATATTATTTTGTTTATAATTTATTTTAAAACAAATAAATGAATACTTAATATATATTTATTAAAATGAATACCCATTTTTTTTATAAATGTATGAAAACATATTTTAGAATTGATCTTGTTTTGATTATTTAAGTTAAAGTTTATGTTTTGGAATATATATTAATACATGATGAATCTATCTTAGGGTAATAATACAATTCCTTGAACAAAAAATATAATATTTTTTCATTCATTCATCCTACACTTTGAGAATAATCTTACAAAGTT
Organism: Sequoia sempervirens; assembly: GCA_007258455.2. Lineage (NCBI taxonomy): Eukaryota > Viridiplantae > Streptophyta > Pinopsida > Cupressales > Cupressaceae > Sequoia > Sequoia sempervirens. Next base: position 235,130,233 of record VDFB02271358.1, read on the forward strand.
AATTTCTCAATTCTAATCACACACTCATACCTCAATTTCCCATAACAAATTTTTAACTTATTTTCCAAAATTTCACAATAAATTTTCAAAAAAATTATGCATGATTACATTATAAGATCATGTCAACTTTTCTTAAAGTACATTTGTAAAACAAACTATGCAATTTCTTTCTCTTTCTAAGATGAATAGCTTTACATTTTCAAGCAATGTCCTCACATATAATTTACAATGTACATTTACAAATATTCATAAATATTTCACAAAGAAACAATATAGAGTCATCCTTAATATTTTCTTCACACTTCATAAGACCTGAAAAGAAACAACAAAAACATAGGAGAGAAAAAAAACATTAAAACCAATGGACTCTCCACCCAACCGTAGGGTTGTGAGACAATCCATCCCCGAGCTTGGGATTATATAGCCACTTGGGTAGACTCTTCAACTTTTCATAACCATGACAAAATTTGAAAAAATAATTTACATACAATACACACATTTGCATACATAGGCTCACATGGTAAACCCTTTTAAAAATAAAACCCCTTTTTCAACACTTGCTATCACATTGGATATCTTATATGGAATCCACTTAGGGGGAGTGGGGACTCTACCTAAAAAGGGAGAAATTTTTTATCACAATAATCAATGTAAATATCCATATCATATCTCCACATTTCACAATACATCACCAACACAACCATCATCCACCCCTTTTTCCCTCCAACACAAAAATCAAATATAGGATACTCATATCCATACACATAATCATGGGTACTCATACCCTAAAAATAAATTTCCCTTAAAGGGAGCCACACCCACTCAACCCCTTGCACATGGAGGACCAAAAACCTCTCTCAGGAGGTGGTCAGTTCCCCTACTAAATGACACAAAGAAAAAAAATAAAGCATTGAAATAACATTTCCCCAAACCAAAACCCCAAAATTTGAAATGAATAAAGCATATCACAATCACTCACATCAATTCATCAAGAAAAGAAAAGAGCCTACCTTGAAATTGAAAAATCCCACTAATGGATGACCTTAGTTGAAGATCTCCTCCACAATCTTTCTACTTCCTCCCTCCTTCCTTCTTCACACTCCCTCCTCTTACCAAAATTACTCAATAAATTGACAAGATCTCAAAAAGGAAAAATGGAACCACTCCCTCTACACTATGAGAGGGGAGTTATAAAGAAGAGGAAGAGATAACTTTCTTCCTCCAAATAAACCAACCAAATTACTACTTTCAAAATTCACCACTTTTATGAGTTAGACATAAATGTGGGTCACAAACCCCCTTTTAAAGTGTTTAATGATAAAAATAAACTCCTAACTTATATACCCCACACCTAGGAAACTTTCCAAATGATAGAATAAAAACTTAAACCTCATAAAAGAGCATAAAATCACAAAATATTAAATATATTCAAGAAAATATTCAAAAGACAACTAAATAATTTTTCACTTAGCACATAACATCAACAACACATTGAAAATGGTAAGTTTGTCTATGCCATGGTGCTCCCCTTGGGAATCCAGACAAACCATTTTGTAGACGTTGTAGCAGCTTACCATGGCCTTGTTTTAGCTAAGTCACAAGGGGTTTCTAAGCTTTGGTTGGAGGAGGACTCTCTTAATGTGATAAATTGTCTTTTAATGAAGTGCCCCCCTTCGTGGTCTATTGCCCATTTTATTAATGATTCTATCACCATTATAAACTCTTTTGAGAAAATCAAAATTACACATGTTTTTCATGAAGAAAACATGTTGGCTAATGGTGTTGCCAATGTGGGAGTGTTGGAGAGATCTGAGTTGGATTCTTTTGAATCGCTACCTATTAATTTGAAGTGTATTTCTAATAATGACCAAATGGCTTGTTTATAGGGGTGGTGTCCTTGGGGAAAGGTTTTTCATCATGATTTTGAGTTGGTATTGGAACTTTGAACCTTTTCCCTATTTGATACATTATTTTTTCCTTGGTTTCTGTAGAAGGATGGACTAGTAGTTCTAGTAGGGAAGTACTTGGAATGATAAGCCCACACATATTGTGGGTGTTTGTTGTATTATTTTGAATAGTGCCTCGTTATTTTTTCTATTACATTTCTTCTAGGTTTTGTTGTGTTTTGGGTTTTTGCTTGTTACCATGGGTGGAAACCGTTGCAGAATTGAGCCAAGTTCCTGTGAAGAGTTTCAAAATAATGCTATTGTGTGGAAGCATTTAGAATTGGGGGGGCTTCATAATTTATGTAGAGAATTCAAGGCCCGGACCCTGATGCCACTAATTTCTTTGTGAAATGCTATAATGTGAGGTCTCTATGGTATAAGAGTGTTGAGTTTTGTATTGATGAGGATTTCATTGCAGAGGTAACTGGTCTTTCGATTACTGGGAGGAATTTTTTTAGAGACAGGGATGTGGCCAAGAAGGTTTTTGCAAACTTTTCAAACATGACGAGAGGAATCAGGTTAGGGAAATTGGAAGTGGCGGTTATGCTAGGAAGTCCCTAAAGCCACTTTGGAGGGACCTCGTGAAGGCCATTATGTACTACTTCACCCTTGAAGGTAGATTATTTATGGTTTACGCTTGTGCTTTTGAACCATTTTAGGCATAAGGTTTATATCTCCTTTCGTTTTTATTTGTTACTCTCTATGGAGAAGATTATTGAAGACCACAGGTAGAGCCCTAAGAAGATGGTTCTTCATGAAGGGCTTATGATTTTTTTATTTGCTCATATCAAGTGTAAATTGATTTCGGTTTCCCCTAAAACTCCTGGTAAGAAGGGGGTTAAAAATGATGGTTATGATACTGGGGACTCTGCCAGTGAATGGGTTGGTAGTTTTGAGGAGGAAGAGTCAGAATATGAGGACATGTTTGTTGATGAAGAAGGCTCTGAGGAAAGGGAAGAGGATTTGGAAGAGTGGGGTAAGGGTTATGAGACTGATGTGTAGGTTTGAGAGATTTTGGCTAATTATGTTAGAAATTCTTCGAAGGGGAAAGCCAAAGGCTTGAAGAAAGTCAAAGCTTCAGCCAAAAGGAAGCTTGTGGTAGATGATGAAGAAAAATCCCCTGGTCGGAATGTGAATCATGCATTGTCTTTGGGTAATGATGGTTTGAAGGGATGTCATCCTGAGGGTGAAGTAGCTCCTTCGAATGTCGATTGTGTCCAGAATGCCTTTTTGGAGAACCCTGTTCCTGGTAAGACTGGTCAGCTGGAGAGCTCCCCTGTGTTAGGGATTAAGGTTCTAGAAAATGTGGGTGATTATTCGAATGATCCTGCTATTTTGGGTAGTTCTTTGATGGAGAATAAGTCAATTGATACTAGTCTTGCTAAAATGCGGGGGATTGAAGTGGTTAATTGTTCTTAGGTTTTTGCTTCGGCTGAGAGGGAAGTGAAGAAGGGGCGTTTGAAAGTTTTAGCTGATTTGGTTGACTTACCAGAAAAGGAGAGGATCAAGGTGGACATTGTGGTGGTCAAGGATTCCCCTGCCGAAGAAGAGGATGGCCACAATAGGGATTGTGTCGATGCCCCTAATGACTTGGAGAAAAATGATCAGCCTTTGGTTAACTGGGATGAAATTGATATGAATATTTTTTGTAGGATGGTTGAAGATGGGACAATAAATCTGCTTTCATTGGTTAAGTGTTTTTTTACTGAGGTAAAGGAGCTCAATCTTCAAATGAAAAATTTGCAAGATGTTTGTGTTGTTATTCTTAGGAGCAACCAAAAGGAGTGTGAAATAAAAGGCAAAGTGAAATAAATGCATGTTAAGCTTGATAAGCTTCTGATGGATGTTGTTCATTTGGGGGCTACACATAAGGAAAGGATTTCCTCTTTGGAAGGTATTGTTAACAAAATTTTAGAACACGGAGTTGCAAGCCTAGAGGATAAAATTGGAAAGATGTTGGAGGACTTAAAAACAATGGTCAATATCAGTAATAATTCTTTGAAGACCACTGCGATGGGTCTTTCTGTTCTGAATGAGAAAGTGTTGAATTGGATGGGTAAACCTCTTGACATGGGTGATATGGAGAATATGATTGAAGAGTTTTATGGCTCTTATCTGGTGGAGAAAGCAGAGGCTACTTCTCCTACACTGGATAAAGACTTGCAGGTTGGTTTGTGCCTTAGGACGAGAAGTAAGACTAAAAGGAGGGTGGCTGTGGTTGTTGAAGAGCTGAAGGATGTTATCAATATGCATGAGGAGGTCATTAAGGAGAACATGGCCTCGGCTAATGTCTTAGATAAGTTACTGTTGCTCGTGCTTCATTTTTTGGTTCAACAGGTTTATTGATGATTTTTGTTGTTGGGATTGCTGACGGGTTGCTATTGTTATATCTTCTGTCAGCTTTTTGGTTTTTTGGGTTGTTGGGTTTAGTGTTTAATTTCTTTTGCAGCTTTTCATCTTTGTAAAGGGTTTCAAGGTCCCTTCAAAACCTGTTTTTCCTTATCAAAAACATCAACAACACATTTTTCACAATATGGGCTAAAAAGACTTAGTGTTCTATATGAGTCTAGGTTTTTCATTACACTAGGAAGACATAAAAGTGGCTAGATAACCCCATCAACCATTAGCACTAAAAATTCACATGCTCACTCAAACATGAAGAATCAGTACAGTATCCAGATAATATAGCCGAAGCAAATCCATTTAAGATATAATATTAATAGAGATAAAAAACTAACAATCATAAAAATAACATATACAACTCTCCATTCACATATCCAACAATAATCATGATATCATCAGTGAATAATGTTGACGATGATGTTACTCGAAGAAATAGTGCAAATAAATTTCTCACAAGCAAACCATGAAGAGCCTATCCTTCTTGAAAGACGTAACCGTAGGAAACCTAGGGGGTGTCTGTATGATAGGATAAAGGTTGGCTTAGTTCAATCCCAAGTCTTCGATAGCCAGGTCTTGATAGTAATAGGTTCACTTCAGGGTATGATGTGATATTGTTGTTAATCTCAAAGGGAATACGATTGTTTCTAGTTTCATTAAGAATCATAAGCATTTTACACAATATTTCCAATTCAATCATAGAATAACATCATGAAATCAAAAGATTTGAAATAATACTTCATGAATATCAACAATTTTGCTATCACTTAAGTAGATTTTTCTTTAAGCATTCAGAAATTTCATAGAAAACAAAAGATTTTCAATAAATTTTCATCCATTCATCTATTTTTTGAAACATTTTTCAAGAATTTAACATATATTCTAAAATAAAGCATAAAAATACTAAAAATTAAAATTTCTCCCAGTTATTCTCCACGCATGCCCCAAAGAATTAATCAAATCAAAGAAAATTGCTTTATACTTCACCATATTGCTTCACAACTACATATAAAATGGTGTGAGCTTTCAAAGAGAGGGGTTTTATTTTGGACATCGAGTAGGTTCTATATGCACCCTTAAATGACATGGCACACAGTCTTGTTCAGATGAACTAACCAACTACAAAGATTCATGAGATAGGTAGCTATCAGATTGGCTCTGATATTGATTAATGTCTACATACATACAAGTTTTTAGAAAAAAGAACAAAACTTCGAGAAGTTTTGGCTCTTCCAACATCCACAAATTCTAAACTTAAAATAAAAATAAAGCAGTAAACGGCCTTTTATAGAAACAAGGCCTCAAGAGTTCAAACTTAAAGTTTATCCAGAGAATCAGAAATAGAAAATTAAAATGTAGCATGTGGCATAAGCCAGCTATCATCAGAATCTTCTAGACAAAGTCAAAGGTTTGACTTCCTCAGCAACAACACTTTTCACTTTCAAACGCGATACACAATACTCCACATAAATCAAGGCTATCGGCATCCTTTAGAATACTAGACAGGAAACATCCACCGGGACCAGGTACAACCTACAAAAATCACTTGTAACAAAATATTTTTGTGACACTTCCAGTATCCAATATCTGGTACTTCCTTTCATCATTTAGGGCTTGGGCTCCAGGATCTTTTCTTTGCTTTTCTTCAACTAATATTCTTGGAAAGCATTCAGTGTTTGATGCATACGCTCTTTTAAAATCCCTTGTATTACCTTCCAAGTGAACTTGAGCCTAGTGCATTCTCCTGATACCTGGAGTATACTAGCATTCCTTTGCACTTTGTTTGTTTCATATCTAACTATAGTGTTCCTATACTGTATAATCTCATCAATGACCTCCCGAGTTAACAATTGAATAGGGTCTTTATTTATCCTTTCAATACATTCCTTAAAGTATTTCACTTCTTTACCCTCCTGTCCTAGCATTTGGGGATCACAATCTTGACATGCTAACATTTCAATAAAGTCTTGATCTTTATCAAGCAATTTGTTACATTTCTCGGTGACCTATTCAAATCCTTCTATACATTGTGTCAACGTGTCACCTTCCCATTTCAACTGTTTCTTCCATTTTTCTGGCAATGGAACTTCTTTTTCTGAAATTATATTTCTTCGTATCAATTCTTGGACATCTATTTGTATGAGAGTTTCAACATTTCTCCTTTCAGCATCAACCTGTTCTTGGTGAAACCTGCATTCACTTTCAAATATTCTAGATTTCTCATACCAATGGTATGCTTTCTTATACTTCCCTATTGCATCCGTAATAAATTCTTCTCCTTTCCTCACCCAATACTCGATCCATTCTTCAAATAAATTCATTTTATGAAAAACTACGGCAATTGCATACACCTATTCTTGTGACATTAGTATTGGATTTTGGGGCAATTCAGTATGTGCTTGACGAAATAGGGTTAATGACTTTATAAAATTTTCCAAGCTAACAACCTGTTCCTTCAACTCTCTTTTCTTTCTTTTATAGTTTTGTACCCTGGAAACTGTTGCATCTAAATTCATCTTCATTTCTTCCAACTCTTGCATCCAGGATGAGTGTCCAAGATTAACACTTGTTATCTTGTACTCCTTAGGTGTTATCTCATGTCTATTTTTTTTAGCTATTGGAGTAGCAATATGGATGGTTATGTCTCCATCTACATTCTTTTGCATGACATGTTTCGCTTTAGCTTTGTGCCTGGGCTTAGGTGTATCTACTTCTTGTATAAAAATGTTAAGATCCAAAGGCACTATTTCTACTTCCGTTGGAGAAGCCAATTCACTGATCAACCAATCAGGTGCATCCTCATCATGCTCTACCTCTGTAATATTCTTTTCTTCTTGGTTTCCACTTGATTCGGGGACTTCTTCTCTTACTTCTTCAACTTTATCTGCTATGTCCTCTGAAATAGGAATTTCTTCAACAATTTATGGCATAGATTTAGGATTACTGGGATTTGGCACTATCTCCTCTATTTGAATACTTATATTTTCCTATCTATCTAGATGTTCAACATCAGCTTCTTGGATGTCACTTTCCTTGTATCCTACTACATCAAGATTTTCTTTATTTCCAACTTCATCACTTGTAACCTATGTAGCTTCTTCATTCTCAATCTCAACCCAGTCCTTCTTTGATTCTTGAAAGACCTAAAGATGTTTATTATCATTTGGATCATTCCCAAGCAAAGGTTGGGAATCAAAGTATCTTCAATAACTATTTCAACAATAGGATCATGCCCTACAATCTCCCTTGTTTCCATCTCAAGAACATCAAGGTTCCCCGCTTCTGAAGTGAGTGTTCCTTGTATGAATTATTCTTCTTCTACATTTATAGGAGTGGACCTTGTGTCTGGAATTTCTTCTACCACTGGTTGTACCATGGTTTTATCCTTAAACTTCTTTTATTTTACCTTTTCCCACATGGCATCCCATTTATCCATCTATTCTTTAATCATGGCCTCATCTGCCTCAGGAATTTCATCCAAAACTACAGGAGTCTCTCTCAATGCCTGTTTTACACTAGCCATATTAACAGAAGGGGGAGAAGTAAACAATGTTGCAGCTCTCTGAGATGAAAATCTTGTATGTGCACCAATATCTTCTGTTACCCTTGCCTCTTCATCAATAGTAGGTTTTGTCCTTGGTTTTGTTGTAGAGGAAGATGTGCCTTTAGGTTTCAATTTTGATTTAACTTTTCCTAACTCAGCATCTTTTTGCTTATTAGTTGGCTTTAGTGGAGCTCCTTGACTTGAAGCTTCAGGTGTTTTCTCTTCAATTCTTATACCACCCATTGTCATACTATTTTTCCTTTTCTTTTTAGTAGGTTCACCACTCTAAAATGCAGTTTCATTTCTTTGTTTCCTTATTTTATCTTGCAAGTAAGTGGGTTCACTTCCTTTTTCCATTAAAATTTTACAAAAATCATTTATCCAATGTTGAGTATAGTTATAACATCTTGAACATCTAGGTTGAATACAAACCTTAGAATTGATTTTATCTATTTTGTAATTGTCTCTTGGCACCATCGGGTAGTCATAATTTCTATATTGCACTCTTTGGCATTCTAATAATTTTGGCTTTCACCTTCACATCAATATTATACATCTGAGTGAATATAGGAAACCCAAATCTGTGTGTAATTCCTTTCTCAGAGAGATCTACATAAATTCTTCCCTCCTTCCCAATGATTCTTTTGTCTGGGTCATAATGATTTATACATTCCATGACCAATTTAGGGGCCTCCATTGCTAGTGGAAACCCTTTTGCTAAAAGTAACCCACTTGCTATAACATTTCTAGTACTCCAAGTCATCCAACACTCATCACCAATACTCCAGTTTTCCCAACTTATGCTGGACAACTACACCTACGTAACCATAGATATAAGGCCTCCCAAATGGCCGAAATCTATCTATCCCTGGCCGTGTCACTGCAATATGCTCCCAGGCTTAGACCTAGAGCAAGGTAACTCCTGCTGACAAACTAGCTCCTCTCAAATATACAACCTGGTGCAAATCGTGATATAGGTGTGCAATCATACATGACCCCTAGGCAAAACGGGTCCCAAACTGGATCATCTGCTCTAAAGTGTGACCCCAATCGATGGAAAATCCCTTTTCCCTCTTGTCGGGACATAAGAAGCCATCAAAAAATCCCACAAGAATGGAAGGAAATGGGGCATATCTAGCAAACATCTCCTACCATGGTATCCAGTATCCAGCAATATGATCATACTGGAAAACATGATGTAAAGCATTTGTTCCTCCCTACTCTGTGTGATCATAGGTCACAATGTCACCTACTACGGGAATCCACAAAACCCTGTACACATCCTCGGGTGTAACACTCATCTCTCTGGTGGGCAGATGGAAAGTGTTGTGGTCGCTATTCCACCTCTCCACCAATGTTTTCAACAATCCCCAGTTAATCCTAACCTGGGGCATATCAATCAATGACGACAGACTGCATCGCTCAACAATATCCCTATCAGCATGAGACAACTATGGAATCATCACCCAAGTGCGCACAAATCACTCTCGAGACTGAAGATTATCTAAACCCGTCTCCTATCATTTTACAACATCACAAATCAGCATATCAATCAAATCAAATCAGCAAAATAATCAAACATCAATCAATCAACCTATCAGTTCTAATGATATTTTCATCAACTCTCGTCAACATTTTCTTTTGACTCTTGCCTATCATGAGGTCAAAACAACATCATCATTAGTGTATCTCACCTATCATGAGGTCACTAAATCATCTATTTTATCATTAATACCTAATCATTGGCTGATGCAATCAAACATCACAAATTTCAAGGAGAAAAATCACAAAATCTTCAATCTGCCTTGGAAGTACCAAAACAGACCTTTGAAGTGCCAAAAGTGGCAGATGCACCATTCTATGACGTGGAAGAGCCATTTTAACAAATGCACTAAAAAATTCCTCACATGCACTGAAGAATCATTTGGATGTGCCATTTGGCAGAAGCGCTAGAGAATCCCAACGAAGTGCCAGGGAATCTTGCAGGAGCGCCACTTTATTGGAAGTGTCAGAGAATTTGTCCTATGCACTCAAACTTTGGGTAAAAGTGCCATTTCCTAGATTGGACCTAGTGACAGCTTGGAAGCGCCATTGGAAGCAATAGAAGTGCTAAAAGTGGAAGCGCCAGAATAGACTTTGTAAGTGTCAGAGAATCTCTCTAAAGTGCTAAAATTTTAGGCGAAGGTGCCAAAAAATTTAAGCTAAGCGCCATGAAAAACTTTGGAAGCGCCTAAACAATTTTAAAATTTAAAATTCGAATTGAAAAATGTGAAAAATTCATTTCAAAATCACAAATGAAGGTTTCGAAATCCTTACCCGAGGTTAGTATCCCGCTGGTCAATTATGCCATCATACTCACTCGAATTGATGAGTATGCAGAGGGATCAACATCTTGCACAGAAGCTCAAAAAATGCTCTCTCACTTCAACAATTTCAAATCACAATATGCACAAGTGAGCTCTTTTTCACTTTTTATCTCTTAATAAGAGTAATTAAAAGAGGTAATTTTGGTGGCATATTTTAATTTCTTTGAAGGGGCAATTAATTAGAGCAGCTCAAAATCTTTAATATCAGGAGATAAATCGCTGGAATATTATCAAATCAGGATTTATCATCATCATCATCATCACAAATCAATTGAAATTTTTGAAAATCACCAAAAATCTTTTATTATCATAAATTCCTCGATTTATCTCCCAAGGGGGCATATAGTCATAATCTCCTAGAAATCACTATCTGAGGCATCGTTAAAAATTTAGCAGCACTAGAAAAAATTTCTTTGAAGTAATGTGTAAACACATCACTTCAAAGAGGGGCAAAATGTAAACATCCAAAATTGGTCTAGAGAATATTAATTAAATATCGATTATTTAATTAATAAAATCTTTATTCCTCTACTATATAAATAAATTGCAAATTTATTTACATAGTTCCTATTTTCTTAATTCCTCTATTCTAATTCACCCTCTTCATGATTTAATTGAAATAAAAAAATCTAAATAATTTTTTTTATTTTAATTGACTCCCTCTCATTAAATTTGAATTTTTAAATTCAAATTTGTCACATTTCTACATATTTCTCTAACTACCTTCCACCTCACCCTCCAACTCACCATGTGTCACATGATAATAATTATTATTATTTTCTAAAATGGATATTTGTTCTCAACAATTTTAACCACCTTCAAGACACATGGCTCCTTCATTCAAATGATTCCTTCTTACACTTGGCGAGATGGTTTTACTAAAGGGAACAATTGCCTTGTTTTCTCCATCCTTCTCATTCTTCACCTTCGATATCTCCAGATCAAATCTCAATCGTTCATGGCTTCCAACTCACCAAATTCCTTGGTAAAATCTATAAATTGAGGCCCATTTACAGCTTTTTCATAAGGAGCATTTGCATAACATCACTCTACAGAAATTCATTCAAGTCTTTAAGAGCTTAGTTTGCATTTTCAATTCAACATTTTAGAATAGTCTAGCAATTTGTTTAGAATCATGGCTCCTTTACATGTTTCTTATTTTAATTTAGCATTTAGGATTATATACATTACATCTCCATTAGCTTAATTATGCATTGTATCATTTCCATATCACTTTGTATACAACAGTTCACTCACCATGTCATTTCACCATTTCATCCAGTTGAATCATTCAATCATGTAGATGTTTCTGCATTATAGTTAAATAGGCTACTCGTTTCTTAGATGACATCCCAATGATTTGTTCCTGAATAAGATTTGAGAGCGTAATTACTAGGAAATTTAAAATTAGAGGAAGATGAGATGTTTTTAAGGAACTATGTTGTCGAATTATGTTTGATTTAGATTTCCTTACTGTAATGCTTTACATCTAAGTGTGTTGTTAATTTGATATAATTCATGCATATTTTCTTACACACAATATGAGTGATTGGTTGAGAAAAGTTAGTGTGTCAAGTGAGAAAAGCCAAAGATTGTGCAAGTGTGTGAACATTGATCTATTCATTCGATTGCTGAGCAGAGTGAGAGTGAAGAGTGAAGGATTTTTTTTGTGCTTAACTGGAACTGCAATCAAGCTTATGCAAAAGCTATTTTCTCATTTCATACCCTCCAGATTTAATCATATTTTGTATTGTTGGGTAGTGAGCCCCTTTTTTATTTGAGCAATGAGCTCTAAGCAGAGTGCTTGAATGCATGTGCATTCCCCTTATTATCTTCATTATACTTTTAACAGGGTATAATATTATGGACTAACATCCACCATGGTTTTTCTCCTAACAGGGTTTCTACATAAAAAAATCTTGGTGTTCTATGTGTTTCTGATGTGTTGATTGCTTATGGTTTATTGTTCATTCATCTGATTTGAGATTAAGCTAAGTAAAGTTTGAAAAGTTTAATATTCTGTGACAACTAATTCACCCCCCTCACAGTTTTTTGTCCTTGTTTTTCCAACAATTGGTATCATAGCAGGTTCCTCTGAAGAAGTTTAAAAGGTTGAGGTGATCCAAGATGGCATCATACAAGAAGTATAGTCCTAGATTTGATGGAACAAACTACTCACTATGGAAAGCTAGGATGGAGTGTCATTTGAGGTGTATTGGTGAACCCTATTGGAAGATTACTAAGAATACATTTGTTATTCCTCATAATGGTCCTTCCACTACCGATGAGATTAAAGAGGCTGAGAATAACATCAAGGCTATGGAAGCTTTGTTGAGTGCTTTAACAGATTTAGAAATGACAAATGTGCTAGGTCTAAAGACAGCTTATGAGATTTGGACAAAGCTAGAAACTTTGTATGAAGGAGATACACATGTAAAGATGGGTAAGCTATAGAGCTTGAAAGGTAATTATGAAAACTTGAAGATGGGTGAAGATGAAAATATTTCCTCTTTTATGCAAAGAATAAATGAACTAGTGATGGATATTAGATGTGCCAGTGGTACCCTGGAAGAGGAAGAAATTGTAGCTAAAATACTCATATCATTGCCTCCCACCTACAAATTGAAAGCTCATGCTATTGAAGAGACCAGATCATTGACAAATATGACAAGAGATACATTGATTGGTAAACTTGTTGCTTTTGAGTTAAGTGAATTTGGTGAATCTATTCCGAAGACTGAATCTGCATTTAAGGCTACTGTATCCAGAAGAAACAAGCAAAGATGTGATCTGAGAGAGTGTTCTAGAAATTCATCCAAATATGATGAAGAACTAAAACAGCTTGAAGATGATGAAAGAGAAGTTGAAGAATTGGAAGCACTGATTGTGAAGAAAGAAGGTCGAGGAAAAGGTAAGTATCAAGGAGTGTTTCCTATTAAATGTTTTTCTTGCAGTAAAATAGGTCATTTTCCATCAAGGTGTCCTGAAAGAGTCCCTGGGTCTAAGCCTAACAAGTCTAGATTCCAAAAGAAATGTTACTATGTTGAAGAAGGAGTGACTGATGATGAGTTTGAAAAAGATAATGGAAATGAAGATGAATAGGTTTTCATTGCTACCATTGAAAATAGTCTTGTGGCTACTAAATCTGCTAAAGTTGAGGAAGCTCTTGCAGCCCGAATTCAAGATAAGGATGAGTGGGTTATTGACAGTGGATGCTCACATCATATGATTGGTGAAAAAAGAAAATTTGTAAGTCTAGAAAAGTATGACGGCGAGGTTGTAAGATTTGGAGATAACAATGCTAGTGTGATTTGTGGCAGAGGATCTATTTTTCTTGGTGGTAAGCACAACATTGATGATGTCCTTTATGTTGAAGGCTTGAAGCACAACCTATTGAGTGTTGGATAGATGGTGGACAAGGGTTATGATCTTCAGTTCAAAGATGGAAGATGCAGGGTACTTGGAAGTTCAGGAAAAGTAATTGCTTCAGGTAAAAAGACAGAAGGTAATATTTTTCACCTGAATACTGCTGGGGGAAGTTGTTTAATTTCTCAAGTAGATGAAAGCTAGTTATGGCATAGGAGGTTGTGTCATGTGAATTTTGATAACATTTTCAAGGTAAGCTCCACTCAAGTAGTAAGAGATCTACCTTAAGCTTGTAAAGCCTGCTAACAAAATTTGCAAGGAATGTCAGATGGGAAAACAAACTAGAGTCTCTTTCTGGAGAAAACATCATACAAATGGTTTGCTAGAGCTGGTGCATACTAATCTTTGTGGTCCCTCTAGATTCAGAATTCTTCATGGTGAAAGGTACTTTATGTTGCTTATTGATGATTATTCTAGGATGATATGGGTAGCTTTCTTAAGAGAAAAATGTGAAGCATTAGAAAAGTTCAAAAAATTCAAAGCTATGGCAGAAAATGAGAAAGGTTTGAAAATCAAATGCTTAAGGTCAAACAGAGGTGGTGAGTTCACCTCTAGGGAGTTCAATTCCTTTTGTGAAGAACATGGAATCATAAGACAGTTATCTGCCCCCTGAACCCCTCAACAGAATGGAGTTGTAGAGAGAGAATACAACAGTTCTGGATGTTGCTAGAACAATGATGATAGAAGGAAATATGCCTCACATCTATTGGAGTGAAGTTGTAAGCACTGTTTATACACTTTGAATCGAGTAAATTTCAATGGTAACTCTGGTAAGACTCCTTTTGAGCTATGGTTTGGTTATAAGCCTACTATTAAGTATTTCAAGATCTTTGGAAGTAAATGTTACATCAAGAGAGATGACAATATAGGCAAGTTTGATGCAAGAAGTTGTGAAGGAATCTTTCTAGGATACTCTACCAAAAGCAAGGCCTATCGATGTTGCAATAGAAGACTGAGAAAGATGGTTGAGTGCAAATGTTAGAGTTGATGAGGAATTTGCTAGATCATATAGATATTGTGGATATGATTCAGATGAAGACAATACAAACCAAGGGAAGAATGCTCAAACACATAATCAACTTCAAATTGTGGCATATGTTCCGATAAAAGAACCTCAATTTGTTCTGGTAAATCAAGTCAGGAAGCAAAAACAACTGCAAGTGTAGAAGAAAGAACAAAAGAACCAAAAGCCCAAGAAAGTCCTAAAGTTTCAAGGTATGTAAAGCTAAATCATTCTAAAAATCAAATTATAGGAGACAAGAATAAAGGAGTGCAGACTAGAAGAAGGATTGCAGAAGAGTATTGCTTGATTTCCAAGATTGAACCTAAAGATGTCAATGAAGCTTGCAATGATGAACACTAGATGGAAGCTATGAAGAAATAACTGATGCAGATTGAAAAGAATGATACATGGGTGCTTGTTCCTAGACCTAAAGACAAAAATGTGATTGGAACTAAGTGGGTCTTTCGAAATAAGCTGAATGAACAAGGTGAAGTGGTATGGAATAAAGCAAGACTGGTATGTAAAGGGTATTCACAAATGGAAGGTATTTATTTTCAAGAAACCTTTGCTCCTGTAGCTATAATTGAAGCTGTTAAATTATTTCTTGCTTATGGTGCATATAAAAACTATAAATTATATCAAATGGATGTGAAGTCAGCCTTTCTGAATGAAGAACTGGAAGAAGAAGTTTATATTGAATAGCCAGATGGATTTCAACTAACTAACAAGGAAGACATGGCTGGTCAATTGAAGAAAGCTCTATATGGACTTAAGCAAGCCCCTAGAGCCCGGTATGCTAGATTAGACAAATACTTACTGAAGCTTGGATTCAATAAAGGTACTACTTGTATTTCAAGTTGGATCATGATAAAGAGTTGATTATTGAGGTCTTTGTTGATGAAATTATTTTTGGAGGAGATGATAATCTATGTATGAAGTTTGTTGATGAAATGAAGAGTGAATTTGAGATGAGTATGATTAGAGAAATGAAGTTCTTTCTAGGATTGCAAGTTACTCAATTAGACAAAGGGAATTTTCATATCTCAGTCCAAATATGTGAGAGAGCTACTAAATAAGTTTGGAATGGAAGACTCAAAGCCAGTTGGTACTCCTATGGTAACCGGATGCAAGTTAACACAAAATGATGACTCTCCTAAAGAAAATCAGACAAGATATAGGTCAATGATTGGTGGATTACTCTATTTAACTCAGACTAGACTAGACATAATGAATGTTGTGTGTATGGTTGCTAGATTTCAGGCTGATCCAAAAGAATCGCATGTGACTATTGTTAAGAGAATCTTCAAATATCTGAAAGGAACTATTGATTTTGGACTTTGGTATCCAAAGGATGATGATCTCACTTTGAGTGCATATCCTAATGCACATTGGGCAGGAGACGTAGATGATAGGAAGAGTACTAGTGGTGTTGCCTTCTTCCTAGGGAAGAAGTTGTTGTCTTGGTTCACTAAAAAATAGAATTCCATTTCTCTATCTACTGTTGAAGCAGAGTATATTGTTGTTGCAAACAACTGTACTCAAGTGATGTGGATGAAACAAATGTTGAAAGAAATCGGAGTGGTATATGAAGAGCCTATTGCAATATACTGTGACAACTCAAATGCAATAAACATTTCAAAGAATCAGGTGCTACACTCTAAGACTAATCATATATCAATCAAGTTTCACTTCTTGAGGGAGAAAGCGAATGAGAAAGAAGTCAGACTGAATATGTGCCTACCAAAGAATAGGTTGCAGACATTTTCACTAAGCCATTATCAAAGGATACTTTTGAGTATCTCAGAGGGATGCTAGTGGTGATTACCCCTCCTAATAAAAACTAAGAGATGCATTTACTTGCATCAATCCATGTGCCTCATAGATATATTCTGATCTAGATTGATGTTTTTGTGGCTGCTACTCAAGAGGAGTAGTCAGATGTGCAGATATGTGGTTCAGAGCTTGTATGTGGAAAGGTAATGCTTACCTTTGCCATTGATGTCAAAGGGGGAGAAGATTCATGTGAAAAAGTGAGAATTATCTGGGGAGAAGAGTCTTGTGGGGAGAAAAACATGTAGAAGAAGTTGAGGAAGAAGAGTCAGAATCTAAGGGGGAGTAAGTGTTGATTGAGAGTTGTGTTGGTGGTGTTTTTCACATCATGTGTTACCATCAATGCCAAAGGGGAGATTGTTAAATGTTATGATTATTTTGTTGATATGTGGTTGTTATTGATGTCAACACTATTAGCATTATTGTACTTAAGGTTGTATATGTCGAGGATATTGAAAAAATTGTGAAAGAAAGAGTTGTAGGTTGCCAGTGGAACAGTGAAGATCATGAAGGTGTTTTGTTTTGAGTGTTGAAGATCATCCATTGTGGACTAAAGGGTTTATTGTTGAGAGTATCTAGTTCATCTACCAGAAGTTTCAGAGGTCTGTGTGAAGAATTGATCGTGTTGTGTTCTGACAGTGTTTTTGTGGTCTCTATCAGTGTTCCTGATTGAAGTTTGTGTAATTCTGGTAATCTCAGTTGTTGCAGATTCCTCTCTGTCAGTTCCTGATGTTTTTGGATGTTTCTAGATCATTCTCCATCATTCTTGTACGTCCGTGTTGATCGGTGTACTCGTGGTCGAAGATTTTTTCTATGCATGTTTGAGTTTTCATGTTCATGGCTAACATGATGGTGGTAACGTGTTGCAGATCCTTGGAGATTAAAATTTGGATGTTTGGTGTGCTCATGAATATTCTTTTGGGTCACATAATTGTATTGGCCAATGGTGTTTAATTTGTATTGAAATTTTAAATGTTAAATTGGGCCGACATTGTAAATATGTTTTATTTTTTTCTAGCTAACTAAGTGGTTGATGTAATTCCATGATGCGGATATATATGAGTGATTGGTTGAGAAAGTTAGTGTGTGAAGTGAGAAAAGCCAAAGATTGTGCAAGTTTGTGAACATTGATCTATTCATTTGATTGTTGAGCAGAGTGAGAGTGAAGAGTGAAGGAGTTTTTTTGTGCTTAACTAGAACTATAATCAAACTTGTGCAGAAGTTATTTTCTCAGTTCATACCCTCCAGATTTAATCCTATTTTGTATTGTTGGGAAGTGAGCCCCTTTTGTATTTGAGTAGTGAGCTCTAGGCAGTGTGCCTAAATGCATGTTCATTCCCCTTATTATCTTCATTATACTTTTAATAGGGTATAATATTGTGGACTAACTTCCACCGTGGTTTTTCCCCTAACAAGGTTTCCACATAAAAAATATTGGTGTTCTTTGTGTTTTTGATGTGTTGATTGCTTATGGTTTATTATCCATTCATCTAATCTGAGGTTAAGCTAAGTAAAGTTTGAAAAGTTTAATATTCTGTGACAATTGATTCACCCCCCCTCTCGGTTGTCTATCCTTGTTTTTCCAACATCAATATCCTTTGCAAATTTACAACATGACGTGAAGTGGAGTGTTATGAAAGAAATTGCATGCTTAAGGTGATGCCAAGTACATGAGTAGTTCACCACCTTCATTAATTACCTGTTGTAATGCATTAATTTCTTGAATAAAGGTGCGATCATTATGAATTAGGGTTCAAATTATGAATGCCTAGATTTCTATGTGGGCTCCTACTAGAGGAGAAAGATGGCATGAACACTTACGTGGCACTCTAGTGTCACTTTGATTTTTGTGAGCCATAAGCCTTTAAGATAAGTGATCAATTTGTGATCACCGGGATTAAAACCTCTAGTACCAAATTTTGAAAAGAATATCGGGAACTAGGGCACTTACCTCCAAGCTTTAGAGAAAACCAAAACAAAAGAAAAGACCGGGAAGCAGGTTCAAGAGAGATCAAAGATAAATAAATAATTTCATGAAAAAACCTTTGATTTTCAAGTTCTAACTAAAGAAAATGAAACAACAACTACCAGAATCTGGTACAAAACTGTACTACCAGGATTAAAAACTTTCGGTTGATGATTTACCGGGAAGGGTAGGATCGGTTGAAGATACAACTCTTTTGATGCAACCACACAACTCTGGGATCCCGGTTTCTAGTAAAATATTAAAACTTCATGAAAAGACCAAAACACTGAATCCACGAAAGAATAAGGATTAAAACAAAGACCAGGAAAAATTGAAAATGAAGCCTGGATTTAACCAAACCACAAAACAATGCCAGCAAATGAAAGCAAAAAGAGAAATAAAGGAAGGAAAAAAAAGGGGTCCACATTTTGCAAAGGGGAAAAATGGGGCGTGTTGTGAAACCACACAAAAAATAACATATGAAATCTAATAATCATCATAAAATCTAACATCCATATGAAAATTCAAATAACATCTATAAATAAGTAAATATACATCATCCATAAATTTTTGAATATCATGTCCATCGAAAAAGCATCTAGAAAACACTGAGGATCACAAAGAATCAGGAGTACAAAGATGGGGTCTCACATTAACAAAGTTATTATCACCTCTCCAAGTACTTTTTAGGTACTGGTTATTTTTTATTTTAAAAAAGAAGAAGAAGAAGCGATAAAATATAGCAATAAAAGCCTTGGGTGTTGCTAGATAACTACAATTTGAAAATTGGATTTTCGGCAAGTTGTAACTTGGAATAAATATTTAAAGGTTAAAACCAATTTTTTGAAACCTCCAAATGGTAAAAGAATTGAAAACTGGGTTACCAACGGTTATGTCATTAAAAATTAAAATTAAAATTAAAATAAATGTCTATGTTAACTTTTTCTATATGAACTTAAATTCATATCACTAAGTTTTTTCATATTGCCAAGCATCTTCCTATCACTAACAAGACTTTCCAAACATAAGTATCTATATCCATGTCAATGACTCTCTTCCCAGCTCGGCACAATGCTATGGTGTTTTATTTTGCTTATGTCACCATCATTTCATTTGGCGGTGACTATTTATAAAGCGATCAACTAACATCTATCCAACTCCTTGTGTGTCGATGTGATTTCCCAATGTGAAAGAGGGAATTCACTACTCCCAAGTACTAAGACAAACAGGGTCTAAAAGGAGAGAATAGCCCTCGGTCACCTCAATGTACAAAGCTCAAGTGACAGGGTTCAAGATGAAAGAGATTGCAAAAACGTAATTAAAGGAAATGTTAAAAGTTAATAAGATAAAACTATGAATTAACAGAAACTGATAACAAATTGTAGAAACAAAAAGAGAGAAACTCATAGATTATGCTCAGGGAGGACAAAGTCACGGCCAATGGACGCCAGCGTGTCGCACAAACATTTGTGCCCCACGTTATCATCCTAGTCAAATCAGGAGTTGAAAACCATAAAGCCAACAAGAACCCACCTCTTCAAATATGAAAACTACACATAGCCAATACGAGGAAAAGTGTTAGGGTTGTTTTGAGGCTTTCCTTAGTCAAACCCCTGTTTTGGTTTTTCCACCCTCCACAAATAGCCAGATAGATAGAAATAGACAAGATGCGTAATAAAATAGATGATGTGTGTGATGAAGACAAACCCCACTATGGAGAAGAACCTGTATCACAAAATAAATAGACGAGACAAGTATATTTGCAAATAGACAAGACAAGACAATACAACAAGAGAGCATTACCAACATCCATGGCTCTCTCTTCACTTGATAGATGAGACATTGAATGCTTGCAAGAGAGTCTTGGTTATTGATGAGACGTGAATCTGGTAGAGCTTTGTCGTAGAGAAGAGAGTGAGAAAGAAAGTTGGAGAGAAAAATAGTAAGAATAAATGAGAATGAAGGTGAAAGAGAGTTTTGTGAATTTACATGGGTAGGAAGAGTTCTTACACTCTCGATTATGTCACAATGATGTGTGTCATGGGAAAATTTCACGAGATTCCCTCATTTAAACTTGTAAAGTTTGGGAATGCTAGCGCATCACACGGATGTTTGTGTGTCACGTAGGCATCCAACTCATAACTTTGCAAGAAATGAGGTGGCAGACTGCTAAAGCTTTGCCATTGTCCCTTATGGAGTCATAAGGATCTTGTCATAAATGTGGCTAGGCCCATAAATGCAATGAGCTAAATGTACAAGTGTGAAATCACCACAGGGCACAATTTTACAATATTACACCTACACGATGACTTCCCTGGTGGTTTGTTGTATGCCATGTTAGATGTGTTCGTGTTCTTTTCTCAATCCATGTCAGCATAGCAATACAATTGAGATTGTATGGCTGGCACAATCTCATTATTTCTTGGGTAGCTCCTTTGATGTTGTCATTATTTTTATAGATCATCATCTTCAATGTGATACTCATGCATTATCATCATGCTCTTGCTACCATGACTACATTTTCTTGGCAAGTTTCCTACCACATCAACGATTTCACTAATTCCACATCAAATTATTTTTTATGGATTGATAACTATTGTATTTTATATTCTTTGGTAAATATGTTTCTTTCTTAAGTAATTAATGGCATCAACTAGGATGATATCATACCTCAACCTAGGAGAAGGAAACTACCAAAACAATACTATAAATGAGTCTCGTGCATTTATATCCCATGTCGTAGACATCATTGTTAGATATGTTGAATCTACAAACTGTCATATCCACGTCCTCTAACCATTTCCATTTTTTTCATCCTATTTATCCACAATGACCTTTAAACTATCACAACTTTTATTTCCAGTTTTTCATCTTGTTTATCTGTGGTAAAATTTAACTTTCATAGTATAGCCATTTCAGTTACACAAACTTCCTATTGGAAATTATACTTATCGTGAGCCAATAGATATCATAGAATTAAAAGCTAGCACGTTGGCATGTATACTACAGGAGATTGTGCAGATTTAATGACCATATAGCTAAAAATTTCACCATGGGTTTCAACAATAGCCAAGCTTCTATGAGAGGTATTCCTTTTCCAATAACTGTTCAGACAGTTGATGAAGTCATTGGATTACCACAAACAAGAGAATCCTTCTTACCCACAGGGTCCAGCAAGGTGAAGGATTTAACACCTCTATAGAAGTAATTTTTGCAAAGATGGTGCACAGTCAAGGAAAAAAGCATGCCATGTGGCTTAGCCTCCGAAACCCATGAGAAACTTCTCAAATTTAATGAAAATGTGTCAACGGATGAGGAAGGTTCTACAGATGAAATTCATAGAAACATTCTTGTAGACGAAGAAACCCCTAAAGTAGTGACCACAAGGTCAGAACTTAAGAAACCCATTGAAGTATCTACCCCTCATACCCTAGATAAAATATAGAAAAAGAAACATAAATTAGGAGCTAAATCTAAGTGTAATTTATAAGCCTATAAATTGTGGCTAGCACAATAATTAGATCCAAGCAAGGGGCTAATGACATTGATATGGAAATTTTAGCAACAAACCTAGTGAAAGGTAAGGACCACATGAGCCAAGAGTAGAGGAGGCAAAATTGTTAAAAGAAAAAGGAACAATAAATGAAAGAAACATTTAATATTGATTCCCATGTTTGTATGGAAGAATAAAATATTACCCAAGTTGACATTTTTGCACGAGAAGGTGAGAATCCTTTTTCAAAACCAAGAAAATAAAATGATAAACTAGCAACCATGAGAGAAACAATTGAGAAAACACAAGATCTATGGGAAGTTGAGGACCCACTTAAGGACCACAATGAGAAATTCCTTTATGATACTGCAAATACTTCCCCTGTTATGGGAAACCAATATGAAGAATGGGTTCATGATTTAGAGTGACCATTTCTTGAAGTTTTACCATCCCCAGAACAAAAATAACATGAGAATATGATTTCAAAATAGAGAGAGAAAATCTAGTTCTTATAGGATATGGTCAATCAGCTTTTAAAGTTGAAACCCAAGACTTACAAGGGAAACTACAAGATGTTACTACAATCAATCAACAATAGGATGAAGAAATTCAAATATTGAAAGATGAATTGTTCTAGCTGACTGAAGACAAGGAACTAATTGTGCTACAAGAACCCCATATATCTGTCAAAGAGCATGGATAAAAAAAAATTAATAGTGTCCTAGCATAATGTGATGATGACTACTATGCAAAAATTGACTGTTAATCAACACCTAAGGAATGAACATGGTTTGTGACTAATCTTGCATGAGGACATGCAAACCCTTACGCTAGAGGGAGAATGATAGGATAAAAACTCTCTTCTTTTTAATCCTTAAATCCTTTTTATCCCAAATTTATCCATTTTAACCCACCCTTGGTTACCTATTTTTCCATTATTTACTTATATGAAATGGATCTACTTGAAAAAAAATTCAAAATAGTCATTGATTTGTAGGGATATTAATCCAAATTGAAAGATGATTCCAAGAGTGAAGGATTTAAAGCTCAAAGGTGATTCCTAATTTTGGTCATGGTTAATATCGATATGTTTTTAATGGTCATAAACTAAGGAATTGTTAAATTTTGTTTTTGTTTGTTTAAAGTTTAAACACTATACTGGTTGCAAGCCTAAAATAGCTTTTGTGGTTATGGGTCACAGGCCAACATAACCATAATTTTCTCTTTAGGCTAAATCATTAAAGATTATATATAAGCTACAGACTGTCAAATGTAAATATTAAGAAACATGTCCGCTTCAAAAATATAACCTCTATTTTGATAAGGGAAGCATTGTAGTAGCTTGTTTGACCACCTAGCCGACCAAGAGGAGGGCCCACTTTTTGAGGAACTTGTTTTATTAATTTTTGTGTTTATTTTATATATGGTTTTCCATTGAGTATTTCATGTGTTTATTTTGTAGCAAGTTATTATTCTCAAATTGTATGTGATTTGTTGGTATGCATTGTGAGATAAAAGATTTGATTTATCGAATGTGAATTCATTTAATTATTATTTTTAAAATTTTAAAACACTTATTTTGTTACCTTTCATTGCATGTTTTTGTGTGGTTAAAACAAATAGTTATGTCTATTTTTATAGCAAAATCATTTATATTCATGTTGCTGGAAGGTTTGTTCATGTCATAGATCACCTTGTTCCTGTAGTAGAGTATGGATTCTTGTAGAAAATAGTGTTATTTCCTATCACAAATTTTAAGTGAACTATTACATCAAATTTTAGTGTTGCAAACCCTCTTTAGAATTACTTGTATTTCATCTCACTCAGTTTATTGCCTACAGCCCTTGAGCATATAGTCGTTATGTCTTTCACAAGTTTACACCCCAAATTGACATAGCACTTAACTAGATCCTAAGGTGCAAATAACAAAACAATATCTCATTAAATCAAAACTCTGAGTGATATCCCAACAGCCATGTTAAGGACAAAACTCCCATGCTTAAGGGAGATAATTGAAGGTAAAATCAAAATAAATCACTACTTAATTACCTTAGAATTGATCTTATATATTATATTTCAAATAATTGGCTTGAAATCAACAAAGGGCCTAGTATTTCTATCTTGGGAATGAGAACCAAAAGTATTATCGAATTCTCTAAGAACCCTTTTTTTACTTCATGGAACCTTCAACCACCTCCAAAACCTCTTTGCTAGAATGTGTTATAAATATTGAAAAAAAATGTAGGAAAACCATTTTGGCTCAAAGCCTTATCTGTTTCTATTTGGAACAAAAAAACTTTAACTTTGTCCTCAATGAAGGGATCCAAGAGCATTGCATTTTTTATCTAGCATCATGATGGGTTGAGTCATTCCCAATGATCGTAATTGGACTTCCAATGAAAGTCTCCCTAGGACAAAAGAGCTATTGAAAAAATTAGATGAATTTGAATATCAAGGGTTGATTCTAGTAGTTTTTCATCCCTCGACCAAATGGTGAAAATTATTTGGTAGAATTATGGAAGAATTTGGTATTTCTATCCTTCTCTTTGAACCAAAGCTCCCTTGAATTCTATTTATAGAATAACTCTTCTCTTTGGTGTCATGCACTCAAATCAATTAAAAGGAATTTCTTAAGTTTATAAGAGCTTTGATCTATATCCATCACCTAGACCAATTCTCCTAAATAATTTAATCTATAATTTCCTTTCTTTTTCTTGAGATATATTCATAAAATGCAAACAATTTCATTCCTTGAGATAGATTTTGATCCCACAATACTAGTTTACAATTTTTAGCCAAACTAGATAGTGAACTGATTTTTTCTAACTAAATCTTCACTTTCGGGCACCTATAGTGGCTAAACCGTGAGGAATTTGTAGATGATGCAAACTAGTGATTTGTGGCATTTTGTTTGTAGATTCTAAATATATTTTTTTCAAAAAATTTGGAATCATATTGCACTTCTTTTTCCATCTCCTTTGAAAACTAGTTTTTTTCAGTAAACCCTATTTTTAAGGAGTGATGCTCACCGTATAACACATAACCCTTTTTCCATGAAGGACACAATTCTAATTTTTTTGAATTTAGATTTTTAACTACGATATCTAGTGCTTCCAATTGGTTTCATAGTGTTTTATTGAATATTTTTTTCTTAATCGAGTTTCAAAGTCAAACCAATTACAATTCAGACATAGGCAGACCATATAACACAACTTTTTTGTATGTATCGAAATTCAATATTTTTTTTGTTGGATCAAGGACTTCAATATTTGGTGCACTCATATTTTTCAAAAAAAAAATTGATAATCCTCTATTTTTCCACATGTGTAGAACAAAGACCTTGGTTTTCGGTGAAAAACCTACATTCACAAGAAATAAAAAATAAATATAATAATAAAATTAAAATTATTTAAAATTATACTTTTGGGGAAGCTTATAATAAGAACTACATACTTACAAAAAAAAAAATTTAAATGAATACATTTGATCCCCCCAAAAGGTAAATCAAAAGTGGTTTTTTATCAACATTTTGATTGGTGTAAAGGAGACTCTATTATAGGTATGGTTTAAAACTAGTGGGGTTCTATCCAAAGGGATTTGATCTAAGGTAGTTTGATCAAACTCTCTTCAATTGGAATGCTTTAAATGGAACTTTTTCAAGGCTTAAATCATTATATTTTCTAAAATAATGTGATTTCAACAAAAATCAAAATCTCCTAGAAATTGTAAACCAATTTTGTGGGAATGTTATTTACAAATTAAGAATTAAGATAAACATTTTACTACCCTTAAAAATTGAAGCCCTGCCATTTTTGAAGTTATTACAACTTAGAATTTGTAAGCCTTATAACATCAAGTTTGAAGGGGTGCATGCAAGCAAAAAAGTCTCCAAAAATGCTAAGAGATATAAGATATTAATCTAAACAGATAATAAATAATAAATATTTTAACTAAAATTAATATTAAGTTAGGGATGAGAATGAAGGAATTTACCCAATATTTTTACAATGTAACTAAAACCTACTCTCCTATTAGTCCAAGCATAATTCCCAGCCTTTGAATAATAACAAGTGGGTTTATATTCTCAACAAAATAAGAGAAGTCTACTTGAGATTGAGTAGGTCTAGATACCCCTTCATGTTTATCAGAAACCTTGATGATGGCATTAAAATCACCTCCTATTATGACCTAATCTTGATGCATGTTCATTATTAGTTATGAGACTCAATTACAGACTTTTTGCTCAAGGAGTGGACCAATAGATCCATATATGCTAGAAAAAAAGATCTCCACAAGGAGTTTTACTTTCACACACTATCAATTAGCTCTCAAGCCAACCATAGTTACTTGAATAGTGAGGGAAAATCATAATAAGCTTAAACTACTTGAAGTTGTCAAAGCATATACAAATTGAAATTTTTATTGTATCTATAAATGGAACAGACTTGTTGGTTCCCAAAATCACTAACCACACTCCTAGAAGAATCAATTCACTTCAAGACCAAGATAATTTTGTCCTCAAGGATAATTGATCGTCTTATTAATATAATGTGAATGATTTAAGGCCAATTATTGAGATTAGCTATTCTTTCCTTTCTTTCAAGCATAGCTAGACCTAGGAGGGTGTTCCTAGAGGTATCCTTAATAGGATTGATTACAACTGAAGATAAACAAACTAAAATTATTGCAATAGTACCCAAAGTTTACTTGGCTCCAAAGGTTGCCACTAGGAAAACTACTAACCTATTACACATAAAATGTATTTTAAGCCAACTGATATGAACATCATTGCATCTACGAGTTGTAAGTATGCAAAACCTAATTCCTTAGAATAATAACTTGAATGGATCATTATAGATGCTTCCTTGGATGCATTTTTTAACCATGAGGTGCATACAACTACTAATGGTACTCATAAACTACTAGTGTAAGATGTTTTCATTTTGAACACATGGTCTATCATAAACTTCTAGAACAAATGCATAATTCATTAGGTTACAAGCTCATGACTTACAATGAAAAACAACACTTTAAAATAACAACAAAATATGAGTTGTATATACATAAACCAAAGATATGATACTAAATAATTGAGCATACTTTATAATCCATCCCCAAACACCAAAAATTATATCCAATAAACAAGAGATCATTAAAAATCTTGCAATAATTAGAATGTTTTTTCATTAACCAAATCACTTTCACAGTCATACTATCAAATGTGGAAATAGGAAATCCTAAGCTATAATTCTCCTAAATATCTAAAAATGATTATCAAATACAATACAAAGACCTTGTAATTTACAAAAAGTGTTTCTCTCTAGGTAATTGGGCTTGTGAGAGTTGAAACCATAGAAGTCCCTCAACACTTAGTCTTGTGGAAGGCAAAAAATAACCGGCCCTTTGTCTATAGAATGAACCTATATATATATAATTTTGCATGGTTGCCCAATTTCTTGCAATAATTTGAAGGAGAACGGGTCACAAATGTGGCATGTAATACAAGTAAAACACTAAAAATTTGTAAGATAGATGACTTGAAAGATATGCAAGGACTATTAGGAGCTAGAACTTAACAATTGAATTGATGGCAATATGTTCACTCTCATCTTCCACTATTGAAAATACATTTGAATCTATGCTATTGAATTGGACAACTATTTTTAGTTAGGAAAATCCTCTTGGAGAAAGTCTAGGAGACAAATTGAATCATTAATGGCATTCTTGGAATATCTTGCAAGCGATAGAGGCAATATGGAGAAAATGGATAACTTCGATGTGGTGTTTCACTTTGAAACTAGAGGTCAAGATAGGACATTACATTGGAAATATGAAATTTCATCAAAACTCTACAAATGGATGAAAATGTGTGATTTGAGGATGTAGGAAGACATGCAAAGAAAGGATATAGTACTAGAGGTAGGAACATCCCAAAGTCCAAAGGAAATATTTATGAAAGGAGGAAACAAGTGGCAAATCCATTTAGAAACTTTGTAGGAATTCATTGTGGAACTAGAGGTCAAAAGTGGAAGTTAGGATGGGACATTGAAATGTTAGTTTTTAAGTATATCAAAACTCTTCAAATAGATGAAAATGAGTAGTGTAACTTCTTTGGGAGAAATTTAGGATTTTTCTATGAAACTAGAGGTTAGGACAAGTTGTCTAGATGGAAAATTGAAATTCCAAAAGTCAACTTGAACTCCACATATGAAGAAATGATAGGAAAAATCATTAGAACACTTTGTAGGAACTCAACATGAAATTGGAGGTTGGAAGTGGAAGTTAGGATGGGACATTGAAATAGAAGTACAAAAGTCTACTGAAATCCACAAGAAAGTACCAAAGCAAATGTAAGAAAAGGCGTAAGGACAAGAGGTCATGAGGTGAAATGAAGACAAAAAAATTCCTTTATAACTTTGCATGATAGATTGCAATTAATGCAGGAAAAACATATGTAATCAATGAAGAGAAAAGGAGGTTAAACTAGGGGAAGTTTGAAGGCCTAGAAATGCAAAAAGGAATTCAAAAGAAGGGAATTTGGAAGGAATGTAGGAAATGATTGAGGAACCAAAGGTCTAGATGTAGGAAGGAAATAGAATAAGTCTATTAAAACTCTTCAAATTTGTGAAATAGAGGAAATTCAATATTATGGGCATGTAGAGAAGGATGGAAGGTATGTGGATATGGACAAGGATTGAAAGAAATATAGATGACCTCTATACGTCTTCAAAAGGGAAACAAGTGATCAAGGGTTGTGGTAATCAAGAGTGGATAAATATCACAGGTCAAGAGAAAGAAGGCAATGAGAATTATGAACAAATCTTGTAAGTTTGTAGAGCACGTGAAACTTGACCAAGAATAAAGAAAAGGAGAATGCAAGGATGCAAAAAGGGATAAAGGTCATGACATAGAAATGAAAATGAATAACTCCACAACTTTTTAAAAGGAAAAAGGAGAAAGTATCAAGAGAGTAGGAGAATTCTAGGATACAAAAGAGGATAGGAGATTGGGAGGTCAAGGCAAAGGAGTATTCCAAACATCCATTGAAAACTTGCAAACTTATGGAATGAAGGAAACGAAAAGAGGGACTCAATAAACTAAGCAAAAGTTCTATCCAAAAGTCCATCAAAACTTCACAACTTTGTAAAAATTGAGGAAACTAATCAAAACCTTCCCAAACATAAAATTTTATTATTTTTTATAACTTTGAGCATGTGATAGGAAACTGGGGGATGATGAGGAACAACACAAGCACTTTGACCAATGGAAGACCCATTTGATTATTTCTTAGATCAATTATATGATGGGCATGATGAGGCTCAATGCACAAAGGTGGCTTGGACTCGAGCAATTTTTTTCATTAGCAAATTGAGTCTTAGCAAGACCATCAATTTTTCCTATTCATTTTTTAGTTTAGTTTATACTATAACAAGAATATCCATTTTCTATTCCATGAGATAACATATGAGAAAGTGTCTTTTGTTAAGGAGTCTCAATGCCCCTAACACTCCAATAAATGATCAACATTCCCTCTTTGAAAGGATTTTAACCCATCTATATTTACCTATATATTTTACCATACATTTATCACTTCCTTCAAAGGGATGCTCTTGAATTTTTTTCAAGGTCACTTTTTAGCCCCTTCTATTTTAGACCACAGTTAAGTTTCAATTTAGAACATTATAATTAGTATTTTTCAAAATCTTCACACATGGATTGAATTTCCACATCTTCATTATCTCCCCAATCTTCATTGAAAATTTTTCTTAAAGAGAAACATTTAAGCAAGCAATGGAGATGAAATTCTCCACAAGAGGGGTAGGAAAAGCTTTGAGTCTTATTTGTTTGTAAGGAGGGGAATACTTCCAACCTTTGCACTATAAGGTCCATATCTTTTGAGAGAGAATCAAGATTTAATTGGAAACCCTCAATCAATGCTATATTTTTAGAAGGGGATGATCCACAACACATGGAATCAGGGACTAACTATTAGCCATTTCCACATCTAGTGGATTCTAATCAACATTTTGCACAAAAGATTTAATTTTTCCCTCCAAACTTTTTTGTATTGTTTAGATTCTACAAGGTAGTTTGAAGATGAATTACGTGTGTTCTCATATTTAAGAAATGATATTCAATTTTTTGAAGACATAAACCTTCTTGAGACACCTAACTAACTGACTTTGGAAGAGGTTTAGAAATATCCACTTGAAAATAAATGCTAGCATATTCCCATCTTCTTTAAGAAAGGTATTGAAGTTATTCCCAATTTAGAAAAAATGGAAGAAAATAGTATTTTTATGGAAGATTATAGAGGTGAATCCACTTAGGAGTTGCAACCACCAAATAAAAAGCAAGATCAAAATATATTCTTTGTTGTCACAAAAGAAAGTCCAGCCTCATCCCAATACCATGATCCCCATTCTAGAATCTTGACCTTGGATTCCTTATCACCACAAACAATAAGATTTTTTTTTTAAGTGTTATAACTAAGAATCCTTCACCTCAATGGGATAAAATTCATTTTTATAGGAAATTCAATGTTGGCCAATGACCCACAAATTTACATTTCAATCTCCATTCCTTCAATTCTAAAGTTTGGACTCAATTAATTCTAAAATAAAATTAATAGAGATTGAGGGAGAACATTTGGAGGTGAATGCAACTAAAGTTTGTGATACTTCCTAATGATACCCCAATCAAAATACATTTGCTTCTACCCTACTTTAGCAAAGAAAAGGCTAGGAAACTTTCCCACTCAAATGTGTACATGCAAAAGTTCACAATTTCATCCTAGAGATGACTTGTTTATCATTTTTATTAACCCTAAATAATAACATTATTAAATCCACTCAAGTATTCAATTATATAATCACCATCTCCCATTCTTAAAGAGTTCAAATTCTTTTGGAGAAAAATATTGTTAACTAAAGACTTTATCTAGTACAAAGTCCCCAACTTTGTCCAAAGCTTATTGGTGGTGTCTTCACCTATAACATTTAGAAGGATTGAATTTGCAAGATATGACCAAACCAAAATTATAGGATTTTATTCAACATTCTCCCATTCTTTATCTAAAATACCAAAGGGTTTATTTCCAAAAATACAATGCAGAGATCTCTTTCAACCAAAAGATGATCAATTTTGAGCTTCCAAAGTTCAAATTTGTTCCTATTAAATATGTACCTACAAAAAATTATACACAAATCCCACTAAAAAAAAAACTTACCACACAAATAAAGTGCCCCCTCTTTTGCAAGTCAGGCTTATCCAAGCTTTAATACCAAATGTAAGGAATTTTTAGCTTACATTCAACCTTCAAAAACATAATATTAAATGTAGAAATCCCATGGCTACAAAAGATATCATAAGCAAGTATAGATATTTCAATGACAAAAAACTTGATGGAAATAAATAATCTATTAACAAGAAATATAACAGAAACTAAATAGAAACACAACTCATAATGTGTACTATGCAAACCCTTTTGGGTAGAAAAACTTATCCTCAAATGTATGCTACTCGCCATTTAACTCAACAAAGATATTACAAATACAATGAGATTTTTGGAACCATAGAGTTATACACCCAAATTTTGAAGAAGTTCCAACATTTCCCTATTCAAAATCTTCATATGTATGTCCTAACACCAACACTCAATATAAGAGGCTCGAAGATGGAAATGTCCACTTATCAACACCTAAGGTGAGGATTCAAGTTATGACTCTACTTCCAAGAATCATGCCAACTTAGATTCTTGTACATGATCATTTTTAGTGCGTGCTCTTACGAAGTCATACCCAATATTCCAACTAGTGAGTTGTGTCATCCAAGGAATCTCATAGATTCCTCCAAGGGTCATGTCCCATTAAATGAGGGGCCAAAATTAGAACACTATAAATATTTAAAATATTTACAAGGCTTGAAAGGTGTACAACACATCTAGCCTAATATTCTAACGAAGTCATGTACTCAATTAGTTAAATAATATGCTAAATCAGGTCTATCAAGAGTTGATATACACTTATTCAACAAAATTGGATTTGTTCCATTCAATTGGCAAGTAAAATGTGTCTTTGATTGAATAAATTACTTCATTAGTTAAATCTAACATGCAATTAGGGCTAATACAACCCTAATGTGTGCTAAATCAATGTGATTAGGTATAAATGGCTCAATTATCCCTAATTGCACACTTGACAAAACTAATTGGGTAATTAGTTCAATTAAGTGTGCAATTAGGGCTTGATTTCGTTTAGTGGAGTGTGGAGTTAAAGCTAATTGAGCCACAATCTGCCCAAAATCCTTGCAATTAGATTTACAAGGTTTGGTTAGCCCCAATTACGTGCCCTTAATTGAAAAAATTGCTCAATTTGAATTGATGAAACATGCAATTGGAGTACAACACACCTAACCTAATATTTAATAAACCATCCATTAAATTATTTAACTAATATACTTAAGTTCATCCTATTGAACCTTGATATGCACATATTCAATAAATATTAGTTTGTTTCATTCGATTTGCAAGTTAGATGTGTCCTTGATTGAGCCAGTTACTTCATTGGTTCAATCTAAGATTGGGTTAAGGCTAATTCAATCCCAATATGCACATCTAATTACAATAATTATGCAATAGGTTTTGTGACCAATGGCATAGTGAAGGATAACTACACCCAATCCATACAAATTTGAGGCATATTTAACCCACTAAGCATTAATCCCAATAAGATCATTCACTATAAACAAAGACAAAGAAGTCATTAAAACTAACATACTAAATCATGAAAACTTGAAAAACCTCTAATCTAAGACATTGAAACTTATCCTATTGAGGGAGTGGTGTTGCATTGATGTGGAATGGCAACCCTTTCCCAATCCCTTAGATAATGAACTTGTTTCAATCAATTTTATTAAAGAAAACTGGTGAAACCATTGATATTTGTGTATGAAAACATGATTTAAATACTAAATTAACATGATAT
This sequence comes from Sequoia sempervirens, assembly GCA_007258455.2. Classification (NCBI taxonomy): domain Eukaryota; kingdom Viridiplantae; phylum Streptophyta; class Pinopsida; order Cupressales; family Cupressaceae; genus Sequoia; species Sequoia sempervirens. The sequence continues at coordinate 235,163,192 of VDFB02271358.1, forward strand.
ATGCTAATATGATCAATATAGGTGTATGCAAATCTACTCTAAATGTATGCAAGCTTCAAACCTAATTACAAAATATGCTAAATGTATGCATTTATGTTATCATGGAAGCCATTAATGGAAGTTAAGCTAATATGCAAGTAAATAAAGCTAAAATGATGTAAAATGTGAGTGCAAGTGCAATGAGTTTAACAACATAAGTTTGATGTTAAAAGATGAATCCATTTGTCTCCAAATAGTGTTTTATTTATAGGAGAGCAAATAAAAAATGAAGGGCTAAGATTGAAAAAGCTAATCAATGGTCAAAAAGGAAAGAAGATGGAGGTATGGATCATGGATTCTCACAAAGGATTTAAAATACAAGTTGATATTTAATCAAGGGCTTACATTCATCCAAACAAATACACTTTTAACTTGTACAAGAGGTCACAAGTTAACTTGCACAAGAAGTTTTGAGTTAACTTGCACATGAAGTTTTGTAAGAATATTCCCTTTTTCAAATGAGTGAGGAGAAAGAATATTTTTTAAAATATTCTCATGGGTGGGGAAATAGATATTTTGCAAATTAAAACAAAGTTTAATTGTGCAAAAGGGGAAGGAATATTCCCCTTTTGGAGGAATGTGCAAAGGAGGAATATTCCCTTGCAAGTGGGGGGATTAGATATTCAATTAATTAAAACCAAATTTTAATGTGCAAAAGGGCTTTTGGAGGAATGTGCAAAAAGAATATTCCTTTGCAAGTGAGGAGATTAGATTTATTAGTAATTTGATAATTAAATAAAGTTTTAATTGTGAAAATTAGGGGATTTAGACAATATTCATTAATTTAAATGATTTAATGAAAAGGGGAAGGTGATATGGAATTTAATTAAATAACTTAGGGTTATTTAATTAAATAAGAGGACTTTAGTGATTAAATTAAATAATTTGATTTATTTAATTTAATAAGACAAAATGTTAGCATGAAAGGGGATGAATTAATTTAATTAGGTCAATTAGATTAATAGATGAAAATGAGGCAATTAATTAAATAGCTAGGTTAATTTAATCAATTAAGTGAAAACAGGATGGGTTTTAGGACGAAATGATGTTAATTAGCCAATGTGATCTCAGGTTGCTTTTCAATCAAAGAATTGCAACTGTTCAAATTGTTGAGTTGAAGATGATATAGATGCCCCAGTGTGCCCCAGCAGAAGAGGGATTGTTGGTGTGCTAGCTCAGATATTGATGTAGAAAAGGTTCATGATGTATAGACAGTCATCGGCTATGGGTAGCCTCATGTATATTTTGATGTAGATCACACAAATTTGATACTTGGATAGAAATGTTAGTAAAGATAGAAGAATAAGAAGATAAGATGGACAAAAGTAGAAGAATAAAAATGAATGAATTTTGACCATTGATTTTGAAGATTGATTCAAGAAAAGTCCAACAAGTCCTTGATCCATCGATACTTTATTACATATGTTGATGAGGTGGATGATTTCCTCATATCTTGGGATTGGGATTTTTTCATCATTCCTTATCTTTGATATAACACATAGGCACGATGCATCAAGGTATTAATAACCAAGATGGTGTTGTATCTAGTGTAATGGAATTTGACTCAAAAAACATATAGGATAATTCTTGTTCACACCTTGACATATGGAAACCTTGTTGCTAGAATGTAAGCTAGAAGCTTTAAAATATATCAGACCACAGCATACGCAATAGTCAACAATGTATTTCAAATAACTTCTCTACACACAACTAAGCAAGTATGCGCCAAGATTATTTTACAAGAATACCTACAAACACAACAAACGAAAGATAATGATCAATGCCTCATTCCTTTCTATCTAAATTGTTTTGATAGACATCATTGGGAGGTCCTTGGAATGGGTCAATAAGATAAATCATAAGAAAAAATCAAAGACAAACATTCGGTGTTATCTACATCTCTTACCTAGTTTAAGTTTAGCTAAGGTGATTTCTAATATTGATGTCCATCACAAGAAGGATACATCCTAGGACATGTTGATCAAGAGTTGTTTGATGTTAGGATGATGATTTTAAGATGAGCCACTAATACAAACTTTCCTGACATATTTACCTATGATCTAGACTTTAGATTTTGACACTTAGGTTCTCACTTTATGACTTGTGACACTTGCTTTCTACTTACTTTTCCAAAGGGTGAAGGTGGCAATCGATTTATTATGGGTGAAGGTTTATTGCGAATGAAAAATAAATGGTATGGATGGGTTTGTTGGATATTGTGGTTGTGTTGCTAATATGTGGTTGTCATTGATGTCAACACTATTAGCATTAATTCATTAGAAGTTGTATATGTTGAGGATATTGAGAAAATTATAATGAGATGAGTTGTCGTTTGTCAGTGGTAAAGTGAAGTTCAATATGTCGGTAATTTTTGTACATTGATGATATGAGGTTGTGGACTAAACGGTTTTTTTCTGAGTATATCTAGTTTATCCACGTCAAGTTTCAGAGATCTACGTGAAGATTTGATCAAGTTATGAATATTTTCATTATGATAGTTTTTTGTTGCTTTAGTTTGTGTTCATGATTGAAGATGTGATTTTAGTTAGTTTAGTTGTTGTGGATGCTTCTCTAGTGATTCATGATGTTTGTGGATGTTTCTAGATTGTTCTCTATCTTTGTTACATGTTTGCATTGATCGTTGTGCTCGTGGCTGGCGATTTTCTCTTGTGTGTTCATGTTTTTCTTGTTCTTGGCTAACATGGTGGTTATAGCGTGTTATGGATCTTCGAGGTGAAATTAATTGAAGTTTTTTCACATTGGAGATGTTGATTTGGGTCTTCACTAAGTCGTGGCTGACCTTGGTTGATTCGCATTAATAATCTTTAATGTTTTGGGTCGACAGTTTATATTCATTTTATTATTTTGTTGAGGCCGACATGTAGGGATGAAATTTCTTGTTGCGGATATATAAGAGAGATTTTTTATTCGAATTAAAGTGTGTGAGTGGATCCCAGAGTGTGCTTCTATGTGTGTGTGTGCAAATATTGATCTAAATAATTTGAAGGCAGAGTAGAGTGTGAAGAAGAATGAAGAAGAGTGAAGAAGAGTAAAGAAGTGCTCATGCACTTAACTGGAACTGTGATCAGGCATTAGCAAATGTTATTCTATTAGTTCAAATCCCTGTGGATATAATCTGATTCTTTCTGTAAGATAGTGTGTCTTCCTTTGGGTGGTTAGCCCTGTTGTAATTGAGCAGTGAGCTCTAGGCAGTGTGCCTAAATGCAAGTGCATTCCCCATATTTTCATTTCTTATACTTTTAACAGGGTATAATCTTGTGGACTGACCTCCACCGTGGTTTTTCCCCTAACAAGGTTTCCACATAAAAAAATTATTGGTGTTATGAGTGTTTCTAATGTGTTGATGATTTATGCTTTCATGGTTAATAATCATATATGAGAATAAAGTTAATAAGTTGAATAAGTTTTAAATTTCTGAGACAACTGATTCACCCCCCCTCTTAGTTGTTTGCCCTTGTATTTCCAACAATTGGTATCAAAGCAAGTTCCTTGAAAGAAGTTTAACAGCTTGAGGTGATTTGAGATGGCAACTTACAAGAAGGACAGTCTGAGATTTGATGGAACAAATTATTCTCTGTGGAAGACTCGAATGGAGTGTCATTTGAGATGCATTGGTGAACCCTTTCGGAGAATTACAAGTAATAGGTATGTTATTCCTTAGAATGGTCCTACTACTACTGCTGAGATTAGCAATGTTGAGTATAATATCAAGGCTAAGGAAGAATTGTTGAGTGTCTTGACTGATTTTGAGATGAAAAATGTTATGAATCTAAAGACTGCTTATGAGATCTAGAAAAAGTTGGAAACCTTGTATGAAGGTGATACTAATGTGAAGATTGCTAAGTTGTAGAGTTTGAAAGGAAAATATGAAAAGTTGAGAATGGGTGATCATGAGAACATTACTATTTTTATGCAAAGAGTGAATGAACTTGTGTGTGGTATCAGATGTGTTGGTGGAAAGATAGATGAATCAGAGATTTTTGTTAAAGTGCTTAGAACCTTGCTTGATTCTTACAAAGTCAAAGCTAGTGCTATTGAAGAGCTTCAGACTGTAACAAATGTAACCAGAGACATGTTGGTTGGTAAGCTTACTACTTTTGAGTTGAGTGAATTTGGTGATGCCCTTTCTAAGGTCGAATCTACATTTAAGGCTACTACTTCTGGAAGAGATAGACACAGATATGATCTGAGTGACAGTTCATCTAGAAAGACATTCAAGTACGAGGATGAAATCAGACAAATTGAAGAAGAAGAAGAAGAAAGAGAGTTGGAAGAGTTGGAAGCACTTATTTTCAAAAGAGTACTAGGAGGAAAAGGTAAGTATGAAGGAAAATTGCCTCTTAAATGTTTTTCTTGTAATAAGATAGGTCATTTTGCATCAAGGCATCCAGAAAGAACTCCTAAACCAAGACATAACAAGCCTAGATTTCAAAAGAAGTGTTACTATGCTATTCATGAAGGTATAACAGATGATGAATCTGATAAAGGAAATAGAAGTGATGATGAATGGGTATTTATTGCTATCAAGGAAAATAATCTTGTATCTACTGAATCTGCTAGTTGTACAAATGTGGAGAAATCCCTAGCTGCTCGAGTTGAAGAGAAAGATGAATGGGTGATTGACAGTGGATGTTCACATCATATGATAGGAGATAAAAGTAAGTTTGTAAGCTTGAAAAAGTATGATGGTGGTGTTGTGAGATTTGGTGATAATACAACTGGTGTGATCCATGGCAAAGGATGCATTTCTCTTGATGGTAAGCATAATACTGATGATGTCCTATATGTGGAAGGCTTGAAGCATAATCTTTTAAGTGTTGGTCAAATGGTTGATAAGGGATGCAATCTTCAGTTCAAGGATGGAAAGTACAAAATACTAAGTTCCAGAAATGTAATTGCATCAGGTACAAAAACAAAAGGTAATATCTTTCACTTGACTGTTGCTAGTAAAAGTTGTTTGATTGTTGAATTTGATGAAAGTTGGTTATATAATAGGAGAATGTGTCTCGTTAACTTTGATAATATTGTCAAGATAAGTTCTACTAAGGCTATAATAGATCTACCTAAGTTGATGAAACCTACTAATTCCATGTGCAAGGAATGTCAGTTAGGAAAGAAAACTAGAATTTTATTTCAAAGCAAATAGCATTGCTCAAATGAATTGTTGGAGCTTGTGCATACTGATCTATGTGGTCCCTCTAAGCTTAGAAGTTTACAAGGTTATAGGTATTTCATGTTACTCATTGATGATTACTCTAGAATGGTATGGGTTACTTTCTTAAGGGAAAAATTTGAAGAACTGGAAAAGTTCAAGACCTTTAAGGCTATGGTTGAGACAGAGACAGGTTTGAAGATCAAATGTCTGAGATCAGATAGAGGTGGTGAATTCACTTCCAGTGAATTTAATTCTTTTTGTAAAGAACATGGAATAAAGAGACAATTATCTACACCACGGACCCCTCAGCAAAATGGAGTTGTGGAAAGGAAGAATAGAACAATTGAAGATGCTACTAGAACCATGATGTTGGAAGGAAATGTCCCTCATATCTACTCTAGAGAAGTTGTGAGTATTGCTATGTACACACTCAATCGGGTACAAATCAAAGGTGATATTGGTAAGACCCCTTTTGAGCTATGGACTGGTCAAAAGACTACTATTAAATACATCAAGATATTTGGAAGAAAATGTTATATCAAGAGAGATGAAGACATAGGAAAGTTTGATGCTAGGAGTGAAGAAGGTATCTTTCTGGGTTATTCTACTAATAGCAAGGCCTACCAATATTACAATAAAATATTGAGGAAAATGGTTGAAAGTGAAAATATCAAGGTTGATGAAGACTTTGGTACACCATCCAGAACCTATGGATATGATTTGATGATCAGAATGTCAATAAAAACAAGGGAAAGCAAGTTCAGACTACAAATCAAGTACAAATCATTCCAATGGATTAGGAAAATCAGGAGGAAGAAGAAACCAGTGAAGTTGCAGAAGAGAGAACACAAGAGCCTGAAGTTGAAGAACAACCTAAGAAGACTCTGAGGTGTGTAAGATTGAATCATTCAGAAGATCAAATTATAGGAGATAAGAACAAAGGTGTCCAAACTAGGAGAAAGATTGCAGAAGAATACTACTTGATTTCAAAGACTAAACCTACTAGTGTGAATGAAGCATGTAGAGATGAGCACTAGGTTGAAGCAATGAAAGAGGAACTAAAACAAATTGAGAAGAATGATACTTGGATTCTTGTTCCCAAACCTAAAGATAAGAATGTCATTGGAACTAAATGGGTCTTTAGAAACAAACTGAATGAGCAAGGAGAAGTGGTTAGAAACAAAGAAAGACTGGTATGCAAAGGATATTCACAAATGGAAGGAATTGATTTTGAAGAGACTTTTTCCCCTGTTGCTAGAATTGAAGCTGTAATATTATTTCTTGCCTATGCTTCTTACAAGAACTACAAGGTTTATCAGATGGATGTCAAGTCAACTTTTCTAAATGGCGAATTGGAAGAAGAAGTGTATGTTGAGCAACCTGATGGATTTTAGTTGACTAATAAGGGAGATATGGTGTGTGGTTGAAGAAAGCATTGTATGGAATCAAGCAAGCCCCTAGTATGCCAGATTGGACAAGTATTTGTTGAAGCTTGGATTTAACAAAGGTACTGCTAATAGTAATCTATATTTCAAGAATGGTAATAAAAATTTGATTGTTGAAATCTTTGTTGATGATATCATTTTTGGAGGAGATGATGGTTTGTGCATAAAGTTTGCTAATAAGATGCAGAATGAATTTGAGATGTCTATGATTGGTGAGATGAAATTCTTTTTGGGATTGCAAATTACTCAGTTAGATAAAGGGACTTTTATATCTCAGTCCAAGTATGTGAAGGAATTGGTGAAGAAGTTCGGTATGGAAGATTCAAAGCCAGTCAGTACACCCATGGTGACCAGATGCAAGTTGACAATAGAAGATGATTCTCCGAAGGAAAATCAGACTAGTACAGATCAATGATTGGTAGATTCTTGTATTTAACTCAAACTAGGCCAGATATCATGAATGTTGTATGTATTGCTGCAAGATTTCAAGTTGATCCAAAGGAATCTCATGTGACTGTTGTGAAGATAATTTTTAGATACTTGAAGGGAATAGTTGACTTTTCCCTATGGTATCCTGATGCAAAGTGGTAAGGAAGCAACACCTTTTCCCAAATGCTTCTCTCAAATACTCTATATGCACACATCAACTTCACCATTCCCCTCAACAATGCAACTTGACCACTCAACTTGACTCACACAACCAGACATATCAACAAGACTTGGGGATGATGTAAACACTCTTCACACAACACAACATGACCAAACAAACAGACCTTGCACCCAAAAACATCCATTCTTCCATTGCTCCTACACAAGCCCATGCAACTTTGTAACATTCACCAATAGGACAGTCAAAATAAAATCCAATTGAAGGCATTAACCAGACCATGAAACATGGTTTTAGACTCCTAATACCATTCTCCACAAGTTCCTAAAAGCATAGTATTAAAAACTCAAAACAAATGTATCAAAAGATTGATTTGCAAGCCATAAACAAGGCTTAACTAGGCTTGTACAAGGAAGCTTTCAACTTGTCAAGGCACACCCTAACACCCCTAATGCCTTTAAAAGACTCCAACAGATTCCCCAAGACCTGTTCCATTCTTTTCATCCATTCTATTTCCTCAAATACTCAGAAAACAACAAATAATGTATTCAAATGATCACATTTTAGACTGTACAAAGCAAAGACCAGACCTAGGGCATCACTTAACTTTTGCAAACCTCCATTTTTCAATCTAAAACAAATTTCAGCATGTAAAGAAGTCCTAAATCTACCAATCCACCAAGTTTCATATTTTTACCATAGTGGAAATGGGAATTACATCCATTTTGGTGACCAAACCCTTGTTTTGCAAGGTTTTAGACCCACTTTCACTAAAATTGATGTAACTTACTCAATACTTGATGAAAACAAACCAAATCACCACAAAAATAAAGAAGACTCTCCCCTCTATCAAACCATATAAATTATAGGTCCGTACAATGCTGCTACAAACTGTACCAATCAAAAGAACTGTCAAAAATGCTATAAAAACTAGAAAAAATAGAGTTTTCTTCTTATTAAATACTTCAAAACTGCCAACAAGAGCCCAGCCTCGACCCAAGAGAGGCTTTTTAAAAATTCTCCCACCTTCCCCAACAGCTCTCTACTGATTTTTTAAAAGAAGGAACTGTTGGTTAGTGAAATTACATCATTATGGTGAAATTACACCAACTTACAATATGACAACTTTGCAATTTTGAAGCAACTTTCAATACTAAAGACCTATAACCTCAAAAACCATAAAAATAAACTTTAAACAGCCTTATTACATTTTCAAGACCCCAAACCTTGCACACTTACATACAAATTCATGTTTTTTTTCCTTCAAAGGCTACAAAAGCAACTTTTAGTGCAAGATTGCATTGCTGCACATTTTGACTCAAAACTCAAAAACTCAACCTAGATCTTGCTCAATGGTCTTGTTGACCTTATTAATGACAAAAATACTCAAAAATACTCATTCTAACCACCTAACCACTAGTTTTCATCAAATGAGCAAAAATGGAGGATGCGGTGTAGGTGCTCTTGCACCATATCCTAAAGATGATGATCTTACTTTGAGTGCCTTTACTGATGCTGATTGGGAAGGAGATGTAAATTATAGGAAAAGTACCAGTGGTGGAGAATTTTTCTTGGGTAAGAAGCTGATTTCATGGTTAAGCAAGAAGCAGAATACCATTTCCTTATCTACTGCAGAGGTCGAATACATTACTGCTACTAACAATTGTACTCAAGTCCTATGGATGAAAAAGATGTTGAAGGATATCAGAGTTGTGTATAATGAGTCTATTGCTATATTCTATGATAATTCAAGTGCTATTAACATATCTAAGAATCTAGTGCTACATTCAAAAACAAAGCATATATCTATTAAGTTTCGCTTTTTGAGGGAGAAGGTGAGTGAAAAGGAAGTCAGACTAGAGTATGTGCCTACTAAGGAGAAAATTGTAGACATCTTTACAAATTTGTTTCCTAAGAATACTTTTAAGCATCTCAGAGGGAAGTTAGGGGTGATTACACCTCCTAATCAGAACTAAGTATGCATTGCATTGCATCAATCCGTGCATTTCATAGTCATATCTTGTTTCAGATTGATGTTGTGGTGGTTGTTATTCAAGGGGAGTAGTCAAATGTTCAGATATGTGGTTTAGAGTTTGTGTGGAGTTTGTAGATATTTTTCATTGATGTCAAAGGGGGAGAAGATTCATGTGAAAAATTGTTGATTATTTGGGGAGAAGAGCCTTGTGGGAAAGAATATCATGTGGAAGAGAAAATGAGTCAAATTTTAAGGGGGAGTAAGTGTCAGGAGTTAGTGCATTGATGGTGTTTTTCACATCATGTGTTTCCATTAATGCCAAAGGGGGAGATTTTTGGATATTGTGGTTGTGTTACTGATATGTGGTTATTATTGATGTCAACACTATTAGCATTAATTCATTAGAAGTTGTATATGTTGAGGATATTGAGAAAATTATAATGAGATGAGTTCCAGGTTGTCATTCATGAAGTGAAGTTCAGTATGTCAGTAAGTTTTGTACGTTGATGATCTAAGGTTGTGGACTAAAGGTTTTTTTGCTAAGTATATCTAGTTTATCCAAGTCAAGTTTCAAAGATCTGCGTGAAGATTTGATCGAGTTATGAAGATTTTCATTATGAAAGTTTTTTGGTTGCTTCAGTTTGTGCTCCTGATTGAAGATGTTGTGATTTTAGTTAGTTCAGTTGTTACGGATGCTTCTCTGGTGATTCGTAATGTTTTTGGATGTTTCTAGATCATTCTCTATCTTTGTTACATGTCTCCATTCATCGTTATGCTCGTGGTTGGCGATTTTCTCTTTTGTGTTCATGTTTTTCTTGTTCTTGGCTGATATGGTGGTTGTAGCATGTTGTGGATCTTTGAGGTTAAATTAATTGAAGTGTTTTCATGTTGGAGATGTTGATTTGGGTCTTCACTAAGTTGTGGCTGACCTTGGTTGATTCACATTAATAATCTTTAATGTTTTGGGCTGACAGTTTATATTCATTTTATTATTTTGTTGAGGCCGACATGTAGGGATGAAATTTCTTGTTGCGAATATATAAGAGTGATTGTTTATTCGAATTGAAGTGTGTGAGTGGATGCCAAAGTGTGCTTCTATGTGTGTGTGTGTGAATATTGATATAAATCATTTGAAGGAAAAGCAAAGTGTGAAGAAGAGTGAAGAAGAGTAAAGAAGTGTTCATGCACTTAATTGGAACTGCGATCAAGCATTAGCAGATGTTATTCTATCAGTTCAAATCCCTGCGAATGTAATTCGATTATTTCTGCAATATAGTATGTCTTCCTTTGGGCGGTTATCCCTATTGTAATTGAGCAATGTGCCTTAATGCAAGTGCATTCCCCATATTTTCATTTCTTATTCTTTTAACAGGGTATAATCTTGTGGACTGACCTCCACCATGGTTATTCCCCTAACAGGGTTTCCACGTAAAAAAAATCTTGGTGTTATGTGCGTTTCTGATGTGTTGATGATTTATGCTTTCATGGTTAATAATCAGATCTAAGAATAAAGTTAATAAGTTGAATAAGTTTTAAATTATAAGACAACTTATTGACCCCCCCTCTAAGTTGTATGCCCTTGTATTGCCAATAGGGTTTTGGATCTTTTGGAATATTTCAATGGTTTTTAGTATTTTAAAATTTTTTGAGGTTGTTTTTGGTCTTTTTGAAAATTTATGTGAATGTTTTTGGTTTTCAGTTATTTAAGGCTATTTAGGTTTTTCTCTAAGATATTTGATGCTATTTAGGTCTTTTGAATGTTTTCTAAGTGTTTTTGGTATTTTCTAATATTTGAATGTTTAGGGATTTTCTAAGAGTTTTGACCAAGAATATAACCTAAAAGGCCTATCCTAGGGGCCTCGGGGGCTAATCAAAGATTCTACGTTATACATGCAAAGACCACATAGCTCGACTAACTTGACTTATTGACAAAGAGATATATGAATAGTTGAGGAAATGTTAGTTTATTATTACGGACTCCTAAAGAACTGACCTAGGGTGTCTCAATGGCACATCAATGATGGCCTTGCCTACCTTCAAGCTCAAAGACAATGTAGTTCGACAAGGGTATTATTTTTCGAATTTTTGATATTTCGACCTTTTTAGGGATTTTGATGTGTTTTGAATGTTTTGTATTTTTTCCTTTACAATTTTTTGAATGTTTTTGGATTTTAGCTGTATGGGATTTTGCAAATGTTTTTGAATTTTTGAATGAATATTTTAAGAATGTTGTTGGGATTTTCAATGAGATTTTGAGGCAAACGATACATAGATCAGGATGTTGATGTCACATTGTGCAATACAAGACATGGATCAAGAGTTATTCGAAAACAAGAGTGCAATAACCTTCCCCTAGTGTTTATCAATGTTTCATAATGCAATGGACAAACCAAGATAGGAAATGTATATGCAAAGAGTTTAACAGATTTTTATCATTCTAAATATGGGCTATGGGACTTCACAAGATAAAACGATAAAGAGCTTTTCAAAAAAATTCCATGAGTAGAGTTGAAGTATAAGTTGGATCTTTGTCAAGATCAAGATAAAGTGGAATATTTGGATAAATTTGGATTGGATGGATGGAGGAAACATTGGATTTATCATGAAAAGGATGAGATGCTTATGTCTGAGAAGGATCATATAGATGCTCAATTCTACTCATGACACTTTTTTCCCAGGTTTTCATCATAGTACTTTCCCAAAGCGCCACCATAGTGGGTTTCACTGGAGGACGATTTGTATTTTTTACCATTTTTTAGATTTTTTGATTTATTTTTTTTGAAAATTTTACCCTCATGTTGAACCACCTGGTGGTGCTTGATATAGATGTTGTTGTCATGATGTGCCAACGATATCCTACTTGGAGAAGTTGATTTACTAAGATATGAGCACTTGAATGAAACCTTGAAAAACTTTTATTTTCCTTGTGGATACCGAAATTAACCTTGTTTATGTGTATACTTCACGATAAAGTGCCTTCAGGATCCTTATGATGAAGGGTAGCTGCCAACACACGGTTAATGCGAGAATTGGATATTGTGAATGGAGTGAATGGTGACAAGTCTGAAGGAATATGAGATGGATTGGTCGATGGTTTGGAACCTTTGAATCTCCAAACTTGGGAAGATGAGCGATGATGGGTGGGAATAGAGGTTTTTATGGAACTAGGACCAACCACTAGATATACTTTGTTCCTTGCTTGAGAATCTTGTTTTTGTTTTTGAGGACTCTTTGTATGGATACATTTCCATTTTTTTTATTTTTCCCCATAGTTTCTTTGACTAATGGAGTTTTGGAGGGATGATTTTTTTATTTTTCTTTGGTATCCATTTGTATTTACTTTGTCCTTTTTGCTTTACTGCTTCATTTTCTTTGATGATTTTTTCCTTGCTTTGATGGGAATTCTTCCTTTTACGTTGGTCCCAATTGTGTATGAGATGATGGGTGAATTCCAACTCATGATACGACTAGTTGTAGTGTTGACAGTATTTTCATCATAAGGATTCTTCATGCCCCATATGTTGATGTTTGTTATAGAAAAGATTGCCCCCAGCATTGTGAAGGTATTATCAATACCTAATCCTTTGCCTTGATAATTTATCCTATGATACATAGCCACTGAATATGACTTGTCATGAACACATGATATTGCTATGGGTTCCTACTATTCAGGAATATGAACTATATGCTCTGGTTCTATGACATCGTTCCCTATTGATACTGCTTCAAAAGGTGTTGATGCTATCTCAAAAGATGTCAATGATGCACAATCACTATAAGAATCAAGAATCTCAACCATTGCTTTCTCTTGTGTAGGATTATCAACAATGGGAGACTCATGTTTTGGATGAAGAACATATATATGTCTGTCAGAAAGAAACATCTTGGGGGTGATATTGGGGACATCTTTGGATTTTAAAATGGTTTGGAAGATGTCCCTTAGCTCTTGGTGAAACTCTAGGGATAGGGGTTCTTGATCCTAACTCAATTCAGAGTAACTTTCGTTATCCTCAAGAGCCTCCTCTTGACATGATCGTTAGGTGGATGATATATCATTGGTAAAATACTCTTCGCAACAGTTTGTGGGTATGGGTGTAAATAGGGATATTTCTAGCTTGTTTGGAACTTCTTCAGCATGCCCAATCATTGAGTCATATCTGGGAGAGATATCATAATCTGATATCTACTTGATGTCATTATGGTATAAAATAGTGCTAAACATTGTTGATGGGTTTGGACAATGTTTTAAAATAGTATCTTAATATGTGTTTGATTCCTCATGTTGTGATAAATAAATATGTCCCACTGCGATATCAAGAGTATTGTTTATGTTTTCTGAGGTTGACGTATTTCATAAATCTTTTGATTTTGTATGATCAGGTATAGGGTTTGTGTAAATTTTCATTCCCAAATTTTTGATCAACATGAATGTATCCTTGTTCAATAAGATCTTATATTAAACATTTGAGTCAAACAATTTTGTGTGTTATGACCTTTGTATCGGTGAAATTCACAAAAATGATCTCTATAGCTATGAGGTTTGACTTGTGGCTCTTGATAGTTTGAGAAAATTGGGAGTGTGATAAGATTAGACTATATCAACCTCTTCAATACATCCTCCATAGGTTCCCCTAAGGAAGTGAATTGTTGTTTAGGAGCACTATTTGTTCATTGTTGTCCATGTTGAGTGTTTACAATGTTGATTGTTGTTTGATTGTTCGACGGTGATGTGTATGGTTATTGTGTATTTGTGGTTTGGGTGTTTTCTTGTCTGGGAGTAGTTAAGACCACCTTTGCATCAACAACACCATCACTAGTAACATTCTTGTTCTTGGACCAATAGCGGGGCTTGTCATTAAAACTAGTGGATGGTTAGGTGTCTTTATACACTTGTGTGTTTCCCTATGAGATTAGGGCCCTCTTGATGTTAAGTGCTCTAGGGACAAGCTCATAATAAGATGTGATGCACTACATTTTCAAGTGGAAGGATAGATCTGGATCTAAATTTGCTATGATAATGCCCACTTTTTGTTCATCGGGAAGAGGCCACTTGCTCTTACTAGCTCTTTGTCTCCATCATTGCAAGAAACTGGAAAAAGATTCTCCTTTATTTTGTTTGAGAGTATACAACTCTTCTAAGGTCACATCCATGTCAAGATTAAAGGAGAAGTGATCTATGAATTTTTCAATGATTTCTTAGAAAGTTTTGATACATGGAGGCAATTGAGAAAACCAATCCATGGCAAGACCTATTAAACTTCGTGGGAAGAGGTGCATCAAATAGGACTCATTATATACGACCTCCATACACACAACATTTAATTCTTTGACATGGTCCACAGGATTTCCTCTCCCTTTGTATTTATCAAATTTGGGGATTTCAAAACTGGGCAGGAACGGTAACATTGTGATGCTTCGACCGAATGGATAAGGACATAGGTTTTGTTGTGTATGGGGATTCTTCATCCTGCCCATTCAAAAATCCTACATTTCTTGTGACAACACCTTAAGTTGTGATGCTAGATCATCTTGCAGGTTTGGTGGAGGAATATATGTGGCATATTGTGGCATGGCAGATGGGTTATATGCGAGATTCTGATATGATAAAGTGTTATGTGGGGTGTATGGTGGGAAGGTGATTGAGGTGTAGATGTGTATGTTCCCAACGTGTTTGTATTGATGATGTTCTGCTGAGGATTATAGTAAGAACTTTATTGTTGTTTTTTTTGGGTATATTGTTGAGCTAGTAAGGCTTGTTGTTGCTATTGGGCCACAAGGGCTTGTTGTTGTTGGGCTTGTTGTGCTACTAAAGCTGCTTGATGAGCTTGATTTTGTTGTTGTGTTGCTAAGGCTGCTTGATGAGCTTGATATTGTTGTTGTTGTTGTGCTACTAGGGTTGCTTCTTGTTGTTGTTGTTGTTATTGGACAGCTTGTCAATAAGCTTGTTGTGCTTGCTATAAAACTAGGGCATGTGCTTGCAATGTAGGATGAGTTGGTTGTTGGGACATCTATGATGGATTGTGGATGTTGATGTTTTGAGTGGGTAGCAGACTGGTGATGAGAGGTTGGGAGTTCCCTTGGTTCAACATTCCTTGTAAGATAGTGGATTGGGGTGGAGGAATGTAGGTTTGAGGTTCCATTTGATTTTGCATGACATGGGGGACCAAGGGGAAAGATGATGTTAGTTTCATTTGATATTGTGATGGTAATGACACATGAGGACCTTGAGTCCATTGATTGAAAAGGTTTACTTGACTCATGTCTTGAGGATTTCTGTGTGCTACAAGGGTGGTCAAGGTATTACCTAGGTTGTTAGGATTTGTAACCAAGGTGTTGTTTTGATTTGGGTCAATGACAAATGGGTTTGATGTGGATGACGGATTGACTTGAGTAGCTTGGGTAACCACTTGTTTCGATGTGTCAATGGGTTTGATGGAACCACTTGTTAAGGGTTGACTTTGTGTAAGAGTGTTAACTTGCCCTTGTCATATTTGAGGCACTTGGTTCACTTTACCTTGTGTAACATTAGGCACACTTTGGGTATTTGTGGTGATGGATGAAGATGGTTGTGTTTGAAATGTCAAGGTCATTGTGGCATCATGGAATGTAAGTGGTCTACCAAATGTCGGTGTCCAATTTTTTTTTTGGGGAAGGTTGGTTGTTAATGGAATGGTCGTGTTGTGAATACCCACAGTTGTGTTTGTTCCTAGACATGAAGTGAGACCAAGGTTGGTTCCTAGCATAGTTGCAAGACTAGATGTTAAAGGTTGACTTGGCACAAGGGATGGATTTGGTTGAATCGTAGATGAATTCAAGCCTTGTTTCAATGATTGTGCATCAAAAGATGGGGAAATTGGAGCCACGTTTTCAAAGGCTTGATGTTCCATGATTTCTTCCTTATTAAGTCCAAATGGATTTTTCATGACATCTTTTATCTCATATGGTCCTAATGGAAATGAGGGTTGTTGTGACGGGGTAACTTGACTTCTTGGATCAAATTATTGAGGATTTGGATCGTTTGAGGTGAATGTGACTTTAGTTTTCTCCATGATTCTCTTGTGTTGTGATCTTGTTTTTACCATAAATTTTGGGTCACCTATGGGAGAGTTATGTTGAGATTTGTAATGTTTGAACTCTCTATTTGACCCAAATCTAGGTAGAAGGGATGTTGTAAGTCTTTTTCGAGCAATGGTGAAAATGGGAGATGAAAAGGTGAATGATGTGGAGAGTGATCTTTGCAAACGTTTTGAGACAACCCTTTTCACTTAGGTTTGATGTTTTGATGTTAGATAAAGGATGTTTATGAACTTTTGAATCTTTAGGGTAGACTCATGACCTTCAAGATAAACTAGTCCAAAGATGATAACTAACTTAACTAAATGTGTGGAAAACGATTCATTTCACATACAAAGTAGCTAAGTTAGGGGTTGGTTTGATAAATTTCTAAGTTCAAAGTGTTAGTGTATTCAAAAAATTTGCAAAGTTTGGTGAAGTGAAGGATGAAATTTAATGAAGGAGTGGATAAAATGTTTGACCCAATGTTGACCTAGAATGAAATTTTGTTTTCCAAGACCAAGGTAGTGAGAAACATGTTATACCTCTAAAGTGATCAAACCCTAAGGACTCAATGATTTTGGTAAGAACTCAATGTTTTTTGTAAATAGGACCCAATGATTTTGACAATAGAACTTGGACTCAATGTTTTGCAATGTTTTCCTTGAATGATAACGGATGTAAGGTTTAGTTGTTCAATGGGAGTGATCAGTCTCCAAATGGTCATGTAGGGTTCAATTGTGTCAATTTATCTTGCTTAAGTGAACTTCTTTTACCACAAACACTTGTCTTGATTATGTTTTCAAACTAAATGTTTATGTCAAAAACACCATAACTTTCACAATGTCCATTTTCTGAGAATTATGAGGTTAAAGCCATAATTTCCTATATTGTCTTTGGAAAATATGGATTGAGATATAAGTCAAGATATTTAGAAATCCCTAAGGATAGAAATCCTTAAGAGAAGCAGTAATATCAAGGCTATTTCAAAAGGGTGTCCATATTTAAGCCAAAGTGTTTGAAATTTTGAGGAAGATCATGAATATTTGTTTGTAACGTTTTGAGACCAATCAATGTATTAAATTGACTCACAATCATTTACAATCCTAGGTTGAAATGGCCATACTTGTTGAATCCCCACTCGGATTTCTCCAAACACTAAGACATTGTGACAATTAGAGATTTGGCAACACTAGCTCCCCTCCATGGCACACACTTCTCAAGACCACCAAATCTCAAAATCTTGAAGATCCTAAGATCGTAAGGATTTTTTTGTTTCAACAATGAATAGTACAAATGTGGAGCGGCTTCAAAACGACCGTTCTTGCACCAACAAGTATTAAAGATTTTGGATTCTAAACAATGGTTCGTAATAAGGGCTTTCAGTTTAGAGAATACTATGATAAACTCCCTCAAGAGGTCTCTCAACCCTTAGAACAAGGGTTTTTCACATCATAAAGATACTAAGGGAGAGCTATCACGTACCACTTCTTGTTAATCACAATTTTCATTACAACCACACATTTATATAGTGGTTTGAAAGAGTTTGGCTTTAGCCTGTTACCTTTTGGGTTGTTCCCTCCTTTCGAAGTGAGGAGGCAGGCCCTCTAAAGATAAACAATAGCAAGGAAGTACATTTTTCTTTCGATCATCCCAATTTGCATGAAACAGGAAGAGAACACACACTATACCTTTTCTCTACACTAGCAAAGGGTTCATTTTTTAATCTGAAATGAAAGATGTAGGTGATTTTGCAAAGTGTTAAGGAATGTTTTTGTTTCTCAAGATCGTCAAGTGGCGTGAGAGAATTGCATATGCATCCAATAACAACATTGTAAATCAAAACACAACAAACACTCATAAATTTTAACACCTCAAAGCGGTGATGAGTTCGTTTTAAGCACCAAATGAAATGTTAAGTTGTCTTGTTCCATTTTAGACCCAAAATACAATGATGAAATGAGGGTTCAAGTTTAATCCCATTTGAGTGTTCATTTTAAGACCCAATTGAAAACTAGTGTGGTCTTAAAGCGTAAAATAAAAAAGAATTACAAATGGGTTATAATTGCCCCAAAAGTGTCGATACACTTGTTACAATTATAGTTCAAATAATAATAGTATGCTTCTTTTCTTCAAGTTGTATTGTCCAAAACTACAGAACCCAAAAAACAAAAACAAGAAGTTAGAGACATGTTAGAAATCAGATGAAATCAAAAATTTAAAGCAAGTGTGAGGTTGTTTGGTTCAATTTTATCCAACTTTGAAAGCTAATTCATTTTATCCTTTCAAGTGTGAGAAACAATTTTAGAAAAATAGATTATAACAACTTGAGATAACGACAAATTTCTCAAATCTTGATCAATTTTGAAATCGTAAAATGTTTTGGAAAGCTAAACATGAGATCTTCAAAACCCAACAACCTTTCTACAAGTTTAGTCATATAGAATTCATTAAAAATTAACGAAAATCATGCATTTAAGAGGTTAAACCCAAAATTTAATAAAAAAACCAGCAAAATTAATCATGGATAGCAACTTGAGATAATGACAACTTCCTCAAATCTTGATCAATTTTGAAATCGTAAATTTTTTTAGAAAGCTAAACATGAGATATTCAAAACCCAACAACTTTTTTGCAAGATTGGTCTTATAGAATTTATTAAAATTTAAGGAAAATCATGCATTTAAGAGGTTAAACCCAAAATTTCTCCAAAACAAGCACACAAAACATTAAAGTTTGTCCACCTTCTAGCACCAAAATGTGACCAATGACATAGTCAAGGCTAACTACATTTGGTCCATACGAATTCAAGATAGTTAAAATTCGAGACATAGTTAACCCACTAAGCATTAATCCCAATAAGATCATTCACTGTTAACAAAGACAAAGAAGTCATTAAAACTAACATTCTAAATCTCGAAAGCTTAAAAAACCTCTAATCTAAGACATTGAAATTTATCCTACTGGGGAGTGGTGTCACATTGATGTGGAATGGCAACCCTTTCCCAATCCATTAGATAATGAGCTTGTTTCAATCAGTTTTATCGAAAAAAACTGATAAAACCATTGATAGATGTGTATGAAAACATGATTTAAATACTAAATTAACATGATGTATGCTAAGATGACCGATATGGGTGTACGCAAATCTACTATAAATATATGCAAGTTTCAAATGATTAAAATCCTAATTAACAAAATATGTTAAATATATGCATCTATGTTATCATGGAAGCTATTAATGGAAGTTAAGTTAATATGCAAGTAAATAAAGTTGAAATGATGTAAAATGTGAGTGCAAGTGCAAATGAGTTTAACAGCATAAGTTTGATGTTAAAAGATGGATCCATTTGTCTCCAAATAGTGTTTTATTTATAAAAGAGCAAATAAAAAATGAAGGGCTAAAATTGAAAATGCTAATCAATGGTTAAAAAGGAAAGAAGATGGAGGCATGGATCAAAATGCAAGTTGATATTTAATCAAGGGCTTACATTTATCCAAACAAACACACTTTTAACCTATACAAGAAATCACTAGTTAACTTGCACAAGAAGTTTTGAGTTAACTTACACATGAAGTTTTGAGTTAACTTGCACATGAAGTTTTGTAAGAATATTCCCTTTTTCAAATGAGTGAGGAGAGAATATTCTTTGGAATATTCTCATGGGTGAGGAAATAGATATTTTGCAAATTAAAACAAAGTTTAATTGTGCAAAAGGGGAAGGAATATTCCATATTCCTCATTTGGAGGAATGTGCAAAGGAGGAATATTCCCTTGCAAGTGGGGGGATTAGATATTTAGTTAATTAAAACCAAATTTTAATGTGCAAAAGGGGAAGAAATATTCCATTTGGAAGAATGTGCAAAAAGAGGAATATTCCCTTAGAATATTCCTTTGCAAGTGAGGGGATTAGATTTATTGGTAATTTGATAATTAAATAAAAATTTAATTATGCAAATTCGGGAATTTAGACAATATTCATTAAATAAATTGATTTAATGAAAAGGGGAAGGTGATATGACATTTAATTAAATAACTTACGGTTATATAATTAACTAAGAGGACTTTAGGGATTAAATTAAATAATTTGATTTAAAGACGAAATGTTAGCATGAAAGGGGATGAATTAATCTAATTAGGTCAATTAAATTAATAGATGAAATGAGACAATTAATTAAATAGTTAGGCTAATTTAATCAATTAAACGAAAAGATGATGGGTTTTAGGACGAAATAATGTTAGTTAGCCAATGTGATCCATCGAGACACTTTTAAGTGTCTACAGGTTCAATCTAGTGTGCAATTGTTTCAATGTGTCATAGATCCATGCAATAAGATTTGTAGGCTCAATTAACCCCAATTACACCCCTTATTGGACAAATTGTTTGATTTAATGAAACATGCAATTAGAGTTAATTTAGCCCCAATAAACAATAAATTGATATATTGTGCTTCTCAAGACTCAAAGTGTGTCCAGCATTGCATCTAATTGAACCAATTCAATTAAGGCTAATCAAACCCCAAACAATTATGCAATTAAACTTGTAAATGCTAATTAACCCCGACCATACACCTAATTGAACCAATTAATCAATTGATTCAATGAAACATGCAAGTAGATCAAGCTCCAATATACACTAAATCAATGGAATGGGATTGTCGAGGATCCATTAGCCCCATCTATGGATCTATCTAAATCAGCCACTCAATTCAATTAAGTGCATAGTTTGAACTAATTGAGTCCAAATTTGCACTAGTTCAATGCATATCTTTCTATAGCATGATCGGCCTAAACTTCTTGATTAATTTAGTCAATGCGACAATTAGGGTTGAGCAAATGTATTATGCAAGCTTGATTGGCCCAATTTCACCCCTCATTAAACAAAGCACTTGAATAGTTTAATTAAATTTTGTAATTTGAGACAAGCTAAATTGAGTGACCAAAACATTTCCCGATTAACATCAGTTTTTAAATAGAATATTTATTGTCAAAAATATAGATGAAAATTCAAGATAAAATCCCCTTTAAAGATGAAACTCCCTTCAAACAATAACCTTCCCTTAATGATAATAGCTTCACCTTAATCATTATTTCCCTATTCAAATTACGACTATATGTCATGATCATATGTATGCCTATGATTATTTAACCTCTTTAAGTACTAAAATTCTTACTAGATATGCTAACGTAACTCACTAATTTCCCACCTAATAAGTCAAGAACGCTTGAAAAATTATGTAATATAAAAAAAGTTGACATGAGAGATACTCATATTATTAAGCTAGTAAGATCGTACATTCAGATCTTATCTAATCTGGTATCTATATTCATCGTCAGTCGTGGACAAGGCGACAT
Organism: Sequoia sempervirens; assembly: GCA_007258455.2. Lineage (NCBI taxonomy): Eukaryota > Viridiplantae > Streptophyta > Pinopsida > Cupressales > Cupressaceae > Sequoia > Sequoia sempervirens. The sequence goes on from VDFB02271358.1 coordinate 235,184,843, forward strand.
TGTTGTAAAAATCAAATGGGGGATAATCAAGATATCTAGATCAGTGCCATAACTAACTACGTTTGGTTAAGCATAAAATAAAAACTGAAGAATTCATTGAACCAATCACCTTTGTCAAGCTATGATAAAAATGTTCGCACCAATTTTTCAAGTTAATTATACACATATTCAAGATTACCTGATAAACCATTTTTTAAGGTTATTATACACATATTCAAGATTACTAGGTAGATTTGGACAAGAATTACCTGACACTAATCAAATGGAGAAAACGAAAACAACCTAAAGTGTGGTTTATGTCATATTCTACGTGAATGGAATGGGGTTGCGGATTGTTTGGATAAATGGGGTTTTGATCATTTGCAAGACTAGAATATTGTGGAAAGGGGTCAATTACCCCTAGATATGTTACAAAATTTGGACCAACTATTGGAGATTGATAGGGATGTGTAATGCCCTTGCTTTGTATTGCTCTTTTTTGGATTGAATAAATTTGTACCCCTCTTTTAATTAAAATGTGGTGAGGCACTATCTAAAAGGGCATTCAACTACAACAACAAACTCTTAAAGTAAATGACTCATTCCTATCTCCCACGCAGAGGACATTTTTAAATGGGTACAAAGTTATGGATACACCTATAAAACTTGCTAAGGATATTTCCAAGAATTGCAAAATGAATTGTGACAAGAGTTAAAACGATAATTTTTTGTCAAAACACATGGTTTGCAGGCACCCATTGAGACCAAAATGTCCTCCTTTATTTGTCTTATAATTGTGAGTCACAAGCTAACAGGGATAAAATGCTAAAAAGAGGCATATCAAACTGTTAGTATGCTACCCTTACAAACAACATGAGATCATTAACCTTTTTTCCTTAAAAAATGAGTTCTCTACCTATATTTGGACATACTGGTGGAAAACCATGTGTAAGCAAGTCACATATTATAGGAATTATGGATGTTTTTTCATAGATAAACAAACCTTGACAAGCCTTATCCATTCCTCAAGAAGTTTGGGCTACTATGCCGAAGTTTATGATTTGGTCTATGTGACTCGAAAGGAATAATAAGGACTCAAACAAGTATATGCCCACATAAGTTTGTGGGGCATTGTTACATCCACCCTAATTTTTTTAAAACTATTTTTACTTTCAGTAAAATTTGCAATTAATTATTATAAACTCTAGAAAACATTGATGCTATGATGAAAATTATGCAATGTTTTGTTTTGGTTTCTAGTTAAACTATGAATGCTTTGTTGTCATGAAACAGAAATAATGCTTATGCGAGACTTTTTTTATTGAAAAAGCATATGATAGAATGAATGTAATAGATGATGTAGCTATTTTTTTATCGCGCTAACTACCCTTGTTTTATGATGGATGATGCAAGCTGAACCAGGCACCTCCAGTTCGAATGAGGTAGAGTATCATCTAGGAGAGAGGTAAAATTGGGAAGAATCTAGTTTGCCATCCAAGCCTGAGTTGGTTCTGAATGACCATTAATCCTAATAGGTATTAGTCAAGTTTTGGGACTTTTGAGGTAAGCCTTTTAGGGTTAGGTTATCTTGTTTTTTCCTTTTTGATAAAAGGCATATTAGGGTTTGTGTTTTCATGTGTTTCACTTTCCGTCATGAGTTTAAAAACCAAACGAATGTATAGTTATGCAAATGTGATTAGGCAGGGAGCCAAACCATGCATACATAAATTCATGAATGCGTACATAGACGCATGTGCACGTGTGAAGACGGAACTTTATGTTGCATGTACGTTCATGTGCGCATAAACGAACATGTGCATAATGTGCAAATGCATACTTATAATGTATATGCTTTGTTTGCAAAACAACATCATGGCATGATATTTCCTTGTCAACATAAGGCCAAGTTAATTCATCTTATCATTGCCATTCACAACTCTTCAATTGTCTTACTCTTTGGTATCTAGTCGGCTTGCAAAAAGGAAGTATTTATTAACTCAACCTTTTGCAGCAGAAAAGTGATTAAGTGAACCTATAATAATAATAATGTTATTATATAATTATAATATCAATATTTTAATTTATGTCAAATGGTGGAAGTGGTTCGATGCTTATAATATTGTTTATACACTCTTATTTTAAAGTCCAAAACACTGACTTTGACCATCAATCTCTCTTTTCTCTATTGTTTAACCTTTATACTAAGGTCATCGAATACCTTTAATGTATTCTTTAAAAGTCGCGTATGGTGGGTGGAAGCAAACTTTATGCAGCTATTGTATCGCATGGTTTTATTTTTATGCCTTTTATATGGGCTATTGAATCATTGTATGGTTTCATATTACTCATCTTAGAGTGGGCTGATATATTTTGGGTTGGGCTTAACTATCACACACTAAGCTCTGATCAGTCAATGTTTTTTGCCTTTTATGTTTTCCGTTTTGTTTCACAATCACCATTGGGGTTGGATGTGTTTTTCTTGCACCATTATCACATCATCTATTAGTAGTGTTTGTTTTGTGCACAATCAGCAAGGTCATGACATTAATACCATTAGCAGCAGATAACCACTGCCTTCATAATTACTTACAATAGTATAATAATGGACATAGTATTTACTATAAATATCAATTGATAAGGACCAACAGTCACTGTTAGATGACTCAACCACTATAATAAGTATTTTACCTTGAAACAAAACACATCCTTCAATTTATTAAACAGTTTAGGTTTTAAAATAAATTTATTTTTAATATTAAGGATGACGGTTAATTAAATAATTGATCATTATTGTTATTTATATAAACTATTATTTATATAAAATATCCAACATTTATTTGTTTGTTGTATTCTTCCATATTGATTTTGTAAGATGAAAATACTTATCCTTCAATATCATATCAAAATGGAGTTACTTATGTTGTACCCAAAACAAATTTTTTGCTTCACTAAAGCATTTTGCTAAATATAGTCTTAAACTAGTCAAAGTGATGTCAGAAGGTGATTTTTGGGCTTTTTGAATATGGAGCTTATGTCAGTTTCATGTCAATCTGATACTGAAGAATTTTGAGAAAAGTGAAAATTTGAAGGAAAATCGTCAAATTTTTCCGACTCTGGAGAGGGGAGCACCTTTTCAAACAGGCGCCCTATCTTTTAGGGGCTCAGATCCTATTTTTAGGGTTTCTCACCTCTAGCAAGCATTTGTCTGGCATCATGACAACTTCGCAACAAGCTATCAAGCCTGTCAAACAGACGTGTTTAGCTCAAGTTACGGGAGATACAGCAGAAAATGAGAACACAAATGGCTTAACACTAGAAGGAAAAGAGCAACTTTTGAGAAAGGCGACCATCTTTTTGAAGGGTTAAATAAAGGTTTTTGACTAAATGCCACCTAGGATGTTTGTCTCACATCTGCTCAGGCTTTGCAATGCATTCATTAGTGGGTGAATCTGAGTTGCTGGATTGTCTGAGCCAGAGGTCAAACACAGGGTTAAATCTTGGTCAAAATATCAAGGAAAAAGCAAAAAGAGCACATTTTCAAAAAGGCGCTTGAGCTTTTGGAGCCTTTAATGCCTTTCTTTTGGTGATCTCGGGTTTTCATCCCATCTGTGTTGCATTCATCTCTCTGTTGCATGTCTCTGTCAGGTCAGAAGTTGACTTGTCAGCCTGCAATCGGAGTTTTAGTGATATTTTGGCTAGTTAAAAAAATAGCTATCTCTGGAGTAAAAAGAGCACCTTTTCAAAATGGAGATATGTGAAAAGATCTCTACCAAGTTATTTTCACTAAAAGATAACGTTTTCGAAGCTCTTGCACTCGTCAGTGGCATTGTTGTTCAGATCTCGTGTCATTACCTTCTTGAAGATGACACGTATATTGGACTAAATATAGTGCAAACTGAGTTTGAAAAGCTGATTCATGATAATTGTTGTCACCTAGAAATTGCACCCTATGCAGAGTTATGAAAACTGAGCTTTCTAGAGAAACATGGGGTCATTTCAAGGCTATGGGTCACCTAAAGTTGAAATGAACCTCCGAAAAAGGTCAGCTTCCTTTGGTGTCACCTAACTACTGATCTTGTAAGGAAAAGGGAGAAGGAGAAACATAAAAATGGAAATTAAATCCTAAGGTGATGCACCAAAATGATAGGAACAATGAGATACTCAATTTACACTTGAAAACTGATGATGAACATAAGATTACCCATCAAATCTTTATAAGCTATGCATTAATATGTCACAACAGGTTTGATTCACACACTTTTTTAAGAGAGGAAAGTAATTTTCACAGACTAAAATCCATATGTGATTATGTAAACACAGTTTGTGATTTGTATAACGATGCTTTTGCAAAGGAAGGCATGAAAACACAAGATAAAGTCACGAAAGAATAAAAGAAATTCACAAAATAACTTGATTATGAATCTGAAATGCACAACACTCTACAAGAACAAGATGGAAATCCGAACACCAATAGTCACCAAGGAAAAATTTATATATCATGCTCCAAAATGAGTTACAGAACTTTGCTAATCTGAGAGAGGATTGCAAAAAGTCACAGACTTCAGAAAAGCGTAAGGAGAACTCCTTTACAAAGAGGCAAAAATTCCTTATATACAAAAGTGTGTCGGCCCCTTAGGGCTTACAAAAAATATCTGTCTTTTGAAAGATCTTCCCTTAGATCTTTTCACGTAGTTAATGTTGTGTTCGATTCAATCCTTGCTGTCCATGTCGGTGTGAAAGATCGCCGCTGGGAGAAGCTTTTAGATCTTTTGCAACATTAACCTCTGGTCCTCGTGTTTGTCTTTGAATCTCCCTGTCGAGCTGCTTTGAGTGCTCCTGAGCTCAAAACAGATCCACGTTGTTTTCACTCTGTTGATCTTCTTTGTCAGGGTCAAACCGCCACGGCTCTCCTGTAGCTCACTCTGATTGGTAGAACAGATGCTTCATGGGGCGCCAGACGGTCAAAGGTTGCTCAGATAGAATTGTGTGTCAGTGAGACACTAATCGTGTCTTCTCGATGCGATTATGCTCTTAAGCTGTTACCAGCATAGCTCACTACCATCGGCAAGAGTTCATAGCGAATAGCTAGAGTCATATCAATATCTATTTTCTATTGGCAAAGTCATTGCTATCAGCAAGACCTTTCACATTCGGGGAGACCTTATGGTGAGCTCTCATCATTATACTGCTATCCCTTTCCATCGCTGAGACCTCCATACCTCGGCGAGACCTTTCACCGAACGCATTCCGCTCTCTCCAAGCTCCGATCATTCTTCTCGATGAGACTCCCATGGGTTGGCAAGACCTCTCGCCTAGCTCCTACTTGTTCAGCAAGACATTCGACTTTCGGCGAAACCTTTTGTCGAAGCTATCCTGTTTCAGTGAGAGCTTACTCTCTATGTGCACCATGGTTGGCAAGACTATCGGGTCGGGGAGACATCTCCCTGAACTCAAAATATTATACCGAAGGCATCCCCTCGTCAGCAGGACCCTCCTCATTCGGCCAGACCTCTTGGCGAATGTAAAATTTTCTCTCCGATGATGGCCTGGTGAACAACGGTCAGGAAGACTTCCTTCTGTCGACAGGACATCAGACCGATGTCAAACTTTCTCGACGGGACCTTTTTCGTTATCGGTGAGACCTCATGCCGAGCTCATTTCCTTCGCTGACACCTCTTTACTTCAGCGAGACCTCACCCCAATGGTGAAACCTTATAGCGAAGCCCCCATACTGTCGCCGAGACCCTGGCCTATCGGCCAGACCTTTCGCCGGGCTCCTTTGTCTTTTGGCGAGCTCGAAACATTTTGGGGAGACCTCCCTCGTTTGCCAAGACCTTACACCGAAGGCATTTCGCTTCGGCGAGACATCATTTGGTCGCCAAGATATCACAGCGAGCTCCACCTCCTTGTTCGGTACACTGGCAAGTCGGGAAGACCTCTTGGCGAATTCCCTCCATTATTATACCATTGTTCCCTCGGTCGGCAAGACCACCCATATGTCGATGAGACCTCCTGCCGAAGGAAAAACACTATACCGAGGCCCTTCATTCTTCAGCAAGACCTTCTGCTTTCGCCGAGACTTCATGGCGACTTCATTTTCCTTTGCCCCGAGCTCCTACTTTGCCGAGACCTTGGCCTATCGGCCAGACCCTTTGCCGAAGATCGTTCCATCTCGCCGAAACTTGTGCTTGGTCGCCGAGACATCGCTGCGAACACAAACATCTCCCCAACGCCAACCTTGCGAACTACCTTCGATGAGACATCTCACGGGGAGAGACACATAAAGAGTCATGGCGACCCGAATGCCCCTGGTGACTAGCGCACTCAGCCAAATGGAACACACTGCTAGTCGGCAAGACAACGAGAGGGTCTTTCCAACTTTCTTCTCTGAGGATTTTTTTGCCAAAACTGATTGAGGCATGCTTTTCAACTAAGCTCCTTATGACCTAGCATCATATGTATGATTTAATCATGCACAACAATGTCCCCATTTGGCCTTTATGAACACTTGAAGCATAGATTTCCCAACTGATTGAGCGTGTAGGTGAAAATTGGGTAACAATAATCTTGAAGGAGATCATGTGGCGTCTAAACTGGAGAACATTGCTATGATTTCAGCTAGTTTCAAGGAGGCTGAGGATGTCAAAGAATGCATGCATATGATTAAGGAGAGTGACAAGGAATTGAAGAGGCAAATTATTGTTTTGGACAGTGTTAAAGTGCCAGAGGACAGAGTGATTGATGAATTCTTGGTTGAGGTGTTGGACCGAGATGACTTGGAGTGATCTGCCAGTTGGGATCTGTAATTAGTTTCGAGGATAGAGTCAGGAGCAGCAGTTAACTCGACTTTCAGTCTTGAGTTCACTTGTTGATTTCATACATGCATATCTCTTCCTTGGAATTATCTTCGCAGGAGTTAGGATTAGGGTTTCCAGTTAACTGAGGGTAGTGTTCCAATTAACTTTGCTTTCAATAAGGATGTGCATGCTTGCACATTGTCCATTTAGATTAGATGTACCGGTTAACTGATGGTAATTTTCCAGTTAACTGTATAGTTTGCTTTGTTAGGGTTTAGCAATAAAATCTTGCATGCATTGCAAGACTGTAGTTGACTCAAGGTGATTTTAGGGTTCCCTACACCTTTTGATGTCTATAAATAAGAGTTTTTTCTCATTTGTACACAAATTTTGCATGAGAGAGAAATATATGTTGTGCCTACCTTGCCTTCAATATTGCTCGTTCTGTATTTGTTCATGAGTATTTACTGTTATGATGAATTGTTATGCCACTTGGGTTTCATGCAATTATGATGGTGAATTCTTTCCATAGTTAGATTGATCATGTTTTGTGTTCAATAAACTTGTTCAGATTGAGCTAATAGATGTTGCACCTTGCCTTCAAGTTGAGAATTTGTTCTTGTTTATCGTGTGATGTGTGTGAATAATAAACTGGTTTAGATTGAGCTGATAGATGTGCCACCTTGCCTTCAAGTTGAGAATCTATTCTTGTTTGTTGTCAAATAATCATTCCTGGTCCATTTCCTCATGCTTTGTTTTCTTGAGGAAACTGGATAGATTTAAAGTAGTTAGTTTAGTTGTAGTTAATGATCCGTGAAACTAGAAAATACTTAGCTACAACGTATAGAGTTTTCATGAAAGCCTTGTACCTTGTACAACTGAGACAAAAAGATAGGATATAGTTTAGTTTATTTCCCTTTTCAAGCACTTTTGTCTGGCACAATGAGGGAGCTTCCCCTCCTAATTTGAAGAGCACTCATTGCGTAGTGTGCATAGTTGTCCGTACCAACTTATACTCCGAAGATGTTAGTTGTGACACCAACAGTTTTCTAGCACCCACCGTGGGGCACGAGGCATAGAAAACTTCATAAAGCTTATACTTTATGGAACGGAAATGACTATCTAGCATCCTACTGCTCCAATACAACAACCAGCACTAATTCCACCTGTTATTCAGCCGAATCTAGTTTTCATCGATGCAGAGCAGTCAAATATCATCAATAGCTTGCGCACTTTTATCTTTGAAAATCATACATCTACCACTCAGTGGAGAAACGCGGCTACAACTCTAGATAAAGAGGAAGAGAAAGCAGATCTTGTAGAAGGTAGACCAGTCTTGCCACCTCCCGCGTGGAATTAAGCATCCTAGCGTACCAAGTTTATACAAGGAGAGGCAATCCTCACATCCAGCCAGATCCTATCTTTCAAGAAGCTCCTGATCAATTCATTGAAGGAGAAATTTTAGGAGAAGATATCCCCATTCTAGCAGAAGAAATGGGAGATAATAATAACAACAATCACAACGGTCAAAATGGAAGAAACGCAAGACGTCCAACCCCTTTGCCTTGGGGCGACAATATTGGACCGTTGGCTTTACAAGGACACCATGAACTACCCAAGGGTTCACGCAAGTTTTTCCTGAGATTTCATGGTGATGGTTCCAAACATCCGAATGAACATCTATCAACATTCACAATGGCTTGTTCCGTTTTGCATGTTGTGCATGAAGACATCGACGTACGTCTTTTTGTGGAGACTCTTGAGAACAATGCAAGAGACTAGTTCAATAATCTTGAATTAGGCATCATCACTAGTTGGGTAACCATGAGTGAGAAGTTCTTGGCAAGGTTCAAACCTACCAAGGATAGTCATAGACTTTTTGCGCAACTCTCAAATTCAAAGATGGAGAAGCATGAACTGATGAGGGAATTTGTGGCCAGGTTTAATCGCCTCATTACACGTCTTTCTCACACCTTGAATCCATCTAATGAAATTCTAATGAGTTATTTCATCAATGCATTGTCGTTAGAAATTGCCTTTTTCTTGAAGATAGGCGAAGAAGATAGTCTATAGCTCCTTTAGGAAGAAGCAATCAAGCTTGAAGATAACATGATTATGACGGGCAAGATGAAAGATGATTCAATCAGGCCACTCGTACAAGCGTCGGCTGATCCGTTGCTACAAAAGGTAGCAAACGAGGTGACAATACTAAAAATATAGTCATCTCCTCAAGGGAAACCAGTCTTGCCCACACCACCACCATTTCAACCACAACACCAGTACCAGCCGAGGAGAAATAACTTTCAACCATACAATAATTACAAGTCCAAGTTTCCGCAAGGACAACCGAGACAAAATAATGAAGCTAACAAGACCACAATCTTTTGCACGTTCCATGATTTAGTTGAGCACACTGGTGCTACTTGTCTAGAAAATCAAAGAATGAATCAGCTCATGGGATTTGTCGATTCTGCTCCTAGTTCAAGTTTCATACCTTCTAGTTCAAACATCATCTCTTCACAAACAGACGAGTTTGATGGCGACTCCGCAATGGGATACTTATCCCGCCATTTTTCTCTTGCGGTGAATCATGAAAATGTCAGCTGACCTATGTTCATGCGTGCTCAACATTTCAAGGCACAAAAGGAGGAAGAAGAGAAGCAGAATTTAAATACAAAAGCAAAGGAAGTAGCTTCTACTTCCAATCTTAAACCTTCACAAGAAAAACATCTTGCCAACTGCTTTAGATACGTCTTCAGTAGGTTTTGACATCGTGTCTTCTATGATGAAGACGAAGGTACAAATCTCTCAACTATAATATTTACAAGATCATCCAGAGCAGTTGGATAGAATCTTGAAAGTCGTGAAAAAGAAGACTATTGTTCAACCGACATTACTACAATCCTCTATTCTTGCAGAAGAGAAGCCCAAACCATTCTATATATCTTTATATATAAAAGGTTTCAAGCTTAGCATTTGTATAATTGACAGCGGAGCTTCTGACAACGTTATGCCTTTACAAATTATGAATGTGTTGGGACTTTCATGCACCCCTACTCAGGAAAAGTGTTACTCAGTTGAGTCCAAGTCGGTGTTGTTAGTTGGTCAACTCAAGATGCGCAAGTAAGGTTAGCATCATGTCCAGAGAAAAAGATCATGATGACCATCTTAGTGGCTGATATTCCTACCAGCTACAGGATGTTAGTATAAGTTTCTGCAAAGATCTCGGAGGAGAAATTTAGATGGATTGGTCGTTTGCCACAATTCCATTGAAGAAAAGCACATTTAAGTTGGAGTTGGAGCCAAAGTCAAAATTTACAGTGGCAAAATCCTAGGACCCACATGCTCAAGTGTTGTATCAAGACACGAGTCCAAGCACATATTCTATGGTGTCAGAAGTGACTGAGGATTGTCAAAATATCGCACTTTCCACAGAATTGTCAAATGAAGAATCTAAAATGTGGACGATGCAGTTTGACGGTAGTTGTTCGACATCAAGCTCAAGAGCAGGAGTAGTGATTATCTCTCCTGAAGGTCGTCCATATCCTTTTGCATATAGGTTGCAATTTGACTAGACCAATAATACTGTTGAATATGAGGTGCTTTTATTAGGTCTCAAAAATGAAAAGGATATGGGGATCAGACTACTTCAAGTTGAAGGAGATGCAGAACTGATCGTTAAGCAGGTCAGAGAGAAATTTCACGTAAGAAAGAATCGCCTTCAAAACTACAGGCAAAGGGTGTGGAATGCAATCAACTGGTTTGATGCATTTAACATCAAATATATTTCAAGAATGCACAATAGCAAAGCTAATGCATTTGCACTTTCAGCCACTCTTTTCATGCAAAAATTTGACTTTCGTCAAAATTCATTTGCTATTGAGCTAATCTACAGACCAGTTGTTCCTGATAACTCAGACAACTAGCAAGTCTTTGATGACGATGAGGATATTGAAAAATTTCTCGTCATGGGAGAAAATTACAAAGAATTGTTCTTTGAAGGAAGTTCAACTCCTTTCAGGGAGTCAATTGTTGAGGACTCTGAGGCTACAAAATCTGGAATCATACAATTGAAGGGAAATCATATTCCTAAGGGTTTTGTATCCTTAGAGGATATTTTTGACAGACATGATTGTTACATTCAAGATCAGAAAAGGTTAGGGGTTAATACTTCATCAGAATATAATCAAGTCAACATAGGTACTGAAGACAAGCCTCGGTTTGTGAAATTAGGCAAGTGTTGTACTCCTGAAGAGACTGAGAGGTTTATCACCTTGTTCAAACATTACAAGGATGTATTCACATGGTCGTACAAAGACTTGAAGGTCTTCACATCCATAGAATTGTCTCACACAATTCCGCTTAAGTCTAATGTTAAGCCTTTCAGGTAGAAACAGAGACATTACAATCCGCAAATTCAAAATACTATCTATGCGGAAATTCAGAAGATGGTGGACTCGAGAATAATATTTCCAATTCATCACTCCACCTGGGTATCAAACATTGTTCCTGTGCGCAAGAAGAACGGTGAAATCAAAATTTGTGTTGATTTCAGGAATTTAAATCAATCATCCTTAAAGGACAACTATCCCTTACCTATCATGGAGCATACTTTGCATAAAGTCACCAGATCAGAGATGCTATCACTTCTCGATGGTTTTTTTGGCTATAATCAAATTGCAGTGGCTAAAGAGGATCAGATAAAGACAGCTTTCACCACGCTATGGGGGGCATTTGCTTATGAAACGATGCCTTTCGGCCTTATCAACATCAGTGCTACTTTTCAAAGGGCCATGGATTTAGCGTTTGGGGATCTTAGGAATAAGATCATAGTCGTCTACCTTGATGACTTAACCGTTTTCTCATATAAACGGAGTGATCACTTTTCACATCTCATGAAAGTGTTAGAAAGATGCAGGTATCACAAGATATCTTTGAATCCGAAGAAGACCATCTCTGCGGTGACGGAAGGCAAATTACTTGGTCATATCGTTTCCAAAGAAGGGACCATAATTGACCCAAATCGGGTAGATTCAATCTGGGGCCTGTCTCTTCCAACAAATAAAACATAGGGCATTCCTTTTTCGGTAAAGTCAATTTTATCCGAAGGTTCGTCCCTGATTTCTCAAAGCTGACAAAGGAGATTTCAGCAATGATGAAGAAGATGTCTACTTTTGTGTGGACAAATGAAGGCAAACAAGCCATTTACTAAAATCAAAGAAGCTATTGCTAATGCACCAGTGTTGGTTCGGCCAAACTTTCAGAAGGATTTTATCCTTTACTGTTATGTGTCAGAACACTCATTGTCTGCTATTTTGACACAGAAACTCGGTGAGGAAGGAGAATCTCCTATTGCTTTCATGAGTTCTAACTTTAAGGATGTTGAGATGTGTTATTCTCATATTGAGAAGAATGCTTATGTTGTCGTCAGAGCTGTCAAGAATTTCAGGTTTTATCTCTTGAATTCTCATACAATGGTGTATGTCACTAATCCAGTAGTTAAAAGTATGCTTACGCAACAGGAGATGAGCACAAAGAGAGGGAACTGGATCGCGGAAGTTCAAGAATATGATCTAGAGATTAAGTCAACCAAGCTTGTTCGCGAGCAAGGTCTTTGTTGTTTATTGGCAGAGGACGAAGATCGTAAACTCCAGAGCAATGGTGGAATTGGTCCAAAACAAGTTATTTAAGAGGACCTTCCATTGGTCCTATTTATTGATTATGCGGAAGAATGGTACACACCTCTGTGGTATTATTCAACGTATGGAGAATTTCCAAGTCACATGGACAAGCAGCAGAAAAGAACACTGAAATTGAAAGCACAGAATTTCATGCTTGTTAACAACATTTTGTACAAGCGTGACCTTGACGGAACTTTCCTTTTATGTGTCAGAAAGGACCACCAACAGAGATTGTTGGAAGCTTTTCATAATCAAGCATGTGGAGGACACTTTTCATCGAGGGTCACTGCATTCAAGATTCTGTGAGCACAGTTTTATTGGCCAAATATGTTCTGTGACGCATATGATTGGGTGTACAAGTGTCAGCTATGTCAGCAATTTGCTGGTAAAGTGAAATTGGCATCTTTTCCACTTAGGCCAGTTATCATTGATGCTCCATTTCAGCAATGGGGTATTGATTTTGTAGGACCTATCAATCCAAGTTCCAGTAAGGGGCATGTTTATGTCCTTACAGCGACAAATTATTTTACAAAGTGGGTTGAGGCAGTTCCTACCAAACAAGCTACATCTGAAGTTGTTTGCAACTTTTTGAAGGAGAATATCATTTCTCGCTTCGGAGTGCCTCGGAAAATTGTGGTTGATAATGCAACATGCTTCTCGTCAGAGGAGATTTTGAGTTTTTGTTTTGATCACAACATCATGTTGTCACATTCGTCAGATTATTATCCTCAAGGTAATGGACAAGCTGAATCATCCAATAAGAACATTGTTACAATTGTACGCAAGTTAGTTGAGTCAAATCAGCGAGTTTGGCATTCCAAGTTATATGATGCTCTTTGGGCTGATCGTATAACTCCTAAAAGAGCTATCGGCACCTCGCCTTTCATACTTTTGTATGGTACAGAAGCAGTTTTTCTCATTACCTTGGAGTTGTCCGCTTTACAGTTGGCATCTACTTTGGAGGATGAGGAGTTCAAAGATCTTATTCAAAAGCGGATGTTGCCCCTGATGAAGCTTCAAGAAGAAAGAACAGAGGTTGTTGATAAAATCACTCAGCACCAAGAGTGAGTGAAGAAGATTTTTGACAAGAAGGCTCGTCAAAGAGACTTTGAAGTCGAAGATCAAGTCCTTTTGTGGGATAAAAGGCACGAACCTAAATGAATGTATGGTAAATTCGATTCCTTGTGGTTAGGACACTTTCAGATTCATGAATGTGCAGGAGAAAATACATACATTCTCTCTTATTCGGATGGAAGGCTCTTCCCGCTTCCTCATAGCGGGCAATATCTCAAACACTTCAACCCTCCAGGGGAGCAGTGACTTTGTAAATTTTTATAAGTAGTTTTATGCATTATCGTTATGTCGTTTTGTTTTTCCCATTCTATGATGTTATGTCATGTTTTAGGTGATTAGGGTAGTCTTGTTTAGGTGATTAGGGAAGTCCTGACTCCATATGCCCAACTGATAAGTCACTGGTCCACAAAGACACAGAGATTCTTAGGTTCTCCTATGTTGTACGTATCCGACATGGTCACCAAACGGAGCCTAATGTTGTACCCAAACCAATTTTTTTGCTTCACTAAGGCATTTTGCTAAATATAGTCTTAAACTAGTCAAAGTGATGTTAGAAGGTGATTTTTGGGCTTTTTGAATATGGAGCTTATGTTAGTTTCATGTCAATCTGATACTGAAGAATTTTGAGAAAAGTGAAAATCTGAAGGAAAATCGTCAAATTTTTCTAACTTTGGAGGGGAGCACATTTTCAAAAAGGTGCCCTATCTTTTAGGGGCTCATATCCTGTTTTTAGGGTTTGTCACCTCCAACAAACATTTGTCTGGCATCATGACAGCTTCGCAACAAGCTATAAGCCTATCAAACGGACGTGTTTAGCTCAAGTTACGGGAGATACAGCAGAAAATGAGAACACAAAAATGGCTTAACACTGGAGGGAAAAGAGCAGCTTTTGAGAAAGGCGCCCATCTTTTTGAAGGGTTAAATGAAGGTTTTTGACTAAATGCCACCTAGGATGTTTGTCTCACATCTGCTCAAGCTTCGCAATGCATTCGTCAACGGATGAATCTGAGTTGTTGGATTGCCTGAGCCAAAGGTCAAACACGGTTAAATCTTGGTCAAAATATCAAGGAAAAAGCAAAAAGAGCACATTTTCAAAAAGGCGCTTCAGCTTTTGGAGCCTTTAATGCCTTCTTTTTCGTGATCTCAGGTTTTCATCCCGTCCGTGTTGCATTCATCTCTTCGTTGCCTGTCTCTGTCAGGTCAGAAGCTAACTTATCAGCCTGCAGTCAAAGTTTTAGTGATATTTTGGCCAGTTGAAAAAATGGCTAATATTTGGAGTAAAAAGAGCACCTTTTCAAAATGGAGATATGTGAAAAGATCTCTACCAAGTTATTTTCACTAAAAGATAACGTTGTCAGAGCTCTTGCACTCGTATTGTCCCGTGTCATTACCTTCTTGAAGATGGTACATATATTGGACTAAATGTAGTGCAAGTTGAGTTTGAAAAGTTGATTCGTGATAATCTTGAAGGAGATCCTATGGCGTCTAAACTGGAGAACATTGCTATGATTTGAGCTAGTTTCAAGAAGGCGGTTGAGGATGTCAGAGAATGCATGCATACAATTAAGGGGAGTGACAAGGAATTGAAGAGGCAGATTATTGTTTTGGATAGCGTTAAAGTGCCAGAGGACATAGTGATTGATGAATTCTTGGTCGAGGTGTTGGACCGAGATGACTTGGAGTGATCTTCCAGTTGGGATTTGTAGTTAGTTTCGAGGATAGAGTCAGGAGTAGCAGTTAACTCGACTTTCAGTCTTGAGTTCACTTGTTGATTTCATACATGCATATCTCTTCCTTGGAATTATCTTTGCAGGAGTTAGGATTAGGGTTTCCAGTTAATTGAGGGTAGTGTTCCAGTTAACTTTGCTTTCAATAAGGATGTGCATGCTTGCACATTGTCCATTTAGATTAGATGTACCGGTTAACTGATGGTAATTTTCCAGTTAACTGTATAGTTTGCTTTGTTAGGGTTTAGCAATAAAATCTTGCATGCATTGCAAGACTGTAGTTGACTCAAGGTGATTTTAGGGTTCCCTACACCTTTTGATGTCTATAAATAAGAGTTTTTCCTCATTTGTACACAACTTTTGCATGAGAGAAATATATGTTGTGCCTACCTTGCCTTCAATATTGCTCATTCTATATCTATTCATGAGTATTTACTATTATGATGAATTGTTATGCCACTTGGGTTTCATGCAATTATGATGTTGAATTCTTTCCTTAGTTAGATTGATCATGTTTTGTGTTCAATAAACTTGTTCAGATTGAGCTGATAGATGTGCCACCTTGCCTTCAAGTTGAGAATCTATTCTTGTTTGTCGTCAAATAATCATTCCTGCTCCATTTCTTCATGCTTTGTTTTCTTGAGGAAATTGGATAGATTTAAAGTAGTTATAGTTTAGTTGTAGTAATGATTTGCGAAACCAAAAAATACTTAGTTGCAACGTATAGAGTTTTCATGAAAGCCTTGTACCTCTTACAGCTGAGACAAAAAGACGATATAGTTTAGTTTATTTCCCTTTTCAAGCACTTTTGTCTGGCACAACGAGGGAGTTTCCCCTCCTAATTTGAAGAGCACTCATTGCGTAGTGTTCATAGTTGTCCGTACCAACTTATACTCCAAAGGTGTGTGTTGTTATGCCAACAACTTGGTAGAAAATCTTTTAATCAATTTATTTCCTCAACTTTATTAAAACTAGTATAACATCTTTAATTTTTTTTAATGATAATTAAATGCTTTCTAAGTATTATGTTGTAAAATGCTTTCTTATGATAAGGATTTAGTTTTAAAAATTTAAGTATTAAATCCTTATAATAGTATTTCAAAAGCATTTACTTGTGACACTATCTGTTGCTAATGGTATTAATGTCTCAGCCTTGCTAATCGTGCACAGGACGAATGCTACTAACAGATGTGATAATTTTGCAAGACAAACACATCTAACCCCAACGGTGACTATGAAACAAAACGGAAAAGGCAAAAAAACATTGACCGATCAGAGCTTAGTGTGTGATAGTTAAGCCCAGCCATATATTTGGGGCCATATTATGAAAGTGGCGATGTCTATTATGCATTCATCATTATTCCTAAGGCAGCGATAATAGTAAAAATCGAGCTTGATTTCATGAAGATGATACTAAGATCTTTTATGTTGTCTCAATTGCTTAAAATACTATCATTCCTTTCCTGACCATGTATCATTACTTTTGTTGGTTTTTATTGCACGTAAGCTGCTCAACGTGGCTGGTAACATGGAATGCTTGGTATTGTGATGGCTCCCGCTCTTGTTAATTGATTCTTGATTGCCTTGGTGTAACAAAATCTTTACTTGTTATGAGGCAAATGGGAGTTCATCCACCTTTGAGAGCACTCAATTTTTAAAACCGATTTCTACCAGTATTTGGAACGTCCATTCTTGAGGGACAGCAGAAATTTGGGGGGAATTTTTGGAATCGTTTTGCAACCGATTCTTGGAACGGTTGGAATTGTTTTTGAGTTGACCTATATATATTCAATTCTCGGGGATTTTGTGGGGGTTGGGAAAACAGAATACTTTGCTATGTTAAGCAATTCTTTGCTTTAAAAAGGTCTTTTCTTTCAGTCAGAAGGTGTTAACAACAACAATTTGGAAAACAGTGTTCTAAAAGGGAGTAACGTAGGGAGCATTTCAGTCCAACAAGAGCCTACCTTTCAAAGATAGATTCATCTCTCGATTCCCTGAATCTTGAGCAGGCATGTATTCATTCTTACCGTTCTTTTCCCACACTTGAAATGTTGAAAGATGGCACTTAGAAGCTTCTGGGAGCTGAATTAAAATCATGTTGAAATGATGAAAATTTTGCTATAGATTATTTCTAGTTGGATAATTGAGTCTTTTAAATTAATAGAGGAAATCCTTAGTTGTTTAATTCTCATTGTTTCTTTGAAAGAAGAGCTAGTTTGAGAAGAGTTGAAACTGCTGCTCAACCTGTAGCGTGTTTCTGAGCTTTTCCTAGCTTTTCCTTGTTTTTAAAGAACTAATCTATTGTGAAGAACTTTGAGCTCGTTTTTATGCCTAATAGAAAAGAGTTCAGGAAGTATATTCAAATTTTCTCTAAAAAGAGTTTAAAAGATGTTCTTGATTTTAAATCTATTAAGAATGAAATATTTCTCAAATTATGGTAGAAAACCAATTGAAGCATCATTTGCGTAGGGTGGCTAGATTGTCACATTTAAAAGCAAATTTCGGTTAAAAGGCCAAATCTTTGCGAGTTAAAGAAATACTATATTCAATTAAAAAAAAAAGAGTAGCCAAAGCTAAAGTCCAAACCCTACTAGGGTTTTCGTTAGAGTTCTTAATATTCAAAAGGGTTTTTTGAGAAATGAGCTATCCTTTGAAAGTTTGGCCATTTAGGTCAAGTTATAGAGGGAAGAACCCTAAGTTATTAGAAAACTTGAACTAGTGGCCATTGCCACATCCCGAGGCTCATGCCTCATATTTTGGGAATACAAGAAAATGATTGTTTAGAAAGGGCAAGAATGCCCTAGTTTGAAAATGTTTCCTTAAAAGGGCAATTATGCCCTAATTGGATGATGTATCCTTGTCTTAGACCAGAAGGGTTTGAGGGAGTCGGAACCCAATGAACTGTTTCTTTTGTGTTTATGCATAGGGCAGAGCAAGTAGCTCCAGTATGCCCTAAGTCAGTAAGTTTTCCAAGTCGAGCAGGGTGGTTGAACCACGACTACGCTCTAGAAGCGTTTGTACAGTCATACTGTAACTATGGCCATAGTATGTGCAAGAGCCACTTATTGCACTTGTAAGTTCACTGTGACCCGGTAACTTAGCTAGCTTGAGTTGTCATGCTTGCTTGGAGGGTATCCATGGTAGTTTGACAATGTTAGTTAAGTAGGGCACAACACCAAGGCTCAAATGGCAAACTAAGAGGGTTCCCAACAAACCTTTCGTTGAAGGGTAGGGCCACTTCCAATCAAGAAGGTGAGCGGGGGACCGCTTAAGTCCAAGGTTGGAGGTAAAGCACCCGAATGATGCTCTCCCTCATGCAAGTGGCATGTCAAGGCTTGGAAGATAGTATGAATCAGATGAGATTCTCTAACCCTCTTCTCTCACAATTCTTTATTTAGTTTAATCAATTAAATGCTGAAAGATTTGTACCTTGTATTTGATATTGATATTATCAGTTAAGAAAAAGTAAAGATGCAACTTCCTTTAAATGATTATGCAAATGTAATGCAGTAGCAAGATAGTTATGTTTTATGCTTTCAAAGAAAATTATTCACTTCTCTTGTTTATGATTTAACCTTTTGGTGAAAACTCTCGGTTAATCTGTGTCTGAAGGAGTTTGGGTGTTACAAGCATCATTGATCAAAGAATAAAGTGGCGGTTGTTCATAAAGGGCAGTATTGTTTAATTAACATAGAAGAAAAATCAATCTCATAATATTGTTCCCAAATCAAAAAAAATCTTACAAACATGAATCCTCACATGCAATATCAAGTAAATGTAATGCCAATTACATGCCTCCTTTCCGTGTCCAAAATTCAACATTGATGGGGCCTTAAAGGCTACCTTCCTGATGGCAGCATTGGAGGCATACGCAAAGAATGGGAAGTGACATTTATACAAGCATTTGGCCAGAAATTGGTAACTATGCTCCTATAAAGTAAGCTATTATCTCTTATTCTATTTATCAAGGTTTCATTGCAAATTGAATACTGAAACTGATTCCAAACTAGTTCATTAATATTATATGAAAGCCTAGTAAACATGCTTCAAAGGCTACTAATTATAGTACATTATTTAGGATATCAATGAACTCACTAGTAAATTGGATTTTATTCATTTCCAATATTCCTTTGGGCCAGCTAGCACACTTGGCTTATACCTTAGCAAATTATGCTTCGGACCATTTCAATGATCTCTTTTTTGTATTCATTATTCAGTTAGATCGACTGTGAAAATCATCTATCATTTCCTTGCTTCTATTTATGATTAACATTTGCTACAAGAAAATGGAATTAAAGATCCCATCATCCCAAAACTAATGTCATATAAACACCAGTTTCATGATTTTCAAGCTTCTTGATTTGCATATATTGCAGCAAAATAGGTTATAAGAAAATTGATATATACAGATATGATCAATAACACGGCATGGCTAGTGAAGATGTGGAAGCAAGCAGATTATCTGTCTAGATAAATTAATTGAAACTATATTGAAATTATGTTGTGTCTGTTACAATTACAATATATTATGAGACAAAAGAGATGAAACGGAAAAAGGAAGAGGAAGGAAGAATGGATGGAAGAGAGGACGTAGCAACAAGCAATTTGAGCTTCGATGCAAAACAAGTTGATATAAAACACTGAAAACAATGATTCTAAAACCTGGGTTACTGACTTAAGAGGCTGTATCCAGGCAAATCTTGAACACAACTAACATCCTCCAAGGAAAGCTCCTTCTCAAGTTGCATTCGTGTAGCTTTCAAAACCTCCTACAATAAATGAAAATTTTCAGTTCACAAAAAGCATGCAATTAGCCTATACAAAAATAAATAAATAAAATAACTTCTTGTTTATAATAAAACAAAAGACTAATTTGTATACATTGAACTCCATATAAGAAGCATGTTTTGCTAGCCAGTGCGCATCCAACATCTCAAATGCTACACAAAAAAGCATATCGAATGCCATCTCATCCTCTGCAAAGATCCAATCATAACATACCATATTATCAGAATTTACAAAAATTGTTGGAAATTAAAATACATAGTATTTGTTCTATTTACATACCTACTAGTATCTTCAAAAAGTTTGTCCCTGATAAGGTGCTTGGTTTGGCTGCAAATAAAAGGGGCTAATTAGCTCATTAAAGAATGCAATGTAAAATAAGAAGTCTTAAGATCAAAACAATCCTTGCAGCATTAGGTTTCAAGAACTAAGAAGGTAACTGGTTTGCTAGATCATGTTGTTCAAACTTCAAGGTCTAAACAGAAATTTTTGAAGATCAATGGAACCATTTCCATTTTGGAGATGCTGAGAAATTCCCAAGAACAATATTTGCTTCTATGGTATGCATATCCAACTCCAAACTAAATCAAGACTGCTCTTCTGAAAGACTTCAGATTGACATGACAAGATTTATCTAGTTTTTAGGCTGAGTCATTAAGATTCCATGAAATTTCCCAAACATGATAAATTGGCTAACGGGCTTGCCCACATCATTTGTAAAAGACAAAAGACTTCAAAAAGGTGGTTCTAATTTTTGAAATCAAATTTTACCTATCCAGATTTTCAATCTGAGAGTAATGATGTAAACCTTAACAACATATTTGAATAGATTTTTCCTAAATTGTGGTTTGGTATAAACTGGGGTGATATGCACATACATTTTTTTTCAATTTTTTAGCAATGTGAAATAAATTAGGAAGGGTATTTTCCAGAGTCAGATCTTTCCCAGTTCAATTGTTATATTAATATATGGGCCATTGCCAGACTGCATCAAATTTTTTAATCGCCTTGTCAAA
This sequence comes from Sequoia sempervirens, assembly GCA_007258455.2. Lineage (NCBI taxonomy): Eukaryota > Viridiplantae > Streptophyta > Pinopsida > Cupressales > Cupressaceae > Sequoia > Sequoia sempervirens. The sequence goes on from VDFB02271358.1 coordinate 235,205,902, forward strand.
GGAGATTCAAGGTATTTAAATCCTTTTCTGGATTTTTTATTAACTTTTTTCCCTCTCAAAACCCTAAATAAAAATATTTAAAACCCTGAAAATCATTCAGAAAAACGTATGGAATCTGCATTGCATCATTCCAACGACATTGATGTGGGTGATTTTATAATAGAATTTTTTGTGGCAGAACAATGAGTGGGGACAATCAACAGATTCCAATGTCACCTTGAAAAGATAACAAGCAAGGATGTAACACCTGTGCATTATTGTCTCTTAGAATTAGTTATGAAGTGGATGTAAAGTTGTAGTCCATAACTCTAAATAATACAAAGAGACAAATATTGACAGATAAAATGGCACAAGATCCCTCTCTTGGGACTGAAGCAAGTGCATAAAATCAAGCCATGCTATTAATAATACACCAAACTCTTATTCTCTGTATTGTGCCCCATCAGACTGACTGCATCTTATGCTAGTGATAGTCTTTATACTTTTTAACTCCACGTAACACTTCCAGGCTTCAAGTTACAGTTGAGAACACCAATTGTGTGAAATCCGCACATATGCAGGCCAGAAAAGCCATAGGGAACTTTTGGTTCGATCCACATTTTCCTTTCTATATAGTCAGATCTGTATAAGTTAATTTGTAATTTAAATTTATTATGATTCTGCCAGTAGAATGAGCTCAAGAAGCCCCTCGCTCTAAGGTACTTACCAGAATATTTCAGATGATGTTGTCCAAGACACCAGCACATAACCTGATTAAAAATAGTACCTATTTGGCATATACAAATTTCACCACAATCTGTGATAGATGTACCCAGGATGCAACTGGATATTGTCTTTACCTAACTTTTTCTTTTATAACTGCTTTGTTTTGTTAAACAATTAGAGCTTCCATGGTAAATTTTAATTGAACATTTATGTTTTTTGTGTAACTTTAAACCATGTATTAAGTTTTCTGTTGTTGATTTGAAGATGATGGAAGGCCTATGCATGTGTTTATCCCTACTATCGAAGATTAAGTGTGAGATAAAATCCAACTGCAGCTTTGGAAGTAAAAAATGATGGTAGAAAGCCTCTTTGAAGGAACGTAAGTTGAACAGGAAAAAGTTGTCATCAACATTAAGACAAAAGATCAAATATAGGATTAGCTTCAGTCATATAACATCATTTAGCTATGATGTGGAATTGACCTGTATTGGTATGAATATTGTAAATTACATTCGAGCCCTGAGAGTATCAGAGAGGAAAATACATTATCAACATTGATGGGTCTGTAGTACTTTCTATTTTCTGAGGATGCTTCTGCTAGGAATAAAGGTTTTACACACGTTAATAGTTAAAATGAAAATCCTTTCAGACCTAGATCCTTGGGAAAAATCCTCATTGCCATGTCCCAATGTTTCCTAGAACTAGAGTGTAAATTACTTCGTTTAGTTTTGTTACAAAAAGGTACACATGGCTTCCAAAACTTGTATCACTGGACCAGTATATACTCCATCCATTTCTAGATTTTTAGTATACACTAAATGTGCTTTTGATTTCAAATAATGTATATGCTAATAAATAAAAGAAATGTAGTGACAATTTTTGAAGGCACAATACAGGATAAATATTTGTGATAACCGAATTTATATATGGAAAATAAAGCAGACTTCACAAGAACTTTATGCCTACAGAAAATTAAGTGGTCATCTGGCATTTGAAACAAATCAGGCATCATGGATATTTACTTTCTCAGCATGGAATTTAAAAAAAAATACTTACCTGAACGTAAGTCCAACATTTGTGTTAGCATAAATGATATATTGATGCCTGCAACAGCAAAGGGATACTCCCATGCAGATCGCTTTCCTTCCTGCTTGTGCAGTAGCCTTTGGAATGATTTCTACATTCAAATAATAAAAATATACATCTCAGTACAAAATCACATAATAGCTGGTTTGTTTGATCACATAAACGTGTTTAATATATTACATTATTTTAATACATTCTTCAGAAGCAAAAATAAAAAAGAAAGTAAAGGTGTGCATATATATGTCATACGCTATAAGGCCATGATATTAAATACTGATGCATTACACAAACTATAAAGAAGAAAATACAGGAGTGTGTACCGGATATTTCTTGGCAAAAAAGAGTAGGTTCTCCAGCGAGATAAATCCACCGCCCCTGGAAATAGAAGATAACAAAAGTATCTAAGATTCCAACAGCAAAATGATTGACTAGTTTTGAAATTAAATGCTTAGCCTTCGAAATTTTTCCAAAAAGCTAAATATTGACATCTTGGAAGTTTAATCCCAAATTCTAGTGTCAAAACATTCAGGACTGCAACTATATATTTGCACAATGATCCCATCATGGAGACAGCCAGTGTAATCCATCAAGGAGGTGTGGGTCCAATACACCAAACTGGGTGTCTTGCTTGGCAGCAACTCATAAAGTAACTTTACATTTACCTTTGCCTTTATATACATCATTTTATGGATGCATCCAATGCTAATGTCTGAAATCATGACCACTTCTGTTTAAGTGTGAAAACCTAGAATAAGTATGTGATTCCTGAATCTAAACTGTTAGAGAAGTTACAGATAGATTGTTCTCAAACAATGAATTGATTTCTCAAATGCACAAATGCTAAGGTTGAGTGAAGCTATAATCCTCAGAAAATTCTCATTTTCAATAGCGCTATAATTTCACTTGCACTTATAGCTGCTCTATTTGGGCTTGTCAAATTAGTTACTTTAGTTTATGTACTTCTCAACGAGTATAAACACGTCTACAAAGTAAGAGACAAGAGTTACTCAAGCTTTCTCTGTTTATGTTAAATTACTCACATACATGAGGCATAAAACTATTTGCACCATTTAAAAGCTTATGAGATCCATCCCTCTCATTCACCATACATTCCTTGGTTGACAATGATCTGGATACATGGTGATTTGGAAGATAATATAGCAAATATGAATTCCTAATATTTTATAGATGACAGAAACAAGAATGCACAACAGAGATTTGCAGAAGCAAAATACACTTATTAATATATCAAAACACACACAAAAATAGAGGCCAAAAAAATAACATAAATATCTACGTATTTTTAATGCTCAAAAATCCTGCAGTGATGAGGTTAAAACAAGGGTAATCTCAAAGTCAAATCCTCCCAGTGAAATCTTGCATCTAGTCTAGCATGGAGGTTGGTTGTCTGCATATATTCTTTTTCAGTCAGGTAATAAGTTCATTGGTCTAATTTAGATAGCGAAAGGAATATTTCTGCCGTCCAGTTAAGGATTTCAACTTCAGCTTTGTTCTTCCCTCCACTTCTTCTGTCAATACTACAATCTACAAGTAAAAATGAGCCACAAGATGTTTCAAACAGACACTACCTTCCCTCATCCTAGATCGATCGTTTTGGAACCACAAAACAAAATTATCCAGAACAAACATAACGAAATTGCAGAGGGAAGTGTGGCTCTGAAACAGGGTGTTTAAAATTCCATTATTAAAAACTTTGTGCCTCACTTCCCTGTGCAAAAGCAAAGCCAAAGCCTTGGGGCTGGGTATTGCTGATCTGAAACAAGCCTGATGAGAAACAATACTGATAAAACTATGCAGGAGAAGCAATGCTAACAGAATCTTAAAGAAAATAATGGCAAACTCACAATATAATTAATAATACAACTATTTAACCTAGTTAACCCTTTTGGGAAAAACCTAGCTAAAACAGCACTCACTCACTGTATTAAGTTACTAACTCGGCCATTCACAATACAATAAGATATTTCTTGCTTGTGCTTCATACTAATACATGTGCGAGTATTTATAGGTACATCACCATAGGGAACTGCTAAGCAGTATTATAAAACAATTGGTATAAACCATGGGCCAAAAAACCACATATTCCCTAGCTGGGGTGAAGCCCACTAGGTGTGTCAGGGTGTAGAACATGCAAAATATACAACACATATCAAACAGAGGCACTATGTGTATTCAGAGGATGATGACGGAACAATGTGCCCATCCCCAACTGAACGGCACCAACTCTCAGCTGAGATGAACTTACTGTGGAGGGAGGAAGAAATTGACTGAACCTAAAATGTTGTAGTCTGTGAAGGTCTTGAAATTGTTGCAAAGCTGACTGAGAAAGTGAAGTCCCTCAAGCATGGGTTAGAAAATCAAAAGATCATGTGAGGAGATTCAGAAAATCTCTGATGAAGGTAACTGATATCATTAAGGGCATAATGGGCAAGCTGACAGGAGAGCAGCCAGATTTAGCAAAAGAAGGTTTCCTTAATCCCCACATCCTAAGAATTTTGAGTCATCATGTGGAATATTACAATATGGCATTCAATTTCCATACTGTAATGTCCCCTTTTTAGCATGACCATGACTGTGGATGGTTTAGCCTATTCTTGACCCTCGTAGGCTAGAGCAGATGGCTAGGGGGTCTTATTTGGCAGTATTCGGTATGGCTTCGCCTCCAGTGATTAGTGAGAGTTCAAGTCTGACTTTCGTTGGACTTAGTTTGGCACACTTACTATTTATAGTAAGTGACTATTTCAAGACAGTCAAGGTTTCTATCTATAGCAGGGAACTTGAATAGGCTTCATTTGCCTCATTTGCAATGCCAATCCTTTACACCATTAGTCTGATCAGATAATGAGGTATTTACTATTTATAGTAAATCAGTGGTTGATAGAGAGGGACCCTTACTATTTTTAGTAAGGCAGTTGGATGTACCGTGAATGCAGTGGTTAACTCCTTGGTTTAGACGAAATTGAGAAATAATGAGTATTTATAGAGTTATGTTATTTTAATTATTAATAAAGTAATACTTTATTAATAATTAAATATAAAGTGCAATTATAATGTGCAATGGGGCCATGACCCTCATTTAAGTGATTTTTAAAGTGACTAAGGAATAATTAAAACATTTAAATGTTATTATAAAGTTATAATAATAAAATCACTTTAATTTTATAAAGTGTTTTAAATGAAAAATTAAAGTGGGAAATATATTTTTTATCCCACATTGGCAAGGAAAGTGTTTGAGCTCTCACAAGAAAAGAATAAAAGGAACTTAAGAGCTCATTCTTTTGCATCCACAAATTGTTATTTGAATTGAAGACTTTTGGTGGTGGAGACGCCAGCTAGGGTTTCAGCCATTGGAGGACCTCTGGAGATGAAAACCCTCATTGGTTGAGCAATTTTGAGGCTGCGAGATACCAGCTGAATTACTGCTAGAGGAGAGCTTCATCCAGAAGTTCTAATTGTGCTCAAAAGAGAAGGAATTTCATCTAGGGTTTGAAGTTTTTGAAGGTTTATCTACAGCAGACCCAGGTATTCACCATTGGCAGCCATTAAAGAGCAGATTGCAAGCTTTTATCTGCTGCTACTGTCAACAGAGATCACCCAGCCAAGGACATGTTGCCGGTATAGGCGAAAACGCCTAAGAAATTGTGTCCATTTCATGCTATACTGGATGCCTCAGCCATTAAAGATTATGTGAATGCTACAGCAGTTGAGAAGTTACTCCCAGCTTCTGGAGTGTGAATCCAGGAAGGGGTAACGCCTAGGAATCTTGACCATTGTCTCTTTCAGCATTAGCATACAGGCTCTGTTGTCGAACGCAGCCAATAGGGGAGTGAAGAAACTTTAATTGGAGTCACAAATCGATAAAACCAGGTTCTTATATAATGCTGCCATAATTTCCAGAATTGTGAGTAATAAGTTTGTAATTATTTGACTCATAAAAGAATTAATAAAGTCTTAATCGTTGCTGCTGTAAATGCACATTTTTATCAGACTTTGTAATGGCATTTGGATTGTGAGCCAAGAGTCATGGCATTGAATATTGGATAGTTGAAATCATCATATCAGCTGTGCATATCAACTTATATTTGGTTTGAGCATACAATGAAGGAGATACAAGGTTGCATGTCATTTGTTTGTCAAAATGCTTAATTCCTGTAAGTGACTAATTTGCATAGAGATTTGCATTTGGGAATTGAAAAGATGCATGCTAAGTGTTTGCATTAATACCTAGTTGCTGTAGGCGCATATTGGTTATTTTGGGATGCATGGAAAGTGTTTGACAATATGTCAACTAACTGTACAAGTTAATTTCAGTCACTTAGATGCATGTGAAGGTCAAAGACAGTTAGTATATCATTTTTATTACATTGTCAATCAATCTTGCATCAATTGTAGCATTCAAAACACATTCCAAACAAGTATAATCAGACTGAAATGCAGAAACAGCAGTGGAAAAGGTTGTATGCAAAGTGTTTGACGATATTCCTTGAGCCTCTAATCAGCATTTTTGAGGTCAGAACTAGAAAGGTTCATCACACATACCTGAATTCAAGTCAATCCACAATTTTGAGTCATCATGTGGAATGTTATAATATGCCATATGGCATTCAATTTCCATGCCTGAATTCAAGCCAATCCACAGACAGAAAATTACCTGAAGTTTGAGAATACTTTTGCTAATGGTACAGACAAACCAGTTTACTGCAGGACAGAACAGCTGCATTTCAACCTTAATGCCTCACAACTCAAACAGAATGCTAGAGTACAGCCTGCTAAGGAGGGTGCTGATCTGGGAATTCAGGGTGTTCAAATTCAGGCAGCTGAGACAGACAAAAGGTAGTTGGATTTTCTTTTTATCTATATTTTTACTATCAACTTTCAAATTAATTCGAGGGCATATTTTAGACTTCATATGTTCAAACATATCTGTTTTTGGTAGTCTCTTACAATGAAAGATGTTAATTTTATTAGGAACACTGTAATAGATACGAAATCCTCTCTAGTGACTTCAATAGTTTTGATTTAGAGCATCGTAAAAAGTAGCCTGGTAAATCAGACAACTTGGCTTGTTAGTGTGTTAGTTGCCCATGTACCCTTGGACAGATTAATTGACACTGGTGCAGTTGTTGTGCCTTGATGTCTTGGTTATCATAGTATTTAACAAGAAACTTTTTTAAACAAAGCAATTTCATGAACTAGTTTTCCACTAGCACATGGTAGTGAATGATGGTTTGCAGCTTGAGCATCGCATAGCTGATTTCTTAATTGATGAAGTTATTCACAAGTATGAATTAAAAAAAATGAGTAAGTTTCTAAAGCATGAACATCAATCTTGCCTTCAAACTGAGGAATATCCATGTTCCCTTGAATCTTAAAAGGAATGTGACAGGTGAACACAAATCTCATTGAAGTCAACAATTTTGCAACTAAACTACTCATTGCAAGGCCTTTTTGAAATGGTCATCGAATTCGTCTTTCTATCTTCAAAGTGCGGTGTCAACCATTTCATAAACATGATCAGATGAATGAGAATTGAAGAACACCATTGGAGGCTATGCATAGTGGGCTGGAAGGTAGAAAAAGGAATCGTAGTGGGCTTTAATTTGGGCTGACACTCGATCCCACTGGGGTCATTGCCCCCATTTGGGTCATGTTGGACAGAAGAGCAACCTTTTTATTCAATTTTTTCCCAATTAAATTCCTAGTAATTAAATTACATTTATATTTCTAATTTGCCAAGTCAAACCCTATCCTAAGTAATGCTCCTAAGCTGTAGCAGCATTTGCAAACTTGTTTGAAATACAAGTGCATGACTCCACATAAAGCTAGTAATGTTGGGCTGAGGGATACAAGCTCCTTTCTACCATAGATCATAACTCCATATTGTGAATTTTTTTTATGCTATGGATATCATAATTCATGAGTTTTGTACACCTTAAACACTTGACAATATTTATATATCTAAAAATGATGTTTTCTTCGACTAAAATGTGCTTTTATACTCCTATGATTGATGTATACTTGTGTAAGTGATCAATGTAGCTTCTATTTGATTAGTTTATTGTGTATTTAAAGTTTGTTTATTAAAGAGTGTATGAAACAAGTTTTAAATCCTTAAAAATCTCTATATTTCACAGTTTTTCCAATTTGTGAAGTCTGGGCCGAGTCTAGGTGCCGAGTCCAAGTTCGAGTCCAGGTCAAAAATCAGTTTGTTGAGTCCAAGGTGAGTCTGAGTCTTGTAACACTATGTGGGAGTGAGCTTTCAAGCACACCATGGAAAAAAAGGAAACATATTGAAGCTTTCATGTATTTTCATAAAGATAGAAGATCTATGATAAGTGTATACTACTGACACGAAACTTGAGATCTAGATCAGTAAAATATTCACAAGGGGTGGAGCTGATGTAACTAACAACCACTCTGATGGTAATGAAGTTGTGAACTTTGCTAAAATCTAAGTGAGAACTTTATAAATGGAAGAATCATTAGAGGACCTGTAGTTAGTCATCATGCACTATTATGTTTACAAATTAGATTCTACTATGAAAGATGGACATAGAGAGGCAATCTTACTAAAGATATGAGAGGTTAATACTTTTAACTCTACAGTGTAGCATTTCAAACAATATGCAAGCGAACATATAAATTCCTCAATATTGTGCATTTAATTGATGTTGCATATGCAATATAAGGAGATGGGATGCTCTAGTCTAGGTTTGATGTTGTTGTTGTAGTACTAGAGTTTCTTCTTGTCTTGCATTTTTTTGTTTCTCCAAAATTTATTAGTAATTTTATTTGAACGTTCAATTTTGGGTTTGTTCACATCTACTAGTGTTAAGTCTTCATGGATATCTCAATCATTCAACAATTTTTTTGAGCATTTCTACCAACTTTTTAGGTCCTAGAGAACTAAACGTGATTGTTTTGCAGTGATGAGTACTATCCTGCCCAAGATAGGCTAACTTATGTTGGAATAACGTCATTTAAAACTTCACAATCAATGAGTTAACATACCCCACCTCCACAAAGTGAATACAGTAGGATGTATTACTTTTAATTTGAAGTCATGAATGATTATTATTTTTGGATTTATTCAGTTCTATTGCATACTTCTCAAGATATGCTTATGCCTTACACTTCATTACCAATAAGTATAATCAGTGTTACTCAGCTATAAAATAATAAATTCTTTGTATCCTAGTCCAAAAGTTCAGCAACTTTATAGTTATTCTCTAAACCATAATGGCCTTCAAGCTTTAAACCTGCATCGATTTTTTTTAATACTAAGGTTCCAATTCAATTGATGATTAAAATCAATTTTCGGGTGTTTTTAAAAAACAAACTTCCTCTAGAAGATGGTTATTGAGTGAAACTACTATTAAAAGGCGCAGAACAACTGAGAGGGGGCGGTGAATCAGTTGTCCCAAAATTTAAACACAAAACTTCACACACTTATCAACTTCACAACCACACAATTCTGTCATTAAGTATGAACATGAAATGCAGATAACAGAAAAGAAAATCAACAAAATGAACACCAAATTTTATGTGGAAAACCCAATGAGGGAAAAACCACAGTGAGGATTAATTCACAACATAAAGTGATTCCAAAAACCGAATATATAAGGCTCACTACCCAGAATAGGACCCATTGTTCGGATACAAAAGCTCACTGCTTACACAAGGAGGCTCACTGCCTACAAAAGGATTACAAAACAAAATTGGCTTCACAGCCGAAATGAACTAATAAAAGTGCACCTAACAAGTGTTGATACAATTCCGGTGATGCTCAATAGGCTGACTTAACATACTTCACCATTTTTGCACTTCTTCACATTCGCAACCTCGCAATCTGTCTCTCTTTCAATCTTCAAAACTATCCAACATATATATCTAATCCATCCACAAGCATCAATTAGGTCGGCCTATTTAGATGCAATCATTATTTACCAAAAATACCAACTGTCGGCTTCAAGCATTCACAAAATCTTTCCAAACAATAAATCAAAATGTGTAGCACACTACATCGTGTCACCATAGACCTAAGATAGGTCACACATATATCCGCATAACAAAATTAATTCACCATAACACCAATTATCCATTAGATCGACTAGAGATAGTCTTAATAGCAAAAATGTAACCAACGGAATAACGCCGATACACCATACGAGCACCTGTGCATGAGAGATTCTAAATATACATGCTTCCAACATCCATAAACTATTTCCCAAAACCGCAAGCAACAACAATCAACCGCAGAGGATTGCGGACCAAAATACCAGATCAAACAATGACTTCGTCTTGCAGTCACAACTCGTATAACATGGTGACATCAATGACAACAAAAACTGTATAGTTAGCCATTCTTCTTCATTCTTCCAACAATCTCCCCCTTTGTCATTGATGGCAACATGTACCGCAATATTATTTCCCCCTATCATCAGTATTCTTTCCCCTTTTTACTCCTCTCTCCTCTTTTGACATCAATGGCAAAGGGCGACCAAAAAATAGGATGTAAACGTATGTACATGGTAACATTGTATATACAAAGGAATTCCAACTCCCCATTTCAAACATTCAAGTGAAAATAACACTTTTTACATAAAAAAATTTCTTGTACCTTTCTCTTATGATTGGAAGAATCCTTTTCCAAGCAACCACGGCCGAATTCATCCTTGCACTCATACCATCCAACAAAGATAACTGTGTAAAAGAGGATGTCTAGTCCGAGGACATTGTTGTTCACAATCTTTTGCATCAAAGAGTATTCTGGAGAGATGATCCAACCGGACCCCAACAATTTCTTTAACCAACCAAAAGGTTTTAACCAAGTCTTCTCTTTGCCTCTAAGCAATCAACAACTCCACTTGCAATTCTCCAACTCTTATTCTCTGTTTTCCATTTTTGTCTTTGAAGGAATCAAAACTCTTTCCAATACAATTTATCTCAGATTCAATGGCTTCAATTCTGCTTCTAAAATTGTCAACAGTTGTAGGCCACCGAAGACAATGCCTGTAGATGTCAGATATTTCTTTGATGCATTCTCTTGTCTCATTAATGCGTTTAGATAACACTTGTTTGGCTTTGGCACATCTCTCAATCATAGCTTCAAACTTGTGACCTTCAGGTCCTTCCAACAATGTTCTTTCTTCAATAACCTCTACTAGATCATCCGGTAATGAGTCAAACATATCTGAAACTGAAATACCCCTATTGAGCAAATAGTCAACCAATGCATTATCAATCTTAAGTCTCTCAATCAGAGACCATGCACTCCACATTTCACCAACCTTCTTTATCTCACCTCTATCTAACATCATCCATATATCTTCTGAATCAAAGGAGTCAGATCCAGACAAAAATTCTTCTTCATTCTTCTTTCCTTCTGAGATAGTGATAAAATCTTTTGTGATAGTTTTTCTCCTTTGAGATTCTGGAGGGGATTCACCAATGACAACTTCCAATTCTTTCTTTCCAGAAGAGGAACCCTCTTCAAACTAACTAGGCACTAACATATCAGAGCACAGATTCTTCTTCAAGGATGCGAAATAGATTTTGCAAGCACTTGCATTTTCTTCCATCGATTACAAATACCTGTAAACTTGTTTTTCGACAGGAATGCCGGATTCCCACTCAACTTTCTCTCTTCCTGGTAGCGAGCTTAGAAAGTAAAATATCAAACATATGAGCGAAGACCCAAACCGAAAAGGATAACCGTCGACCAAAGACATTCTGACATTCTCAATTAGGTTTTCCGGTAACAGGCTACACAAATCAAACTGCTTGTTTTCCTTAACCATCATGTGTGCAAGATATACAGTAATAGCCGAAGTCGAACCTTCACGATTTCTGAAATAGATTTTATAAGAGATGTCATACACAACATACCTTACAGTAGGATCGGCAATAGTATTTATTAGTAGTGCTCAAGGGTCTTTGTCGATACCAGTAAGTTCCTCCACATCTCTGTATTTCACGGTTTTCTTCCTGGAGAGGTCCCCAACACTGCATAAACTAGTAATAGCTTTGATTGCTTCCTTTGTGATCGGATAGGGTTTGTCCAACATAATGTTGTCGTTCTTGAATCGACTAATCAGAAACAAGATAGATTCTTTGTCTACAAACCAAGGAAATTCTCCCCATAAATCCATACCTAGGGTTTTTACGCTCTAAAATTCATTTGTAATTGTCTTCAACCCTAGTTCCATTTCATTCATCTTCCTATGATCAAATCCTTCCAATTCAACACCCTTCAACTTCAGCAGAATATCACCACACGATCCTATGTCCATTGTCGTGCTTATCTTTCTTGAATTCGTTATTGTTCAATCGAAACTTCTTCCTTTTCCCTTCTTTCCCTTTGTAAACTAAGAAATAATTCCTAATTATCTGTAATAATTCCTTCAAATTACCTCGAAATTGCTCCAAATCGCTTCGAGATTGGTTCAAGATTGCTACAAGTCGTTTTTCAAACTCTTCAATTGCACAAATGATCAAAAAGACTTGTAAATTTTACTTTATACACCATCAGTTTTCCCTAATTCGCATTAAGTACGGCAGACTTCAAAAGCTGATAAAAACCCTATTTCTCTACACTGAGAAACCCTAAATCGATCCGCAAAAGAGCATTCTTGCAACTTTTCTTCTAGTTTTTTTTCCATAACCTCTGTCTACTCATTCTTTACAACATATCCTCATGCCAACATCTGACACGCCATACATCCAGGGGGTTTGTACATTTTTTTGTTAATGCTCCCCCTAAGACCATGCTAGGTCTAATTCCCAGAGGACTTGTCTACACCGGATGAGGGCACATACACATCTGTCGTCTCTGGCTCTTCTTCTTTCTTCCTCCATATCTTATTCATTTCTTGCTTCACCTCATCCTTGTCAATTTTCTTCACTGGCTCATTCTTCTCTACCGAAGCAGACTGCTTTCCCTTCTTACTTCTACAAACCCTTGAGATATGTCCGAGTTTGTTGTAGTTATAACAGACAACACTTTTCCGATTTGTCTGACCTCCATTAACCCTTGATCTGCATTGTTTTGCTTTGTGTCTGAACTTGTTGCATGTATAGCAATAGCCATCAAAATATTGATTCATTTTGCCTCCATTAAACCTATTCATCATTACTTGACTAATCATTCTCACCTAAGATCTACATTCAGTGGCTTTATGTCCAAATTTCTTGCATGAAAAAAATTGTCCAGGGAAGGAACCAGGAAACTAATTCATTTTACTTCTACACTCAGTTGACCTGTGACCAAATTTGTTACATGAAAAGCAAACACCATTGAAAGATGGATACCTTTGAGCATTTGGCTATCTAATAGGCAGTCTTCTAACAAAGTTCCTTGAATTTCTTTTCTGCTTCCCTTTGTCTTGAGTCTTTTGATTATCCTTTGAGCTTTCACCTGTTTCATTTCCCAAGCCACCTTTGTCTTTACTTGGTTTTTGTCCTGCAATCAACTCATCAAGCTTATGGAGCTAGATTTGAAATTTTTTTCACAAAGTTTTGCTTTCTCCAGTTCTACTTTCAAGTTCACCACCTCTTGTTCAAGTCTAATGCATTCATCAATCTTGCTCTGCACCATTATATTCAAACATTCTTCAATTGTCTTATTTTCTTCCACTAGCACTTTCAATCCAATGATCTCTTGTTTCTGCTACTCATTCACTTCTCTATGTCTTTCTTTGAATTTCTTCAATTGCTCTTTCAATTTCCGGACACATTCATTTGCCTCATCAAGATTTTCTTTCAAATCTCTATTTTCATTTTCAACCTCATCAAGATCTTCAAGTGCAACCTAGAATTCTTCTTTATCATCCACTTGTTCAAGCTTCAAGATCTTCCTCAAGCGGTTAAGCTCTTCACCAAGGAACCAAAGCTCTAATACCAATTGTTAAAAGGCACAAAACAACTGAGAGAGGGCGGGGGGGAGCGGTTGAATCAGTTGTCCCAAAATTCAAACACAAAACTTCACACACTTATCAACTTTACAACCACACAATTTTGTCATTAAGTATGAACATGAAATGCAGATAATAGAAAAGAAAATCAACAAAATGAACACCAAATTTTACGTGGAAAACCAAATGAGGGAAAAACCACAGTGAGGATTAATTCACAACATAAAGTGATTCCAAAAACCGAATATATAAGGCTCACTGCCAAGGGCTCACCACCCAGAATAGGACCCATTGTCCGGATACAAAAGCTCACTGCTTACACAAGAAGGCTCACTGCCTACAAAAGGATTACAAAACAAAATTGGCTTCACAGCCGAAATGAACTGATAAGAGTGCACCTAACAAGTGTTGATACAATTTCGGTGATGCTCAATAGGCTGACTTAACACACTTCACCATTTTCGCACTCCTTCACATTCGCAACCTCGCAATCTATCTCTCTTTCAATCTTCAAAATTGTCCGACATATATATCTGATCCATCCACAAGCATCAATTAGGTCGGCCTAATTAGATGCAATCCTTATTTACCAAAAATACCAACTGTCGGCTTCAAGCATTCACAAAATCTTTCCAAACAATAAATCAAAACGTGTAGCACACTACATCGTGTTGGCATAGGCCTAAGATAGGTCACACATATATCCACATAAAAAAATTAATTCACCATAACACCAATTATCCATGAGGTCGACCAGAGATACTCTTAATAGCAAAAATGTAACCAACAGCATAACGCCGATACAGTCTTAATAGCAAAAATGTAACCAACAGAATAACGCCGATACACCATACAAGCACTTGTGCATGAGAGATTCTGAACATACATGCTTCCAACATTCATAAACTATTTCCCAAAACCGCAAGCAGCAACAATCAACCGCAGAGGATTGTGGACCAAAATACCAGATCAAACAATGACTTAGTCTTGCAGTCACAACTCGTATAACATGGTGACATCAATGACAACAAAAACTGTATAGTTAGCCATTCTTCTTCATTCTTCCAACAACTACAAAGTAGGAATTTTTTTTCAAACTGATAAATCATGATTTTGGTCATATTGGCTGATTTTGGAGCTATAAATCACCAAAATAAACTGCTTCTTTGCTTACAACTATTAGTTTATTCTTGGAGGCTACTTAGATTGTGGATTCATCTAGAAACAAACAAGAAACTACATACAGAACCTTGGAAAACTCCATCAATGGAGGAAAAACCAGCTGGTAGGTGCCAATAGCATGTCCACCTGAATTTAGTTACTAGGAAAATTGAGCAAAAGGAGTTGATTACAACTTGGGAGTTGTTCTTACTCTCTGTCAAGTGTCCTATGAACTGGAATTGACCTTTTCCATTCTGCTGGATGCAAACAACAAAATTGAAACCTCCTAGAACCTTGCTAATGACTTTCAAACATCTATGTCAATTTGCTGGAAGTCCACCTGTGTACTTGAAGACTCCTTGGAATTTGTAACATCAAAAGGTCACCCATGTTCATTTCCCCTGATTTTGACTTAGTCCTCTAAAAACCGCTGCTTTCCACATTCAGACTCATACCAACAGTGTCAAAACCATCACTAAGTTGACAAGTCTGTCCTGACATTTTTGAAACTGCCATTTTTTGTTTTTGAAATTCGTTTTCTGATGACAACCTGTAGTCTCTAGTCTCATAAAACAGTGACTACTTACACTTATCCAATTTTTTTTTAAAAAAAATCAATTTCTATTCTAGAATCTAGACATCTTCCAGATCCTTTTTGGACCATACATCCTTCATAGAGAGGCTTTTGATGCTACATAATCTCAATGAGACATCAGGTGAGGAAACAATTCTACCATTTTCTCCTTGGAGTACCTATGAGCTTGCTTGATTGTTTGTCCAGCAAGTCCCACTTGCCAAGACACTTGTACTCCCCTCCTAGTCTCTCTTTGTTTCCATTGTAGCACCACATCCTCACAAAGCATCACTTGCTTGTCATAGACCAAGTCTTCGAATGAAGATAGCACTGGATCTTCTTCCTCTTCATCCAACATGGATGTCTCATACAATTGGAGGTATGCAATTGATCACCAAATAGAATTTCATGAAAAGAGGTAGGTTCAATCTAAATGCATTCACTCCAACTGCCTCCAAGAGGGTATACGGCTCATACATCAAAAGGTGTAATCTTCTTGGCTTCTCCTTGTAGGCTCTCTTTGCCTAGGGTTTGCTGCACATTGTCTTCCACTTTGAGATTATGCTTCACATGATATTGATCATGCCTCTTCTTATACTTCAGCTGAGTCCTCTCTAGTTGTTCTTTCACATTGAATTGAATTTGGCAAATCATCTCAATGAATTTCATTGCTTTTGCCACCTCCAAATCCATTTTTTCTTGTTCATCATGCTGTTCTAATGCATCCTCAAGTCAACCAATAGGTAGATAGCCCAAACACACTTGAAAAGGTGAATGAATAGTGAGTTAATGTATTGCTTTGTTATATGACTCTTGTATATAAGGCAAAGATTCATTCATGCCTTTGGAAACCTATTGCTATATCTCCATATGAGCTGCACTAATGTTCTATTCACAAACTATGTTTTCCCATCTGTTTAGGAATGGAATGCAGTACTCTTTTGGAGCCTGGTATTCATTTTCTCCCACAAAGGAGACCAAAACTTACCAGCAAACCAAGTATCCCTGTCTGAGACAATTGATCTAGGCAACCCATAATGTACCCAAACACCAGCAAAGACCAAATAAGTCATCTGTTTTTTGGTAATAGTATTCTTACATGGGGATAGAAAACACATCTTGCTAAATCTATCCACAACAACATAAAGATAAGCTTTCCCGTGCTTGTTCATTGGCAATGTGCTCACACTTCTAGCTGACAATGGAGACACCCATCAACAAAATGATTCATGCATACAACAAACAGTCCTACAGCTCACACAAATATCATATTGCCTTCATAAAATCTCACATTTCATTATTTGAACCCCTAGAATTTAGAGCAGCACCTCTACACAAGAAATGGCACAAGAGACCAACAACCAAAACATGCAACAAGCCCGCATATATATCATTAAGTCACAATTCAGATTACAAACAGCCACATGGGCCTGGACAACAGGTGGAAAATTATGTCACGTCAGTATTAAACTCTGTCACAGTCAGCATACAACCACAGGCCAGAAGAAATACACCTGAACCAAAGAGGGGATCTACATGGGATCTGTATATAGTACCTGGATGCAGGATAAAGGAATTTCCATCTACACATTTAATTCAGTAAGCCCACAGCAACATGGAATGTTATTTAAGCATCATGCAGATTTCAACATAGCCCATGTCTATCCCACGTGATGGAAATAAATGTCAAAGGGGAAAATGGTGAAAAAACAAGCTATAGTTCAAAATATTCCCTGTTTCACACTGCACATGGCCCTCTGGTGGTTGGAATATCATTTCATCAGCCTTCACAATCCCTACAGATCAACAACAAGCTGGACCATGCTACCAAGGCCCACATAAATACGCCTACAGCCATTGAATCCCATCACCATCATCCAAAGGAAGGAAACTCTGAGTATAGGGCGTATTGGATCCCAAAACCGCTGCTCCACAATCCTAGAACATAGTTTCACCTTCACGGCCAGGGGGTGTCATCAAGAAGGTAAAATGGAGGTTCATCAATAGATTGAAGAGAGTTAAAGGCCAATTAAAAAAAGAGGATAAACTCTCCTACACTTCAAACTTAGCTTAAACTTAGGAGGATGTTCCTAGAGGTACCATCAATAGGATTGAAGGTGCTAAAAGATGAGACAATATGAAAAGTTGCTGTTGTGTTCAATTTAATTTTAACCCCAAATGCTGTCACTAGGTTAAAACTTCAAAGTTGACCAATTGCACAAATGACCTCTTATATAACTGATATTGACATCATTGCAAAAAATACAAGATGAAGGCACAAGGACATGATTCTCAAGATGACTAATCTATGAGGCTTGTTACCCAATTTTCACCTACGGGCTCAATCAGGCAGGATAAATTATGTTTTAGATGTTCATAAGGGCCGATTGATAACATTTGCATCGAGGGTTAGGTCATGCGTCTGATGACATTTCACAAGGAGCTCATTCGAAGAGTCTGCCTCAATCATTTTGGCACAAAAATCACCAAAGAAGGAAGTCGGCAAGACCTTCCTATTGTCTTGCCGACTAGCAGTGCGTCCTATGTGGTTGAATAAGCCAGTCGCCAGGACTTTCGGGTCACCAAGAGTCTTCATGTATCTCTCCGCTTGAAAAGGGTCATGCCAACAGTTGTTCATCGGGGAGCTCTCGGCATAGGGTTATGTCCTCGCCAAAGGGTCTGGCCGACTACCAAAGGTCTCGCCGAAGCGGAATGCTTTCACCATGAGGTCTTGCCGCTCACTGTGAGGTCTTCCCGACTGGTGGGAGTCACACCGACAATTATTCACCAAGTTGGCGCCCGGGGAGACAGTTTGCTTTCGGCAGGAGGTCTCGGCGATCATGTAGAGTCTCGCCGAAGGGGGTTTCACCGTCGACATAAGGTTTTGCCTTCGGCATGAAGTCCCAACGACAAATGAGTGGTCTCGGCGAAAAGAGATGTCAATGGGGAGACAAGAAGGAACTCGCTATAACGTCCTGGCGATCAAACGAAATCTCCCCAAAATGAAGTGAGCTCGGCGAAACGGGGGGAGCTCGACATGATGTCTCGGCGAAAGGGTGTCTCGTCGAGAGATGAAGGATTCGCCATAATGTCTCCCCGACCAACGGAGGTCTCCCCGAAGTAAAATGAGCTCTCGGAAAAAAGAAGAGACTTCAACGAAATGTCTCGACGAAGGAAAGATGTCTCGCCGACATGAGGTAATATCGGCATAAGGTCTCGCTGATCCATCAGAGTTTCAATGAATGGAGGCGTCATCGGAAAGATCTCGCCGAGAGAAGGATGGCTTCGGCAAAAGTCTCACCGACAAGGTGAACTCTTGCCGAAATAAAACGGCATCAGCAAAGCAAGTTTTCATCGCCATGAGGTCTCAGCGACTAGGAGCTGTCTCACCGATAGGATGTGCCTTCCAGGAGAATGAATGCATTCGGCGAAGTGTCTGGGCGACTCCGAAATGTCCCGGCGAATAAAAGAGTCTTCGATGAGAGGTCTCGCCAACCCAGCGATGTCTCGACGGCAGGGTGTGAGTTCGGGGTAAGATCTCCCCGAAACGAAGAAGTCTCACCGAAAGGAAATAAGCCCGGAGAGAATGGAGTGATATCACCACAAGGTCTTCCCGACTGATGGAGGTCTCCCCGACATAAAAATGAGCCTTCGCCAAAGCAAGGTGCCTTCGGCATGAGGTCTCACCGACTGCTTGTGGTCTCGCCGAAACAAAAGGGGCTCGATGTAATGAATGTTGTCGGTGTAATATGGTGGCTTCATTGTAGGGTCTCACCGATGCGGAAAGTCCTGCCGACAGATGATGAAGAAAGCTCGCCAAGGTATTTTGCCTTCGGCAAAAGGTCCTGCCGAGAGAGTAGTGTCTCACCGATAGGGAGCTGGCTGTGATGGGACTCATCGCCAGGAGGATGAATTCACTGAGAGGTCTTTCTGACTAGAGGGGAGTCTAGCCGAAACGAAAAGATGCAAGCTCGGGGCAAAGGAAAGTAAAGTCGCCATGAGGTCTCAGTGAAAGTATGAGGTCCTGCCGATAATGGAGGGTCTCAGTGATGTCTTGTCCTCGTTAAGAGGTCTCACCGACACATGGGTGTCTCGCCGATGGAGGAGCATAGCGGTAGAACGATGGGGCTTCGGTAGGATGTCTCACCGACCCAATGGGGTCTTGCCGAATGAAAGTGAGCTCGGCGCAAAAGAAAGTTGATTCGCCATGATGTCTTGGCGAAAGCATGGGGTCTTGCCGATAACGATCAACTTGCTCATGAATATGGATATCGGTATGACTCCTGAAGGCTCGCCATAGGGTCTCCCCGAAAGCGAAAGGTCTTGCCGATGGTTTCATGGATGTCGATATGACTTTTAAATTCGCTATATGGCCTTGCTGATCGTCATGAAGTTATGCCGATAGCTGCAGAGGGGCGTAATCGCATCGGTGAGACACTTCTAGTGTCTCACCGAGATGCGATTCTGATGAAGAGCTTTGACCGCCCGAAGTAGCTTGCGTGGCATCTGTTCGACCGATCAGGAGGAGCTACAGGCGGACCGTTGGTAGCTTGACCGGTGCCAAGAAGATCAACAGGGGGAACACGACGTGGATCTGCCCTAAGCTCAGGGGCATTCAATGCAGCTTGGCAAGGAGACTCAAAGAAGAGGGACACGAAGACCAGAAGTGAATGTGGTAGTTGCAAAAGATCCGAAGAAGACCATTCCTCGAAGCAACTCTTCATCAACATGGACAACAGGGACACACTTGAATGCAGCATTAATTTCAGGCAAAAGATCTAGGGGGAGATTTTTCTGAAGAGAGATATTTTGTAAGCCCTAGGGGGCCAACACATTTTTGTATATATGGCATTTTTTGCCTTTTTGTAGTTAGTTCGGACTTGGTACTTTTCTGCCTCTGTAACTTGTAGAGTTCTTTGCAGAAGAGAGGCTATGTTTGTAGCTCATGACAGACATGTATATCAGTGTTCACCATTGAAATCAATGAGTATAAGAGCTTTACCTTTTCAGTCTCTCTACTAAAATTGTGTGCATTCGTATATTTGATGAAACTACTTGTGAAACTGTATGATTCCTTGTGGTTATGTCTTATCTCAGCACCTTTTTGTAGAGTAATATGTGTTTTGCAGGTTGTGAGATGTGTTGTAATGCAATATTCTCTAAGTTGTGAAGTTATTCCTTCCTTCTAGGAGTGTAACCATATGAACCTTTTCATGAAATGTTTATGCGGAAAACATATGTGATTGATTTGTGTACAAATGAGCTTTTGTCATTGACTGAAATTGTGTGTAAACTGTGTTATGTGTCTTCTTAGTAAATTCGGTGCATCACCATAGAGATAGTGTTTTTTATTAGTTTTAGAGTTTTTCTCCTTCTACCCTTTTCCTTTACAGAATCAATAGTTTAGGTGACACCAAAGGAAGCCGGCCTTCTCTGGAGGTTGATCTCTGTTTACAAGTTACCCACAGCTTTTGAGGTCTTCCCATGTTACACTGAGGTGTTGAACTTTAGTTTCAGCAAAGGGTGCAACTCCAGGTGATAACAAGGCTCACAAATAATATTTCCCTATTTAAACTACTAAATCATGAACTGCACAATCACTAAACTAAATCTAAGATATCGATGAATATTTATTCGTTTTAAAGAGTGTGATTGAATCACTTGTTTCCTAGATCAGTGCCTATCCAAGGGGTTATTATGTTATAGAGTCACAGTTTACAAGAGGAAAAACAATGAACAAAAACATAGAAGAATTGATCTAAGCATAAAATGCAATCAAAGAAAAGGTATCAAAAAGATACAACATAGCATTATATTCCATAAATCCACATCTAAGGAAGAAATGAGCACTACAAGGTTTGCAATGTTTTAAAAATGTTGTTACATTTATCAAATCTGCATTACATTCATATCAGCAATTGTGATAAGAGGAAACCTTAATAGAATGTAACAAATTTCCTGAAGATGCACAAATAAACCTAGAGACCCTGAAGAAATTTGCAATGAAAACCGCAATGCAAAGGAATTGCACAATGCAATGAAATGTCACCAGCTGGAGACCACGCCAACATTAAGTTGAGAAGTAAAACCCATCACACATTGCAGAAGTGAAAGTGGGACCCACATTCAAAAATGTGACGTGAAGGAGCTACGCAATGCAATAAAATGTCCTCAGCTATCACAAGCTGGAAAGACCTTTGCAATTACTCCATGAGGCATACACATAAGCATTAATGGGCCAATCATAACCCATCAAATCAGCTCGGGAACCGCACAACATTGCATGAACTAGCAAGTATGACTCTACACTCAAGAACACATGGCATGATATTGCTAGCTCACAACATTAGCAAAAAACTTCAAATGAAAACTGTAACATGAAGGACCCTCATGATGCAACAGGAAATCAACACATTTAATGCCAGCAGAGACATAAAGATACAACATGAACACAATCGGATAACATAAGGAATAATACATGTGCGAGAAAACACCTATAAGAAAAAGCTAAGGGCCAGTAAGACTATGTCATTCAAGGGGATCAAGTTGTAACTCAAGTAAAATAAACTAGAAAAACCAATCAACATTAGAATAGAAGAACACAACAACAACCAATGAAAAGGGCCAAAGCACAAAAGGACTAAAGTTTTAGTCATTAAAATATAAAGGAAAACCCTTTGAACCAAAAAGATTAAAACCCTAAGGATTTCATTAGAAAAGATGGGAACATTCCTATAGGGTGAATAGGTATAGCCTAGACATGGGCAAGACAACGCATAGAGCACACAACTATCAGCAATAACTCTCTCAACAGCCCCAAGTCCATAGGGCACAAACCTCATGCTATCATGTTTGAGTTTTAATAGAGATCCATTGCCCAAAGAATGTTGGAGCTACATTAGAAATCAATGGCTAATATGTATCCACACAAGCAACAGAAGTAAAGTTTGAATTGCCAAGTAAAGCCACAACCAATGAGAAATGAGTATTTGTAAACACATCATCACAAGGCAATGGGAAAAGTCTTTGCCTGAAATGTTGGAGAAAGGCCCCACCAGATGAACATGTGTCACCAATAATAAGCCACTACCATGGTTTACAAGCCACCTCAGCATAACATTTGGCCCGCCACCACTAAAGGGGACACATGGCAAGCACCAACTCACTAAAGAATCCAAGTAGGCTGCCATACAAGACAACATGAACCATTGTGACCAATGCCAGATGAATTCCTAAACAATTATACATATGAAACCCTGACATAAGTTGTCTCTAATGTGATCACCACAGGGTCCATTAGAGCACAAAAAAGAAATAAAATCTTCAAAACTGAAGGGGGTGCCAACAACATACACATTGAAATGGATAACTGAAAGGGGTGCAAACACCTCTCATGCACTCAAAGCCTTCTCTTGGAATTTGGAGTGTCAAAAATCACAATTATTCATTTCCCCTGCTCCTGAGTGTGTCATATCAAAACCACTACTTTCCATTGTTGAATTCCCCTTTTGGTGTCAAAACTGTTGCTAAATTTACTTAATCATCCCAGCAATTTTGAAACTGCCACTGTTGTCTTCAAATCATTTTTGAAACAAACCCCCACTTAAAGCAGGCATTCTCAACTGTCATAAAACAGCAAGTACTTACATTTATCCAATCTTGGAAAAACTTCCAATGCCTATTCTAGACATCTTCTAGATCCTTTTTGGATCGTTGTCATTCACTATCAAACCAAACCCATTGCCAAATGTTTTAATGACTCAGTTGTTTTCCCGAATCTGCAAGTTGTTTTGCAAGTAGCACAATATTGTCAACATGTAATAACAATATAATGGTCAACTTGCTAAAGTTTGATCCTTTTGTTTCCTGCCTCTTCTGGGTATTTTTCTAATCTATCCCTATACACACCAAAATGTGTAGTGTATAGAGGACATCCTTGTGTATCTCTTATATTATAGAGAAATTCCTGTGGCCAACCTGGGTTTGTTTTAAGTTTGGCAACAACTCATTCACATAGTCTATTTACTGCCATCCTAACATCAGAGGGAATCCCTGTTTCTATCAAATATTTCTAAAGATTAACCTGTCAGCCACATGTCAAAACCTTTTCTAGAATCAAAGAAGCAAGCAAATGACTATAAATTGTCAAAAGTTGGCTTCTGAAGCCCCTTGACCTTTAGCCCTTAAACTCTTTCAAATAAGCTCTTAAAACTTAAAAGTTAAGCAAGCAAAGGGAAAATTGTTGTAATTTAGCAATTAGAAGAATTGTCTTTATCTATTGCTTTGCAGATAGGTTCAATGAAAATTTCATTCCATTATTTAGGGAATCCTCAAATGTGTGCAAGTAGGATTTGGACATGTGAGATGAGGATATCACTTCCAATCTGAAGAAATTGAGCTCAATAACTTTCAAATCTTTATCCTTTCCATTTACACATTTCGTTAATGCATTTTTTACATCATCAGTTTGACAATAAGATTTAAGAGAATCAGGTCTGTAGACAAAGGCCTCATGGGAAGTCATTTTTTAATTACAAAATATATGATATATAAAGATGTTTGCCACTGAAAATATATATATATATATATATAAATTTTAACAAAAGAAATGGATGCATACAAAATGACTAGCTTGTTTTGCAGTTTTAGTAATTGCATTATAATGTTTCATCGTTTGATTGACAAATGTCAGAAATTCCCATATAATAACCACTTAAAATGTTAAACCCAGAAGATCACTGAATTTAAGTGTAGAAAAATTGAAGTAGCAGATGAATGAGGAACTACAAAATGTGCATGCTTGAACTATTGGTATTCTGTTCCCATCCAATCAATTTAACATAATCTTTACATTGTTTCCTGCAAAATCTTCAAAAGCCCAGCATCATACCTAAAGTCTGTAGATGGATCAGAACCTTGCCAGCCCATTTCTTTCCACTGATCTGAAATAAGACCAGTTAGTTCACGATCTGGAAAGACTGCATGCCAAAGAGCCTTGAGAGATTCCTACAAACTCAGTTGTTGAGAAGTTAATGAAAAGAACAAAACGCCATAGGATTTACATCACATTGATATGGAAAGAAAAAACCACCTTAGGATTTATATTGCAGTGATATGGAATGGTGGAAGGTCAAAAACAAACTAATTTAGACATGAAAAAGAAGAAAAACAACTGTTAAAAAATACAAATAAAAATACAGTATATCAATCTTCTGTTAAATGATATACCTCAATCATAGGCATTAAAAGACTACAACACTCAAAATTTTGGTTTTTAAAATGGACACAATCTGATTTTGAACTTACCAGCAGCAGCTAATAAACTTTTCAGTTGGAAGCAGTCATTGACTCGGAAGATCTCCTTGTTCAAAGACATAGATGCTTATTAGTTATTTGTCACTTAAACTGACATTTTTCAAGCAATTATTTGGGGCTTGACAAATTATAGAAAATGATTTGACAAACATAAAGTTATAACCATGTTCTTTTCAGATTTAAATTGTTAGAAAAGGATGAACATTAACTTTTCACCAGTTCAAAGAGTCATGTCTCTATGTACATTAACTTTTAAGTAGCTAAACCAGAGTTTCGGGAATCACAGGATCAGAACAGATACACTCCTTGCTCAGCAAAGAGCCAAGCTGGAGAACCAAAAGGTAAAGTTAAAATGTTCCATGATTTGTAAAATAATGTAGTTTCATTCAAACTTACAAATTTTGGAGGGAAATATCATACAGCTCCATTAGTTGACCTTGAACCATTTTAATCTGGCCACTACATTACAGGGAAAAACTGTCAACTGTTATTGTGCAAACCAGCAGATAAGGCACACAAATTCCTGTCATGAATCATGAAGCCATAATTCAAACTTGCTCACAATGTGATGCAGAAGCATCTGGGTTCACAGACAATCCTACACAACCGAAAAAAAAAATCTTTTGAATTTTGTTTTGTTGTAGGTTATTTGTGGCTCTGAAATTATTTTATGGATTATTTCAAGAAGATTTTTGTCAAATGCTTAACCTCCATCTCTGATATCAAAAGCAGAAAAGGATGTCTAATATTAATTCTTGGCCTTATGGAGCTATTATATCACATAAGGGGTTCATTACACACCATTTAATTGATTTTTCCTTAAGAGGGATGCCTAAAGGGAGATGTTACGTGAAAAGGACGACTCATGAAGGTAAAAAAAAATTAATTGATTTTTGCAATCAACACAAGTGATTTTTCACTTGCCAAGCTGGGTGCTTGGAGAGGCTGAAGGAAAGTGCATGGTTATGGAATTTCTTTAATTTCCAAGAGGCATTTACAGCAGCAAGGCATTGGAAGATGAAAAGACAAGTTTGGATACCACATTTTTGGCTTTTCAATTGTGTAAAAACCATAAAAATGGATGCCATTCCTTGTGTAGAAAAATTAGTTGGAAGAAAGGAAAGTTACAAGTTTTCAGAGCAGCCAATCAAGCCGGAAAATAAGAGAAAAAAATCAGATTGTAGGAGGAACATTAATGATTGCAAGAATCTTCTAGCAAGAGAAAGAAGATATTGAAGCTTGCAATTTCCTAGTTATTTGTATGAGGAGAAATTTCTGAATTTGCTCATGTTGTAGTTGTGTAAATTTGGTTTGTGCTGAAGCCATGAAGTTTTGGTAGAGAGGAAAACTTTGTTCATGTTGACAGTTGAATAGATTTCATGTGTGTAATTGTTCCATTTAATTTTTGTTGAAGGAACAATACATTGAGGGTTTGAAATAAAATGAAATTTCAAATTTGAATCACTTGAGGGTTTGAAATATCAAATAATTTTTCAGATTTTGCCTCCTTTAATGTTATTTATTTGACAAGTGAATTGATTTTGAATTTCTGAGCTGCTAGATTGAGCAGAATCATGAAAAAATGGGCTGCTTCTTTCCTAGTTGAAAGATTTTTTCTTTATGGTGGCTTCAAAAAGATAGCACGCACTTGTCTAAAGTAATCAATACCAGGAACTGCCATAGGTTTTAGGCAAGTCTACAATATAATGAAAGAATAAATAGGATTCAAGAACCAGTTGAACATCTCAAAATTGGTACGTACGCCATTGATAGATTGTGCAGAAGAACTTTATACAAATGCATCAGATATCCAAAAGAGTTCTGAAAAGGTATGCATCTACATATGAATGGGAAAAAGTCCACAAAACTGCAGAGATGATTTTCTTATTTTCCAACATGACTAAACATAAAAACAATTCAAATTTTAGGGAAGATAAGCATTCACTGGATCGATAAATAAGGAATCCCCAGCCATGAATATGAAAAATGTCATATGCATGACACCATAATCCCTAGGAATTCTGTATTACGTTTTTTTAGTTGTATTCATAACTAACCTCTTTACATGTGCCATTGCTGCTAACTACTAACTTTCCAAAATTCAAACTACACCACTAACTCACCCTCTCTAAGCTACATCAGAATGTGGATCCCCATAAGGTATTCCCAAGTATAATTTGCATTTATCTCCAACAATTAGCAGGTAAAGAAGTAAATTATTCACATTTGGAAATAGTCTAGCTAGCCACAGCTGAATGTTCAATAAACCAGGAATTACTACAATAGCCATTCAATGTTACAAACAGGGAGAGCTAACCGAATCCCATTGATTGACTTAGTTGCAAAGCTCCAGAAACCCAAGTCTTGTCCTCGATAAAATGAAAAAGAAAGCTAATCCCTCTACAATTGTATTTGAAAGCTTGTTGATTGATCATGCAATCTCCTCTATTTAAATTATAAATACAATTTTAAGCATTTTTCAGTTCTTACTGATAGATTATACTGTCTACAGGAGACTAGTAGGAAGCCTTTGCACATGTATCATGCTTCAGGTACTAATAAAGCTATTTGTTGAATAGAAACCCTTGGGTACAAATGGCCAGAACTCAATGAAACAGCCATACAAATCAACTTCTTTTGCTATATTTGTCAGAGGTCAACTGCAATGCAACAGAATGAAACTATCAAAGCAAGTATTTCAAACAGAACTGTTCAAGAGGACAAGCAGAATGTCGAATGATTTCATCATGGCAAGTCAAGAGAGCTTTGTGAGACCATTCAGCAGAACTGCATAAAAAGGTAAAATATCTCATAATCACATTACTTTCGTGGATGATTGCAGAACATATGGAAAGCTGGAGAGGTATATGTTCAGACCAGTAAGATAACCCATCAACTACTAGAATTTTTCCGTAAACAATGACTACACAAAGCTCCATTTTAGAAGGAATAATAATTTCCACAACTCATTTTTTATGTTGTCTGAAGCTTCTCTCCAGTTCTCATCACACAGAGTATGGTTCTGAAGGTCACACAAACATCACAAGCTTTGTTTCTAGGAGATCTTCAATCTTGGATGGTAGCAACCAGAAATGTAACATACAACCTCCTAGGATAGCTTTACCAGCCCTTCCCAGCCCAAACCAATTGATCTGTGAAATTATCCAAACTTGAACTTTATAATCTAATTTTATGAATTCTCTAGCTGAAAATAACACTCGTGATTAGTGACATGTCCTTAAAATGGATTTCATATCTTTGGTTGAAATTTGTTAGGCTTTTGACCTATCCTTCCTTTCACTAAACCCACTATTTTATTGTTAAATATTTACTGTTACTTCCTTTTCCATAGAAACTTTAACAACACCTCCTTAAATGTAATATAATGACTAGGGCTTTGCAGTCCCATCTGAAACTGACTTGATACAGAGAAATCTCCTCAGTGTTTTGACCTTGGATGGTTGGGTAGGAAGCTATGTTCCCTAGGGATGCATCCCCTAGATTTTTCCAGGTGTAACCCTACTGGGGATGTCCTGAGACATGAGTATAACTTGGGGACATCCCCTAGCTGTCCCAGTTTTTAAAAAAGTTGTTGGAAATGTTACAAGGATGTGGCGACGGGTAGGGGATGGGGAAGGGATGGCTGGACGTCCCTAGGATGGTTAGGGACATCTCAGACATTCTCTGACAATCTCAAGGACAGCCAACCATCCCCTAGTGCTGTAGCTGAGTTTTATAAAAAACAAATCCAAACTTTAAAAAATAATGATTTATTAAGCTTGATGATTTATTTCAAATCCTTGTTAAGGTCTTATTGAGCAATATGTTCCATGATGGTGCTATTTCTTTTACCTTTAGACAAAACCATAATATCTAAAGGAATCATGGTATAAAAGTAGAGGAAGAGTTTATATAAAGTTTAAACTTAAATGTGATATAGCCAAAATAAAAGATACACCAGAGTATCCAAAAATCTTTTCGGTTATGTAAGAGATTATAGACATTTATAAAGGAAGAAGAAAAAATCATTGGGGTTTGCCTCAAGTTTCAGGAAGGCTCCTTTTATTTTCTATTGTTAGGTGGAAATTGTAGCAACAGTATTGCTGCTGTTGTTGGCTTTGCCTACACTGCCAAGTTTACAATTTCAGTCTTCATTATTTTAAATCTATGCTATATTTAACTACTTTAATGCATGTTTCAAAGATTGAAATTTTGGTATCCAGCTGTGTAAAGGCATAGTGTACATCTATATACAATCTGGACATATTGTTTTGAAGTTTGTAAAGTTGGACATTGTATTTTTTATATCTACAAGAGTGATATGTGAATAAAAGGTAGGCAATTCTTCAAAGGTTAATTTAATTATCTATTTAAAATTTATGGTTTCTTTACTTTCCAAGCTTTTAAAGTTATTAATATTAATTTATTTGATTCTCGTGTGAGCTCTATTGTTGTGTATTAAGGATTCTACAATGTATATGTCAATATGATGAATTCTTTATCATTGTTATGATGTTATCAATGTTAACATATGAATATCTGAAATTTCCCTATTTTTTATATAGTTGTCCCCTTCGATGCCCCCTGCCATCCCCAAAAATAGCCTCAAAAAAATCCATCCCCCCGAAATGCATCCCCTCGTCCTGACATTCCCCCATCCCAAAAACTTGGTGGAACATAGGTAGGAAAATGTAACAAACAGCTTCCGAGGACAGCTTCACTAGCTCCTCAGCTCAGGCCAATCCATATAAAGGGACTACATTGTGATGAACAATTTTGCTTACTCTCTAGAAAAGTATGACTTTCAAGACTAACAACTCTTCTGGGATCACATCCTCAAGATGGTTTTTATGATTTGAATTGAACTTTGCTAAGCCTTTATGGTACAACTTTATTAATATACCCACTAATTTATCTTCCAGAAATCTGAAATAGACCAAAAATGAATCTAACATTACCTATCTGATGCCAAAATTTGTTAAATCTCATCACATTTGTCTATTAATAGGGTTCGCCATTCTACTAAAAAAATTACAGATCCATCATAAAATTATCTTGCAAGAAGCTAAGCATAGACATTCATTCATCTAAACAATTCAAACTGCGATCACAACATGAACAAACAGCTCTCACCACCAGCCAGAGATTGCTTAACATGGTCAAAGTATAGTACCAAACAGTTAAAGAAAAGCACACAAAAAAACAGTAACTGGACAAAAAATACATTTTACTTGCAAAGAGCAGTTGTAGAGATGGTGCATATTTGGCACTGAAGAATAAAATTGATAACCTCCAGAGAAGATAGAGAAATAATACAGATATATAAAAAAAGATATTTAAAAATTGAAAGCAATGCTTGATAGAAAATTAATCAATCCCAAAACAAATCAATGAAAACTTTTGAAATATTTAGAGCTTTTTATAGTGATTCTTTAAGAAAAAATAAACTAAAATACTGTATTACTGTGTCAGCTAGATGGGCATTGCTAGTTTACTAATGAAACAGAAAGACGAGAGAAAACCATTACATAAAAATACCTGATGATCTGGGCGAGTACCATCAAAAGGGACTTCCAATCGTCGTTGAAGATTTTGTAATCTTTCTTCCTAGGATTTGATCAGAAATCATTAGCAACTCTCAAATATAATATATATGGGCAGTTGTGACTGTTAATAGCTATTTAACAAACAAATAAATCTTGCACTTAAGTTGTCTGGATCCTTAATCTTTCATTTAGTAAAAAATAAAGACAATAATTCCACAGTTATCAATGTTGTAACAAATTTATAAAATCAGATATGACATTCATGTCAAGCATTACAGCATGTGAAAATGCAAAATAATATCTGATTCAAAGTAGCTACTGATGCAGATATGAGAAACAAAATGTGCCACCGAACAAAACCCAAACTAAAATATTACATAATGACCTACAAAAATTGAAAAAAGTTACCTGAATGAGTCGAATGGCAACTATAAATTTCAACTAGATCATATTTTGAAGGCACCCACATGGTTTAACATGCTTCAGGAACTTACTATAGACCTTTTGCTTTCAAGAGATGATTTTGCTGTTTGCATTTAATTATGCTAGCATTTATAAACTAGTAAAATGAAGAGATTTAGTTATATTTGCATACCTGAAGAGGACTAAGATTGAGTGCAACAACCTTCTGGTTGTTCCCTTGATGGCCTGTGAGAGAACGGAAAAGAAAACTTCCCAACCATGTTCCTGATCCCAACACAAGATTTGCTGCAGCCACAACCAAAATAACTAGAAATTAAGGCTCTAAATAATGAAACTCAAAATAAGGTCGAATGCTAATTACATGCCTGTAACTGTGGAAGTTAGGAGCATGAATTCAAAGAACAAATAACTCTTTCCTGTCATATGCAAGCTAACATAAAATATATCATGATGAATGAGAATATTGACAATGATTAAACTATCTTTAAAATGATTATGATTTATATTGATATAAGATTTTTGTACTGTTCCATCGCAATCAGCCATACTCAAAGACTAATTTATTAATTATTCTTTCTTGAAGAACAGTATCTATAACAATTTTTTTCTCTTGAGATGCTCCATCCTTTAACATTTAATTGCTTCTTCTATTGATGAAAGCAGATAGAAGTCATCAATGTTCTACTATTGTTTTGTTCATTTCAGGAAAGCCTTTTATTGGGTCCCAAACCACTTTCTACTTCATTTGCTTCTTGCTGACAGAATTTATGTGCTTATACTGGCAGCTACTGTAGGGATTTATGATACTTTCACAGGGATATTCATACAGCTCAAGGATTATCAGACTACATTAGAAATGCAACTGATGAAATAGGCATGTCTGCGTTACCTTCACTTTTTGGCATCTATCCTTAAATGTTGATGCTTATTCCATTCCTGCATCATCTTATCTTAACTTCTTTTCCCAGATGATGTGATCCTTATAGTTTTTGTGACATTGGACAACTAGACATCACTTTTCAAAAAAAATTATGGTTTTTAACTTTTTACTTCCACTCAATAAGCCCTTTCTAAGTTTCAAATCTTCTTCAAAAGACAGTTGATTGTAATCACTACATACTCTGCAGAGTTGGTTTCTTTTCTTTACTTCTAGAAACTTGGTTTCTCTCCTTGCAAACATCTTCCGGGCTTCTTTCCTTCCTGAAGCTTGGCACTTATTCAAAGATAGCCGATTGGACACTTGATTAGCCATCCAGTTTCCCAAACCTAATTTTAGTGTAAGATTTATGATAAACACGTTTCTGGAGATAGTATGCATCACTAGCTGTGTTTCATTTTTTTTTTGTTTCTTCTTGTTATTTGCTAAGTAGCCCATTTTCCCAGTGCAGACCCCAGATTCGAGTCTACTTCGAATCCAGTTTGGGATCCAGGTCGATCCAGCTGGGGATTCAGACAAGGGGGTGTGCTTTTAATTGTGAGTTCATCTTGGATGAACCCGAGCAAGCCCATAGTGAACCAAGGCAAACCCACTCAGAACAAACACCTTTCTTTTAATTGTTTTTAATTAAATGATGCCATATATGATGCTCTTCTGTTTTCCCATGACCTAGAAACCCTTCATTCACTCTCCACTGTCACTGGCATAGATCAACTGTGTGTACGGCATCCTTCCTCAGCCAAGCAGGAACTAATAAGAGCTCGCTATGTGCCATCAACCACTGTTGGACATTTTTCCCCTAATCGATAATAAAAGCCCAGTACTGCATTTTTTATTTCAATATTCATTTGGACAGAATATATTTCATTATTTGTTTGGACAGAATATAAGACTTGATAATAAAAGTTGGCAGGAACTAATATTAATAAATTATGAAAACTTAAATCTATACGATTTATTCTCTGTTATTAAATTGTGAAAGGTTTATTCTATGATTATTATTAAATTGATGATAAGGATTTATTTATTTATTATTAAGGAAAGGCCTTTTCTGGTTTTTCATTTAAATATAGACACTTCAAGGATATAATGGGAAAAGAGAATTTGGATCAAATAAAGAAGAAGAATGAATAAATACAATTATATATATGTTTTTGGTACAGATGAACCCAACCCCCCAAAAAAAATTGCAGAATCTGTGTACCAAACCCAAACGCAGACCGGCTACTTAGGTTTTTTGGTCTACATAGGTTGACTGGTCAACCTGAAAACCTAACCCTAAACACTAAATTGGACCTCAAAGCAACTTAAAACATGTACATATGTAGTTATCTGAACTTAATTCCTGTTTTTAGGCTAAAATATGTATATATTGATGATTTTTCACACTTTTTTTGTACAGACTTACTCAAAATGTACCCAGCATCAACTCTTTTATTCCATATCAGCATAACCGAACCCAAACAGGTAACTTAGCTATTTTCAGGACCTCCCATCCTAGATGAGGTTTTCTAGTTTATGTTTTCTGATTGGCTACAAATTTGGAAAAATCAGCATAACACAGACTTTGCATTTATGCTTTAACAATGTCAATCCAGAGAAACATTTTTTTTTTAAAATAGGCTGTTTACTATCAGATTCAATGGAGGTATTGTTATCTCTTTGTGGATCCAGGAAATTCCTTATTTGTATTTTTTTCTAAACCCAACCAGATCCGCTTGGCTCTGTTCCTTCAAAAGAATGTGAGATTCAGAGGCAGTCGTTGCAAAGCAAATATGGATATACTTGATTGATTACAACATTATTTCAATCAAATTGAAAATTAATGGGAGGATCAAACAACCTGTAGAATTGCAGATGTTGGCATACCTGGTAGGAGACTCCTCAGATAGTGTTCCAACACTAAATCTGCTCCTCAATTGACTCAATACAAAACTTATTAGATCCAGTAGTTGACAAGGATCACCAACTTCTTTTCTTCCTAGAGCAGAGCTAGCACCTTGGATTAGGAGAGCTCTTATGTTATGCCTCCAGGCTCCAAGATAACCATCATCAACTCCTAGCCTAACCTTCTCTCTAGATGTTTCTTTTTAGTCCCATTGACAAATTTACATTTTTCCTTTTTCCTGGATGTGTTCTGAAATCAACATATTGCCATGATACTGGTGATGACTCTTTTTGCATTTGCCTGTGATATTTAGGTAAAGTATTGTGCTTCATTTCTTATCTTCTTTTCATTTTGACAAGAAGATATCATTTGCCAATGGAGGACTGTAATGTCCCCGTTTTCGGCATGATCATGGTTGATGGTGTGTTAGCCCTTTATTGGACCCTTGTGGGCTAGCCAGGTTGGTTAGAGGGTCAGTGATGCATTCTGGAGAGTTGGATTGTTCTTGTTTTCAGTGGACAGTGATTGGATCACAGCGAGCGTTGGCATTCCAGGAGTTCACAGCTTCTGACGGCACGGGATTATCCTGAGTTTTGAGCGTATTATGGAATTTTAAGTGATTAAGTTAATTATTTAACTTATACGCCTTTTATTAAAGTCACATTGACTTTAATAATATTTTTATATCACTTAAAATGTTCAAAAGACGGATTTAATATTTTAATGGCTTAAAATATTAAAAGTGCGCCAAGTATTTAATTCATGAACTATTGAGATGAATTAAATATTAATTAAAAGATTTTTAAAACCTAAAAGTGGCGTATTCTTCTTGAAATGCGTGCCTTTGCATAAAAGGGCATTTCTGGCAATTGAAACTCATAACTTTGACATTTTCGATTTGCCTTGTGCATTTTCTTCTGAGCAATCTCCTGTGACCAGGGTTTGATCATTTTGTCCATTGGAGAACGAAAAACTCTTCAGTGTTGAGTACTCTTGAGGCTGTGAAAGATCAGCTGAATCAGTACAGTTGAGGGCTTCACACAGAGGTTCTACAGTTGCAGACAGAGGTTTCATATTTGCAGTTTCTTGTTCTTATGCAATAACTTGAGGGTTTCTTGGTGGCGTCCTTCTACAGCTTCTGGGATTCTTCTTCCAGAGATTCTTTCTCTTGCTTTCATGGCCGTACGGCCTGCCTTGGAATTTGTGCCTTGAGAAAGGCGTGTGAATGAAATAAGTGAAACGCCTTCCTTTTGAGAGGGCTTTGGCATCTATCATTGGCGGCTAGCTATTTCAGAGGCTTGTGACCAGTTTCAGAGCAGGAAAAGACACTTCTGGAGTCTTGGCGTGCATTTATGCTTGTTTTCACCAATTCCAGCTGTAGATCTGGCCAGTTCTTTATTTAAAATAATCTGGAGCCTTCTTGGTATCTTTATCATTCTTAATCTATCTGTTGGTGTTATATAATACATTTTGTACTTTCATTTTGAAGAAATAAGATCAAATTCATCTTTTATGAGCAAAAATATGCTGCGCCCCTTCTCTTCTGTCTATTAAGATTTCTCTAAAAACTTAAAAAAACACTTAAAGACCTAAGAAATTGAGGGTTTCGAGCTGAGAGCCAGCAGGGCTCATCACAGTGGTATCAGAGCTCACATCCTGCCAGCTTGTGGGGTTTGAGAATTTATGAAGTCAAATAAAGAGGGTTTTGGCAAGTCCTATTTCAGAGGGGGTCCTAGAAATCAAAGAGGCGACCAGAATCCTTTTCCACCATTTCCGTTTGCAGATCAGGAGGAGGAATTAGATTGGGACAATATGGCGAACAGGGCTGGAGAAAGTTCTCACAGGAATACTTGGGAGGATGAGGACAGAGAAGCCAAAGACGTGCTTAGAGGCATGGTCGCAGGGCAAGAACAGGTTGCAACTATTCTCCAACAACTCAACACGAATGTTCAAACTTTGTCAATAAACAGAGCTCATAGTTTGGATCCAGATCGAGATGGCAGCATCCATAGAGAGCCACAGAGAATTATAGATCCAGTACGCACCTATGAGAGAGCTACATATCCCACGTTCACCAGAGATGATGCTGAGGAAGTGGACGAAGTTGAACAGGGTGGTGAAATTAATTTTGCTGATAACATTATGGCTATGCATGATGAGTGGGATAATTTGCCACCGAGGGTTAAGGAGCACCTTAACTTCGACAGATTCATAAGCCAGAAGAGAGAACACACCAGAACCAGGAATGACAGGCGGCCTAGACACAAGCAAAATGATCTCAGACAGGCTACCAACAAACTAGCCTTAGTTCACTATGATGGCAGTGGTAGAGTTACAGCACGTGCCTGGGTGAGTAAGTTGGATACATTCCTGACACTACGTCCTATGCCAGAGGAAGATGCTATACGATTTGCAGCTCTCCACCTTGATGGCGTAGCACGACTGGTGGATTCATGGCATGGCTACACTACACCATGACAGGATTACCTCGTACCAGGAGTTTACTGATAGACTGGTAGAGAGGTTTGATAGACGGGATCCTGAGCTATTCTTCAGAGACCTTGCTCAGTTGAAGCAGTTGGGCAGCTTGGAGTCTTATATAGGTGAGTTCCAGAAGCTCTCGGTTATGGTTACCGGAATCTCAGAGAGGAGACTTGTCATTCTATTTGTAGAAGGTCTCCATGAGCCAATGAAAGGTTGGATCAAGGCATTCGATCCACCTACCTTGCACGAAGCTATGAGAAAGGCTCGTAGCATGGAACTTACAGCTTCACGCGGTAAGTTTACTACAAATGCAGAAGCATCTTCATCCTATAGTGATAGCAAATCAGAACCTAATGAATCAGAAAAGATTGATGAAAAGAGGAAGTTTGCAGCTCCTTTGGACCGAGAGACAATCAATGATTTGCGTAGGAGGAAGCTATGTTTCTATTGCAAAGCTCCTTATGATCAAAACCACAATTGTCCTCTCAAGCCTAAGGGTTCAAATAGACAAATGGAGTGGTTTTATGAGGGTGATGACATTGCTGATTTAACGGACCAGCAAGCTGGTGTTCAGGATGGGAGTATGCGATCTATCTTTCTCGTCAACAAAAAAAGTAAGAAGATAGAACCGAAGATTTTAGAGGAGCATGAGATGTTTCAGGAGGATTATCATTTTGATTCTAGTTCCATGGGATCAGAGGGGTTTGATTGGGATCAGTACAGTTATGAGGCTCAGTTAGTACAAAATTCTCTTTATGAGACGGATGCTACATCTTCTTGTGATAATCCGCTCTTTGAGGTGGATGCTGATTCTACTTTTGACCCTGATTTAGGCAAGAGCATTGATCATAGTATTGGAGATTCCGTCAGTGCATCAAGTTTTCAGACAGAGCTCGTTGAGGAGATTTCCAGTGTGTACATGGTTAGGAGTCTACACAGTTTCACTTTCAGTCATCATGTACATGACCTGTTTCAGATGCACAATTCTGGTATGCACGTGTTAGATATGTTGGATGATAGTATATCTCGTGCGGTTTTAGGGAGCAAGTGTTGTCAGCAGTTTGACTTGCTTTCTTATGAGTTCTTCTCTCCTGTGATAGATGGTGTTGAGATTGACAAGGTACAGCATGATGATCCAGTTGATCAGATTTGGGAGTTACAGGAGACAGTTGATGACAGGAGGGGCATTTCACGACACTATCCTTGGGATCCTGGTGGAGTGGTTGATTCTTTGCTGTTGAGATTGCTTGCGGACAAGCAATTTCCGGGAGGGCGGACTGTAATGTCCCCGTTTTCAGCATGATCATGGTTGATGGTGTGTTAGCCCTTTATTGGACCCTTGTGGGCTAGCCAGGTTGGTTAGAGGGTCAGTGATGCATTCTGGAGAGTTGGATTGTTCTTGTTTTCAGTGGACAGTGATTGGATCACAGCGAGCGTTGGCATTCCAGGAGTTCACAGCTTCTGACGGCACGGGATTATCCTGAGTTTTGAGCGTATTATGGAATTTTAAGTGATTAAGTTAATTATTTAACTTATACGCCTTTTATTAAAGTCACATTGACTTTAATAATATTTTTATATCACTTAAAATGTTCAAAAGAGGGATTTAATATTTTAATGGCTTAAAATATTAAAAGTGCGCCAAGTATTTAATTCATGAACTATTGAGATGAATTAAATATTAATTAAAAGATTTTTAAAACCTAAAAGTGGCGTATTCTTCTTGAAATGCGTGCCTTTGCATAAAAGGGCATTTCTAGCAATTGAAACTCATAACTTTGACATTTTCGATTTGCCTTGTGCATTTTCTTCTGAGCAATCTCCTGTGACCAGGGTTTGATCATTTTGTCCATTGGAGAACGGAAAACTCTTCAGTGTTGAGTACTCTTGAGGCTGTGAAAGATCAGCTGAATCAGTACAGTTGAGGGCTTCACACAGAGGTTCTACAGTTGCAGACAGAGGTTTCATATTTGCAGTTTCTTGTTCTTATGCAATAACTTGAGGGTTTCTTGGTGGCGTCCTTCTACAGCTTCTGGGATTCTTCTTCCAGAGATTCTTTCTCTTGCTTTCATGGCCGTACGGCCTGCCTTGGAATTTGTGCCTTGAGAAAGGCGTGTGAATGAAATAAGTGAAACGCCTTCCTTTTGAGAGGGCTTTGGCATCTATCATTGGCGGCTAGCTATTTCAGAGGCTTGTGACCAGTTTCAGAGCAGGAAAAGACACTTCTGGAGTCTTGGCGTGCATTTATGCTTGTTTTCACCAATTCCAGCTGTAGATCTGGCCAGTTCTTTATTTAAAATAATCTGGAGCCTTCTTGGTATCTTTATCATTCTTAATCTATCTGTTGGTGTTATATAATACATTTTGTACTTTCATTTTGAAGAAATAAGATCAAATTCATCTTTTATGAGCAAAAATATGCTGCGCCCCTTCTCTTCTGTCTATTAAGATTTCTCTAAAAACTTAAAAAAACACTTAAAGACTTAAGAAATTGAGGGTTTCGAGCTGAGAGCCAGCAGGGCTCATCACAAGGACAGAACCTGTAATGCAAAACTTATGAACTTCCAAAGTATAACTAACAAACTTACAATACAAACTCATAGTCATTATAAAATATCCAAGACATTCAAACATTTTACTCTAAGGATGGTATCAGTGGCTTTTAGTGAACTGCATACATGCTAATCTAAAGGGTATAGCCTTCATTGATGATTTGATCTTGTGAGATTTTCTTGAGTTATTTGCATTAGCGTTACAAATTTCTAATTCAACTTCTCATAAACAATTTCAATTTTGTTCTCAAGCCACTATCAGATGAAAGTCTCAAATTTCTAATTCAACTTCCAATAAACAATTTCAATTTTGTTCTCAAGCCACTATCAGATGAAAGTCTCTTTCCTGAATCTCCAAGGATCTCAGTATTTTTAGTATTTGTTTATATCTTCACAGTTACTAGTTCAATAACACACAATGCAGCCATCAGGGACATTTTTCAGGAATCTTTATCCTAAATAATAATAAGGATTGTAATGTTCACATCTATGTTATCGTTGGTTTTTCTTTCACCATACTTAGTGGATTAGGCATTCCTTGCTTCACAAAGGTATTTGATGTCATTTCTTGTAGTTTTTATCATGCTTTCACTGATTCTTAATTCTTACACAGGGCAGGTTGTAGACTTAAGGATAATTCCCCATAATCGGTGGATTAAATATTCCTTGTTTCACAAAGGAATTTCATGTCATTTCTTGTAGTTTTTATCATGCTTTCAATGATTCTTAATTCTTAAACAGGGCAAGTTGTAGACTTCAGGATAATTCCACATAATTGATGGATTAGACATTCCTTGTTCCCCAAAGGAATTTCATGTCATTTCTTGTACTTTTACCATGATTTCACTGATTCTTAATTCTTAAACATGGGCAGGTTGTAAACTTAAGGAATCATTATTCCGAGTCATTTTGACTGAATGGTCTTTTGTTTGCGCTCCGGTTGATGTCTTTGGACTCTCTTTCTATTGCATTTTGCATAGCTTCTTGGACATTATCACTTTTATGCATATTCCAACTGATTTCAAATTTTCAGACTATTTCAAATCTTAATTGGGATTATGCAAGTCACAAATTGCAAGTGATTCCCCTTCAAAGGAATACTTTCCTACTATTCTGCTATTTAGAAAACAGATTAATCAGTTTAAAATGTCAGTAAATGGGTGATTAGAAAACATAAGGACAACTTAAGAATTGGAGAAGGTCAAGATGTTAAATTTATATGGTGGCTCTTTTCATTCTAACAATTCCTAAATTATGTGCCAATAATTGTAACCAATGGTCAAGGGAAAGGGGCTTAGCATTTAATTTCCACTTTCTCATAGGCATAAAATCTAATAGCGACAAAATATGATCAAAGGAGAGGGAACACAGTGATAGATGGACAAGAAACAGACAAGCAAGGAAAAGACCGATAGAATTGGATATACAAAGTGAAGAGGCCAATAGGAATGGCAGAGAGAAGCCATGAAACAATGAGAGCAATGACTATTGGAAGCACTGAAAACTATTATGGTACAGGCCCAGAATGAATATGCAGAAACAAAATGAAAATGACAATCTACTAATCATTGACAGGGAGTGGCACCAATCAGAGCAGGAGGTAAAACACATGAAAAGAATGTGGAGCAAGTAAGAATAACAACTTTGGGAACAGAATAATGCAGCCTATGCATGACCGTGGGTGCTAATTGTGTCAGGGATGCTTACAGAAAATAAATAACACACAGTAGATGGAAACAGATTTCTGGTGATGAAAATAGACATAGAATGATGGATGAAAACTAAATGACACATGGAAGAAGAAATGGAAACAAGTGATACTCAATTTGAGCAATAGAGCAGACAATGGACTAGATGTAAGGACATATGTGCAGGAGGAGGAACAAGAGGTAGGGGAGATGCAGTAGTGAAAAATTGAAACATGTAGAACAAAGATACAATAACATACCGATGGAAATGAAACAGGTTACACATGAAACATAGGATAGGAGGAAATATGTGAATAAGGATGAGATATTTAACTTATGCAGCCTGAGGCAGTGCAAGAGGGAGAGTGCCTCAAGAAGACAGGAGTGTAAAAAGAGTGCTATGATCTATGATCTCCAAGAGTACAACATTGGACGTAACTTCTATGTAATTAAACCATTTGGAACAATAAAACTCATTTCTTCATTGACATGAAATGTTTAATTATGTGTAACATTAAGGCATAAAAATATCAATAAGGAGTTCGCAATACAGTCAGATGCCATTCTTCCTGTTTGTTAAATCAGTAAATTATCGCATCTTATTTTATGCATGAGAGGAATACACTGTCAATCTTAAAATATCTTTCAGCTTAAATTCCATATTTAAGGTGGAGTAATTTCTCAAATTCACCTGATACTTGAAACCAGAATTAAAAAGGAGAGCTTGTATTATCGTGGCCACTTTCAAAAAAGAAAGAGCTTGCCCATGTAATGTCCCCTCCAAAGTGAGGCATCTGTATTCAATAGATTAGCCTATCATTGTGACCCTCGTAGGCTAATGAAGGTGTTGAGAGGGTCTTCTGAGGACTATATCACCTCCAGCATTTAGTCATGTTTAGCTTTGGCTTTCATTTGAGGCTTCTGAGACTCAGTTTGCTCAACTTACTATTTATAGTAAGTCAGACATGGACAGAGTGGAACCCTTACTATTTTTAGTAAGGCATGTGATCGAATGAAGAATCATCAGATGAGTCCCCAGTTTAGATGACGTATTAAGAGTTGATGAATTTAAGAAGTTATTAATGTTATTTGGCTTAAATAGCATTAATTAATTAAAAGGGGATATTTTAATGTTATAACTTGAAGTTATAACTTGAGGGTCAAAACGTCATTAAAAGGGGCCAAATTAATGAATTAATTATTGGACGCCAACTCCTAAGTTTCGAGTGAAATATTAAAAGGATGAAAATAAATAACATTTTAATGTTATTAATTGCCCTTTTGGAGAAGTTTGAACTTCTCATGAGAGGATATATATTTCACTTTGAGGTTATTTGATATTCATTCGATTGAGCATTTTGTTGTTGATGAAATTTGTCTGAAGAGTGGAAGCCAAGGGTTTTCACTTTTCAGTACTCAAGCCATTGGAGAATGATACTTCTTCAATGTTTGCAGCCATTTGAAGTAGTGGGATACCTGTTGAATTTGGCATTCAGAGGAGCATCAATCAGATGTTTCATTGTGCAGATTGGAGAGACTGAAGGGGTTTGATTTATTGGTTCAGAATTTTCATAATAAGAGGAGGCGATTTCAGATTGCCCTTGTCACAATTAAAAATCAGATTCAAAAGGGAAGGTACGGCTGGGAAAATCTATAGCCATTCACTTGCAACAGGGTCGGCTTCTTGAGAAGAGGGCGATTTTATTATTAGGGGCCGTTAAAAATTGCAAATAAATTCATAAGGGGCGCCCAGGCATAAGGAAGCTATCTATACTTGTTGTGATCAAAAAGGCAATCTTCAGAAGGAGAATCAAGCCATTTCATGAGTTGCTTTTTTGGCTTGAAGTGAATAACAGCAGCTGCATCTCATCTATTTATTTCGGGTATGCTTGTAATGATCTATTCTCTTGAATATTAAGCAATAAAACTTAGATTGGAAGAGCTATTATTTATGTTAATGTTATAGCAGCTTCGGTAGTTCCTTCCAGCTCACCTCTTTCGTGGAAGACATAAATTAAATGATAGCCGTTGGCTATTCAATTTATATTTATTGTTTTGTATTTCATACTATGGCCGACATAAAAGAATTCAAAATTCTTAGAAGTCACTTAATATTTATTTGAGGCTGACTATCATTAAAGAATATTCGTGATTTCTTAGAGGCCGACTTGAAAGTCTTTGAGGGATGTGTCTCTCCCATTCACTTGTATTTATTCACCTTGATTCGTCCTTTGTAATCATCTAGAAAAGCTCGATCATTTTTCATCTCAGCTCTGTATTATCAAGTGCGAATATTGTATCAAGTGCGAACTAATTATCATGTGCGAATAAGAGACTGCGAACAATTGTGAACTCTGCCATATTGGATCTGTGTTAGATGCGAACTCTGCCATATCGGATCTGTGTTAAGTGCGAACTATGTCAAGTACTCAAGGGTGAAGATCAGTGTGAAGCATTATGATGCGGATTCATATCTAACAGGTTGAGAACCATTAGTGTTTGTGAGTACTGTCAAATGCTATTTCTGTAGACAGTCAATTCATATATAACAAGTACGAATTGGCAGACTGTTATATGTTTTTTTCATCTTGCCAGTGCTGAATATCGGTCTTGTGTTAGACCCCATTGTAATATGTAAAGTTGCCATTGTTACATCAAATATAAGAGAGATCTTTGTTGCTGGGTTTTTCTCCCTCGAGAGGAGGGTTTTCCCAAGGTATATGCTGTGTTATTTTGTCTGATTTCGAATTATTTTCTGTGCATTTAATCTGTTCACATAAATTTTAACAATTTATAGTCGCTCGTATTCCTTTATGTTCTGCATTTTCGTTTCCTTGCAAATATTTCAAAAAAATACAAAAAACAGAAAAAACCCTCATAAACCATCAAAACACAAACAAAAAAATCAGCATCAGTAAACTAGGCCATGAA
The DNA here is from genome assembly GCA_007258455.2 of Sequoia sempervirens. Taxonomy (NCBI): domain Eukaryota; kingdom Viridiplantae; phylum Streptophyta; class Pinopsida; order Cupressales; family Cupressaceae; genus Sequoia; species Sequoia sempervirens. Next base: position 235,249,125 of record VDFB02271358.1, read on the forward strand.
GCGTTATTACATTGGTCTTAGAGCCAATATTCTGCCATCCTGGAGGGTTGAAGGCACATGAGTAGTCACCACAAATATTTCACACGCAGTAAAGGAGAATCAGAGGCAGATTGGCAAAGAGATAATCCATTTGCAGAGGAACCTTTGACAGATATGGGGGACTGATCAGAAGAGGGTCCACACAGGAATGAAAGGAGAGATGAGGATAGAGATGGTGACAGAGAAGTGAGAGAGACTTTGAGGGATTTACGGGTTGGTCAGCAACAGGTAGTTGGTGTACTGCAACAGCTCTCAAATACCTTGCAGCAGTTGAATTTACCAAGGAGACAACGTCAAGATTAAGATGACGACAGGAGTGTAGCAGGGTCACGGAGAGTATAGAGAACACCATCCCACACTGCGGACAGGCCTACTCAACCCACTTTTTTGAGGGAAGAGCGAGCGGAGGAGAATATTGAAGAGGTTGAGGAAACAACCTTTGCAGATGCATATATGGTTGCACATGATGAGTGGCGGCAACCGACACCAAAGGCACATGAGCTCATGCACTTTGATCAATTTGTTCAAGCAAGGATGGACTATTACAATGCTCGACAGGGGAATAGGCCTTGGAACCAGAATAAGGACTTGAAGCATGCGGCCAGCAAGATCACCCTACCTTACTTTGATGGCAGTGGCAAGGTGACAGCCCAATCTTGGATTCATAGGCTGGACACGCTTTGACATATGTCTGAGGAAGAAGCAATCAAGTTCACCACGTTACATCTGGAGAGAGCAGCCCGTGACTAGTGGTATCAGGGAATGGTTACACTGCAGCACGACCGTATCACCACCTACCAGGAGTTTGTGGATAGACTGGTTGATCACTTTGATAAAAAGGATCCAGAAGTCTATTTCAGGGACTTGGCACAGCTTAGGCAGACTGGCAGTTTAGAGGGCTATATCAGCGATTTTTAGAAGTTGTCTATAATGGTGACAAACATTTCGAAGAGGAGGTTGGTTGTGTTCTTCATTGAGGGCCTACTGGAGCCATTACGTGGGTGGGTTAAAGCTTTTGATCCACCAACGTTACAAGAAGCAATGAAGAAGGCAAGGAGTATGGAACTTGCAGCCCCATCCAGCAAGTTTGGCACAAAGGGGCCTTCTTCATTCAGAGACAATAAAGCATTTCCCAAGAACAAAGAAAAACGGATTTTAAGGGAGATCAAAAAGGAAAATCAGCAGCCCCATTTGATCGTGAAACATTAAATGATTTGCGAAAAAAGAAACTTTGTTTCTACTGCAAGGGTCTATATGACGCAAATCATGATTACCCCTTAAGACAAAAAGGCAAAGCTAACCGTGTTATGTGGGCTTTTTATGAAGATTCAGAATCTAAAAATTCCGACCAGCAAGCTGGTCAAGAAGAATCAGATGATGAAAAGTCAGAAAAAGAGGAGGAAAAGGAAAGGGAAATCCATCTACAAGAGGCACGGATTACTAGTATCCAGCAGGAAGGGTCTTTTAGAATGTGTGGTGTCCTAGCAGGTCAAAAAGTAATCACTCTTTTGGATACAGGTGCCACTTATAATTTTATTGATGCATGCTTTGTGGAGAAGCATGGGATTATGACAGAGGAGTTTGAAGGTATAAGGGTGAAAGTGGCAGATGGATATACCCTTAAGTGTGAAAGAATGGTCAAAGATCTCCCTGTGCGCCTTAATAACTATAACTTTAAGGCTGACTATTATGTAGTAAACATGGGAGACATAGATGTAGTTTTGGGGATGAGATGGCTCCATGCTATTGGCAAGTTCACTCTTGTTCTTCGCGAGATGGAGATGAGTTTTGAGGTAGAGGGAAAAACTCAAATATTAAAAGCCATCAGAGATAGCAGTTTGAGGATGTTATCACTCAAGAGGATGGAGAGCCTCATGCGACACAATATGGTGGATTGGGCAGCTGAATGTGTGCTAATGTCGACACAAGAGGGGCAGCATAAAACAAAATACCACCCAGATATACAGGAGATCAAATTAAACATGGGAAGGTTTTCAGCAACATCCCACCAGGTAGACCTCCTGATAGGACTATTGAGCGTATCATAGAGCTAGAGGAGGGTGCTAAGCCCGTGATGATTACTCCATACAGGCATCTGAAACGTCTTAAGGATGAGATAGAAAAAACCATTAAAGAGTTGCTCGCCATGGGTCACATTAGGCCGAGCAAGTCACCATTTGCCTCCTCAGTGGTTTTAGTCAAGAAAAAAGATGGTACTCTTCATATGTGCATCGACTACAAGGCTTTGAATAAGAGAACCATTAAAAACAAATACCCCATTCCACGGTTCGATGAGCTGATTGACGAGCTACATGGTGCTTGTTTCTTTTCAAAAATTGATTTGAGGTCCGGTTATCATCAGATCAGGGTGCGTGAGCAGGATATAGAGAAAACGGTATTCAGATGCCATTGTGGTCATTTCGAGTTTGTGGTTATGCCATTTGGGCTAACCAATGCTCCAACTACGTTCCAGGCTACAATGAACAAAATCTTCCAGCCACTGTTGAGGAAGTTTGTACTTGTATTCTATGATGATATTTTGGTGTACAGGAGAACGTGGGAGGAACACCTTGCTCACCTGGATGTAGTGTTGGGAATTTTGGATAGAGAGTCTTTGTATGCAAAAGAATCGAAGTGTGATCTTGGCATGATAGAATTATTATATTTGGGTCATATTATTAGTGCAGAGGGTGTGAGGATAGATCCTGATAAGATCCGAGCCATCATCGATTGGCCCACTCCGGAGAATCTCACACAGTTGCACGGATTTTTGGGGTTATGTGGTTTCTACCGCTGGTTTGTAAGTGGTTATTCGCGTCATGCAGCGCCTCTCACAAACTTGATGAAGAAAGGTGCTTTTACTTGGACCCCGAAGGCACAAGAGTGCTTTATGAGATTTAAGCAGATTATGACCACTTGTCCCGGTCTTGCCTTACCAGATTTCACGAAGCCATTTGAGCTTCAGTGTGACGCCTCAGGAGAGGGGATTGGTGCTGTATTTATGCAGGAGAAGCACCCGATTGCATTTGAGAGCAGGAAGCTCAGGGGACCAGAGAGGGGGTATAGTATCTATGATAAAGAAATGTTGGCCATTATGCACGCCTTGGCCAAATTCAAACAATATCTCATTGGTAGTAAATTTTGTATAAAAACTGACCATAATAGTCTTAGGCACTTTTTGGGGCAGCGAGATCTTAATGACCGCCAGCAGAAATGGGTCAGTAAGCTTCAATCATATGACTTCGACATTACATACTTCAAAGGTACTCAGAATGTCGTTGCTAATGCTCTATCACGCAAACCACACTTGAACACTATGGTTCAGATATCAGAGGATTGGAGGCACCTGATTGTGACGGAATACGCCAAGGATACATGGGCATCTGGAATCATTGAGGGGTCAATTCAGGACAGCAAATATGCAATTGTCAATGAGCTCATTATATATAAGGGCAAGATATATTTGACACCAAGGTCAGAGGTGAAGAGTATAATACTAAGGGCTTTCCATGATATGCCTATGGCAGGACACCTAGGATACTTCAAAACTTATAAGCAGATCAAGGAGAGGTTTACACAGAAAGGACTCAAGGCCGATGTCCTTCAGTATGTTAGGGAGTGTCCAATTTGTCAGCAGAACAAACAGGAGCACACCTACTCGGCAGGTCTATTACAGCTACTTCTGATTCCTGATAGGAAGTGGGAATGCCTGTCCATGGACTTTATTACGGGCTTGCCTAAAGCCCAGGGGAGAGACTATATATATGTGGTTGTAGATCGTTTAACAAAATATGCCCACTTCTTTCCGATCGCAGCTACATACACGGCTACACAGGTGGCAGAATTGTTCTTCCGAGAACTTTTCAGACTACATGGGTTACCTCTGACCATAGTTAGTGACAGGGGCAGCTGGTTTATGAGTCACTTCTGATAGGAGATATTCAAACTCTGTGGGACCAAGCTAACCCTGAGTACCAGCTATCACCCGCAGACAGACAGGCAGACAGAGATAGTTAATAAATGGGTGGAAGGTTATCTCAGAAATTACATAGCTGGGCAGCAGAAGGCATGGGTAAAGTGGATCTACCTTTGCGAGTATTGTTATAATTCTACTTAGCACATGTCCATACAAATGACTCGTTTCATGGCGTTATACGGATATGAGGATCCTAGCTCTATCAACCTACTGTTTAGTGATAGCAAAGTGCCTAGTGCAGGAGACTTGTTGCAGGAGAGTCAAGACATTATGAAGGCTCTCAAGGAGAATATCACTAAGGCACAAAATCAACAAAAACAATATGTTGATCAGAGGAGGACCGAAAGATCATTCAAGGTGGGAGATATGATCTATTTAATTTTGTAGCCGTACCGACAGTCTACACTTAGGAAAAGTGGTGCTGAAAAGTTGAAACCACACTACTATGGGCCTTTTCAGATTATCAAACGAGTGGGTGAAGTAGCATATGAGTTAGAACTCCCAGCAAATAGCTGAGTTCACAATGTCTTTCATTTATTAGTTATCACACCTCAATAAGGCGTTGGGACATCACGTGACTCCATCAACAGTGTCACCACCCCTGGATGACGAGGGGAAACTGATTCTTGAGCCAGAGGCTATCTTGGATTTTAGAGAGAGGCAGGTACGAAAACGGACTATCATAGAATATTTGGTCAAATGGAAGGATCTGCCAGTAGAGGATGCCACCTGGGAAGGTGAGGAGATCTTACAGCACCCAGCGTTGAGATTGCTTGTGGGCAAGCAATTTCAGGGAGGGAGGACTGTAATGTCCCCTCCAAAGTGAGGCATCTGTATTCAATAGATTAGCCTATCATTGTGACCCTCGTAGACTAATGAAGGTGTTGAGAGGGTCTTCTAAGGACTGTATCACCTCTAGCATTCAATGATGTTTAGCTCTGGCTTTCGTTTGAGGCTTCCAACTTACTATTCATAGTAAGTCAGACATGGACAGAGTGGAACCCTTACTATTTTTAGTAAGGCATATGATCAGATGAAGAATCATTAGATGAGTCCCTAGTTCAGATGGCGTATTAAGAGTTGATGAATTTAAGGAGTTATTAATGTTATTTGGCTTAAATAACATTAATTAATTAAAAGGGGGTATTTTAATGTTATAATTTAAAGTTATAACTTGAGGGTCAAAGCGTCATTAAAAGGGGGGCAAATTAATGAATTAATTATTGGACGCCAACTCCTAAGTTTCGAGTGAAATATTAAAAGGATGAAAATAAATAACATTTTAATGTTATTAATTGCCTTTTTGGAGAAGTTTGAAATTCTCATGAGAGGATATATATTTCACTTTGAGGTTATTTGATATTCATTCGATTGAGCATTTTGTTGTTGATGAAATTTGTCTGAAGAGTGGAAGCCAAGAGTTTTCAGTACTCGAGCCATTGGAGAATGATACTTCTTCAATGTTTGCAGCCATTTGAAGCAGTGGGATACCTGTTGAATTTGGCATTCGGGGGGGCATCAATCAGATGTTTCATTGTGCAGATTGGAGAGATTGAAGGGGTTTTATTTATTGGTTTAGAATTTTCATAATAAGAGGCGATTTCAGATTGCCCTTGTCACAATTAAAAATCAGATTCAAAAGGGAAGGTATGGCTGGGCAAATCTACAGCCATTCACTTGCAGCAGGGTCGGCTTCTTGAGAAGAGGGCGATTTTATTATTAGGGGCCGTTACAAATTGCAAATAAATTCATAAGGGGGTGCCCAGGCATAAGGAAGCTATCTATACTTGCTGTGATCAAAAAGGCAATCTTCAGAAGGAGAATCGAGCCATTTCATGAGTTGCTTTTTTGGCTGGAAGTGAATAACAGCAGCTGCATGTCATCTATTTATTTTGGGTATGCTTGTAATGATCTATTCTCTTGAATATTAAACAATAAAACTTAGATTGGAAGAGCTATTATTTATAGTCGCTTGTATTCCTTTATGTTCTGCATTTTCGTTTCCTTGCAAATATTTCAAAAAAATACAAAAAACAGAAAAAACCCTCATAAACCATCAAAACACAAACAAAAAAAAATCAGCATCAGTAAACTAGGGCACGAAGTGTTATTACAGCCCAACAGACTTGAAGCTGGGTAATCATCATGGTTCTCTATCTAACCAGCAGACCATGGCCTGTAAGACATGATTTTAATTGTAAATGCTATCATAAATTAGGAATAAACTCTAGAGGCCTTATCTTCTTGTGTGCCTTTGATGATGATTCTATGTGGAGAGCAGAGCTTGTACTCTTGAATAGAAAATATATTTTTATGATTGATCACAAGAAGCCTTCATGTTTTCCAATACAATATGGCAGTCACCAGCATGCTTCTTGTGATTTCAACAATAATGGCATTTGTGGGGTTGATCGCCAACTGACCTTTTTTGGCAATGAATCAGTCCACCTAACCTTTTCATCAATCTGTCCAGATTCAATATATCCAGACTATGTGGTGGGATTTGGTGAGGATGAGTCAAATAGGTTGTCTCATGGTAAAGTCTATAAAGAGAGATTTGTTGCCTCTAATGCAGTGTCAGCTTATGTCTTGTAGTATCCTTTTCTCTTTGGCAGTCTGAAAGACTGGATCTCTTGGATGGAATGCCTATGCTGCTAATGAACAATCTTTGACTTGTGTTAGTGTCTACACCTTCTTAGAAAAGTAATTTTTTATTTTGCATGTACTAATGATGCTATATTTATTATTGATAATAATATGTTCAGATTTTGGACTTCATCCAGCTACTTTTGTCATTTACCTTTTATCCTCTTCAAGAAAATAGTATCCCGGCTTTTCTTAAGGGTTTTTAATGTATCTTAGACCAAAAAGATCACACAATATTTAGTTACAAAAGCTAGTTTTTCCAACAAATTTCAGATCTTCCAGATACATAGAGACCTGGGCTTTTGGTTGTGTTTTTTGAACCGTTTGGTAGATTTCTGCTTAATTTATTAGTTGAAACACCCATAAATGAGTGCACCTTAAGCAGTGGCATCAGCTGCTAGCAGGAAGTCTCCAGCTGTATTTTCTTTATTTAAAGCCATAAAGGTAGATTTGCAACTCTATTCTCCATTTCTTTGAGAATTAGGTTTCTTAGTTGATTTCTCACCAGTTTTCAGATTTGGAACATAATAATGATGATAGTGACTAACTGGGATGCCTTGATCTAGTAGCAGCCAGCAAAGTTACTTCTGCTACAAAAAAGGAGCTCTTTCATGGTGGATGTCATGATTAACATTTCTACCATCTGTAACATGCCATTGCTGCATAAACCAGGTACAAATTTCAATTAATTTTTTATTCTACAAATAATGTTGGTCACTTTTATGAACTTTCCTTGAATTAATTGAGCCTATAAACCGGTCTAAATGTCAGTTGAGGAGAAATGAAATACCAAAAACCATATACATGGAAATTAAACAAATTTAGTAGGAAACTACAGATTTGTGTAAGGGATAGATTGCTAATATAAGTCTGTTTACATAGGTTACAAAGCAAGTTACAAGTTAGATGCATAACAGACAAGACAAGTCTTTCTAGTGAAATCAAAGATTATAGAGAAAAGCAATCACAGGTTCACAATGACAATTTACCTGTCTAATTACACAAATCTTAAAATTAAAAAACCCTCTACTTAGTTCTCTATCATTAAATAATATACATTACTGTAAAATATGTACAAACTCTGAAAATTATTTAAAGTAAGCAGTCATCATGTATTGAAATCCTAACAGATATAGAACAAAAGCAAAAGCACTTACCAAACCATTGAACCCATTGTGCTATCAATCGAGAGAAAATGTTTGTCCAAACTAGCTCTTCATTACTCTTCTTTTCATTCCAATCATCTGCATCATCATCATCCTACAACTTGAAAATCCATGTTAGTTCCCACAAAATGTCAACCAAAGGTCGTACCCACTGCACTGGTCCAGCTCTGGCATTAAGTATCTAATCATTCAACATGAATGTTTATGACAATAATATGGATCAAAACTCAGAACTTATCACTACAAATTTAAAAACATCCCTGCATAAGGGCATCAACTCATAACATGCACTTACATATGAGAACCTTTGGGAGTTTCCATAAGCATCATTGTTAAGAAGAGGTTCGTTTAATCCATCAGAACCTCCTGAGTCAAGACGCTCAAACTTCTTACCACCAACATCCTCATGATAAAGCCGCCTTCTCCTCACAGTGCTCATGCTTGCAAGTGGAAAAAGGTGAATGTACCTATTGCACCAGAAGTCAAACTCTGTCATCATTAAAAGGAGGAAATTGAAAACAAACGTTAATAGACTGTTGCAAGGCAAGGAAGCTTGGTTAAAACCAGTCACTAAAATTTGGACCACTTGCAGTAAGAAACAGAAAACAAGCCAATCCTACTGGCAACTGCCTAGTTTTTGACACATTCAAATGACCTAAAACTTTCTTTATTGCATTCAACAAAGTACTCAAAGATAACAATTTTCTTGACATTCAGGATACCTTTTCTCTATAAATTTGTTGTAAACCTCGAGACTCTACAGAAAACTACTGTGATTCTAGTGGAAACACTGAGAAATGGTCCTCAGAAGAATTAAGAATTGCAAAATCATGCAGATGGAGCGCTACCACCCAACACCAGGACATGCAAATATCGATATGAAGGAACACAAATCCACATTTTTGCTCATCTTAAACTTTTCACAACATCTGATTGCTGGAGAAAGGGATAGTGGTCATACACCTAGCATCCCTTGGGCAAAGCTCAATTGGGGAATGAGGAATTCCTATCCAGCTTGGTGAGAAATTAAATGGCCAGTAAGCTATCTGTCCTTATTCATAGTGCATAGATTCTCAGGCGCCAGTAATGCAAACAATGGCACAAAAGATGCATATGATCTTTCAGAAACAACAGAGGAAGACTGACCAAAGATCCAATTCAGGGCATAAGAGTCTAAGATTTTAAAGCATAGTTTTATCGAATCCCCAATTCCCAGTGATAGTGGATTTTGGGGTGGTAAAGCTACGAATCTCAACCACTAACCCACACTTATGAGGACAGACAAGTACAAGCTTAGATGCATTGAGACTCTCCTCTCCAGCAGTGGATATGAACCGGTTGCCTGTAGCAGGCTGTAGAGATGGTTAGGGGATGAGAGAAATCACCACAACCCTGTAAATGGTAAAGGGCTAACCTCTGTGTACCTCTGTGCACCTCCGTGTACTACGCAAGAGGGTTGGTCCTATGGCTGCTAAGACTAAATCAGAAAGTTTCGGCTTATAAACATAGGCAACTTTCCCATATATATGGAGCCTGGAGTACAAGAACCTGCCTCGTAGGCAAATTCCTGGCAACCACTTGTCATTAACATATATAGATTTATATTAGGCACGTTGACAAACCAAAAAAGAGCCCTCCTAATTTCCGTTGTCCAAGAAGGAATCAAATGATGATAATGATGGTTTTTAGAATAAGTTTCAGATTTGTCTTAATGGCGCGCTGTTGCAGAACCCTAATTTAAAACACCAACATGAATGAATTCCCCAGAATCCAAAATTAAGATGCAATGCAAATCAAATAATTTCAAATTATTGACCATCAAACACAATTGGATTTACACGAACTGATTCAATTACTTCAAATTTTCTGTTAATTGATTGTTACGCTTTGCTTTACGTATAGTAAGGTGTTACAGAGTTTATCTCGCTGCTTTCAAGAATGATATGAATATAAACATATCGAATATTTATAGTGAATAATCACATAATTGAGAATACTCACAACTCTAATCAACAAAAAAACACTCAAAATTAAAAATTAAAGAAAACATAAAAAGCTGTATCGCAGGTCTTACCAGGGTCCTCTGGCTTTCAGATTTCAAGCAAACACTGACGAGAAAGGAAAGAAAATACACATCAAAAGGACGCTGAATTGGAATTAACGACACGCCAATTTCAGACTAGAATTGTTGAAAGAATAAGCGCGGCAATGTGTTGGGGATTTGGACAGCAAATATATTACGAATGTCCGGGGCAATATATTCTTGCAGACTTAAAGAGTACATTAAGTCTGTATATTTATGGAATATATATACACAAGCGCCACCCACTGAGATGCGGAATTTTCTGCCATTACGACTGAATAATTAAGGCGTAGATTTATTCCAAAGGGCTTGGAAAGCATGTACGCCGCCTCATACAGCAGCAGTTATTTGAGCCTCTTAGAGGAATTCAAAGCGTTAGTACCACGACAAATAATGTAAACGTCGTCTCAAGGAATGGGAGCTTCTGCTTGTTTTATCAATTGACTTCTTCCATAGAGTGTGCCAATGAAAGGATTGATTTGGAACAAATAATCGATATTCTACTAGATCAAGAATTGTTCACTAGGTCAAGAAATGGTCCATGGATCTCTTCTTCAAACACTCCCATGGAATAAGTATGACGAAGATAATATTGTAATGGTAAAAATTGCAGGTCTATGAACTTTTCTTTTATTTTTGAGATTTAGGTTATATCTATGTATTAACGTGTGTAAGAAGGCATATTTTTATATGAAAAGTTGATATATAATTTTTGTTTTAATTATAGTTTATTTTTATATATTTTACAGGATGGTCGGGTGAAGAAGGATGGTCGGAACTACTTTTATCTTCCTGGCAGGGCTACCTTCCCTTAATTTCTCTACAACCGGGCACCTTCCTTTCTCCTTTGAGAAAACTAGAGCATGGTTGTTTATTAACTTCAATCTCTATTTATCATTGTTGAATTGGCCCTCCTATCCAAATGAGAATAAATCCTTGTCTAGCATCCTATCCAAATGAGAATAAATCCTTGTCTAGCAAGTTTTTGAATGATGTTTATAAACACCATTTCCCTAAAACACAAGTACATTAGATCAAAGCAAATATTTTTTAATCATTAAAATTAGACCAATTCATTTATATACAAGAAGTTTAGGATCCACCTGTCAAATCACTTTCATAAGCACAAAGTTAACTTCCACATACACAAATATTAGATCCTAAGTGTGACCTTAACCCTAAGAGTTAGCAAAAAAATATTACTCTAAGGTCATCATCTAATGAATCCACTCCCTAATGTTGTGGTTGAATATATATAACATTCATAATAGTATTTTCTTCATTGAATTAAGAGCTAAGTATCTTTTATTTATTTTATTTCATTTTTACATTTATTATGATATTTATTATATTATTGATTACCAATCTTACCTCTTAAATTCTTATTTATTTAGTTAGCTTATATATTTAGTATTTGTGATTTATTCTCTTACATAAATTGTTGAACTTGCCCTAAGAATTTGATATTAGGGTTTCTTCTTATCTCATTGGGGTTTTTATCACTAGTTTTCTAACTGCATTCATTATATAACATATTTGATTGGAGTTTAGATCCATTCTTATTTGTACATCATTTATATATTTCTTAGGATTTGGGCTAGTATTATCTTCCCACCATCTGTTGGTCGATGCTTCATTAATACATTTCACAACATAGATTTGTCTAGATCTTTTTCTCTACCATATATACATGCATGCCTTATTGATTTTGACAAGTTTTCAAATGGTGTTACATTTAATTGACCCATCCTTAATACTTTAATATGTTTTTATGTTATGGATGAGGATGTATTCTCTATGGAGGTATTATTATCTTGTGTCTATTCTTTCTTCTCCTCCATGGAGTTGATTAGTACCTTTCCTTTCTTAGATGGACTTGCTCCATTTTTTTCATGAGCTTCATATTGTCTCTCATCTTCTTATGATTAGTGATGGTGATGTGTATGAACATGATGATGTGCTCCCTTTGAAAATATTGTATTCTCATGCTTTAGACTATGATGATAATATTTACATATAATAGATATGGATGAGGGAGGATCACCCTGCATTGTTACATCTACACATGATGTGGCTTATGATAAGTTTCCTTCTTCATTACCTATTCAAGAGTTTATGCTTCATGGTGATTATTCTTTTACATCTCATGTTATTTCTATAGATACTCATGATTGTATTTTAACTAGTGATACATTACATTATGATAGCATGCATTATAATGGTATTTTGTTAGCTTCTCATTTAGATGGCATTAATTTTTTTCAAAGCCTTCTTATTCATTACACAATCCAATATTATCACTCTTGGTGAATACTTGATAAATGAAGATTTGTTTGGTGCCTCTAATGCATCTTTACATGTTAAGGGTGGAGGCAAAAAGATGGGGACCAAAATAGATAATTTTATGCTAAAAATGTTTGTCACCAAAGCCTTGTCAAATATCTAGTAGCATTGTTGTAATGAAGGAAAATTAACTTTGACAAAAGGAAAGCTAGGTTCCTTTGAGAGAAATTTCCACTTATGACACCCAAATAAAACTAACTAAAATAATTAAAGAGAAAAAACAAGTAAAAATTACTAAAAATAGATAGATAATATTTTTTTTTATAATAAAAATATATAAATACAAACTATAGAGGACTTGTGGTTAGAATCTAAGAGTCTCGAGAAAGGATACCAGTACATAGTGCAAACATCCACACATAGCATTGTCACCATGTATGAACAACAAATACAAATCACCTAGAAATAGCGAAAACCCAACTCTACAATTTGGCTAACATGTAGACCAAGAACAAAAAACACACCAAAAAATATTATATAGCAAAATTATAAAAGAATAAACTAGAAATAAGCTATAAATAATTTAAATAAGAGAAATAAACAATGGACAAACACATGCAAACCTCCATGCAATTGAATGCACTCAAAATACCTGCATACATGAAAAAGAAGAAAAGTGTTTGGGGGTTGTTTGATGATTTGCCTTAGTCAAATCCCTACTTCAATGTTTCCACCTCCACAACAGCAAAGATGGATAGAGATAAATGAAATGATATATAAATACTCATATCCCAAGTGTGTTTGGGAATGGTTAAAGCTATGAATGTACAATATTGAAACTAAAATGAAATAAAAGGGATGTGATAATCCCAAGGTGCTCAAGGGCAAGATAAAAAGGATAATATTACCTAAAAGGCTTTAGGAAGCCAAAGAGAACAAGGGAGTTGTGAGAGAATGTTTTGAGAGTGTTGTAGTAGGTTGTAACAAGCTATAGAGAGTTGTGTGTGAGCTTGAGAGAGGGTGTTCACAAAATGAAAGTTATCCTTTAGAAATGAGAAGAGAGCGGAAAAGAAAGGAGCTAACAAATTGTTATGAACTATTTTGAGCCATTTTCACTAATTTGGGAAGGTGACAAGTGGAAAAATGCTCAGAATTAGAATTATCATAGGAATCTAGTGCGACATGTAGATGCTCATGCTAAGCACTAATGTCCAAATAGTTTATTCTCAAAAATAATAGGAGACAAAAGAAACATAAGACTAACACAAAAGTGACATGAAAAAGTGACAACTAGAAAGGAGGTTTGAGCACCTTAAGAGGGAAAAGGGTTGATGTAAGGGCTAAAATGAGTCTACAAAAATACCACAAAAAATGGACACCTAAGTAAACATAGAATATAGGTGAAATTGCAAGGATATGCAATTTATGATGCTACAATTGTATATCCAAATGGACATGAAATCCAATCTTAACAAACTAGATATCTAGACATAATGGATTAAATATATGATCAATACTAAAAAAATCTCTTTGATCAATATGGCTAGCAACTTTATATTGCTAATTTTGTAATGAAATTAATTGGTTTTGGAGAGGAAATGTCTACTTTCAAATATTAAAAAAATAAACCTTAAACCTATTTTTATTAAAATGTTGAGCATAAAACCAAAATTATGTAAGTCATGAATGGAGAATCTTGCATACTAGACCATCTGAGTAAAATATTTTACATTTGCTCAAATGCAGAACTATAAGAATCACAAAGATTGGTGAATTATTCCAAATGGATAACCCATCCACTTCTCCACTTGCCACTCAATGTGGTACCTCATTTTGTATTATAACAAACTTTAAAAGTTACCATTGCTTCTTATTTTTTCATGTTATTTCCAACTCACATTACCATAAATAATGATAAATTCCAAACACAAAAATCTAAACTACCTTTTTCTCTTTCATGTGAGTTTCCTCCACATGCCTTGGGGATTCTTCACGCACGATCAACCTCTCATGCACAAGAACACAAAATTTAGTTTCTCTAATACCATATCAAAATGGTGAGCATAAAACTGCAATTATCTATGCCATGAATGCACAAATATAATACTAAAAATATGCAATATTATATTACATTTTTATTTTATTTTTAATGATTTTACAATGCTTTCCAATGTGGCTTTATAAAACCTTATTTTCCTGTAACATCCCAAAACTGCTTTCAACTACCTCCCAATTAATATTCTAACTACAAAGTCAGCCTCTCATGTGTAAGAATACAAACTATAGTTGCTCTAATAGCATATTGAAATGGTGAGCATAAAACTAAAATTATCTAGGCCATGAATGCACAAATATAATACTAAAAATATGCAATATTATATTATATGATTTTCTAATTTTTAATGGTCTTACAATGATTTCCAATAAAGTTACAAAATCTTATTTTCTTGTAACATCCCAAAACTACTTTCACCTACCTCCCAATTAATATTCTAACTTAATTTAAACTAACATTTGTTTATTATTATTATTTATCTAACCTATATATATTAATGATGTAATATAAAACCAACAAATTTATAAAACTTTTTACGGTATTTCAAACACATTTTCTAACAAAATTAGAAAATTATGATTTTCTTTTTTTTATCCATAAAAACACAACTGAAGTTGCATAGAGTATATTTATATTCAAAAACATGTACATGGATACAAAAACCCAAAATTAGGGCCAAAGAGATAATCTTTTCTCAACACCTCTATCACCAAAACCCTACCAGGTACACTCATTCACAGTCCCAAAAACAAAGGATGAAACAAGCAGTGCAGTCCATACCCCACCAACCACGAGCTTCAGTCATTCTTCTTCATTGTAGAAGTTGTTTGCCTCCACCACTCCAGCAAAGTCCCTACACCACTATATGCCTTCAACCTCAATCACACCCAGTGTGCGACAAAGGAAATTTTATCCAATCATGACCCAATGTGTGCGACATGCCAAGACTCTCTCATCCATGTTCAAGAGAAATGGAAGTCGTTCCACCTCCACCCCGAGCCAAAACATCCTTTCAATGTCATCTGGAAAAGGGATTTCGACCCCCAATTCAACAACCGTGACCACCTCCAGATCGTCCACCAAAATAGCCACTTTGAACACCATCTTGAGCAACAACAAGCATAGCACCTTGGGGATTCTCATATCCAGAAGTGGCAAGAAACTGTGAGGAAATATCAAAATTCATCTGGAATCTATTAGAAGAGAAGCAAAACGACCTGCCTATCACCATTCACACTGCTTTGAGGCATAGTATGTCCTTGTTGAGGCAAATCTTCTTCAACCTTTGATTCAAGATGAAGCCCAAAAATGTTGATTGCTTCTTGGAGTAGTGGAGCCTCATCGAAGTATCAATTTCGAACATGCTTCGAAATGCCAACCACTAGAAATAATTTAAAGGATGAGTATTTAATTCACACAAGTTGCCACCCTTGCACCACCGTCATCCCAAGCTTGATTAACTATGAATGTCTTGTACTCCATGAAGGTGGCATTTAAGACTTCTAGGTCCTTTTCTATCTTGTTAAATACCAATTCAATCCCTCATTGTAGACCGTAGCCACCCACGTCACTTGCCTAGCCAAGCAACTTTCAAGGAATGTCACATCTCATTCAAGAAAATCCAATTTTGATCGAGCCAACAGTTGATTCAAAATGGGAATTATGCCCAATAATTTTTGTTGTAGGTCTAAGAAATCCAAACCCACGTGCAAAAGCTTACACACCCTGACCATTTGGTGATAGCTCCAACCCATGTGTCGAATCTAGCCACTAGGACATAAACAAATCGACCCAATGGCACATGGGAAACATCATTACACATCATCCACCCCTTTATTAGCCAATCCATCTGCATTAGCATTCCCTTCCATATATATATGATTTATAGTGTATAACTCAACGCATTCGACAAGGACAAGGTCTTATTAAGTATCACCTGCAGCTTCCAATTGGGCGTATCCCTTCTCCTTATTGCATTGATCACTAATGTTGAATCACCCTCAATTTCTAATTTCTTTAGATCCATTTCTTTGTACAATGAGATCCCATGAATGACGACCGAGAATCTTGCCTCATTTTTGGTGTCATTTGATAGCTGCTTTGAGTAATCCAACACTGTCGTTCCTTTCCAATCTCTTATAATACAACCTGCACTAAACGGCCCTGAATTACCTCTAGAGGCACCATCGAAATTAAGCTTAAACCAACCCTCAAGAGGGGGAGACCAAATTGCTTGATCCTCTTCCACCTTAGATTCAACACCACCTTTCCCAACCCATTCAAGAACTCGAAGTGCATGCCACACTACCTAGAGCCTAAGATCCCATTCTGAGAAGCATTTATCTTTGACCACTTTGTGAGCAAGCTTAGCATTCAGGGTTTCAACCAAAACTACCTCAATTTTATTAATGAGGGGGGGAGATCCCATGCCCTTGCCTTGAAAGAGCTTCATGTTTCATTCCTTCCATAATTCCCACACAATGATTGAGGGGCTTATGATCCATAGATCGTTGAAAAACAAACCCTTTTTCAGAATGGGCCATGATGAGAATAGACAACTTAGAGTATTTGGTAATGCACTACTCCACCCAAGCAGTGCCCAAATCCATTTCCAACAAACCTGTGCATAGGGGCAGGTAAGCAAAATATGATTGCAGGACTCTTCCTCTCTTTCACAAAGCACACATCTGGAGGGGCCTTGGAAACCCAACCTTCAAAATTTATCTGCTATCAAGATCTTGTTCTATATCGCTACCCAAGCAAAGGCCCCAACTTTTGGAAGACACGTGTTGCTCCAACATAGTTGTAGGGGGAGTTTTTCATGTTGAATACATTGTTGTTTGTATAGAATGTTATAACCATATTTTGTGTTGTAGTAGCCAGATTTTGCACCCACTGAGAGCAACAAATATGTTCCTTTGAGCGAAACACTACAACTTTATTCTTCAATAAATCAAGAAGCAGTTGCACCTCCCTTTGGGGAAGATTTAGATTGCTAAAATCTTTCCATTTCCATCCTAGAGGTTGAATTCCTTCATCCTTAACAATGTATTATTTGACACTCGAGCCCCACAAACATTTAAGCGTCTCCTTGACCTCATTCACCTGAATCAAGCTATCCAAACACAGATATCTAACCAATGAATCCTCCCAAAACAATGCTTTACTCCCATCCCAGATATCCCAAGAGAGGTAATCACAAATGATCTTTTTACATTTTTGCATGAAGTTCGAGGTGTGTGATCCAGAAGGCAGATTAGCTATGGATAAGACATTGCTATCACCATCACCATCTAAATATTTATAGTGAAAAATTATGGACCATTTGGCTTGTGGCTCTCTGTGCATCCTCCACACCAGTTTTTCCCCAAGTGTTTTGTTTTGTAAACTCAACATTTTGATACCGAAACTTTCATCCTCCTTTGTTCTACATAGTTTGTCCCATGCGATTAGCACAATCTTTATCTTCTCTTCATTGCCCTACCAAAAAACTTCCTAGTTTTCTTTGTTACTTCTGCATCCACTCTTGAAGTTAATGCCAACAATAACATTAGATAGATAGGGAGAGCAAATATAACTAATTTAACCAAGGTAATTTTGTCGACTTGTGACAACCACTTCCCCTTCTGAGAATTGAGTCTTGCACCTAATTTAGTTTTCAATGGGTCCCATGGGGCAGTGGATTTTAAGCCTTTGGCTAAGGGAATGCCCAGGTATGTAGAAGGCAGTGACCCCCTCTTGAAATTTAGCACTCCCAAAATCTCTTGTTCCTTTCAAGCATTGGTGTTGAAGAAAAAACTCTCTAATTTGCCTTTTTTACAATCTTTCTTGGGGCCAGAGAGTATTTTCTCAAGATGGCATTAAGTGCAATGGCTTCCTTTCTCTTGGTTGAGCCCATTAACATGATATCATCAACAAATTGTTGATGTGAGATTGCCTGAAGGGTGCTGGTAACTTTGATCCCTTCAATCTGTCCAGGATTAATACCAACAGTGATTGCACAGCCCAAAGCTTTCGCCATTAGTATGTACAAAAAGGGGGAGATGGGATCCCCTTTGCACATCCCCTTAGATACCTCAAATAAACCCTCAAGTGTGTCATTCACAAGTACTAAGAACCTTGGTGTCGAAATGCACGTGAAGACCCAATCCAACCACCGCTCATTAAAGTCAAAGGCTTCCATTACCTTAATTAGGAATATCCAATCCACCATATCGTACGCCTTTTTAATATCTAGTTTAATCAACATACTGGCCTAATTGGATTGTTGTATTGAGTGAATGGACTTCTAGCCACTATTATACCATCCACAATTGATCTTCCAGGAATGAAGCCAGACTATTCTTCAACCACCAGATTGGGGAGGATGAGTTTGAGTCTATTTACCTTTTCTTTCATCATTACTTTGTAAATTGTATTACATAGAGATATAGGTCTGTAGTCATCCAAAGCTTTGGCTACTTCCTTCTTCAAAATCAATGCCACCATAGTGTTGTTAACTTCTCTTAGTAAGTTCCTCGAATTATAAGATGCTTCAATAACATTAGCCAACTCAACTCTAATCAAATCCCAAAATTTCAAGAAGAATCCCACAAGAAGCCCATCCGGGTCAGGAGCCTTATCAGGATGTAGCTAGAACAATGTTGCTCTTATTTCTTCTCTAGAAAAATTCTCATTCAACATCTTGTTATGGGAATTTGATACTAGCTTAGGGATGTGCCTTAACAATTCTTGTTGGTATTTCGGTCACAATCCATCTTCATTGTTTAGTAGCTTGCGATAAAAAGTGACTATTTCCTTGGCCACTTCATTTGGATCCTCCACCACGTTTCCATCCACCAACTTGATGTTTTCCATTCTGTTCAAATGCCTTCTCTGCTTTGTACTATTGTGGAAGAATTTTGTGTTCTTGTCTCCTTTCAACCAAATTTCCCTAGATTTATGCCTCCAAAACACCTCTTCTTTGCCCATCACATATTTGTATTTTCCCATTAGTTCTTTTTCCTTGAAATAGTTATGCAAATTCATCCCATCCCTGATTATTTCTTCTTCCAATTCCTAAAGATTCACTTATATCTCTTCCTTTGTTTTAGCTATATTTTTGAAGTTTGTCCAGTTCCAATCTTAATATTTTGCTTTAGCCACTTTAACTTTGTAACTAGACAAAACATCTTGGAGCCATCCACTTGAAACTCTTTCCACCACGCTTCCACTAACCCAGTGAAGTTGAGATCCTTGAACCACATATTTTAAAATTTGAATGGGGATCTGAGCGAGTTGTGGTCCTCATGGATATCCAATTGAATCGGGAGATGATCTAAACTAGCACAAGGAGCAATTCTTGCTTCCCATAGAAAGGGGAACACATCTAAATAGTCATAAAAGAGAAATCTGTCAAGCTTCTTTGCAATCTAGTAGGGGCCCAACCTCGTATTCGTCCATGTGAAAGAACCATTTTTAAACTCAATGCTTAGTATTTGATTTCAAGTGATCCAATCTCGAAATTCCTTCTGAGATTGATTCTCTTTTCGGACCCTACTGAACTTATCACTGCCTTCTAAGATTGCATTGAAATCTCCAACGATGATGAAATTTTCCCCTTGATTATGTTTCAAAAATTTCTAAATTTCCTGCCATAATGTATGTTTTCTGATGCAATAGTTCAGGCCATAAAAATTTACCAATTCAAATTTTAACTTTGACTATATGCTATGAACTTGACAACCTTGCCAATGTGAGCCAACATCCAACAACTCAATCTAGACTGATTGTGCCTTCTAGAATAGAGATAGGCCCCCAGAGGCACCATCGACATGGAAACCAATAGCATTCCACCCTCTCAACTTCTTCCTAACTAAATCAAAATCAATGTTGGTCAGCTTTGTCTCTTGAATTAAAATAGCATTTACCTTTGCCACTTACATCCTTCGCTTGACCACTCGCTATTTGTTAGGGGTGTTTAAGCCCCTAACATTCCAAGATGGGAGCCTCATGGTGATATGGGAAGGGGACCTCCCTTCCCAGACCCTAGAAGCATTGTTATCTTTTCCTAACTAGCTGCATCACCATCTAGATTCCTCAATGCTTGATGAGACTTCCTACCTCTGAATTTATTTTTCCTACAATCAGGTTTTGTCTTCTTCACTGATTGTTGTTGGATCCCTAGTGTTTCTAGATTTTCAACATCCTCAACTTCTTCTCTAGGGTCTATCATTAACTCCATCAACATCTAATGTTCTTCCCTCAACAATTCACCACTTGCCAATTCTAGCAAGCCCTTTTCCCTACACACCATGCACTCAAGGTCAAAAGCTTCCCCTCCATGCCACTCCTCTTCAACTTCCAGTGCAATCTTCATCAGTTTTTTGTTTATATATCCACTTCTAGGTTAAATTTCACAGTGTCTATCTTCATGTTTCTATTAGTTATTTTCTCCAATGGCTACCATACTATAATTTATTTCACATTCTCTAACCAAGTCTCT
Organism: Sequoia sempervirens; assembly: GCA_007258455.2. NCBI lineage: Eukaryota > Viridiplantae > Streptophyta > Pinopsida > Cupressales > Cupressaceae > Sequoia > Sequoia sempervirens. The sequence continues at coordinate 235,269,858 of VDFB02271358.1, forward strand.
ATATATGTTTTCTCTGTTCCAATCTCCTCTGATTTTGTGGAGATTTTCCTCTTCTTGGAAGACTCCATGGATGAGGATCTGACCCAGTTTTCCTTCTCTTTGTGTCTCCATTCTTCTCCCACCTTTGAGCCTTTCCCAGTCTCTAGCGTTCTATTGATATCCCCTTGATTCTTCCTTAGCTCTGGCTCAAACCTAAACAAATCAAAATTTGAAGCCCCAACCGTCATCATCCTTTTTGATAGAAACTTGCACTCTTCCACTGGATGATCGACTAACACCTTCTAGCACCATTTCTGATTTGTTGTCATCATGACCACTTCCTCCACTAAACCTTCCTCCAAATCCACCATAATCACTACTCTTGCTTTTTCCCCTATTTTTTCATTTAGAAAATTTCCATCTACCCCCAAAAAAGGCCCTAATGCACCTCGAATTGTCATTAGGGCATCACCATTCCAATACTCCACTGGTAGGCCTTCCAAACACACCCACATGGGTAGGGATTTTATACTATGTTTGGATGGATCAAAATTTGTAGTCCATTCCATACAATGAACACCATAATTGTCAAAAATCAAGGGATCTCCATACATAATTTCATACTTCAGCTTTGAATTAATGCACTTAATCAGACTGTAATCCATATCTAGGGTTTGAATACATACTCTATCTTTGAATTTGTTTAACCACCATTGTCTAAATTGTTCGCCTGTAGCCCCTTTTTCATACCACTTCACAATGATTTCCTGATCCTTTAGTCGCTCCACTATCGAGTTCAAAATCTAGGAAGGAATCGCCACAACGTTGTTGTGAGTCCTTATTACAGGGTGCCTGGGGGGATTTAGCTAGATACCTTACCACTCAAAGCCACATTTTGTTATGGAGATCTTCATCTATCCAAAACTTCTCCTTGCCTTTCCATGACCTACTTGTGTTCTCTCTACTAAGTGTTGTTTTGTCACACCAATTATCGGAGGTGTCAACTCTTAGCTTGCTCTTTTCCCAAAACCAACCACACCACTTCCCCTCCACACCCAACCGATTTAGGGCTCCATGCTAGTTAAGGTATGTGTTTCAAGGAAACCTTCCTCTACTACTTGTTTCCTCATCAAATCTATGGTTCCAACCCTTCGATCGCATCCCTAGAAGCGCATTTTGTTTCTCCCCCCAGCGATGACCAAAACTTGAGCTTTAATCATGTTGCATCTTGTTGTGCCTCCCCGTGATTTTGTAACTTGGATGGAACTTTTCCACTAATGAAAATAAAAGTGTAACAACCAAAACTCACTCAAATAACCTTTTTTCAAACCATTTAAATATCAAACAAATGATTTTTCTTCACAAGTTGTCGTTATTCCTTGTAGCACAACAAACAATGATTTTTCACCATATCTTTCAAACCAAAATTCATATCCATAATATAAAAACTATTTTGGATACCCATTTGGAAGTTATAAAACATAATAAATATTTAGGGGTGGTTGTTTTGGAACAACAAAGCCAAAAATCTATTGCTACACTTTGAATAAGGCTTGAAATAGAGCAGCAAATTTGTGTTTTTGAGTCATAACTTTCAGACCAAAACTGATATTCAAGAACAAAAACTAAATTTGAATACCCATTTGACCTTTATTTAACATATCTCAGAATAAAAGTAAGTTGTTTTGTACGAAAACCATCAAAATTGGACTGTTTTCTCTCAAATTAGGCCTACTAAAGTTTCAAACCTCTTTTAGTAAAATGGGCATAACTTGCTTGAAACACAATTAAATTACATGAAACCAATGCCAAAAGAAAGATAATTCATTCCTATATTAGTCACAATTAATTTTAGATCCATACAACTCAATGGAGCAACAACTTTTATAGTAAGATTACACAGGAAAATGCATAAAAATATGTCTAAATTAGTATCTTATTCCTCCAAACTACTCTCCAACCCCTTAGGTTGTGTTTACAACATGTATTTATGAGTTCCCAATGGTTAATATCCAATATTTTACATTACAACTGTTCAAATTCCTACTTTGTGCAACATTGACCCTTCACATTACATATTGTGCAATTTTGAAAACATTTGCAATATTGACAATACTTTTATAAACTGGCCCCAAATGATTCAAAAACATAAGACATGGTCTTAAAAGACCTTATTACAAGAAAATTACTCAACTAACACAAAATACCAACTCTTTGACCCCTTTTGACATGAAGACCTGGGTGCCCTGCACTATACTCTCAAGGGAAAAGAAAACTCAAGTCCAATTGACTGCAAGTCTTTTCTTTCTTCCTAGCCTTCCAATTCTTTTGTACCATTGTCTTGATGTCTTCGTGACTTTGTCTTTGCGTCTTTCGCTTGTTTACTCTAGGTTGTCTCAACAACTCCTTCTCTTCTCTTTTCCCTGCACATACATAATCCAATGAAAGATTAGAAATAAAACATTGTGACCTAGAAGTCTCCTCCTTGTCTCCTTTCACCATACACTCCATTTCACCACCCAAGAGATCCTCCATGTGTGTTATTGTTGACTTAGGACTAAACTTGTCCTCCAAGAATTTCCTTTGAAAAATAACATCTTCTAACATTTCCATCTTAATTTTTAATTTCTCGACTTTCATACACAAAATAGTGTTCCTCCTTTTCCAAATCTGCCACCTCTTTCCAAAGGATTTGATCAATCTTTGTATAGTGCAGGGCACCCAGGTCTTCATGTCAAAAGGGGTCAAAGAGTTGGTATTTTGTGTTAGTTGAGTCATTTGCTTATAATAAGGTCTTTTAAGACCATGTCTTATGTTTTTGATTCATTTGATTGTAATAAGGTCTTTTAAGACCATTTCTTATGTTTTTGAGTCATTTGGGGTTAGTTTGTGAAAATATTGTCAATATTGCAAATGTTGCCAAAATTGCACAATATGGAATGTGAAGAGTCAATGTTGCACAAAGTAGAAATTTGAATAGTTGTAATGTGAAATATTAGATATGAACCATTAGGAACTCATAAATAGATGTTGTAAACATGGCTCAAGGGGTTGGAGAGCAGTTTGGAAGAATAAAATACCAATTTAAAGACATATTTTTATGCATTTTTCAGTGTAATCTAGCTACAAAAGTTGATGCTCCATTGAGTTGTATGGATCTATAAGACATTTTATGGATATGAAATTGATTGTGACTGATAGAGGAATGAATTAGCTTTCTTTTGGCATTGGTTTCATGTAATTTCATTGTGTTTCAAACAAGTTATGCCCATTTTATTAAAACAAGTCTGAAACCCTAGTAGGCCTAATTTAAGATAAAACAGTCCAATTTTGATGGTTTCCATACAAAAAAACCTACTCTAAGTTTGAGATATGTTAAATAAGGCTCAAATGAGTATTTGAATCAAGTTTTATTTCTTGGAGATCAGTTCTAATCTGAAAGTTATGACCCAAAAACATGAATTTGTTGTTCCATTTCAAGCTTTGTTCAATGCGTAGCAGCAGATTTTTGGATTTTTTGTTCCAAAACAACCACCCATAAATTTTTATTATGTTCTAGAACTTCCAAATGGGTACCCAAAAAAAATTTAAAATTGTGGGTATGAATTTTGGTTTGAAATATATGGTGAAAAATCATTTGTTTAATGTTTAAAGAGTTTGAAAAAAGGTTATTTGAGTGAGTTTTGGTTGTGCCACCCTATTTTGCATCATCCACCCACCTTCCCCTTTCAAAAATCCATTGAGGAATGTGTGCATGTTCATCCTTCTGACTCTCTATTGCAAAAAACCTCCCTCAACCGCCCATCCTCTTCGATATCACCCCACGCTTATCTGCCGAGATCACTTGCCTTTCTTCGCTCCTCTTTGCACATCTTCGCTTATAGTCAGGCTTGCATTACTTACCTAAAAATTATGATCTTATTATTGTAATAGTTTTCTATATTAAAATACTTTTGTTAATTAAATGAGCCCAAGATAGACATCATACTCTACATATTTAAAAAATCATGTTAATATTATTTTAGGTCAAATTAAAGTCAACTTATGAAAGGGGTCTGAGAATTATAACTTAATCCTACAAAATAATTAATAAAAAATAATTTCAAATATCCATCTGAAGCCTCAATATCAATTACATTTTTTCATGAAATAATTTTGAAAAATACTTTCATTTATTATTTTTAGGCTTAATACACACATGCATGTTTTTGCCTTCATCAAAGTTGAAAAATTGTCACTTTTGTACATCCTTTACTTAACCAATGTGTATCATCTAGGTATTAGAATAAATTAAATAATTAAAAACTATAAACAAAATCCTACATTTCATATTATTATACCATGTTAATGCCTTATTTCTAGATTTTCTTCAATTTAACCTAAGTACAACAAGCTATGATTTTTAGGCAAAAAAATCCACTTTTTGATCTTTTTTTTGCCATCATTATCTTGTATTCACCCTTGAAGTCATTTTAGCTTTCTAATTATGTATACTTAAATAATGATGTATTTTTGAAAGTGGGGCCTTTTTACACCTAGGTAGTTAACTTTACTTCTACTAGAAGACTTAATTCCCCTCAAAAGAATAAAGAACTTGAATAATAAGTAAAAATGGTGAAGCCCAATATTGGTTGATCAAACTACTCCATCAATTCTCTTTCAACACTTTAAATCATGAGGGCAGAACTACATGTTAAAATAAAGCCCTATACATACAATACAAGTATCAAAGATCCTCTCAATGTCCCTAAGTCTAAACTATTAGACCAAAATGGTATCATGTGAAACCAAAAGTGAGTATGAGACTATCCATCTTCTCATACCAACCTTGAGGAGCTTATTTGAGATCAAAAAGTGAATGATGAAGCCTCAAACAAGTGAATAATCCCACACAAAACTCAAATGCTTCTTTATATAGATTACATCATGAAAATCACAATGCGAAAAGGCACTCTTGACATCCATCTGGTAAACTACCCATCCCTGTGATGCAACAAGATAAAGTGCAAGATGTTGAATAGGACAACTAAGAGGGGGGTGAATCATTTGTCACAAAATTAAACCTTTAAGTTTAGTTACTAGAACTAATACATGAAACTTCTTAAATGACTAATCATTAAATGCCAATGCAAAAACTCAAATCCAATACATAAACACAATAACACTAGATTTGTGTAGAAAAACCAATAAAGGAAAAACCAAGGTGAGGATTAACTCACAATATAAAGAATATCAAAATTGATTACAAAAGGGATCACTGCTTGAAATAAGGACTCACTGTTCAAAACAAGGACTCACTATCTAGCAGGGCTACAACCTAGAGGGCTCACTTCCACAAAGATACAAAGAAGACTTGTTATAGAGAGAGTACAATCCTAATGCAACAAAGGATTCCACCACAATCACTCAATCAACATGCATGAATGATAGAGTTTTCCTTCTACTCACTCCATCTGGAAACTCAGCATTAAGCTTCGCATTGATCTCCCACACTCACAACACATGCACACACACTTACCTAAATAGAATCAATGTCGCATCAAACTACACTTTCTCTTTTCTTTTATTGCTCTTCTTCTTCGCTCTTGCCTCTTCACTTCATCATTAACCCATCTTGCATTTATACCATCTTCAACTTTGAAACATATCCAAAGTTGGCCATCCACATCCAAATTCAAATAAGGTTGGCGCCAAAAGATCCTAAGGTGGAATTAAAATGAGGGTGACCTAAACACACACTTCAAGGGACCCAAAAAGATCCAACACGCTCCATCATCCTCAAAAGTAGTATTTCACACAAGGTTGGCCAAACCAGTGTAAAACACATAGAACCATTAAGCACAACTCTTTCAATTGCCAAAATTATCTTCAATAGAACTAGGGAAACACCAATCTAGAATTGCAAGTCATAAGAATTCATCAAAGAGAAATTTGGACCAACAACATTTCTCTTGGATCTCAACCAAAAACATAGAAAACCATAGTTCACAACTTGCACTGAACAATGAATCAGCAACCAAAAATATGAATATAACATCTTTTAACAACTATGAACAACATATCTAAACTACACAACCACTGGAGCAAATTCGAACCAAAAATCAGAGCAACCACTGAACACTTGCAACATATCTATATTATAATTTTCTTAATATCCTCAACATATATAGCCAACAACAACTAGTAGATAACTAGTTGCTCAGTTGACATCGATGACAACACCAACAAACTTTCAACAACACTTTCATTCTTGCAACAATCTCCACCTTTGTCATTGATGGCAACACATGATGTGAAAAACCATCAAAAACAACATACTAGCTCTAAATACATTTTTCTATTTTCTCCCATTTAGAAGATGATCTCTTATATGCTTCTTCTCATTCTCTTTTCACATGCTTTTTCTCTCCCCCTTTGACATCAATGGCAAAGGAAAAAGAATATTTTCCATTAATCTCTCCTTTGACATGAAAAACATAATGACAACACCTGATACTACCTGCTTCCCCTAAGAGGTAGCCACCAAAACATTAGTCTAGAAGAAAGATAGACCCATAAATCCACATGACTGATGTATCTCCATATGCATCTAGTTCAAGAAAGGAGGGGCAATAACCCCTAACTTCTCCTGGAGATACTCAAAAGTATTTTTAGGAAGAGCCTTCGTGAAAATATCAGCAATCTAATCCTTCGTCGATACATACTCAAGTTTTACTTCATTCTCCATAACCTTCTCTCTTAAGAAATGATACCTGATAGATATATTCTTTGTCCTCGAGTGCATCACAGGATTCTTAGAAATGTTAATTGCATTTGTATTATCATAAAAAATTGAAATGGGATTATCATACAACAATGTGATATCTTTCAATGTCTGTTTCATCCATAGAACTTGTGTACAACAAGATGCAACAACAATATACTCAGCTTCAGTAGTAGACAAAGAGACTAAATCTTGCTTCTTGCTCAACCATGCCACCAATCTACATCCAAGAAAGAATGCACCACCACTTTTACTCTTTTTGTCATCTACACATCCAACCCAATGTGCATTTGTATAGGCAATAAGTGTAAAGTCAATATTTTTTAAGATACCATAATCCATAATCCAGAGTGCCATTCAAATATTCAAATATTCTTTTAACTACAACAACATGTGTTTCCTTCGGATCTTCTTAAAATCTAGCCACAAGATAGACCACGTTCATGATATCTGGTCTAGTAGTAGTCAAATATAATAGTCCACTAATCATAGATCTATACTTGCTCTGATCAGCTGTAGGTGAATAATCATCTTTACCCAATTTGCAACCAGTCACCATAGGAGTACTTACCGGTTTGGAACCATCCATCACAAACTTCTTCAACATCTCTCTCACATACTTAGATTGTGAAATGAAAATTCCTTTCTCTATTTGATTAATCTGTAGCCCAAGAATTAAATTCATCTCTCCAAACATAGACATTTCAAATTCTTTTCCGAAAACATCTTGCACATATTTTCATTTCCTCCAAAGATAATGTCATCAACATATACAACTACAATCAAGATTATTTTATTTTCAATCTTAAAGTACAAATTACTATCTGTCGTACCTTTGTTAAATCCTTGCTGAATCAAGCACTTATCTAACCTTGCATACCAGGCTCTAGGAGCTTGCTTTAACCCATATAAAGCTTTATTCAATTTGCATACCATATTCAGTTGATTTTTTAACTAAAATCCTTCTGGTTGTTCTATATAAACTTCTTCTAGTTCACCGTTCAAAATTTTTGACTTGGCATCCATCTGATAGACCTTAAAGTCTTTATAAGTAGCAAGTGCCAAGAACATCCTTATAACTTCCATTCTTGCTACCGGTGCAAAAATTTCCTGAAAATCTATACCTTCTACTTGTGAGTAGCCTTTACACACAAGCCTCACTTTGTTTCTAACAACTTCTCCATTCTCATTCAACTTATTTCTGAATACCCATTTTGATCCAATGATGTTTTTATCTGCTAGTCTTGGGACCAATTCCCAAGTCTGATTCTTTTCAATCTATCAAAGTTCTTCTTTCATTGCTTCCTTCTAATGTTCATATTTATAAGCTTCACTTACAATCTTTGGCTCAATCTCAGAAAGTAAACACAAATTCACTTCAACAACAACTTTGCTTCTAGTTAAGACACCTTTTGTCTTGTCTCCAATAATCTAATTTTTTGAATGATTCCTTTGTACATATTTTGATGTCCTAGGGAACATCATTGGAGCATCTTCTTCTCTTTCATCCTATTTATCTTGCTTCTCTTGCTCATCTTTATCTTGTTCTTCCATAATTTCTTCTATTCTTTCACAATCATGTTCATTAGATACATATCCATCTATGTCAATAGAATTCTTCATTGTCTCATCAACCTTCACATTCGAGCTCTCTACAATATTTCTCAGTCTTTTATTGAAACATGTGTATGCCCTACTTTTAGTAGAATATCCAAGAAAAATGCCTTCATCACTTCTTTCATCAAACTTACCCAAAGTTTCCTCATCTCTTCTAATATAGCATTTGCTTCTGAATACCTTGAAATATTTAACTGTAGAAATTCTTTCATGTCATAGCTCATAGGGAGTCTTTGTACTATTTGATCTTGCTTGAACTCGATTAAATACATAGACATTAGCATGAATAGCTTCTTTCCAGTAAACTTCTAGTAAACTAGCCTCAGTAATCATTGATATAGCAGCCTCTTGAACTGTTATGTTTTTCCTTTCAACAACTACATTCTATCGAGGAGTTCTTAGAGTAGATAACTATATCTTTATTCCATGCACTTCACGAAACATATTAAACTCATGGGAGGTGAATTCTCCACCTCTATTAGATCTTAAGCATTTTATCTTCAAATTCACTTCATTTTCAACTATTACTTTGAATGCCTTGAATGCATCTAATTTCTCTCTAAGAAATGTAACCTATGCATAACTAGAATAATCATCAATTAAAAGCATAAAGTACCTTTCACCAAGTAGACTTCTCACTCTCATAGTAACACAAATATTTGTATGAACTAAATCTAGTAGTCTAGTAGTAGATTGTTCCTTTGATCTGTAATGATTTCTTGCTTGCTTTCCAAACTGACAATTCCTGCAAATAACATTAATAGGCTTTGTAATTCTTTGTAAATCTCTCACAGCCTAAATAGTACTAATCCTTTCCAAGTTATCATAATTCATGTGACACATTCTCCTATGCCATAACCAACTGTCATTTATCTGAGTCATAAAGCATAATCCATCAACACCCTTAAGTTGATAGATATTCCCTTCATATTTCTTTCCTGTAGCAATCAATGTTTAGGATCCTTTCCGGATCTCACATTTCTCATCCTTAAACAATAGATCATATCCTTTTCTGTACATCTGACCAACTCTCAATAAATTATGCCTTAAACCCTTAACATAGTAAACATCGTCAGTATGATTCTTTCCATCAAAACTTACTAAACCTATCCCATAGATTTTAGTACCAGTATCATCTCCAAACATAACCAAGCCTCCATCATATTTATCAAGCTTGAAAAACTTACTTTTATCACCAATCATGTGATGTGAACAACCACTATCAACTACCCAAAAATTATTTTCTTGTTTAGCATGTAGGGCAAAGATGATCATACCTTCATTTTTCTCCTTCTCCTTCTCAAGAGGGCTTTCCTTTACTTGTTTTTCAGAATTAGTAGAAGTAGGTTTATCCTTAATCACCAAGAACAAGCATTCATTGTCATTTGAATCTTCATATTCTAAATCCTCATAAGAAATACTAGCATTCTTATTTACATAGTAAGCTTTGTTAATCTTCTTTCCTTTCTTTTCTTTCTCATATATGTTTATTTCTCTTAGCTCTTTCTAGACACTTTGCAGCATAATGACCTATTTCTCCACAACTAAAGCATTTAAAGGGAAACTTACCTTCATACTTACCAGAGCCTTTTCTCATTCTTCTTACAAAGTCAGCTTCTATTTCATCAAAGTTCTCTTCATCCAGATCTTCAACTTTTGTAGCTTTAAAAGCAGCCTCTGATTTGCCTCCATTTCTTAGACTCGACTTTCTCATTTCATAAGATGTCAAAAATCCTAACAAAATATCCTTAGTACAAGTCTTATAATCTATATTTTTCTCAATAGCACTCACCTTCTCATTGTAAGCATCGGGAAGAGTTTTGAGAATCTTCTTTACAATCCTTGTTTCATCAATAGTAGCACCAAGTCCTTGCATTCCAGCCACTATCTCATCCAATCTTTTTACATAAGCTTTAATATTTTCTTCTTCAAACATATGTAGAAGATCAAACTGTCTCCAAATTTTGTAGTTTTGCCTCTTTAACTATTTCATCACCATCATGTGCTCTTTCCAAAGTATCCCAAACTTCCTTAGTTGTCTTCAAATTTTGAACCTTAATCAACTCAGAATGTACCAGACTATTCTTCAAGATAAACTTCACCTTATTGTTTGCTTCACATGCTTTTATTTCTTCAGGTGTACTCAGACCATTAGTAGGAGGTATGTAAGGATTTTTGTAAGCTTTCTCCACATCATATTTATAATACTCTGGATATTCTTCCATCAATACCTTCCAAATACCATAATTAGTTCCATCAAACCTCATATAATCAAAGATCATTTTGCTAGCCATCTCAGACCTTCCTCAAGTGATTAAGCTCTTCACCAAGGAACCAAGCTTTGATACCAATTATTGAATAGGACAAATAAGAGGGGGGTGAATCAGTTGTCACAAAATTAAACCTTTAAGTTCAATTACCAGAACTAATACTTGATACTGCTTAAATGATTAATCATCAAATGCCAATGAAGAAACTCAAATCCAACACATAAACACAATAACACCAGATTTACGTGGAAAACCTAATAAGGGAAAAACCATGATAAGGATTAACTCACACAATAGAGAATATCAAAACCAATTACAAAAAGGATCACTGCCTGAAACAAGGCTCACTACTTGAAATAAGGTCTCATTGCCTGGAACAAGGACTCATTGTCCAACAGGGCTACACTCAAAGGGCTCATTGCCACATAGACAAAGAAGACAAAGAATACTTGTTACAGAGAGACTACAATCCCAATGCAACAAAGTATTCTGCCACATTCATTCATTCAATATGCATGAATGATAGAGTTCGCCTTCTACTTACTCCATCTGAAAACTCAGCATTAAGCTTCACACTAATCTCCCACACTCACAACACACACACACACACTTTACTGAATAGAATCAATTTCACATCAAACTGCACTTTCTATTTTCTTTTATCACTCTTCTTCTTCGCTCTTGCCTCTTCACTTCATCATTAACTCATCTTGCATTTATACCATCTTCAACTTTGAAACATGTCCAAAGTTGGCCATCCTCATCCAAATTCAAATAAGGTCAGCGCCAAAACATCCTAAGGTGGAATTAGAATGAGGGTGACCCAAACACACACTTCAAGGGACCCAAAAATATCCAACACACTTCATCATCCTCGAAAGTAGTATTTCACACAAGGTTAGCTAAACCAGTGTAAAACACATGTACAACCATTAAGCATGAATCTTTCAACCTCCAAAATTATATTCAATAGAACTAGGGCAACACAACTCTAGAACTGCAAGTCATAAGACTTCATCAAAGAGAAATCCATACCAACAACATTTCTCCCGAACCTCAACCAGAAACATAGAAAACTATAGTTCACAATTGGTGAACACAACTTGCATTTAACAATGAATCAACGACCAAAAATCTAGATATAACATCTATTAAAAACCATGAACAACATATCTGAACTGCACAACCACAGGAGAAGATTTGAACCAAAAAATGGAGCAACCACTGAACACTTGCAACATATCTTTATTACATTTTTCTCAATATCCTCAACATATACAACCAACAAAAACTATTAGATAACCAGTTGATTAGTTGACATAAATGACAACACCAATAGACTTTCCAAAACACTGTCATTCTTGCAACACAAGACAAATAGAATACATCTTGGAAATATGAGTGAAGGTCTCAAAATAATCAATTCCATCAACCTATGAAATCCCTTAGCTATAAGATATGCCTTCTATTTTTCAATGGACCCATTAATTGCATATTTGGTTCTATAAACCCATTTACATTTAATCAAAATTTTCACTTACGAGGAGATACAAGATCCAATTTTTTGTTCTTCCCTATATAAGAATAATCCTCATGTATAGCACTATCCCACTCTAAATACCTACTACATCTAAAAACTTATTAGTATTGTCTGAAAGAGTATGACTCAAAATTATACTAACACCAATTGTAGGAAGAATTTATAGGATCACCAACCAAAATTCCAACCTCCTTGAGAGTAATACATTCCAAATAGAGCAAAGAGGATGCAATAGGAAGTGGTGGACCAAGACCATCATCATCAAGAAGAAAATATTCCTCAAGAGATGAAGAAGAGTAGGAAGTGAGGAAAAAGTATGTAATGGTTTATCTATTTGTGTGAAGTGTTCCAAATTGGACACATCATCAAAAGAATTCATCTTGAGTAACTCGATTAAACACCATGTGATCCTTCACATCCTCACAATAACCAACAAAAATCAATGGGTGACTCTTCTTCTCCACAACCTTATGTTAACTATCTAAAATGAATGTCAAAGCCTCACTACCAAATACTTTGAAGGATAAAATGTTGGGGTCAACATAGGTCCAAACCTCCTTGAGAGACATGTTCTACACTACCTAATGGGGCATATTATTCTAAATGTAGCTAGCTTAATTCATTGCTTCAATCCAAAAAGTGGGTTCATGTTCTTGGACTAAATCATGTAATTGGCTATCTCCTATAAAGTTTTTTCTTTCATTTAGCCCCACTATTAGAACTATCAAGGATTGCAAAGTGAAATGTTTCAATGCTAAATACCATGCTCACCATAGAAATCCTAAAATTTCTAGTTCACATGTACTCCCCCATTATTTATGTGTATCTATCTAATAAAAATACTAGACCATTTTTCCACAAATACTTTAGAGGTCCTAAAAGTGGCAAAGGCCTCACTCTTCTACTTAATAAAGTACATCAATGTGCATTATGAGAAGTTATCAATAAAGGTGAGCACATACTTCACCCTTGAAAACTGAAAGGCATAATATCATTATGAAAAAACTCAAGGGGTGCCTTAATATGTGGACCTTGCCACTTAAAAAGGGAGTCCTAATTATGTTTTCTAAGTACACAAACTTGGAAAACTCTCTCTATGTATGAAATCCTAGGAAGAACAAGTATCATATCATATGTGCTTAATTGCTAAAGATACCTATAATTTAAATGGCCACATAATTCATTCCAAATCCTACTTAAAGTATCAAAATGTGTAGTGAGGGATGAGCATAAGAAAGAATTGAAACCATCAAACTCACACAAATAGGATCCATTATTAATACTCCTTACAACAATAATAATCTTAGACTCATGTAGCTCTCAAATCACTGTGGTGTGAACTCAACTATCTTTCTTTCACTAGAATGATAAAATTGATAAATAAAAATAAGGTTAAAAAAATAGAACCAAGAGAACAACATTGGTGCACCCATTTATAGTGCCTATATATTCCTAGCATATGATGTTAATAGGAGAATTGTATTTTATATAGCTTAGATGTTAGATGATCATGTTTTGATATTATCACTCTATGTCCTGATTATTTGTCTCCTTTATGGCTATTTTATTGTTATGCTTGATGTAAGTGGCACTGAAGTGTGTGTGTGATTTGATGACAAGTCCCTTGAAGGGATGGATTTATTTAAATTTGGAGGTGTTCTTGGGGATGCATGCATGATGTGGGCTTTCCCAAACAATTATTATTATGTCTTGGTTCATGAATATATGCATTAATATAAATATTATAATTAAATGATATCATGAAATTTATTAGTTAAATGCAATAAAATTATGGATATGATGTGGTACACCATGGGATATTTATGCAATGCTTTGACTATTTATATGTATGCAGCAAGTATGCTTGATGTGCACATTGAGTGGTTACATGTACTAGGTATTCTCCACCTGGCTCCACGGGTCTAAGTATACCTCGACGGTAGTTATAAGGAAATGTCACATTAGCTATTTATTTTTTCCTTACCTATTGTACTTGATCCAAGTGCAAGACCCATGTTATTTTACCTATTTTGACCTAGATACTGACATTGGTATGATTCTAGATTGGGTGAAATCAAGGATTAAATGTTATTAATTGTAAAAGAAAATATATTATTTTTTTTAGAAAATAAAAGGGGTTAAAAATAAAAAGGTTTTTCATTTTTCATTTCATATGTTATTATTGAGAAATTTGGAGAGGGAAAAACCCTCAAGTCTCTAAATTAAGGTTTTGGTGATTAGGTGAGCAATCAAAGGGAAAATGGAGTGAGATTGATTGTATCAGGATAGGAATGGGGGGGAGATTGTGCTCATGTATGGATACGTGCATCCGCAGGACATGTTTAATTTTTTTCTCATTTCAAATTTTGGATTAACATGAGGTAAGTTTCTAAATTATCTTCCAATACTTATTGTTTTCATTTCAAATGTTGCAAATGGATTGACGGGGTGTTAGAACCTCTCAACGCCTTCCATTTCATAGATTTTGATATTTTTCCTAAATACATCATTATTATGCCCTTTTCTTGGGAAACATGTAAAATGTGTGTTTTATGGCTTAAAAGGGGTGTTGGGCACTTTTCCACCAAAGGGTATTCTTAGATTTCTTATTTCTAAAAATTCAATTTTTGAAGAAATTTCAATGGTGAATTTGGAAATTCCCGATTTTTGCTTTGAGAAAATATTGTGAAAATTTGAATGTTTTCACATTAATGGATGTTAAATGTGGTAATTTAGATGTAGAAAAACCCATGATACAATCCTCAAATGATTACAAAAAAACACCAAGAAAGAACATCAATACACTCTCACCCTTTTCACTAGTATTAAAGATCAACCCCCCAAATAGTACAAGGTTGACACTTTATAGTTTAGTGTGATTACAAAACTTTTTCCAACATACAATGCTCAATAGGCTCAAAATAGCTAAAATTATAAATTTTGATACAAAATAAATTTGAGATAAAATATGGAAAAATTATTCCTATAGCTATGTAGTGCTCTCCAAGACCTTTCCAACACCTACTTGTTTCCTAAAAATTAAGCACTAGGGAAAAATTTAGGGTCCTTTGAAGAAATTTACACCAAATAGCTTCAACCTCTAATATCTTGCTTCTCAATACCTCCATGGATAGAAAGTGTTTGTCTCTAGCTTTCCAATGATATCTCATTTGCCAAAAATGGATACCATAGTGAAAAGTTATGAATTTTTGAAAAAACTAGCTAAATTTAGCCTACAATGACAGATTTTTCTAGCAAAAAAAAGTTTTACTTTTGATTTGATTTCTCAAAAATCTTCTAACTTTTTATAGACAATAACAGAAACCCAAAAATATTTTGGTGCTAAGAATAAAACCCATAAATGGTTTTTGGTTAAAAAATGAAGTTTTTTTAACCTTCAACTTGTAGAAATCATAAAGATACCCAGATGGGATTTCAACTTTGGAAACAAAATCTAATATATGCAAAATCTAATAGATACCTAGATGGAAGATTTATAGATTTTCTCAATATATAATAGATACCCAGATGGGATTTCAACTCTGGAAACAAAACCCAAAAATCAATTTTCTTACCAACAAGTGGAAGCTAAATTTCTGAAGAAAAAAATGAAAACAACTCCAATAAAAAGTTTCAAACCCTTGTTTGCAACTTTGTCAAATGATCTATAATTTGAATGAAACAAAAGCTAAATCTGACTTTCTCAAGCCTTTTGGACACATTGGAACAGTCAAAAATACTGCTAGTATAACCAAAAATGCTACAATCACCCAAATCTCACAAAACACATATGCAAAATGTAAAGGTTATTAGATCTTTATAGATCCTTTCTGATTCTCTAGATCATTTAAAACACAAGAGAAGAGTATACAAGAATTTACAAGATCTTTACAAGAAAATTCAATCTATCAATCAAGAATCTATGAACTTAGATTTCTCAAAACAAAAGCTTTGATACCATGCTAGAAATCTAAAATAGATTGAATAACCCAAGGAAATTTTTGATAGAAAATCAAAGCTACATAAACTGGAAAAACATAAGAATGCAAACTAAGATTTTGAGAGATTATGAAATGTCAATGTGACAACATTGCATTAAGAGCTTCCAAGATGAAAAGATACAATGCAAAATATTGCAAGAAGATGCAAGAGTATTGCAAGAGTATGCAAATATAAACTAGGTAGTGAGTTTATATAGAACTTAGGAGATGAGGTAGGTGGAAAATCCAACCAATAGGAATCAACCATAAAAAATGGATATGGACCACCAAAGGATTCCACCAGAAGTGGAAAGTGGTTCTACCCTTTAAGGAAGGGGACACCACATACTTATCTCCTAGTAATAAACTTACTTTATTATCCTAAGAAAGCTTAATTAAGTGTAGGAAAAACCTAGGACTAAGGAAAAATTATTAACCCGCTAGGAAAATAAAAACCTACACCAACAGATAGCAATTCTAATGTCACCTATCCTAACAATTAGTATCCATGTTGGTGGGGGGTTGTGCTTTAAGTAATAGAGGCCAAGAGTCATGTCTTCTTTGGTTTCACTTTTGGCTAGGAGAAAAATTGCATGGGAGTAAAAAGAACAAGATTTGTGGGGGCTTTCTCCATTTTTTTTAGTGGGGAGTCAAGATGATGACCCCGTGAAGGTGAGGGGTTTTTTTCCCCTTTTTCAAGAGAGACACAAGGTGGATTTTTTTCCCCAAGAGATCTTTGGTTTCTCCCCTAAATCAACAAATGAACCTAGAGGTGTTTCTTCCAAAATGGTCAAATTTATTGGTTTGGTTAGGCATAGGGTGAATGGAATTAACAAAGACACAAAATTAACCCTTTATCCAATAAGATAATTAATCTGCTAGAATTTTTAGCATGCTAGGCCTTGACTTCTTTGATAGATTTTCCAAGAAGAAGAAGAGAAAAAATGGGAAACTCGTCAAAATTTTATGTCTAAGGTGATTGAGTAATGAAAAATGGTAGTGATAATTATTGGTGTGAATAAACTCTTGTACCTAGTTAATTCTTTACCAAGGACTAAGGGGACTTAGTTCACATGTTAAGTTTACTTAGGATATAAGCTTTCTTCTAGAAGTCTTAGTTGTCTTATCTAAACTTTACATTATCCTAGGTAGTTATGAGTTAGTTGTCTCATGTGATAGGATTAAGACACTTGTCATGATCTTATCTAATCTTATCTTTCACCTTACCTTTATAAGCAAGGCATCTCTAGCATATTTTGCATTTTGAGCATATTGATGACATCTTGATCATATTGTAATTCTTGTTTGGTGGAATAACATCTTTCATTGTTGCTTCTCTCAATTGCTTGTGGAGGTTATTTGGTGTTTCAGATTGAAGATCTTGGTTGCTCACTTCATCATGGTATCAGAGCTTTGAATCTAGTAAGCCCTTTCCTTTTTTATTAGAGAGTTTATACCATCAATTTTTCTATTGTGATTTGAGTTTCTTTTATGATCTTGTAAATTCCTATATACTCTTCTCTTGTGTTTTAATACGATCTTGAGAATTATAAAGGATTTGTATAGATTTGTTAATCCTATTTGCATGTATGATTTTTGGTGAGATATGGTGATTGCAACACTTTTGGATATAGTGGTCATATTTTTGGTTGTCCTATTGTGTCCAGGAGGCTCGAGAATGTCAGATTTGGCTTTCGTTTCACTCAATTTGGTTACCATTTGTAACTTTGGCAAACAAGGATTTAAAACTTAGATTTGGAGAATAGATTTTTATTGAAACATTTTCAGCCCAAATGAATCTTTCTATTGCATTCAGAAGGTTGAAAGACCCCTGTTCTCATATAAAACTTGTTTATTTTAATGAATTTGACTTTTGGCAAATTTTTATTTTGCTAAGGGGTCATCACTATAGGCCTAATTTCAACCAGTTTTTTAAAAATTCATAACCTTTCACCACAGTGTCTATTTTTTGCAAACAAGAATATCATCGAAAAGGTGTTTTGACAAACTTTGTAGTGGTATAGGTGAATTTTGCAGATTTTTCCATTTTTTGCTAGTATTTTTAGTACAAAGGTACATGCACATTTATTACTTGTAACTAGCATAAATTTTGCATACGAAGTCAAAATTTGGAAAACTTTTTTTGAAATTGCTTAAAAAATTGCAAGGAATCTATTTGTAACCTCTATTTTCATTTTTTACTAGCCATTTTTTCAAAAATTATAAAAATCACCATGTATTATAAACGGTTGATTTGAGCTTGTCACTTGTACAAATTGCAAAATTTCTTCATTGTAATTTGTTGGGGGTTTTCAAATTCAATTTTAATACATTATGGGGGGTAAAAGGAAAAATTTAAGTTCCACATTATCTTATTTCTCTTGGTTTTCTTCTGTCCAACATGGGAGATCTAAAGAAAATTGAACCACTCACTCCACACAATTATCATACATGGAATATAAAAATGACTCAATTGTTACGATCTAAAGGTCTACGGAAAATTTTAGAAGCACAACAACTTAACTTCACAAGGGAGTATGAAAAATTTACCCATAAATGTAAAATGGATGAAGCAAAAGAGCTCATTGGCTTACATGTATCTGATAACTTGTTGTTTCCTATTATGGAGTGTAAAACACCTAAGAATGTTTGGGAAAAAATTGAAGAATTGTATGGTAAAGTCAATCAATTCAAAATCTTGCAACTTCAAGTGGATCTACAATCACTCTCTCTAGATGCATTTCCTTCTATTCAAGATTTTCTTGCATAGTTCAAATTGATTTTGTCACAATTAAAAGGGTGTGGGCATGATAAATTTGATGATGAATGTATCTTTTTGATTCAGTCTAAGTTAAGAGGCCATTATCAAGTGTTCCCTTCCACTTTATATTCTACTATGGATGCCATGTGGAAATATTATAAAATTCCTTTTTTGAGTTGTTTTGTGAGTGTCTTACTATGGAGGAGGCCAAGCTGGTTTAGTTGGATACACTACCTAGTTCTAAGAATCACGCTTTAATGGCTCAATCTTCCAAGGGTAAGGGAAAGAATAAGAAGAATCCCAAGACAAAATCATCTTCAAGTAGTGAGTCTCCCTCCAAACCAAAGAAAAAGAATAATCAAAATTCCACTCCATCTCCTTCTTCTACCTCTGGAGATTCTTCTTCCAAATCCACGAAGAAGAAAGGAGATCCTTGTTCATTTTGTGGAAAAACTGGAAAAGAGTCTTGCAAAAAACCTGCTTGGTGCTCCATAATCAAAATGTGGTTGTTGTTACAATTTTACTGAGGTCGTACTAAATCCAATAGTTATTGTACTAAACATGACCGCTATTGTTAGAAAGGTTGCTATTGTTTGTTCTATGTTGCAGGTTTTTGAAGGGGCTAACATTTATAGAACCACTATTGCAATTTTTTTGTACTGCTATCATTTGAAGGAGCCACAATCATTCTAGTGAAAAGGTTGTTATTGTATTAAACATGTCCACTACTATTTTGAGTTTTGTTTCAACTTCAATTTGCAAAGTTTTTTTTGGATTTTCAATACACCTAATTGTGACCATTGATTGTTTTCTATGCTTGTGAGATTTTCTAACTTTTTTGGTGCAACCCTTGTAGGATTATGATGTGTTTTCATGTGAACAACTAACCGTTTGCTTGCAGAGTTGATGAACAGTCCAAGGCCTTCAAATTTTCAAAGAATTTTTAGTTAAAATATTTTATTTTGGTGCTCCTAAAAAGAACCTATGAATCTCACACTTCGTTTTGGTGCATTTAAAATTGAACAAATCAACTTTTCACACTTCATTTTGGTGCACTTAAAATTGATTTCATATTTAATTTTGGTGCTCCTAAAAAGAACCTAAAAATATCACACTTCATTTTGGTTCATTTAAAATCAAACAATCAACATTCACAATTTCATTTTGGTGCTCCTAAAAAGAACCTACAAATCTCAAATTTCGTTTTGGTGAAATAAAAAATGAACAAGATAAATCTAATATTTTCATTTTGGTGCTATTAAAATAAACACATTTTCAGTTGGCACTATTAAAGCAAACCTATTTTCTATTGGTGCAATAAAAATAAACAACACAACTTGAAACATTTGCTTTGGTGCATTAAAAATTTGTGACAAGCTTCATGGTTC
Source organism: Sequoia sempervirens (assembly GCA_007258455.2). Lineage (NCBI taxonomy): Eukaryota > Viridiplantae > Streptophyta > Pinopsida > Cupressales > Cupressaceae > Sequoia > Sequoia sempervirens. The sequence continues at coordinate 235,290,156 of VDFB02271358.1, forward strand.
AATTTAGTGCATAAAATTGAGCAAATCATCTTTTCTAATAAAAATGACATTTCTTGCTTTAAGTCTCAAATGTCTTGAACTTGGTGCATCTAAAAAATGAATTTTTATCTTTACACACTTCACTTTTTAGGCTTAAAATCAAAATTTCTATGAATTGCATACAATTTCCATCACGATTGGCAAGCCGAGTGTGTATCCCTCCCCTTGCATCTTTTGACAATCTTGGGTGATGAGAAACACTTTGGGATTTTAGCACTTTTTTGTGGTCACCCAATTTTTAGGATAAGGGACTACTAATGAGATACATCCCACACTAGAGAACTCATATAAGCAACCCTAAAAGCACATTTATCATGGGTTATATAAAGTTTGCAAAATTGAAAGAAAGTAGCTTATATCTAAGTGGGAATATAACATACCGTGCCTCATCCTTGTTCGAACATAATGAGTTGGGTTGGAATGGCTAAAGACTTAAGTGGCTTACATTTGATCTATACGTCACAATGTTCACAATTGTCACTAAATACCTTATTTTAGAAGCCTATCTAATTTCCTGAAACGTCCTTGAAAGTAGTGCATGGGAGGCTCACCACTCCCAGAATTTACTTACCACATTAGATCTATAGTTGAGGCAATAAAGAATTAAGGGAAGGGACTCTTTTGATTGGAGTATCAAGACAATACATTTCCTTGATATATCCTATTTGTTTCCTCTATAGATTCAATTTAAAATCACTCCTTCGAGGGTGAGGTAAGCCTATAGAGAAGAGTGTACCTTTTATTCCTTAGGATGTGTTGACTGGTAATCTATGAGCTACATCATCATATCTCAAATTGTATGTTGTCTGCATCACTTGCCATCAAATAAGATCAAACAAGCATCTCAAACTTGCAAACTTATCCAACAAACTATTATCAAGAAACTAGAAATTTTGGAAATAGAGTTGCTACTGATATTCCTGCTGCTTTTGTTCCACAAGATTGCCATTGTCCTAAGTTTTCACCGCTTCTATTAAAAGGACCACTATTTTCTTCTCTATTTCACTGGTCACAAACTTAAATAGAGCTTGCTTTTTCTCAAATTGTCGCATTCGTTCTATAGAAGGAACTGCTACTATCTAAAAAATTGTTGTTGCTATCCTAAAAAGTAATCGTTATTATCCTACATTCTGGTGCATATCAGAATTATTCCAAAATTGGTCAATCCATCATCCTTTGAAACATAAACAATCATATCTACAACAAATCATATCGACATATTTTCATATCCATTAGCAAATCAAAACATCAACATAGTTTTAAGACACAAATCAAATACAACTTGGATTATCCTCTCGCTATCATTTTCTAGGATATTAACATCAACCTTTGCTTGCAACCTCAAAGCCAGTTCAAGTAGAGTATCAACATATCCTCTAAAACAAAGAAAAATATCAATCCAAGTCTTGTACACTTTGTGTTAGGTAAGATTAGTGTCATATTAAAATATCCAACAAATCACTCATACTCTTATCCTAGGGTCTTGAGCATCAAACATATAATCCATAGCAAACCATCAACAACCTTTGACCAAGAGGTTTTCACACATCTTCATACGTCATTTTAGTAAGAATCTCAAAAACAAAACACCATCCCATTTCATAATTAGTTATCACAAAACAAACCAATGTATTGAACTTGTTTATGACTACAATGAGATCTCAACACAAAAAGATGGAAGCCAACAAGAGTAGTTCTAGTGCACCCAAGACAAACATCGCTATTGAGGAACCTCAATCATGGGGTTATGATCCAAATGAACTTTCTTCTCCTCAAGGACAACCCACATTTAAAGCTAAACAAAATCAACCACATGGCGAGGAGGAAACATTGCTTGAACATCAAAACATGATTGTTAGACAAAACCAACCTCCTAGTTCTGAAAATTTCATCATAGAAGTATGATAGTGATGAGGAACTTACCAACAATTTTTTTTTAGAGCACTCCCAAGATCCTAAGATGCAAAAAACTTATGGACAAAATTCTTGGGAAGAACAAAAACTCGTATTTCCTTACACTAGCACAAAGTGGTGCCAAACTACCCATAGACTTTTATGTGGACATTCTAAAGGATCCTAACCTCATTCCAATAGGAGACCAAACTATGGTTAGATAGATACCAAAACCAATGGTGGATCCCAAGATACTTGCACCTTTTTTTCACACAAAATAACGATCAATCTAAACCACAACCTATGGATAACCCATTGTATAGGAACCATCACAAATTGAGCAAGAAGTGGTAGCTCAACAATATCAAGGAAATTCAACTCAAAACATGCCACCACACAACACTATGTAAAACATGGGAAGCATTCCAATAAAACCACCACAACATGCAATGGACCAACAAGGTAACATCCCATCACAAGGACAATACATTCCACAACAAACATCATATTATGACCCTTCGAGCAATGCACAATATCAACAATGGAAATCACAACCAAATCCGCAACATCAAGGTGTACCCCAAATGCACTACCAAGGTACTCCTTAAGTTCCACAACAATAAGCTATACCCAAAATGCACTACCAAGGTACTCCTCAAGTTCCACAACAACAAGGTGTACCCAAAATGCACTACCAAGGTACTCCTCAAACTCCACAACAACAAGGTGTACCCCAAACATGCTACCTAGGTAATCCTCAAAATCAACAATGACAAAGTGTACCCCAAACACACTACCAAGGTACTCCTCAAGTTCCACAATAACAAGGTGTACCCCAAACACACTACCAAGGTACTCAAGTTCCACAACAACAAGGTGTACCTCAAACACACTACCAAAGTAATCCTCAAAATCCACAACAACAAGGTGTACCCCAAATGTACTACCAAGGCACTCTTCAAAATGCACAACATCAAGGTGTACCCCAAATGCACTACCAAGGTACTAACCAAAATCGACAACAACAAGGTGTACCCCAAACACACTACCAAGGTACTTTCCAAAATGCACAACATCAAGGTGTACCCCAAACACACTCCCAAGGTACTCCACATAATCCACAACACCAAGGTATAACCCAAACACAACATCATGGTATTCCACAAACCCAAACTCAAACTCCTAATCGACAACAAAAGGTGTGCCTCAAATGCAATACCATGGTATCCCTCAAAATCAATATCAAGGAGTTCCACATAATCAATACCAAGGAGTACCTCAAAATCAATATCAAGGTGTACCACAAACTCAACATACCTACAACACACAACAAGGACTCAATTTTCCTTACACACAACATGGCCGTCAATGTCCCATACATACACAACATCCCATTTATGACCAAAAAAATGTCATAGGACAACAAGGCTACCACACACAAAATCCTCAATCAAGCACACCAACTACTGACATAAGCATGCAAATGAAAACCCTCAACTAAAGAATATCAGACATCCAAATTGGAAAGCCAAAGAAGAGCTATTCTCTACAAGATATATGTCCACATCCTTTTTATCAAAACTTATCTATGATACCTTTCCCTAAGAGATTTGAAATACTAAAATTTGACAACTATAGGGGAAGAGGGGATCCAATAGAGCATGTGCAAGAATTATTAGTAGCTTACATGGATCTACAACACAATGATACCTATGTAATGAGGATTTTCACACAAATTCTCGGTGGGGCCACTATCGAGTGGTTCTCTTGTCTACTACTTGGTATCAAAACATTCGATGAGTTGTCAAACAAATTTATCAATCATTTCTCATACAACATAGAGCAAGATATAACGATCCCTGATCTCTACAAAATTAAAAAAATCCAAGGGGAATCATTTGCTTCGTATCTACATAGATGGAGACAAAAAGCCAATAAGTGTAAATGTCCCATTCCTGAGAAACAACTCGTAGACATATTTGTCTCTAACATACTTGTGGACATTAACTACCAAATGTGAATGCTTTGCCTAGACCTGCTCAAACATGAACAAATAAGCAAATATTAATCCCTAAACAAGTGTAAACAAGCATTCCCCATGAAATTCATTCAAACACAAGAACATGAAATCAAAGTAAAGTAATCAAATAAACTACTAATGAAATTCTATTCTAAATGCTCAAACCAGCATCCCATGGGGGAATTGGTGCTTCTTTGATGTGGAAAGAAGCCCTTTCCCAATTCCTTGGTAAGCTTGATGATATATGTGTGATTCTTGATGCAAAATGCCAATAACCTAGCTATGGATGATAAATTCTATGCTAACTTGGATGAAAATATGGATGAAATTGTGGATAATAAACTTGCATAAACTTGTGTCAACTTGTGGATCCCAAATCAATAGAGAAGGCCTTTATTTATAATGAAGAAGGTTTGAAGAATGAAGGATAGGATGAATGTGGGATTAAAGAAGGGACCAATGGCATTGTGCCACTTGTCAACATGCTAATGAAGGGAGGTGGAGCACATTTTGAACAATGTGCATGTTAAATGCATGTAGGTGAAATTTAAATTTCAAGAGGTGGCTTGTGCAAGAGGGGATGTAAGAGGAATTAATGCCAAGTTGGCTCAAGGAGAGGACATGTAAGAGCCTTCAATGCAAAGGTGGAGGACAAAAGTCCTTTGGGAGGGAAAAGTCAAGTGGGTGGAATATTCAAAAGAATATGCTATATTTGAATGAAAATAGGGGGAATTAGTAAATCAAATAAATAGATTTACATGTGCAACTTGCAAAAGCTAGAGGAATGGAGGATTAGTGTTAGGATTTAATTAATTTAGGATTAATTAACTTAGATTGAATTAGTTTGATTGTGACATTTAATTTAAATATTTGAATTTATTTAAATCAAATGAGAGGACATTGGAAGACTAGTATTTTAATTAAATAAGATTGATTGATTTAATTAAAGGAAGAACATTAGGATTTAATTAAATAAAGTTGATTTATTTAATTAAATGAAGAACATTAGGATTTAATTAAATAAAGTTGATTTATTTAATTAAAGGAGGAATTTTGATGATTTATTTAATTAAAGGAGGAATTTTGATGAATTAATTAAATAAAGATTATTCAATTAATTGGTTAGTAAAGAAATGATCAAGGAAGAATCAAAGTTAGTTAATCAGAATCAAGTGCATTATATCAATCAGGATATTTTGAGTGTCTACACCAACTCACTGTATTGTTCTCTGGTGATTTTTAGGAGACTATTGAAAAGGGTTTGCTCATTGAACAATCTCTCATCGCAAGGGGAGTAATTAAACTCTACAACTCTAAGGACCAAGCTTCTAGTTCAAATGGCAAACCAAAGATATGGGAAAAGAACAAAAATGAACCAATGATAAAGTGGTTGATGCTAAAGTTGTACGAAACATACAACCTCCTAATGGCCCACAAAATAATGTTCAAACAACATAACAAATCTATACTCCAAACAATGCGCCAAACAACCAACTCAATTATCCTTAAAACAACTAACCAAATAACCAACAACCAAATCAAGGATAGGATAATCAAAGAAGGCCGCTAAGGAAATATGACCAACCTAGAAGAAAATTCACTCCATTGGGAGAACCTCTTAAGGTAATTATGCACAAACTAGTCCAAACAAACCTTATCAAGCTTAATGATAAAAAAAGCTATGATGAGCCAAAATTCAAATGCCCTTGGTATAATGAGAATGACAAATGCAAATTTCACAAAATCAAGGGTCATACCACCAACAATTGCATGAGGCTCACAAACATCGTGCAAGACTTAATAGAAAAAGGCAAGGTTGACATAGAACATCATCTTGAAAATAAACATGGATCCAATCCCTGATCATTCTATGGGAAATGACAAGGGTAAAGGACAAAATTACCATAAATCCAACTTGACCTATGACCAGGTCATAGGAACCATATCTCAAGATGATCATACCATCAATGTTATAACCATACTAGGCAAATATCCTGTGTAACGTAACTACATGAAGAGGGAGAGTTACAATCCAAGGAACCCCACCCCAAAAAAAGCCACAATGAAGCCATCAAATTACTACAACATTGTGTAACAATTAAAGAAAACTCTTGGATTAATCTCCATCCTTGAGCTTTTGAAGTTGTCACTAGCACATAAGGAAATCTTGGAGAAAACTCTTGTCGAAACATCAATCCCTAATGACCTTAATGCTGATCAGTTTCAAGCCATGGTTGGTAACATCACCTCCACCCATCACTTAGTATTTTCTAAGAAAGACCTTCCACAAAGATCTTTCCATAATCAAACTCTCTATTTTGTGTCCATAAACACAAGGTCAAGAGAGTACTGATAGATAACAATGTAGGCTTAAAATTTTGTACCCTAAAATTAGTAAAACAACTAGGATATTTTCATAATGTAATAGACAAAAGAAAAAGTGTCACCATAAGGTCTTATGATGATATGGAGAGAAACTCAAAAGGGATAATCAAACTTCCTATTCAAATAGGAACAACGATAATAGAGACACCAATGATAGCAGAGACAACATGTCAAGTACTAGATCTTGAGCTACCCTACAACCTTCTCTTGGGATGACCATGGATACATGCCTTAAAATTAGTCCCTTCAACATTCCATCAGTGCTTAAAATTTTATCATGATGATAAGGAAGTTATAATATATGTCAACCCTGAACCTTTTCATTACTGTGCAAACTAAGAGAAGTACAAAAAGATTCTTCAAATACCTAGCAATGACATATCTTTCCATTCTTTTTCATATGTTGACCCATCCTCATTACCTTCATCCTCCACTACACCTCCATTAGTTGAGCCACCAAAATTTGATCTCAAGATCCAAGTGCTTGACAAGGGCTATGGAGAATACCATTTCAACCAATCCTTTTGTATTGCAATGATTCCCCCAACACCAAAGACTTATGGAGGACCAAGAGAGATAAAGCATGCTCAAGCTATTACAATGGAAGTCAAACCCACCATTTTCACCAAGTGGGGAGGCATGTAGGATGAAGAAGTGTTCAAAGAAGACTTATCTTCATGGATTTACAAAGAAGGACAATAGAAACAACTACCTCCCCTTCCTATTGATCAAAACAATAAAGGATATCAAATAGAAAAAAACATGGGGTTCACTAGAAAAGGTGGCCTTGGTCTACATGAATAAGGTATAAGAGAACCAATTATCATAGAAAAGCACAAGAAGAATCTTAGACTAGGTTATGGTTCATTATACATGATTAACCCAAGCATCGAAAGCACCTCTTATGAGGAAAGAGATCCTTCTACTATTGTTGATACATAAAATGATTATGAACTTATAGACGATGACTTGTATATCCAAAACCTATCACTACTGAACCTACATCTGAAGATTACCATACTGAAACTAATTCCAACGAATATGAATGGGATTCTTGTGCCTCTAGTGATTATAACCCAGATACCCTATGGAACCTAGGTAAACATGCTACCTCTATCCTATCTACGATGTCCATAAGCTTTATCGATACGAATGATAAAATACCCTTGCTTTATCCACAGTTAATAGAATGGGATCAACAACATCACATACCTGTTTTGGACTCATTCTAGAATGATGAAGCTATTTTGGAATTCATGGGACTTCAAACTGATATAACATGAGGAGATCATAAGGCTAGATTTTTAATGGAGCTTGAATAAGGGGCATACTTTGGACAGGAGATTGTGTCCTTCAGTCGTAAAAATAAACTAAAAATTTTAAAAATAAAAAAGAGCTCCCCTAGGGAAAACCACAATGTGGCTCTATCGGATCAAGAAAAGAGAAAATTAAAGGACATATGTAAGGGTGAAAGCCTCTTTGAGGTGCTTGAAGATGGAGGATTCAATCTCCCCTTATAGAATATCAAGAAAAATCAACACTCTTGGTTGAAGGTTTTGAACCTATCAACATGGACACAACAAAGACATCAAAAATAACATATCAAGCAGCTTCCTTAGATCCAAAGGAAAAGGTCAACTTCACGACATTTATTAATGAACAAAAAATCAACTTTTCAGGCACATATACAAACATGATGGGGCTAGATCCAACTTTATTAGTACACCACCTAGCAGTGTTCCCTAAAGCTAAACCTGTCAAACAAAATCTACACAAGATGCACCCACAAATAACACTCTTGGTCAAAGTAGAGCTTCAGAAATTGCTAGATGTGGGATTCATGAGACCCATCAACTATCCTGAATGGGTATCTAGCCTTTTACCAGTTTCAAAACCCACTTGGGGCATACGAATTTGCACAGACTTTAGAGATCTCAACAAGGCATACCCTAAGGGTGACTTCCCCTTACCCAACATTGACATAATTGTGGACCTAATTGTGAAACATGAAATGCTTTCACTGATGGATGGTTTTTTGGGTATAATCAAATAAAGATAGCCCCTAAAGATCAACACAAAAAATATTTCACTTGTACATTAGGAACTTTTTGTTGGAACGTCATGCCATTCGGTTTGAAGAATGTAGGGGCAATATACCAAAGAGCCATGACCATTATATTCCATGATATGTTGCACATCACCATGGAGGACTATGTGGACTACATACTAGAAAAATCAATCAAAAGAAAAGATCATTTGGCTAACCTAGCCAAGGTATTTGAAAAACTAGAGGAATACAACTTACATCTCAATCCAAAGAAGTGCATATTCGACATGACATCTGGGAAACTGTTGGGTTACATTGTATCAAGAAGATGCATCAAGGTGGATCCCACCAAGGTTAAAGCTATCCTAGAAATGCCTCCTCCAAAAACATTGAAACAACTACATAACCTACAGGGAAAGCTTCAATCCATCAAAAGGTTCATCGCATAGTTAGGAAAAAATTACCACCCATTCACCCATTTTCTACACAAGGACATAACATTTTGTAGTGTAGAAAAAAGTATCCCTTTTTCACACTTAATTTGGGAATTAATATTAAAATATGAACTAATTATGCCTTAATTTAGTGTTGTAATATTTATTTTACATATTCACATTAATTTTAGGGCCCTATTAATTAAAATGGACTTAATTGTGCCTTATTTTAGTGTTGTAGAGTGTACTTTACATTTTCACACTTATTTAGGGCTCCCTTAATTAATTAAGGTTAATTTTCCTTAATTGGACCCTTTAATTCAAATCCAAGCCTATTTAATTGCAATTTCCCAAGAGGAAAACCTGACATTCATTAATTCCATAGCATAATACTTATTATTGAGCAATGTGTGTCCTAGGTAAGTGACCTAGGACCCTAATTTAAATTATGTTTTTAATATTTTAATGTTTTCAAATCTATATTTCAATGTCATCTTGTGATATTTTAATTAAGGATAAATTACTATAAATACAAGGTTATTTTATCAACATTATATTTCAATTATATTTTTGAGAGATAAATTACAAGAGCCAAGATTATTGTCAAGAGCATTCAAGAGCAGATTTCTTCATCATTTGTTGCAGCAATCAAGATCCAAGCATTATGTCAAAGTTATGTGGAGTCATGAATTTTTTGGGAGCTAACATTGTGATGTAGGTTTCATGATTCAATCAAGCATTCAAATATCATTTCAAGCAAAGATTCAAAGTCAAGATCCACATCCATTAAAGCCATTTCATGCAAGATCAACATCAAGATTTTAGTCCTTCAAAGGTTCATACAAGGGTTTGGTGAGTTGTGAGATTGTGTTGTTCATTCATCATCCCTTTCACACTATTTCATTTCATTTCAAGGATTAATTATCAAAATGGGGTTTGACCAAGGCAAACCCCCATTCATCGAAACAAAAATTTCCCCCTCTCTTTGTGTGTTGCAGATTTGCAAGTTGAATAAAAGTTGAAGATCTCAAAGTTGCAAAATCGCATAGTTGTCAGAGTTGTCACCTTTGTTGTCATATCACAGAAACTCAGATCCCATATTTATTTTCAACTAGCTAACGGTGAAAATTGTGAATTTGGAAGTGCAGACACAGGAGCATAGAACCCAAAAATAGATTTTGGAGAGCCCTACCCAGGACCCATTTTCCATAGGGTGAATGAGTCCTTAGTCAACTTCTGAAAACACTTTTTTGTGAGAGGTATGCAAGATTTATCTCTTCCAGATTCTCTAAAAAGTTTGTAGGTTCCATCAATATTGAGTTTAATCTACATAATCCAAGTTATAGATTGCATTTTGGAGTTGATTTTCTATTCTTAGTCTTTCTCCCCAAAGTGTTGTTTGGCCTAGACCCCCATCCTAACACAAAAAGGGAAATCACAAGATTCCTCAAAGAATTCACTCACCTAAAGGTTGAAAGTGGATTTTGACTTGAGGGATCTCATTTCCTGAATGAAATAGAAGAATAGGTAGGTTCATTCACCCCATTTTGACCTTGCTATTTATAGTAATTTTGGTGAAAAATTCCAAATTTAGTATAAAACCCCATATGCAGTGAACCCTTAACCCATTTTTCTTTATTTTATTTTGGTGAACCTAAGTTTTGAACATTCTAATTTCTAATTTGGAGTACGTTTAAACCCTAGATCTAGGATTAGGATTAATTCATTGCATTTAGGGTTTCTAAATTTGGCATAAAGTTACATTGCATTTTAGGTGTAAATTGTAAATTGTATTAATTTTAAATCTAAAAATTCAACAAAAATTACTTAATGTTAGATTAATATTGCATAGTAATTGCATATTAATGTATTTTCAATCATTCACATTCAAAAATTGAAACAAAATTTCATTTCAAAAAGTGTCATATAGTTCATCATTTGTCATTAATTTTATTTGTGTTAGGTCATCAAATTCTAGAAAATTTTGTCATAGAAATACCAGTTTGAGACCTAGAATAGAGAACACATATAGTCACTCAAAAATTGCATTTTTCATTTAAAAAAAAAACTATAAAGGGACCCATTCTCCCCTGGGCGAATGAGTCCTTCAAGGCCTACAAAAACCAACTTTTCAGAGCTTTTTTGTGATTTTCTGCACTTCCTAGGCCTACTGGTAGCCCACTATATCAGTCTGGAAAGTTTCAGGAATTTTTGTTTTATGCATCTAGGTCTAAACATCCAGTTAGTGTAGTAATTTTTTAATCATTCCAAAATCATTTCAGTAGCAAAAATCATCAGATTTGAAAATGTTTACATTCTTGAAGCTTTACATAATATGGATAACAGTACTTTTCACTTTTGGATACACATTGTTTACATTCTTGACGCTTTGCATAAGTTGGGTAAAATTACTTTTCACTTTTGGATACACATTGTTTACATTCTTGAAACTTTGCATAAGTTGGATACAAGTACTTTTCCTTTTTGGATACGCATTGTTTATATTCTTGAAGCATTGCATAAAATGGCTAAAAGTACTTTTCATTTTTGGGCACACAATGTTTGTATCTTACCTTTCTAAGCATGCTAAGAAAAAGTTCATCTATCCCCCTTATGAGAATGTTTTAATGAAAGAGAATACAATAGTGGAAAATCATGACAATCAAACTTGGTCTTCTCCCAATATCTCTCATATTTGTGAAGAAGATATTTTGGTGTTAGAAGATCCAACCAATGAGAGTTATGAAAGTCCTATTTTTCTCTCTTCCCCTACCTCTCCTACTTGGGAAGAAATTGTTCAATACAAGGATGAGACCATTGACACATCCCCTAATATCATGTTGCCTATTCATGAGAATGATTTGATACAAGAGAATTCCATCATTGATAAACAATAAAATCCAACCATTGATAACTCCCCTACTTGTGATGAAGATATTTTAGAAGAACCAACCATTGAAAGTCATGAACATCTAGTTTGTTGCTCTCCTAAACACTCTCCCAGGGAAGATATCATGGTGTAAGAAAATGAGAACATTGAAACATGTCTTTCAAACAATATTAGTGTGGCTTCCTTAGACGAAGATGATGAAGTGACATTAGACTCCCCTTCACTAAGAGATCACGAAAATAAGGATAAGTTTGTTGAGGTTATGAACATTAGAACTCCCTCGAATCCTTTAATTCTTAGACCTCATACAAATACTTTAATTATTGGACCACCTAAGCCTCAACTTATCCTCTATCCACCCTCAAAACAACCACAAGTTCTAAACAAACCTATGCTTATCCTAAGACCACCTCAACACAATGTTTCATAGCAACCAAGTTATAATACTGTTGCTCATACATATAACACAAGGACCAATAGGCAACAACAAACCCCTCAAATTTCATTACCATTTCCTGAACCTATCTTGCCTGGTGCTCCTCGTTTGTCTTTACAAAGTGGAAAGGCGTATGATCTTGTTGAACAACTTAAGAATACTCTTGCTAAGATATCCTTATGGGGTCTTATTCAAGCCTCACCTACTTATCATAACATGCTTCAAAGTTATTTACAACAAGTTCCTATCATTCCTAATGTGCAACCAAATGATATAGCAACCCTAATTCAAGGAATGAATGTAGTCATTGTTATCCACCAAAGTGATCTCCCTCATTTGGATGTGCAAAAACAATATGAAGCCTTCATGATTATATCCATTATTAATAGGAAAGAAATAAAGAGAACCCTTGTTGACAATGGATCAACCCTTAATGCATGTAGTGTAAGTCTCTTAGATAAGCTTGGATTGGATAAGACGAAGATTTAATTTGACTCTTTATCTATTCGTGGGTTTGATAACATAGGAAAACAAATATTTTGTGTGATAACATTGCCCGTTATAGTTGGAAATTTCACATTGCAAACTCTTATTCATGTCATTCTTGATAATCTTTCATATAATCTTCTCTTGGGTAGACCTTGGATTCATGAAATGAATGGGGTGCCTTCTACTCTTCATCATAAAATGAAGTATGTTTACAACAAAAAAGTGTATACAATTGAGGTCAACCTTGAACTTGATAGTTTTCTCATTGAGAAAGACAAGGAAAATCCTTTAAAAAAATTGACACCAACTACACAAGTGGAACCTATGCAAGAGAAAGAAAAAGAAAAGCGTATTGAAGAAGTCACAAAGTTAGTGGAAGATGATTGGTGTTCCTTAGATTTTACACTTACATTCATAGGAGAATACAAGATCACAACAAAGGAGTCTAAAAAGGGAAAAGAAAAAGTAGTAATGTCAACAAAAATTTAGAAGAACCTTCAAAAGAATCCACTTCAAACACTTTACAAGAAGAAACAAATTACACAAAAAACTTCAAATGAAGTTGATTATGAACAACCATCGAATCCAAAAGAAATGAAAAAGATTTATGGAAAAGTTTATGAACTTTGAAATAACTTGGGTATAGTGGAAAAGGATGTGGTGCTAGAGAACAAGGTATGTGTGTCCCTATAGAGCCTAACACACAAGAAACAACTAATGGTCTTGGTTATTGTCATTTGAAAGAAACAGAAGCATCAAAAATTTCTTCACTCAATACCAAAACTATTACAAAAGATTCTCGTAAGCCAAATTTAACCTTAGTGCATCCTAAACTGATAGAAACTAGTGGTCTTGGTTATTGTCCTTTGAAAGAAACAAAAGAACCAAAGCAATCTTCACTTAACATCAATGTCATCATGCAAAAAACTCCTAGGATATGTATTAGTAATGATTGGAGATCGTTAGATTTTACACCCTCCCTTAAAGGAGAGTATAAAATATTGCAATCTAAAGAGTCTTGTGTAAGTATGACACCTTGTACTAAGCAAGAGATATCTTTGTTGCAAAATAAAGGAAAGTCCTCTACTATTGATCAAGAGAGTATCTTGTCGAGACTCCTCCAAGATCACTTGATATCTCTCCTTCCAAGAACATGAAATAAATTTTACAAGAGTTAATTCTATGCATATCATAGAGTTCATGGTCATTATACTAATGAATGTAAGGCTATGAGTAAAAAAATTTAGCATCTTAAGGATTGTGGTGCACCTCCTTGTGTTGGTGCACCTAGTTCCTCTAATTGATATTGATTTTCATTCTATCATGTTGCTTGTCACTTACCTCGGCTCATCCTTGTCTTGCACTTAGTGGGGGCAAGGGGTTAGATAACCTTGTCCTAGTTTAACAATTGATGTTGTCCCTTTGGCTAGTTGTTTGCCTTCTGCATATACTGAACAAGATTGGGATGTAGATGACCTACTATAGGTTGACTCGCATGTGCCTTACTAGTATTTTTCTTTGTTTTATTTTCATATTCTTTGTATGATTGCATGTGTGTAATGCGATCTCCCCTGTATTATTCTGTTTGATGTATCTCTCTCTCCATGTGCATTCCTCTATTTGTATCTACATTCTTCTATATGTCGTAAACATTTATCTTTTCATTTGTCTTTTGTTTTCCTTTTGAGGATGATGCAAAGCATCAAGAAATTTAGGTCTCTTCCATGTTGACCTGAAAGATTTTTCTTTGTTTTTGCTATCTATATGTCATTCTTCCTATTCTACGAGTATTAGGGGAATGATGATGTTTTCGAGCTCTATAATCACATTGTAGAAAAGATACATTGACCCCAAATCCTTAGATCCCTTATGTGTTTTTTGGGGAAACCTCTTCCTCTTTTTCATGATGTAGTTTCATTAAGGAACATGTGACTTGGCATAGGGCTTTCTGAATAAACTCTCATGTCTACTTTATCAACTACTTTAAAGCAAATTTCTCATAGCAATGGTGTTAGCAATTGCTTTAAAGTGGGGGCATACATCAACACTCATGTTCTTCGAGTGATTTTCTTTATTCTTGTGATGTGTCCTTTTATTGGTGGTGTCATTGGGTTTGAAGTCCTTCGATAGCATGATATTTCTTAGCATATGACTTTCCTCTTAGTGGTGATGCTACACATTGCATTCCCTAAGTTGTGATTCTTTTATTCTTGGACTTGTCCTCTCTTGGATACATTAGGCACAATGATCCCTAAGAAGATACCTTACATGAAATAAGCAAGATCCCTTTGAACAAATATTTATATATATAGATATATATTGTTCATAAGTAAATGTCAACTATTTCTAGATTGAAACTGTGTCAATTTTTTATATCAACGTTTTAGATCATAATCCATGATCCATCATCAGGATGATAAGAAATCAATAAAGAGAGAGAGAGAGAGTTCATAAGTGTTTAGCATAATACAACTTGTTAATCTTGTGAAGCTCGAACCCCTCCCTATAAGGCCACCAAGTATAACACACCTTTCTTGCCAGTAAAGCCTTGCCCTTGTTCATAGTGTGCTTAGGATAATACAAATTGATAGGCCTTCTAAAAACCTTAATGTGTGTGGTACCCTATCAGATTTTTCAGAGGGATAGCTTTGGTATGGTAAGTACAGTGAGAGCTTGTAGACTTGGAATCACTTTCTCATTAAGCCACTTTCCTAGGGGCTCACCTAGTGAACAACTTGAGGTACCATTAGCCCCAAGTGAGAATGCATTGTTTGCATAGTGTACATTGAGTTCTTCTTGTGAACATGTTGGAAAAATATTCGAGACATGTTCCACATTGTGTTGGATAGTCGAAGCTTGATCTACCCCCTTCCTTGGACAAACAGCCTAGACATGTTCTACATCGCGTTGGACAGTTGAAGCTTAATCTACCTCCCCTTTCTTCTAGGCTTTGATGTTGTATGATTGAGTATCTTTGTCATTGTGGCATACATATGTCTTGAATGCCTACTTTAGTGTGAGTTTGACATGGAATCATCCTCTCACTAAAGTTGGGGTTAAATGTAGTGTAGAAAGAAACTTATCCCATTTTCACACTTAATTTGGGAATTAATATTAAAATGAACTAATTATCCCTTAATTTAGTGTTGTAATATACATTTTACATATTCACATTAAGTTTAGAGCCCTATTAATTAAAATGGACTTAATTGTGCCTTATTTTAGTATTGCAGAGTGTACCTCTTTACACTTTCACACTTATTTAGGGATCCCTTAATTAATTGAGGTTAATTTTCCTTAATTGGCACCTTTAATTCAAATCCAAGCCTAATTAATTGCAATTTCTGAAGAGGAAAACCCAACATTCATTAATATCATAACACTTATCATTAAGCAATGTGTATCCTAGGTAAGTGACCTAGGATCCATTCGCCCATGGGAAAATGGGTTCTCACTTAGACCTAGGACCCTAATTTAAATTATATTTTTGGTGGTATTTTAATGTTTTCAAATCTATATTTCAATGTCGGCATGTGATATTTGAATTAATGATAAACTACTATAAATACAAGGTTATTTTATCAAATCAACATTAGATTTCAATTAGATTTTTGAGAGATCAATTACAAGAGCCAAGATTATTGTCAAGAGAATTCAAGAGTAGATTTCTTCATCATTTGTTGCAGAATCAAGATCCAAGCATTATGTCAAATTTATGTGGAGCCTTGCATTTTTTTGGAGCTAACATTGTGATGCAGGTTTCATGATTCAATCAAGCATTCAAAGTATCATTTCAAGAAAAGATTCAAAGTCAAGATCCACATCCATTAAAGCCATTTCATGCAAGATCAACACCAAGATTTTAGTTCTTCAAATGTTCATACAAGGCTTTGGTGAGTTGTGACATTGTGTTGTTCATTCATCATCCCTTTCATGCTATTTCATTTCATTTCAAGGTTTAATTACCAAAACAAGGTTTGACCAAGGTTAAAGGAAGTCAGGTGAGTAGAAATAGCTTCCTACACTAATCTAAGTAGGGGAGAGTTACAAAAAAAATATTTTTAAAACCTTATGTAGTTACAATAGAGAAAAACATAGGAATAATGGAATAGAACAACAACAACACATAAAATAGTGACACCAAATATACGTGGGGAAAACCATTTCGGGTAAAAATACCTTCCCTCCAAAAGCATAATACTATTGTATTAATTCAAACAAGAGTTACAATACAACCCCAAGTACAAAGCTTTCTTTAACAAGTGCTTCAAAACAAACACCTGTCTAGGAGTGATACTGTCAGCACTTCGTTACCTGCAGACAAACTATACATTATGCAAGGCACTCAATATATAGAGAGATACAAGCTTCAAGAAGCATCTAGAAGGAGAGGGACATCCAAATACACATGACACAATCTTCCATGCCATAACATGCATTTGGACACATGTAACATATTCCCTTACACTCCTTACAGTTGTTATAACATGCAAATATTCCTTCCTCAAGCTTGGGTGCCTAGAATATTCTAAAAATAGGCTATGAAAGATGCCTTACACATCTTACAACTATCACAAAATCTATCATAATTGATAACACCTACAACTGTAAGAGAATCTATCATAACAAACCAAGAATACTTTATTCTCTTACAACCTATCATAACCCAACTTGGCCGCCAACTTCCTCCATGCATAAAGATTCCATATGATGCATCATAAAATATATCATAGGTAAGAGATTTCAAAGTGGGACGCCTATATCCACTTGGGATGATTATGTGTCATCTAGTCACTTCTAACAAGGATGCCACCTAGCTGGTGGGTCTCAATTTGTGACATAACACCATAGGAAATTAAATAATATAAATAAATACAATAATACATTAATTAAATCAATATTAGGACTCTAAGGTTGAGACTCCTTAATCCCAACATTCTCCCACTTGTTGAAGACCTGCTAAGAGTCATACGTAATCATCTACTCAAGGCCCCAAGGCCCATGGAATCGAAACACCATCTAAAATTTTCTATGCTTATTGGTTTTGTTAGTGCATTTACAACATTCACCAAAGTGTCAACCTTCTCCAAGTTCACCTTTCCATCTTCTACCATATCATGAACAAAATGATACTGAACATCAATGTGCTTTGTTCTAGCATGGAAGGTAGGATTCTTTGCTAGGAAAATCACACTTTGACTATCACAACAAATAGTAATCTGTCTTGCATCTAAACCAATATCAGAACACAATCTCTTAAGCTAAATAGCTTCCTTATAGGCATGAGTGGCTGCCATATACTCTACCTCTGTCATTGACAACGCAACTACAACCTGTTGCTTACTCATCCAACTGATAGCACCACCAAACATCATAAACACGTAACCACTAGTGGATCTTTTGTTGTCAATCTCACCTACCCAATTTGAATCCACATATCCATGAATACTCACAAAATTTTGAGGCCCATTAGGATAACCATGAAAACACAAGGCATACTTGGAAGTACCCCATAAATATCTGAACACTCTCTTAACCACATCCTAATGCACCCGTCCAAGATTAGCTATAAAATGGCTAAAGAATCTCACTACTTGGGAAATGTCTAGTCTCATACACACCATCACATACATCAAATTTCCAACTATACTTGCATATGGTACTTTGGTCATGTCCTCCATCTTAGTAAGAGATTTTGGACAATAATTACATAAAGCTTCATCCCCTACATCACAGGAACAACTAACTATCTATAATCTACCGTGCTAAATCTTTCCAACACCGAGTTCACATACTTGCTTTGGCTTAACCAAAACTTTCTGTTTGCTCTATCTCTCGTGATGTCCATTCTTAGAATGTACCTAGTTGCACCTAGGTCTTTCATCTTCAATTGTGTTTACAATTGAAACTTCAAATATGAAATCATACTTTTACCATTCCCAATAAACAACATATCATCTATGTGTAAGACAATAATGAGAATGTGACCATTATTAGATTTAAAATATACACAATGGTCAAATTTAGATTTCCAAAATCTCAATGACAACACATAGGTATCAAAATTCTGGTACCACATTCTAGGAGACTGTTTCAAACCATAAAGATATTTCTTCAATTTGCAAACCAAATTTTATTTACCTTTTTCAATGAAATTCTCTAGTTGTGACATGTAAATCTCTTCCTCCAAATCACCATGAAGGAACATTGTCTTCACATCCATCTGCTTCACTTATAATTCATACGTTGCTACAAGTGATAAAAGAAGTCGTATAGATGTTAGGTTTTCTATAAGAGAGAATATCTACCCATAATCAATTCCCTCTGCCTGAGGAAACCCCTTAGCAACCAATTGTGCCTTATACTTCTCAATGTTGCCATCAAGACCACACTTTTTCTTGAAAACCCATTTACAACTGATGGGTTTATGTCAAACAGGCAAAGGTACTAGATCCCAAGTCTTATTTTTCTTTAATGTAGCCATCTCCTCATCCATGGATTTTATCCAAGAATCTACATTACTCATACACATAGCCTCTCTAGCATTCCTAGGCTCACCAATGTTAGTAATCAAAGAAAAAATACAACTGGAATCCAATAATGAATAGCCAAACCTTTCCAGTTGTCTCCTAACTTGGGTAGACCTCCTCAAAGGCCGAGGTTGAGGTTCTTCTCCTTATTTATAACTTTCAGAGCTACTTGAGCTCTCCTCATCATTAGGTCCAATAGGAGTGTGTAGTTCTTCTTTCTTTAGAGTAGGTGGAATCTGAACTACCTCCTTCTTTTGTTTCTCCTCTCTCTCTAGTTGCAACTCAATAGTGGAAGGTTTCATCTCTCTAAAAATCAAACTTCTACTATAAAGAACCTTCTGAGGTTCTAGATCCCAAAGCTTGCACCCTTTCACACCAACAACATAACTATTAAAGATACACTTAACAACCTTTTTCTCAAACTTTGATCTCTTCTCAATCGAAACATGAGTGTAAGCTTCACAACCAAATACTCTAAAATGTCTCATTGAAGGATTTTTACCAGACCACACCTCCATGGGTGTCTTACCAACAAGCGTTGATGTAGGAGATCTATTGATCAAATAACATGTAGTAGCTACTACTTCAACCCCAAATTTTTGTTCAAGGCTAGAACCACTCAACATACTCCTAGCCCTCTCCATCACAATTATGTTCATCCTCTCTACAAGTCCATTTTTTTGTGGAGTGTAGGGAGTTTTCTTATGTCTCTCAATCTCGTGCTCTTTACAAAACTTGTTAAACTCTACGAAACAGAACTCACCACCATTATCAATCCTCAAACACTTAATCTTTTTGCTAGTATTATTTTCTACCAAGGCCTTAAACTCCTTAAACTGACTAAAGACTTTAGCTTTACTTCTGAAAAAATAAACGAATGTCCTTCTATTGTAATCATCTACGAAAGAAACAAAATATACAAATTTTGATAATGAACATTCACAGGACCAAAAACATCTGAATGAACATAATCCAAAACCCTAAAAGACTTGTGAGAACTAGAATAAAAATAAACATGGTGTTGTTTTCCATATACAAAATATTCGCAAAAGTCAAACTCGAGATTACAATCATCACTTGGCCTTCAACAAGGATCTTATTTTTTAGGGTTCTAAAACCCTTCTCACCAATGTGACCAAGTTGTTGGTGCTATAACATTGTCTTCTTTGCAGGAAGTTTCATTTCCATGGAATGAGAACCCTTAGGTACCCAAAATTCATGACCATCAAATGTAGCTACAACACACTTCTTCTCTACATGATCTAATAGTGAAGATGAAAAATCTAAATATCTCTTCTTCAGTACATAAAAAAAACTATTGCACTATACAGTGCATGCATCAAGCTGAAACATAGTGCCAATATGAACTCCCTTAGTTAACACCATAGTTCCTCTTGTTATCTTACATCCTCCACTAGAGAAAACAACTTTCACTCTTGAATCATTCAGTTTACTTATAGAAAGAAGGTTTCGTGCCAAACCTAAGATATACAAAACACCATCAATCCCCTTCACTCGTCTATTAGGAAATCTGGTTTTGAATCTTCCACAACCAACAATCTTCAGGTGAGAGTCATCACCCAAGTACACCTCTCCATCATTGTAATCTTCATACTTTGAGAACCAATCTCTATGAGAGGTCATGTGAAAGGATGCACCCAAGTCTATCAACCACACATCATTCGATGCATAGGAGGGAAATGCTGCAATAAATGTTTCTCCGTCATCTTGAGATGATTTCTCTGATTTAGAATTAGAGAAAGACTTATTTTTCTTCTTCTTCTCCTTCTTCCAATCTTTTCAAATGTGACCGACTTCGCCATAGTTCCAACATTTTGCCTTGGAATTCTTACCAAGAGACTTAGATCTCCCTGAAAACTTTGACTTAGATTTATTTTTTCCTCTCTCCTTTACTCTGCCATGAACAACAAAGGCCTCCTTGGCCATCTATGAAGACTTCCTTCACATCTCTACAGATAATAATGAGGCAACCACCATATCCATATTGAAGGTGGAAGTAGTGCTTCCACTATCCATCACCAGGTGATCCCAAGAGTTCGACAATGAACACAAAAGGAGCATGAAATAGTCTTGTTCATCAATCTTGTCTCCAACCGAACCCAGTTTAGCAACCAACATATTAAATGCATTTAGATGACCTACCACAGATCCTCCATCTTCCATTTTTTTAGATAATACATCTTCCTCAGATCAGGAAAATCTTGTTTACCAAGGATTTAGCTTGATAGACATCACCAAGCTTCTTCCACAGAGAAGTAGAAGTTTTCTCTTCATGGACATTTATGAGAAAAAAATCAACCAAACAGAGTCTAATAAGACCCTTGGCTTTCCTATCCATGAGATCCCAATCTTCTTGTTACATGCCTGACGGTTTAGTTCCAGAAATAGCAACCCATAAATCATGATCTATGAGCATGTCTTCCATTTCGAGCTTCCAAAGTTCAAAATTAAAACCATTAAAATTCTCCATCTCAATCCTCCCAGATGGTCCTACCATCTCTTTCCTGTAACAAGGTCACACAATACACTTCTACAAAAGTCCCACTGAAATAAAGATCAACTCAAAAAACCCTTCTAACCCAGCAAAGGAATCAAGGTTGGCCAAGCTCTGATACTAACTGAATGGAATCCGGGTGAGCGGAAATAACTTCCTACACTAATCTAAGTAGGGGAGAGTTACAAAAAAATCTTTTTAACACCTTATACAATTACAATAGAGAAACACATAGGAATAATTGAATAGAACAACAACAACAACACATAAAATAGTGACACCAAACATACGTGGGTAAAACCCTTTCAAGTAAAAAAACCCACCCTCCAAAAGCACAATACTATTGCATTACTTCAAACAAGAATTACAATACAACCCCAAGTACAAAGATTTCTTCAACAAGTGCTTTGAAACAAACACCTATTAAAGAGTGATATTGACAACAATTTGTTACCTGCAAACAAACTATGCATTCTACAATGCAAGACACTCAATATATAGAGAGATACACGCTTCAAGAAGAATCTAGAAGGAGAGGGACATCCAAATCCACATGACACAATATTCCATTCCATAACATGCATTTGGACACATGTAACATATTCCCTTACACTCCTTACAATTGTCATAACATGCAAATATTCCTTCCTCAAGCTTGGGTGCCTAGAATATTCTAAAAATAGGCTATGAAAGATGCCTTACACATCTTACAGTTGTCATAGAATTTGTAATAACTGACATCACTTATAGATGCAAGAGAATCTATCATAACTAACCAAGAATACTCGATTCCCTTACAACCTATCATAACCCAACTTTGGTGCCAACTTTCTCCATGCATAAAGATGCCTTATGGCACATTATAGAATTTTTCATAGATCAAAGATTCCAAAGTGGGAAGCCTATGTCCACTTGGGATGATTATGTGTCATATAGTCACTTCCAATGGGGATGCCACCCAGTTGGTGGATACCAATTTGTGACATGACACCATAGGAAATTAAATAATACAAATAAATACAATAATACATTAATTAAATCAATATTAGGACTCTAAGGTTGAGACACCTTAATCCCAACACAAGGAAAATGCCCATTCACCAAAAACAAACATTTTTCCCCTCTTTGTGTGTTGTGGATTTGTAGGTTGAACAAAAGTTGAAGATCTCAAAGTTGCAAAATCATAAAGTTGTCAAAGTTGTCACGTTTGTTGTCATATCACAAAAACTCAAATCCCAAATTTATTTTTGACTGTTCGACGGTGAAAATCAAGAATCTAGAAGTGTATACATAGGAGTAGAGAACCTAGAAATAGATTTTTGAGAGCCTTACCCAAGACCCATTAGCCATAGGGTGAATGAGTCCTCGGTTAGCTTCTGAAAACACCTTTTGTGAGAGGCGCACAAGATTTATCTCTTCTAGATTCTCCAAAAAGTTTATAGATTCCATCATTTTTATTTTTTCTCCCCAAAGTGTTGTTTGGCAAGATTCCTCAAAGAATTCACTCACCTAAGGGTTGAAAGTGGATTTTTACTTGAGGGATCTCATTTCTTGAACAAAATGGAAGAATAGGTAGGTTCATTCACCCCATTTTGACCTTGATATTTATAGTAAGTTTGGTAAAACATTCCAAAGTTATTATAAAACCCCATATGTAGTGAACCCTTAACCCATTTTTCTTTATTTCACATTCAAATGGGATGGTAGGTTTGATCATGGTTTTCAATAGGTAAAGGATTATTTTCTCACTCCCCTAGTATTGAAACCTTTAATTTAGGGTAAGGTAATGATTTTGTACGTGTCTATGAAAATGACAGCTTTAGGAGCTCTATCAGTGTAACTGGATGAACAAAATAAGGAAAGAGTAGTGTACTATATTAGTTAAACCCTGGTGGGCTATGAATTAAACTATACACCCATATAAAGACCATGTCTATTTGTTGTCTTCGCAACACAAAAGCTCATGCACTGCATATTAAGCATGCAATTCAAGATGATATCCAAGATAGACCCCTTAAAGTATCTATTGGAAAAGGAAGCTCTTAGAAGGAGAAATTGCTAAGTGGGTCATGATACTTAGTGAATTTTATATAGAATATATTGATAGAAAAGCCATAAAGGGATAAGTAATAGTAGGCCAGTTAGTAGATGCACCTATGGAAGATCATCAACCTCTAGTAATAGAATTTATAGATGAAAGCATACTTCTAACTAATCAATCAAGCTGTTGGACCTTGTACATCAATGGATCCCACACACAACATGGCTTAGGGACTATTATCCTATTTCTTACACCTCAGAGATATAGTATACCCAAAGCTTACAGGATTTCCTTTCCATGTACTAATAACATATCTAAATATGAAACACTCATCACTTGACTGAATATGGCTATAGAATGGAAGATAAAGGAAATAAAAGTCTATGGTGACTCCCAACTAGTCATAAGGTGGGTAAATGATGAATACCATAAGAAGGATGATAAGCTCATGCCATACAAAAGAATGGTGGACAACTTTAAGAAATAATTTATGGTTATCACCTTTGAACAAGTTCTTAGAATCAACAACACAATAGCTGCTGCTATGGAAACAACAGGTTCACTCTTGGACATACCCCAAAAATATTTCCAAATATAAATTCCTCATGGAGCAACTACTTATACCAACATTTGATATCTCAGAATCAAAACTTGTATGTGATGTTGTTGGTCTTGACTCACCTTGGTACCAAGACATGTTTTCCTATATCCAGCATGGGATCATACCCTCTGACTTAATGACAAATCAAAAGAAAACCTTTATTCGAAGTCCCCCATTCACCATTCTAGGAGATACCCTATATCGTCAAATTCTAGATAGTACATTACTCTGATGTCTCAATGTGGACAAAGTACAAACCACCTTACAAGAAGTGCATGAAGGTGTTTGTGGATCTCACTCTAGTGGACCTAATCTAGTAAAGAAGTTGTTGAAAGTAGGGTATTACTAGCCCTTAATGGAGAAAGAATCCATTCATTACTCAAGGAAGTGTCGCTAATGTTAACAACATAGTGATCTTGTTCACACACTAGCACAAGAGCTACAAACTATAACTACACTATGGCCTTTCTCGCAGTGGGGACTTGACTTGATAGGAAATATATCTTTTGATTCATCCAATGGGCACAAGTTTATAATCACTGCAACAAAATACTTTACAAAGTGGATATAAGCTATTTCATTAACTTACATCACAAGGAAAAAAAATATCCAAGTTTACCTTGAATTATTTGATCTGTTGATATGGAATTTTGTAAACTATCATAATGGGTAACAAAACTCCATTTAAAAACCAAGATGTCCATGAACTTTGTTCAAGGTTCTCCATCCAAAACAAATTATCAACCCCATATTATCCCTAAGGAAATGGTCAAGTCGAAGCATCCAATAAAACTATTTTGAAAATATTGAAAAAGATTGTTAATGACATAGACCATGATTGGCATCTACAGCTAAATCCCACCTTATGGGCTTACCAAACCAACATTCACACACACAAAGGTGCGACACCTTTTTTGTTCTATGGATATGAAGCAATCCTACCTATCAAAGTTGAGATCCCATCACTGCAAGTATCCCTAAAAGACATGGTTAGCAATGAAGAATATCGGGTATCCAGACTTAATGAGTTAGAACTCCTAGATGAAAGATGTTTGAGCACGTTAAACCATATCCAAGTTTATCAAAATTGGCTCAATCAAAGCTATAACAAGAATATAAAGAACAAAATATTTCAAGTTGGTGAATTGGTACTAAAAGAGAATTAGAAGATCTAGCTAAATCAGGATGGGAAGGGTAAGTTTGAACCAAACTGGTTAGGTCCTTTTATCATAACAAGCTATGGATCTGGAGAATATTAGTTGGCTACTCCTAAAGGATAACCTTTAGCTGAACCAATGAATAAAAACCATCTCAAAAACTTTTACACTTGAACGCATCAAAATATCCCAAGAAAAAAAGATAAAAAAGTAAAGAAAATAAAAATTAAGAAAAACAATAAAGAGAAATAAAATTTCCTTTAAGTGAAAACCACCTTGTGGCTCTTCTAGGACCGGTACCATAGTGAAAAATTGGTAAATAGATACTACATTTGAATAAGTCCTTCATCTCAATCTATCAACATTGTCTATTGCATCCACCTCATCTGTCCCATAATAAAACGTGTATCCAACTATGGCTCGATAATTGATCAAGTGTTGAACCTTGTTGCACCATTAAAATCCATCTACCATAATAAATGTAATCTTGTTCTGAACTAGGGGGAACTTCCTAAAACTAGTAGTATATTGGATCCTTGTTCATCCAATTATTGTCAAAAACTCAAAATCAAAAAACATCCAATTTTTTTTTCCAAAACATCAGAATCCCAAAATCATTGTAGATTGTCTTTGGATGACTTGCATTGAATTAATATAGTCGAACTATGAGCCTCTACATGTATAATGTAGGAAATGCCATCATTGATGAGCCCTCAAGGCCCTAGGTGAATCACCTTTAGGTGTCCCTCTTGATATTTAAAACTAAATCAGAAAATCTAAAAACATTCAAGTATCTTATCAAAATCCAAAAACATTCATAAAAAGTTAGAAAACTAAAAAAAAATAGTGTCACTCAATATAGTCAAACTACGATGTATTTGTGTTTATCATGTAGGCAAGGCCATCATCGATGATCCCTTGAGGCACTAGGTCAGTCCCTTTAGGTCCCCCTAATTATCTCTAAATCTATCAAAAACAACAAAAACAACATCAAATAATTTAGAAAATATAAAAAATACTATCTCCATTATCACCTATCCACAATAAACTCTCCATCCATAATAAATAATCATCACCTTCAAACTTTGATAACACAATCAGCAAGCAAAACAAACATCTAAATCCAAAACTTCCAAGCAAAGAAATGAAATGACTGGATCATCATCATATTGAAACAATGGTTAAATTATGGACTACCCTACCTTTTGAAAATCATCAACAATCCTAATATGAGTCTTAATGGATAAAACATTCCTACAATAGATATCATCAATGGGCTACATCATGAAACATCAAAACATGTATGGCAAGTGATACAACAACATTGTTTATCTTTTTTTATTTCTTTTATTGTCACATTCCTAGGATCTATTAAAGATGTCTATACAGATTTAGAGAGGAAGGAATGGGGCATTGATCATCAATTTCTATTTGTTCTATTTGTTAGATATTTTTGTGATACTACCATGGTGAATACTTGCTTTGTTCTATGTGTGGAAGTCATTTTTGAGCATGTTGTGTAGTGGTTGCATGTTAGGTATTTCATACCTCTTGGTGTAACTAATTTGAAATGTTTTGAAAACATCTCACCCATACACTCTAACAGGGTTTTCGTATGTCTGGTATGAGTAAAAGTACTATTTATTTGCAAATTCAAAGTCCACAAATTGGATAAAAAGCCACCTTAATTATTAATACCTAGGTGCATTGTGTCTGTTTTCTACATCAATAAGGATTGCTAAAACTACAAAGTCTCTATGAAAGTAAAAGAAAACTCGTCAATGACTAACAACATCAATTTTCTTCTAAAAATCCAACTAACACTTCTTGTAACTAACAACTCCATCTCACATCACAATATCATTAGTACCACATACATCCTACATACACAAACTCGTCAGTGCATATCATGACCATAATAAAATGAAAAACATCATACATCATATATCATCATCCATTGTATACATATATAAATCATACATCCATCCATATCATACAAATATATCAGAAAAGTACAAAAACATAAGCATATATAAATCATCAACACATATAAGCATCCATAATCATCCATAAGCATCTCATAACACATAATAGCCACATCAAAAATAGTATATATCTGTATAGTCATAAAATTGCACCCCTTGTAATTTCACATACATTCTTGCTTCCTCTTTAGTGTCCACTCCCTTAGCATCTTGAGTAGGCTCATTTTAGCCCCTACATTATCCTTTTTCCTTCTAAGGATGCTATGAATCCGTTTTCAGTACCTGCCCTCACATGTCAGCTTTTCATCAAACCTTGCACTTTTCTAGTTCTCATTGTTTTGTAGCATGATGTGTCTAAACACTAGTGCGCCACACAGACGTCCACACGCCATGCTAGCATCCTGCGATGTTTGAATGCTCAAATAGTTCTCTCCAAGCATGCTTACGACTTGCCCTCACCTTTTGTCGATGGTAATGATCGAGACACCTTGCAACGGCTAGAGAAGCTTCTTTTCCCTCATTAAAAGCTATTCTTTCAGTTCATTTTGTGCTCTAATTTTTAGCTCCACTCTTTTGCTTTACTCTAGCCTCATTCCAACTTATAACTTCCTCTAGCTTCATTCCAGCTTCTTCCTCTCCTTCTTGGCTCCTCACTCAAACATCATCCCATCTTGCTCTTGCTTGCACAACTTCATATAACTTGCTACACTAGCACTCTTACATCTTTTCAAGCTCTCTTGGTAGCTTTCATAAGCTCTTACAACACCCTCTACAACACTTTTGGCTCTTGCAGCTATCTTGCTCTCCCTCTTTGCATCTCCTTGGCTCTTGCAGCTCCATCTCCCCTATCTCATGCTTGTGAGCATCTTGGGATTCCATATCCCTTTTCTATTGCATTCTTACTTCGTGATACAAGTTTTCCTCCTCGAGCGGGGATTGCTTTTATAACCTCTTTTGTGATACAGGTTCTCCTCCTCGAGTGGGATTTTCTTTTATCACTCATACTTGGTGGTGCGGGTTCTACTCCTAAGCGGGTTTTGCTTTCACCACACGCTTTTTCCATTTCGGTTACACTCTCTATTTTCTTGGCGGTCCGTGGAGGTGGGAACACCGAAACGGGGGTTTGACTGAGGCAAACCCCTATATAGTCCCAACACTTTCTCCAGATATCATGCATGTAGGTTTTAAAGACATTCACTTGCTGGAGGTTTCATCACTTGCGTGGTTGTGAGCATTTCCTTCCTTCTCTTTAACTCTATCATTTATACTTCTTCATTCCAGTTCTGTTATATTCTACTACTTGCTCGTATTCTAAGGTTTTTAACAATTTGAGTAGAAGCAGTCATTTAGCTATTTTCTATGACAAACCCACTTTCTAGTCCATATGAGATGCCAATGTGCCACACTATCATCTGTATCTCGCACTTCTGTCCTTTGGCTGAGAGCTTGTCAGTTTGTTCAGAGAATCTTTGACCTGCTCTTTTTGATTCCAGAGCTCTCACCACTGTTCCTTGAGGTAGTTTAGGGAAGTTCACCCCATGAGGTTCTTTGAATGAAGAGAACTCGTGAGTAGTGAATCCCCCTTCTCTACATTTTGGTGAACCCGACATGAAGAGGGTACTTTTTGAAAAAACTAGGAATTTATTTACCCCTACTTGGCGGGGTCATAACTTTTGACTTGGTGCTCATAATTCAAAACTGTTTGCATCGTTGGAAAGGTCTTCTAGAGAACTAGTTCAATTCCTAAAATATGAGTGCCCTTCAGTAGTCAAATTTTAAGGATCGACGCAAGTTTCAACCTCAAATTCCTCTCCGAAGACCTCCGAAAATGCAAATTACTAGAACCTAGAAAATATCAAAAAAATTAGAAAATCTAGATTTTTCAGTTTTTCTTAGTTCTGTCACCAAAATGAATTTTAAATCTTCTTTTATTAGCTCAATATCTAATTTTGTTCAAAATGTTAATGGTATTCCATTTCATGCATGTGATAGTGACTTAGCTTTTCCCATGTCATTTGGTATCTTTGATCCTTCTCATGAAATTCCTCTTGTGTTGGGGGATATTTTGTTGCAATAAGATGAAATCATTGATACCTTTCTTAATGTTACTCTACCTTCTCTTCATGCTAATGCACTCTCTTCTAGAGATGATGCATTTGTGAATAATGACCCTTCTATTCATTCCAATGCACTCCCTTTTGGAGATGATGCATTCGTGAATGATGAATCTCCTCTACCTTCCAATGCATTCTCTTCTAGAGATGTTGCATTTGTGAATAATGAACCTCATCTTTGTTCTGATGCAATCTCTTCCGGAGATGATGCATTAGCAAATGATGAACCTCCTTCCACATCTGATCCTCCTTGGATTGATGTTGAGAATATTTCTTCAAATAATTATTCTACTAGTTGTGATGATTTTGTAAATGTAATCTGTCTTTGCTGCCCCTCAAAGGCCTAAGAGACTAGTCATTTACGTGAATCTAGCTAGTCCTTCTCCTAAAAGGATTTGTTCTATTGATGGTGTCCCATTTGATGATGATTCTCCTAATCTTTCTACGACTCCCTCTTATAGAGTGGTAGCCCATGCTAATGAAAATAAAATGAGTAAACAACCAATCCTTCCTTAAGAACCTAGACCTACAACTAAAGCACCCGGCAATTATGATCTTGTCAAGCAAATCCAATTTACTCCAGCTAAGATCTCACTGTGCGACTTGCTTTAGTTTGCTCTGGTTTATCAAGGTATGCTTCAAGAATCCTTGCAAAAGATCCTCTTTCCTTCTTCCGCTAGACCGATGGATGGTAATGCATTGATGGCGTATATTTGTGTGGATTCATCGAATATTACGTTCTATCTGTAGGAACTCTCGCCTTCGAAAGTAAAAAAGCAGGTGGATCCTCTAATGATTGTAGTTAATATTAATAAAATTGGCATTAGATGTACTCTTGTTGATGCTAGTTTGATGCTCAATGTATGTAGGATTGATCTATTGCCTAAGATTAATATTGACTTGTCTTCTCTTAATGCTTCTTCTATTGTTATTCGTGGGTTCGATAATGTGGGGCAACAAGTTCTAGGTATAATTTTTTTACCTTTGTAGCTTGGACCCATTACTATACCCACTCTAGTATATGTTATGTCAGAAAACTTACCTTATAACCTTCTTAGTAGATCGTGGATTCATGCTATGGGTGCAGTCCTATCTACCTTGCATAAATCTATTAAGTTCATTGCTAACAATAAAGTAGTCACAGTCAAGGCTAACCCTAAGGCTATGCACTTATGTGAAATGACAACTACTAGTCAAGTCTCAGTTGTGCCTACTCTTATAACTTTAGTATCTTCCAGTGTGTCGATGTTTTCTCTAGTAGTACCTACTACAAAGGATACTCTTGAGATAGATGTCCCTGGAGAAGATCCTTCTGAAGAAAGAAATCTTGATTCTGTTCCTTCTTCTTCTCAAATGAATGCATGTCTTGGTGATGATTGGGGTTCCTTAGACTTTACAGACTCCTTCATTGGAGAATGTAAAGTCGACCCGATCCAGTCAAGCCTCCCAATAACATCATCCATGCCACTATCAAAGATGATTACTCTCCTATATCATGGGGTAAGATGAATGCAAATTGTAATGTTTTCATGTTGATCCTCCTTCTGAGGAAGATGATCACACTTATGTTAAGGAGGTTAATGTTGGTAATCCTGTCAGGAAGGATGATGGAAATCTCATAGAGGAGTATGATCCCCTAGATGCTGAAATAATACTCTTCGTGTAGATTCTCCATTGTCTGCTACCTTCATGCCTTCTTCTTGTGAGCAGTCAAGCTTTTCTCCACAAGAGAAAGGGTTCTTCCTACTCCTCATCCTTTATATGAGAAAGAGCATATTTTTTTATGGCTTCTAAAAGCTCGCTTAATCACTCTTCCTCCTCCCACACATACGAAATCTCATAAACATGATAAAGTAGAACATTATTTTTGTGCATACCATCGAGTGCCTAGCCATTCCACTAGTGAATGTAAGGCCTTGAAGGATAAAATACAACAATTTTGTGATTCAGGTGCCATCACTCATTTGTTTGTTGATGCACCTACCTCTTCTTCAACTGACAAGTGATATTGAGGTTTACCTCTATCCTGTATGTTTGCATGGTTTTCCTCCCTTGTATGTTGGGGGTAGTGATAACTCATTTTGGAGATGTGTATCCTTCTTAAGGACCCTCTCTCTCTTCTTTATACACTTTCAAACATAGCATCCCTTGAGTGGACTCCTTGCTATCTTGAAGGGTTCCCAAGGGACCCCCTTTGAAAGATTTTCTCCTTCAAACTAATTCATTCACGTCTATCTTGGGGGCAACTTGACTAGACCTCACTTTTCAAATAGCTTATCCCTTGAGTGGACCCCTTTTTCTTCTGAAGGGATCTTGAGGGTCCTCTTTGAAAAATTTCCAATCTATTGATGGTATGCATGATTGTCCGCTTATTTTTCTACGTGGTTGCTTTCAGACATGTTCTATCTATGGGTAAACATGTCACTTTGTAGGTGTACCCATGAAGCCACTTTTTGACTATACAAAGTCCCCTTCCTTTGGTTTCCTCCATGTGAGAGCTCTTGGGGAATACCTCCCTGTAGATCTGCGGGTCTATAGGGCACTTTCCTGAGCTTCCTCCATGTGAGATATCTTGGGGGTGGCTCCCCTATAGGTATGCGGGTCTGTAGGGTGCTTTCTTTTGGTTTCCTCCATGTGAGAGATCTTGGGAGATACTTCCTTGTAGGTTTGCGGGTCTGAAGGGAACTTTCCTGGGTTTCCTTCATGTGAGAGATCTTGAAGGATGCCTTCCCTATAGGTATGTGGATCTATAGAGCACTTTCTTGGCTTCCTCCATGTGAGAGATCTTGGGAGACACTTCCTTGTAGGTCTACGGGCCTATAAGGAACTTTTTTGGGTATCCTTCATGTGCGAGATCTTGGAGGACACCTTCCTTTCAAGTTAGTGGGCTTGTGAGGCACTTACATTTTTAAATTCTCTTCTCTTCTCTTTTGAATATACCGGATCAGAGATCTGTATCTTCTTCATCCTGAGTATATTCCCTTCTTCTCTTTGTTTTTGAATTCTTCTATGTGTTATTCCTTAGTTTGGGGATGATGCATAGTACTGAGACAACCTTCCACATCGAGGTCTCTTTCACTTTGTTGACTCAAATTCTTTAGCTTTAACATTGTTGTCTGGTGTAGGTTTTTCTTGTCTAATGCATCTATTTTGTAGGTCTTCAGCCTGGGGGCATGCTTCTACGGTTCGAAGAGTTATCTGCTTCCTATACAATATCCTTTTGGTATATGATGTTATTTATGTTTAATAGATTTCCTTTAGTGTGCATATTAATGTAGATTCATATGCTCGCAAAAGTGGGGGAAAAATGTATAGTCATAAAATTGCACCCCTTGCAATTTCACATACATTCTTTCTTCCTATTTAGTGTCCACTCCCTTAGCATCTTGAGTAGGCTCATTTTAGCCCCTGCATCAGCCTTTTTCCTTCTCAAGATGCTCTAAAGCCCTTTTTAGCAGCTACCCTCGCATGTTAGCTTTTTGTTGAACCTTGCGCTTTTCCCTTTCTCATCATTTTGTAGTGTGATGTGTCTAGACACTAGCATGTTGCACAAACGTCCATGCGCCATGCTAGCATCCAGTGGCATTTCAACGCTCAAACAGTTGTCTCCGAGCATGAAATCCACTTTTCCTCACCTTTTGCCGGTGGTAATGGCCTAGGACGCCTTGTAATGGCTAGAGAAGCTTCTTTTCCCTCATTAAAAGCTATCCTTTTAGCTCAGTTTGCTCTCTAATTTTTAGCTCCACTTTTCTACTTTACTCTAGCCTCATTCCAACTTGTAACTTCCTCTAGCTTCATTCCAACTTCTTCCTCTCCTTCTTGGCTCCTCACTCAAACATTATCCCATCTTTCTCTTGCTTGCACAACTTCATATAGCTTGCTACACCAACATTCTTACATCTTTTCAAGCTCTCTTGGCAGCTTTCACAAGCTCTTACAACACCCTCTACAACACTTTTGGCTCTTGCAACTATCTTGCTCTCCCTCTTTGCATCTCCTTGGCTCTTGCAGCTCCATCTCCCCTACTCATGCTTGTGAGCATATTGGGATTCCATATCCCTTTTTTATTGCATTCTTAGTTCATGATATAGGTTTTCCTCCTCAAGCAGGGACTATATCACCTCTTTTGTGATACAGGTTCTCCTCCTTGAGTGGGGTTTGCTTTTATCACTCATACTTGGTGGTGTGGGTTCTACTCCTGAGCGGGTTTTGCTTTCACCACACACTTTTTCCATTTCGATTACTCTTTCTCTCTATTTTCTTGGTTCTCTATGGAGGTGGGAACACCAAAATGGGGGTTTGACTGAGGCAAACCCCTATACAACCCCAACACCTTCTCCAGATATCATGCATGCAGGTTTTGAAGACATTCACTTGCTGGAGCTTTCATCACTTGCATGGTTGTGAGCATTTCCTTCCTTCTCTTTAACTGTATCATTTATACTTCTTCATTTCAATTTTGTTATATTCTACTACTTTCTCACATTCTAAGGTTTTTAACAATCAAAGTAGAAGTAGTCATTTAGCTATTTTCTATGACGAACTCGCTTTCTGGTCCATACGAGATATCAATGCACCTCTAGGATGCCAACTTGTTGCATTGTCATTCGTATCTCGTGCTTCTGTCCTTTGGCCGAGAGCTTGTCAGTTTGTCTAGAGAATCTTTCTGATCTGCTCTTTCTAATTCTAAAACTCTCACCGCTGTTCCTTGAGGTAGTTTAGGGATGTTCACCCCGTGAGGCTCTTTGATTGAAGAGAACTTGTGAGTAGCAAATCCCCCTTCTCTACAATACCATATATATATATATCATCAAAGTGGAACATAAAGAAATGTTAAGTATGATACATCAAAGGAAATCAAGTATCATGTATAATATCAAAATATACAAAATATATACAAGGCCTCAGCTAGGTCGATGAATGTATATACAAAATAACATGTCTACACAAAGTCTCTAATACAATAAATAAAGATCATAAAAATATCAACCGTACTTAGCTTTCCTCGGAGGGGCTGCTCACCATCATGATGGGACATGTGCTGGCTATGTGCAAGGGATGACTGAGGATGCACAATCCGTAGAGAGGGCTATGGTTGTCTAATTGAATAACCTCCTGACTTAGCACTTGTGGTGGTGCTCAACTCACCAAAACAAGGACACCTCTATGCTCTAGGAACAAAAGCCTCATACAAGGTCTGATAATAGGTACTCTCCTCATAAGCCGATCTTGCTCAGATTGATATTGAGCCCTAGGGGAATGGAGCGAGGCTAATGAAATATTTGCTATTAGCCTTTGTTGCCTCTTGGTGGTCATCTCCTACCGAGTAAAGAATCTCTCTCTTGACGAAGATGATCTTGTTCTACAATAACAAAAACAACTTGTGCCTCTATGGCCTATCATCGAGCAATCTCGACATCTCTCTGTGTGGCCCTAGCATCCCTGTCTATGATCAACTATGTTATCTAACCTGCCATATCCCCCTGTGGGGGAGGTCCTTGTGGTGCCTATGGTCCTTGCAGCTGCTACCCATCTTGTGGTCCATATTGTCCATCCTGCCCATCATGCTGATCGTTATCATCACCTCGGGATCTATCAAGTTGCTCCAATATAATCTGTAACCTAGTCACCCCTCCTCTCGATAACATAGACCACCCTCTAGACCTACCCCATCACTGACCCATCACTAGTAGGATTTGTAAATCGTAATGGTTGTCTACGGGCCCACCACTAATCAAAATTTTTAGTCATACCTAGGTCCATAAGACCAACTGCCCATCCCCATCCAAATGCGGCAAGTACTTTGAACTAAAAAATGACTATAATAGAGGATGCTGTCAGCCCCCAAACCTTGACCTCTTGGGTCATCTTCTCAAAGTGTGCATGGTAATCATCAGTAAATCAACTCTGCCTCTCTGTGAACTATCAAATAACTCTATCAGGAAGGTATCTCTCAAGAATAGTATCAACATGACTATTATCCACCATGTCTATCTACAATAGGGAAACTGCTCCATATCATTGGTCCAAGCCTCATAGGCTAGCCATGGCCTCTAGTTAAAATAAGTCATGTCATCAAAAATGCCTCTCTAATAGTGTAAATTGCCTAGCTAGGTGTAATGTAAAAAATAGAATATCTGTAGGAAAAGGGATCATTGACATATTGCTCGAGTATACCATCTAGCTTGGTCATTGGGATCCTCTCCCAGGCCCATACATGTAGAAGAGTCATTCCTGCTGAGATGGCATTGTTGCCCTGATATACAACCTCGTGCATGTCTCTTTACAAATGTGCTAATACACATGGACCCCAAGCATATCTAGTCCTATGCTCCATCATTTTCTCTATATAGATGCCCCAACCAATAGGAAATAACCTACCTCTATGATCAGGCATCAAAGGCCTGATAATCAAACCAAATAGCACCATAGACAAAGGATCAACATTGTCAAGAAATGGACAAGACTATCTCAAAATCCACCACCTATAGATGTCGCACACCAAGTACTAGCAACATGGCAAGGGTACCTTTCCTAACATCATAAGTAACCCACTCATCGTGAATAGGAATCCTCCACATAGCCTTGAGGGTAACTATCGCCTCATTATTAGGAAGATGGAAGGATGACATATCAAAATGCTATCTCTCGATAAGTATGGTTATCATTGCCCTATGACATTTGATCTTGGGCATATAACATATGTTTCAAAGTCCAAAAGCATTAAGGAAGTCTCTCTCAACCTCTTGAAACTCGACAATCAAATCAAACAACTATCATGGCTATCACTCCCTAGAATACAATGATTTGAGAACAACCTGCAAACATTCAACCCAAAACATCAAAAATTTGTTAGAAAGATAAATCACAAACTTAAAACTACAAACAAACTAGCTAAAACAATCTTTGTTAACAATAGCGAGACCTTTTTGGAGGATAGTGACATGTTTTAATGAAAGCGACCTTGTTTACTATGATAGTGGCTAGTTTCTATGATAGCAGCTAGTTTCTATGATAGCGAGTAGTTTCTACGAAAGCAACTAGTTTCTACAACTGCGTCTATTTTTTAGATAGCGCACAACTTTGACAATAGCAGTTACTTTCCTATTTTTTTTACAATAGCGTTTACTTTTTATAAAAGTGATAAACAATAGCGGTCAAATAAAATTATAGCGTGGAATTTTTACTATTGTGGTAAACCTACATAGTACACTAGCGAAAAAAATTGAGACAATAGCACGTAAAACATGAAATTACCACTATCATCCTAAAAAAAATTGAGCATTAATTACACAAACAATAAATTACAAAAAACAAGAAAGGAAGGGGTACATACTGTTGGATCTCAGTTGTGTTTATAGTTTGTCCTTGATGACAAAATCCCTTTCAGTTGGTTCTCTTTGATGGTCAGTCTCAGTTTGGATCTTTATGCTTTATTATGGCACTTCTTTAATGTCTCTTGGCTATTACAGACAGTTATTTGTTATGATTCAAATTCATGGTGATGAGATCTCTGGTTCATGTTATGAATGCTATTTCTTTGACTGATAGAGTTTGACAGATGGTTTATTTGTCAGGATGGTTCTCCTTGCATACCATAGGTGTATTTCACATGATTACAAGTCATTTGATTACATTCCTTGAACTCACATTTTTAAAGGCATTATAGTTACCTTGGTTCTGACATCTCATTTGTCTAATGTTTTTGGTTGTTTCTCATTCGGGCTTACACTTATCGGCGTGAGAATGGTAGGGTCTCCTTGATCCATTTTGAAATGTCTGTGTTGCCTTTCGGCAAGACATTTCTGATGTCATAACGATTTGATTTTACATACAGGTAGCTTTCGGCATGACATTGATCGCGGTCTTGGCGATAGAAGAAAAGTCTATTGGCATGAGGTTTGTTCAC
This sequence comes from Sequoia sempervirens, assembly GCA_007258455.2. Lineage (NCBI taxonomy): Eukaryota > Viridiplantae > Streptophyta > Pinopsida > Cupressales > Cupressaceae > Sequoia > Sequoia sempervirens. The sequence continues at coordinate 235,327,641 of VDFB02271358.1, forward strand.
CGCTGAGAGGTCTTACCGAATGAGTCAGGTCTCACCGACTAATACATGAGGAGGTTCATCGGCGTAAGAAATCCCTATCGGCATGTTGTTTCATTGAGTGCTTTGTGTCTTGGTGACCGGCACAAGAAATAACATTTCGGCAAGTGTTACACTGTCGGTATGTGGTCACAGTGAAATTGGTATGTCACACCGACCGCCGTTGAAAATTTGTATATTGGCATGAGTTTAAGGCTTCGGTGAAGGGTCACAGCGAAATTGTTATGTCTCACCGACCATATGCATGTGGACGTCTATCGGCGAGACATTCACATGGTTTTAGTGACCGAGGATGAACTTATCGGCAAGAGTTGCAGCATCGATATAACATCTTAGCGAACTCACATTGTCTCATCGACCGTGCACCGAAAGGTCTTATTGGCAAAGGTTTTTCTTCAGTGTAATGTCATAGTGAACCCATCAAGTCTTGGTGACTAAGTCTTGAGGGGATTTCGGTGAAAGGTTGGTATTGTCTCAATGACTCAGAGTGGATAAAGTTTTTCGGTATGACATAGTGTGCTCTCCGAGAGGTCTCCCCGACATTGATATGTCTTGGCGATACATAAAAAAAAGGAACATTTCAGTATGACTCATGTGCTTGAAGAAAGGTCTTGGCGAGTTTGAATTCTTATATCGACCGACAACATAAAGGCATACATCTCGGTAAGAGCTAGGGTTTTTAGCGTGAGGTCTCAGCGAGTGACCTCCGGTCTCACAGATGGAACACAAAAGGTCTTTGTCAACATAGGAATAGTCTTGTCTCAGCGACACAAAAGATGGTTGGTGACTTTCAGTATGACTCAAGCATTCTACGAGAGGTCTCCCTGATGATGGTATGCTATAGCGACACTCATAAGATAGAAGGATGCATCGGCGAGAGAGCCATTATGTTACAGCGACTTACAAGGGATAAAGTCTTTCGGTGAAACTCAATGTAGTCTGCAAGAGGTCTTCTCGACTCTGATGGGTCTTGGAAAAAGCGATAACTAAGGGGAATGACTGGTGATTTAATTTCCTTCGGCAGGACAATCTGGATGTCTCGAAAAACAGGTGTGATTTCGGGGTGTTTCGGTATGACATAAAACAATCTACAAGATGTCTCCCCAATTGTTTGAAGTTACAATGATACACGAGATGGATGGGAGTATCGGTGAAACATAGAGCAATCTATATACTGTCTCCCCGACTATATATTGTCTTAGCGATGGCAAATATTGGGCACGTCTCGGTGAGAAAGACTCTTGTGTCTCTGTGACTGAAACAAATATAACAAAAATGTGATCTCGGGGAAACATAAAAGATCTTTGATATGGTTTCTCCCCGATGGCAGAAGGTCATGGCGATGCACAGGGACCAAAGGAATGATCAACGTTATAATTTCCTTCGACATACTTGTCTAGATGTCTCAGCGAATGGTTAACGAAGACTCAAAACACTGTGGTCAACATCATGGATTGGCATCGAATCTTAGAACTGTTACATGGAAGAATATTCATTGAGTTTCCTTTTTGAGCAGTTGCGTTTTTGAAATAATGGATGATTTGCAGTTCTCTGGATAAGCAGTACTATTGATTTTTACCATCATCTACAGTCTATCATTATTTAGCTTCATATTCAAAAATTAGCAAGAGAATTTCAGAATCTGGTGAAAAACACTTTTTTGAAGATTTCTTCATAACTGACATACTTGAAATGTATATAAAAACCTATGTTGAAAACAATGGAGGTGCTGCTAGCCTGTAATTCTCAGAGATAGTTATTTTGGCTGTATGAAGAGATGTATTGGAAAAATCTATAATACAGAGTTGGATTCTTAGAGTATGAGGTAGATAAGAGTGTTGAGTTTCTTGAGCTTACTTGAAAATAGAGTGATCCTCTAATATTATTATTGTAATTCTGAAATCTGAGTAAGGGGTTGGTGCTCCTTGAGATTGGTGTCTCTAAATAAGGGGTTGGTGCTCCTTGAGATTTGTGTCTCTAAATAAGGGGTTGGTGCTCATAAATTAGCCTATAAGGCATTGTTAACAGTGGTTTTTGAAGATTAAGCCAGTAAGGCAGTTTAGGAGTGGTTTTTATACCCCAGGAGGGTTTTCCACTCAGCAAAAGCTTTTGTCTCTTTGTTCTTCTGCGTGCTCTCTGCTTTACAGTGTTGTTTCTGTTCACTGATTATTACTTTTCTTAATTCTGTTTATGAATGATTACATTCAACTGATGAATGCTTTAATCAGAGTATATTGAGATCAAATATGAGCTATGTTTTTGAATTTGTTGAAAATTCATCAAATCTGTTAAGACACTAATTCACCCCCCCTCTCAGTGTCATTTTAACTCCAATAATTGGTATCAGAGCGTAGGGTCCTCTAATAGGTTTTAATCACCTTGGATTGATCTTGGTCTTGGAGTTTGTTTTTAATGGCACATTCTCAAGATGGTGCCTCTGTAACCAGAGCTCTATTATTTGATGGAACAGATTATGTGTTCTGGAGAATCAAAATGGAAGCTTTTCTTGTTTGTTTTGATGTTAATGTTTGGAGCATTATTTTAAATGATTATAATGTACCAGCCACTATTCCCACTGTTCCTGCTGAAAAAAAGAGGTATGAAACAAATGTCAGAGCTAAGAATGCCATCTTGTGTGGGTTAGATGTGTTCATTAAAGTCATGCATTGCAAATCTGCTCATGGAATCTGGGAAAAACTTGAAACTATATATCAAGGGAATGAGAAAGTCAAACTATAAAAAATCATTACAATCAAACATCAGTTTGAGGAGTTGAAAATGAAGGATGATGAAAAAGTGGCTGAATATTTTCTAAGAGTTGATGAAGTTGTCAATGTAATGAAAGGTCTAGGTCAAGAGGTTAATGAATTTGATGTGGTCATAAAGGTTGTTAGAACCTTACCATCCAAATTTGAATCTAAGGTTTTAACCCTAGAAGAAAAGAAACACTTTGATCAACTTACCTTAGACAGCCTGCAAGGAATACTTACTACCTATGAAATGAGAACTAGCAAAAACAATTCAACAGGAAAAGAAACTGCCTTTAACACTGAAAAGAAAGAAAAAGTCGAAGTCAGTGAATCAGAGTTGTCTGATTCTAATGAATCCCATTTTGTTAGAAGATTTAAAAAGGGATCAGGAAAATATAAGGGAAAACTTCCCTTTAAATGTTTTAACTGTGGCAAAATAGGTCACTTTGCTGCAAAGTGTCCCTATGATGATCAAATTAGTGACAATGAGAAATCTGGAAAATAGCCTAAGAAGAAGGCCTTTAAAACTAAATGAAATTTCATCTTCATAAAGAAGAAGAGTTTATTTAGCAAAGATGAAACTAATTTTAGGTCTGAAGATTCATCAGCAGAAGAAGACGAAACCTTATTCATGGCTGAGATTACTCAGCAAGAAGATTCAAACACCATTGACATTGAAGAAGGTGAGGTAGATCTTGAAAGTGAGCTGAAATGTGCTTTAAAAGAGGTTAAAAAACTTAAAAAACAAGTTCTTGCTCAAGAACATAAACCAGATCAAGAAATGGTCTATCTGAAAACTTAGCTTGAAGAAGCTAAAAGAGTTGAAGACTGTCTTCGAGAGACTGTAAGCTGCAAAGATCAAGAAATTAAAAAACTGGAACAAGAAGTAGTCTGTCTTAGGAAGGAAATTGAAAAATATGAAAGCACTCTAAAACTGAATGAGATGCTCAGCAAGCAGAAGATGTACAAAGATAAAACTGGTGTTGGTTTTGAAAAGGGTGAATGCTCAATTGACCATGCAAAACAAAACCCCTCTTCTAAATTCAAAGGTTCATGTTCAAATCACTCAAATTTTGGTAAGGATCATGTTCATTCTTTAAGAGGTAATAGATCTTCATACAGTGTCAATCCTTTCTTCTATGGTTATTATTTTTTCTGCAACAAATTTGGCCATAAGGTGAGCACTTGTAGGTTTTTGAATCCTAGAATACCCAGGTTTGGTCTTAGGCAACACTATGGTTTTGTTAGATAGATCAGATGTTTTAAATGCAATGCTTTGGGACATTCTATTAAACAGTGCAGAACTGATCTACAATCGAAACAACAAAAAATTAAAAAGGTTTGGAAACCTAAGACTATCAACAACATTGAGCAAACTATGTTGGTTCAAACAACTTTTATTCTAAGAAAAAGGACTTATGGGTCCTGGACAGTGGATGTTCTAACCATATGACTGGAGACAAGGATAAGTTTATAAATATTGAAGATTATGTAGGTGGATATGTTAAGTTTGGTGATAACTCTGGTATTCAAATTAAAGGTAGAGGTTCACTTCTTCTAAATGAAGACACTCCTATCTATAATGTGTACTATGTGGAAGGTCTCAAGCACAATCTTCTAAGTGTTAGTCAAATCTGTGATAGTGGTTATCATGTTCTTTTCACTTCGCAGGGATGTGAGATTAAGAACAAGCTTGGAAAGGCTGTTGCAGCTAGAAGGAGGACAAAAGGAAATGTGTACAATCTTCTTGACACTTCAAGCAATGACAATAATCAAGGCATGTGTCTAATGGGCCAAATTGAATAGAACTGGTTATGGCATAAAAGATTAGGACACATAAACTTTGAAAATCTGGTTAGAATTAGTAAAAATCAGAATGTTAGAGGTCTACCAGTTCTTAGCAAGCCAAAAAACTCTATGTGCAAAGATAAGCTTGATCATGTTTACAGATTGAAAAAGGCCCTCTATGGCTTAAAACAAGCACCTAGAGCTTGGTACTCTAGGCTGGACAGTCATCTGCTTTCAAATGGATTTGTTAGAGGAGGTGTAGATAGCAATCTTTATGTTAAAACTGAAGGTTCTGATATTTTTACTAAGCCCTTAGCTAAAGAGTTATTTGAAAGGTTGAGACTTCGATTGAGAGTTATCTCTCAATCTTTACTTCTCTGATTTTACAAGCTTCAGCTTAGGGGGAGCATGTTATTTTTTTTGATACACTTACAACTCTCCTACAATCTTGGTTGCTGCACTGGTACTCTCTTTTTGCAGCTGTTTCTCATAATATTTTGGTTGGTTTCTCAATTGTGTTTCATGGCAATGCACATTCTTCTCTTCTATTCTTTGTCATTGAGGCAAAAAGGGGGAGAGTCATTTGTGTTTTGCCATCAAGGACAAAGGGGGAGTTTGTTGGATCTCAGTTGTGTTTATAGTTTTTCCTTGATGAAAAAATCCCTTTCAGTTGGTTCTCTTTGATGATCAGTCTCAATTTGGATCTTTATGCTTTATTATGGCACTTCTTTAATGTCTCTTGGCTATTACAGACAGTTATTTGTTATGATTCAAATTCATGGTGATGAGATCTCTGGTTCGTGTTATGAATGCTATTTCTTTGACTGATAGAGTTTGATAGATGGTTTCTTTGTCAGGATGGTTCTCCTTGCATACCACAGGTGTATTTCACATGATTACAAGCCATTTGATTACATTCCTTGAACTCACATTTTTAAAGGCATTACAGTTACCTTGGTTCTAACATCTCATTTATCTAGAATGTTTTTGGTTGTTTCTCATTCAGGCTTACACTTATTGGCATGAGAATGGCAGGGTCTCCCCGATCCATTTTGAAATGTCTGTGTTGCCTTTCGGCAAGACATTTCTGATGTCATAACAATTTGATTTTACATACAGGCAGCTTTTGGCGTGACATTGATCATGGTCTTGGCGACAGAAGAAAAGTCTATTGGCATGAGGTTTGTTCACCGCTGAGAGGTCTTACCGAATGAGTCGGGTCTCACCAACTAATACATGAGGAGGTTCATCGGTGTAAGAAATCCCTATCGGCATGTTGTTTCATCGAGCGCTTTGTGTCTTGGTGACCAACACAAGAAATAACATTTCGGCAAGTGTTACACCGTTGGTATGTGGTCACAGCAAAATTGGTATGTCACACCGACCGCCGTTGAAAAATTGTATATCGGCATGAGTTTAAGGCTTTGGTGAAGGGTCACAGTGAAATTGTTATGTCTCACCAACCATATGCATGTGGACATCTATCAGCGAGACATTCACGTGGTTTCGGTGATCGAGGATGAACTTATCGGCAAGAGTTACGACATCGATATAACGTCTTAGCGAACTCACATTGTCTCACTGACCGTGCACCGAAAGGTCTTATCGGCAAAGGTTTTGCTTCGGTGTAATGCCATAGCGAACCCGTCAAGTCTTGGCAACTAAGTCTTGGGCTTTCGGTGAAAGGTTGGTATTGTCTCAGAGACTCAAAGTGGATAAAGTTTTTCGGTATGACATAGTGTGCTCTCCGAGAGGTCTCCCTGACATTGATATGTCTTGGCGATACATAAAACAAAAGGAACATTTTGGTATGACTCATGTGCTCGAAGAAAGGTCTTGGCGAGTTTGAATTCTTATACCAAATGACAACATAAAGGCATACATCTCGGTAAGAGCTAGGGTTTTCAGCGTGAGGTCTCGGCGAGTGACCTCCAGTCTCGCCGATGGAACACAAAAGGTCTTTGTCGGCATAGGAACAATATTGTCTTAGCGACACAGAAGATGGTTGGTGACTTTCAGTATGACTCAAGGATTCTACGAGAGGTCTCCCCGATGATGGTATGCTATAGCGACACTCATAAGATAGAAGGATGCATCGGCAAGAGAACCATTATGTTACAATGACTTACAAGGGATAAAGTCTTTCAGTGAAACTCAATGTAGTCTACGAGAGGTCTTCTCAACTCTTATGGGTCTTGGCGAAAGTGATAACTAAGGGGAATGACTGGTGATTTAATTTCCTTCAGCAGGATGATCTGGATGTCTCGGCGAATAGGTGTGATTTCAGGGTGTTTCGGTATGACATAAAACAATCTACAAGATGTCTCCCCGATTGTTTGAAGTTACAACGATACACAAGATGGATGGGAGTATCGGTGAAACATAGAGCAATCTATCTAGTGTCTCCCTGACTATATATTGTCTTAGCAATGGCAAATATTAGGCACGTCTTGGTGAGAAAGACTCTTGTGTCTCAATGACTGAAACAGATATAACAAAAATGTGATCTCAGGGAAACATAAAAGATCTTCGATATGGTTTCTCCCCAATAGTAGAAGGTCATAGCGATGCACAAGGACCAAAGGAACGATCAACGTTATAATTTCCTTCGACATACTTGTCTAGATGTCTTAGCGAATGGTTAACGAAGACTCAAAACACCGTGGTCAACATCATGGATTGGCATCGAATCTCAGAACTGTTACATAGCAGAATATTCATTGAGTTTCCTTTTTGAGCAGTTGCATTTTTTAAATAATGGATGATTTGCAGTTCTCTGGATAAGTGTTACTATTGATTTTTACCATCATTTATAGTTTGTCATTATTCAGCGTCATATTCAAAAATCAGCAAGAGAATTTCAGAATATGGTGAAAAATGCTTTTTTGAAGATTTCTTCATACCTGACATAATTGAAATGTATATAAAAACCTGTGTTGAAAACAATGGAGGTGTTGCTGGCCTGTAATTCTCAGAGATAGTTTTTTTGGCCGTATCAAGAGATGTGTTGGAAAACTCTGTAATATAGAGTTGGATTTTTAGAGTATGAGGTAAATAAGAGTGTTGAGTTTCTTGAGCTTACTTGAAAATAGAGTGATCCTCTAATATTATTATTGTAATTCTAAAATCTGAGTAAGGGGTTGGTGCTCCTTGAGATTGGTGTCTCTAAATAAGGGGTTGGTGCTCCTTGAGATTTGTGTCTCTAAATAAGGGGTTGGTGCTCTTTGAGTTGGTGCTCATAAATTAGCCTATAAGGCATTGTTAACAGTGGTTTTTGAAGATTAAGCTAGTAAGGCAGTTTAGGAGTGGTTTTTATACCCCAGGAGGGTTTTTCACTGGACAAAAGCTTTCGTCTCTTTGTTCTTCTGTGTGCTCTCTGCTTTACAGTGTTGTTGTTGTTCCTGTTCATTGATTATTACTTTTCTCAATTCTGTTTATGAATGATTACATTCAACTTATGAATGCTTTAATTAGAGTATATTAATATCAAATCTGAGCTATGTTTTTGAATTTGTTGAAAATTGGTCAAATCTGTTAAGACATTGATTCACCCCCCTCTCAGTGTCATTTTAACTCCAACACGTACCGCGATGCTTATGTTAGCTAGCCTCCCAAATGAACAAACTACATCTGCTCGATGTGGGGCACAAAAAATCCTTGCCATTGTAAATCAATAATCACAACAAGATCTCCAGAAGTAAGAATTTCCTAAGACTTAGAGTGCAAATGAGGAAAAATGAAACCCTAATTTTTACATTGGGAACCCTCCTAGGTTTAAATTTTGAGCACCTTCGAACATCCAAAACCATGAATGCGGGATCTATAGCCTAATTTTTCACCCTCTATGCATCTAAACTACAATGGAACGTTGTCGTGAGCTCGCCTAGAAAAGTAGTTATTTTTGGCCTACCTCTCGAGGGGGCAGCCTAGCAACGTATTATCTTTTCGTTGATCGTTGGGGCACAGTGGAACATTTTTTTTTTTTTCAAATCTTGATCTAAGCATCAAATTCTTTGAAATAATGTAACCAATACTTTGTCTCAAAGAGGGGCAAAATGTAGACATGTAAAAATGACCTAACGCATATATCACACATCCTGAATTGCATTTTTCATTATTGACATCACTTTCATTATCACTATTGCATTTCATCTCATTAATATCATTAATCCCCTTTTTAACATCATTTAGATTATTAACCCTATTTTCCTCTATTAATTGAATAATCTTTAACTAGTTAATTAATTCACTATTTTATCATTAATCTAACTTTATTCCTCTTGATTAATTAAATAAATCTCATTTATTTAATAAATATCCTAATTTAACCTTATCCTTCCTAATTAATTAAATAAACACAAAGTATTTAATTATGTCACTAAGATACCTTATTCATCTAAATCAATTAAATTTCTATCATTAACAATTTAATTAAACCACTTTCCCTTCTCTAAATTTGAATAATTAAATCAAATATTCAAAATCACTCAACATGGTCAACACACAAATATATCTTTATTTGTTAAAGTCAAAAGAAAAATTCACATTCATCTCCAATATTAATTAATTATCCTCACCCCTTTTTGATTGAGTAAATCATGACCATTGATTTCTCACTCTAATTGGTTAACTAACCCATCTATTTCCTAACTCAACTTGACTTTCTCAATCCCACCAATCATTCCAATATAATCCCACTAATTATCCAATTAAAATCCTTAATTGGATCAATCAGAGGAATTAATTGATCAATCTATTTCCTCTCAACGGTTCTCAATGGTTGATCGTGATCTTTCACCATGAAATCTCAATTTTTCATTTGAAACCTAGAATTCTATAAAACAACCTTCTTCATTATAAAAAATTATCAGAGAATCTAGAGAATTTGTGTGGAGAGGTCATGATGAATTGAATATTGAATTCTTAAGAGAAAATACTTACATCTTTGATCACCATTAACATACCTTTTGAAGCTTTTGCACAACAATGGAGGCTTCGTATTGATCCAAGCAATCCAACATCAATACAAATATACTTTGACATGTGACAGTAACATTGAAATTCATGAATTTAGTTTATTTTCTCTTTCATGATTCATTGCTTTAGAATTTCATTTCATGAGTAGATAGGAATTTGTCTTCGTTTTGATCTCATTCATTTAATTTCATTGTTGTTTCCTTATGCTTATTTTCTCCCTTACAAAAATAAATAGTTAGATTAGTTTGTAAAATTTTCTAAGTGCAAATTAATAAGGGGATTAGCCTAACATTTTTTTTTTATTAATTTAAGGTACTCTAAGAAGACATAAGGGTTTGTCTTAAAGTGAAAGGGTTTGTAATGCCAAAAATTGCACCCCATGCAATTTTGCATTCCATAACCATCCCTTCAGCCTAATTAAAGTTGATAATGCAATTCCCCTTTCACCTAACCTTAATTTCACTCTTAACCCATTTATTTTTTGTTATCTAAGTGAATTTTTATCACAAATGCCAGCACAACGCATAAACATCTACACACCGCATGAATGTCCTGAAAAGATTCTTGCCTATGAATTTGTTGGGACATTATGATTCCTAGGTTTTACCATGAATTTTAATGCCTTTGTGGCTTATAGACATGCTGAAAATGCTCATTTTCATGTATTTTCTCCATTCTAACATCTCATTCTCTCATTCTAAATTCACTTCATTTGATCTCTCTCTCTAGCTCTCATTTTCACTCTCATTCTCATTCTACACCATTTTCTTACAATCTCTCTCACATCTTGGCTTCTACACTAGTACTTTGGTTCTCTTGGCATGTCCTTGGTGTTGCATACTCTCCTTCAACATTACTAGCTTTCTAAAGGGAGGGTAACTACACTCTCTTCTCATTAAATTATTGTATTTACGTCAAGTAGCATATTGATATTCGAACTTGTCTATTTTATTTATCTTGTCTTTCTATTTGTCTTGACAATCATCTACTTTATTTTCTATTTATTTGGTTGTCTGTGGAGGTGGGAACACCTATGTAGGGGTTTAGCTAAGGAAAACCCCTAAACAACCCCAATATTTTCCCTCATTTTCGTGTGTGCAAGTTGTCAAGTTGAAGCATTATGGGAGGCTTCATTATGTGGACCTCTTGTGAGCTCTTTCTCCTTTTTTCCATCTTATCATTTTATTTCATTTCATTTAATCTATGCATGTTGTTTCATTTCTTGTTATTCTTGTTATTCTATTAGTTTAACACACATTTAATATTTTAGTCTTTGAATAACTAGTAGGCTCTTTGACATTTATGCAAACTCTATTTTTAGACTATATGAGAATACAACGTGTCAGATGGATGTCCATGTGTTGCATTGTCATCCTTGGCCGAGAGCCAATCAGTTTTCTTAAGAGACCTCTGAAGCTTTCTCTTTTGGTCCTTGAAACTCTTATTTCTTAGATCATTATAAAACATAAAATATAAACACTTTCCCTTATCTTTCCTTCTTTGTCACCTGAGATTTTCCTTTGAGATAGTTGAGGAAAACTCATCCCTAGGGGAGAGGGAGGTGTCATTTTTCCTCCTCTACATTTTGGTGAACCCAATGTAAAGGACCTATTCTTGCCTAATCTTTGGTTGAAAATTTTATTCTCTTATCAGGACACATATTGGATCGAGTGTCATGACACTTTTATGAGTTTCACAACCTAGTCCACTACCTTTGGTATATAGTTAGAAGAAGGATATGATTTCTAGAAGATAGTTCAGTCCTCCCCACCAGTGTCCTAAGTTTGAAGAGTTTAGCACAAGATTATCACTTGGTTTTGAGCCCCATTTTGAGTCTATTCGTCCATCCACTAAAGTGAAAGCACATACCCCACCAAGCACTCCTTCTAACTCTTCTTCTCCCATAGCTAGTGAATCCGCTCTTAGGGTTCTTTTTGAGCAAATCCCTTCTTTAAAAGAGATACTTGGAGGGTTTGAATATCGTTAGAAAAATAAAACACATATACACAAGTTGCTCCTCTTATTGATGGTCTGAGGGATATGCTTATCTCATACCATAGAGGCCTTGAGTTACTATGATGGATTTCTAACATAGTGGAAAACTATATCCCCTCATACACTTCTATCTTGGGTAACCCTCAAGACATCCAATCAAAAATTATTGGCATCTAGTTGTATGTTTTGATACCAAGAGTGTCTATGCATATGGTAGAGACTGGTCCTTTGTTCCCTCTATTACAATTGTTGATAATACCAATACAGTGCCCCTAGATGTTCCTAGGATCAAATCAAACCACACCCCTTTGAGATTCAGAGCCTCTACATATAGAACCCAAACCACCACCACCTCAACTAGTCAAGCTTTGTCAATTGATCCCATCCTTAATGCTTTGTTACAAAAGATGGGACAAATGAAATTGTAGTTGGCCAACTTAATTATCTCCACTTATTAATCTACCTTACAACCATACTATCACTGCAACCCTCTATCCCTTGCCATTTTGAATGCTCCCATCCCTCAAGGGATAGAAATTTCTAAATTTGATAAGTACAATGGAAAGGGTGACCTGCAAACCCATGTCTTGTCCTTTACTGCCATGTGTACTAATTTATTCCATCAAGATGCTTTTTTAGCAAAGCTATTCTCATGATCCCTCAAGGATGCCATGTTGGAATGGTACTACTCACTTCCTGACAACCCTATCTTCTCTTTTGATCAATTGGTTAATCATTTATTACAAAATTTTCAAGCAAACATTGGACTGAAGATCAATTTTATTGACCTTGTCCATTGTAAGCAAGGTACTTGTGAAAAAGTAACTGATTACATCACTTGATATCAATCCTTATTCTCCTAGATCTCCTACGCCCTACTGGATTCTAATGTTTTGTGTTTGTTCATTGGAAACTTGCTATCGATGTTGAGAGAAAAAGTATTCTTGATGAAATACCATTCCTTTTCCCATCTATGTGCTACATTAAGTGAATACTAGTAGATGACCTGATACAATACGAGGGTCCCTCCTCATTCTCCCATCCTGATAAAAAAATAGTCGTGTTTGTTCCCAGGGAGCCTAAGAGAAATAAATCACTAGCCAATGTGGTTTTTGTTCCTACTGAAAAGAACTCTACAATACAAAATAGAATTTTCACAAAATTATCTAAGTCCTATGCTAATACATTATGCAAAAGATACTAAAGATGGTTTAATTTCTCTCTCAAAAATAAGACCATTGTCTGAGCCTTATCTGAGTTGGTATGATTTACAATTTTTTTATCAATGCCACTGAGTCCCTGGTCATGATATCAAACACTGTGTGCATCTTAGACATGTCATTCAAGACCACATAGATAGCAATACCATCTGAATCAATGGTAAGAAACAAAATTATAAAATTATAATTTTATAGCTAAGCCTAACAACTAACTACATATATACACAAATCCTTTCCCTTCTCATTATGCTAATCTGATAATGACTACTTCTTCATCTATTGATATTAGCCCTTCTAAGTGGGTGAACATGGTCTCATTCACTTCTATTCCTCTTTTAGGTTATGTGGAAAAAAATGGACTGACATTACATTCACACCACATGATTTGCCTTTAAATAAGGAACCTTCTCCACTATACATCCCAACTTAGGTCAATGGAAACATCGTAATCGGTGTTGTGGTTGACCCTACTAGTAGGGTTAATATTGTTTGAAAATGAGGTGTTTTCTTAGCTTAATACTCTGTAAAACTTTAATATTGCTGATCTAAGTAAGTCTTTTCTTTGTTACATATATTCTTTGTGGGTGATTATCTTGATTAATCCATTTTACTGTTGTAGAATGTAGAGAGAAGTTGATAGAAGAACTAGACGGATATTAGAAAGATTACACAAGATGTACGCGGAGAAACCCTTTCGGGAAAAAACTCCACCAAGAATTATTCTATTATTCAATCTTTGAATTACAATAGCTCCAATTCTTGCTTGAGAATGCTTCTTCTATCTTTACCAATCTTCTTCACACCTGCAATAACAATTATCAAAACTCTATCCAACTTGACTGAGATATAGAGACAATATGCAACCTTGTAATCTCCAAATGGTGATAATTACAATGCACAAGCTCAAGCCCTTAAAAAGGTATGCCATATTGCTTCAAGTAGAGTTATTCAGTGAAGACTAAAGCTTACATGTGCATCATGCATTTGGTTGTCCCAAACTGAAGCTACAACTTCTCCTTCACTTTGGTGATAATTCCAAAGCTCTTCCTCAAAGTTGGTGCCCTTAAGTAAAGCTACTTAACTGAGCCTTCATAAATATCTTATCATGCATGAGAGGTAATTCCAATAAAGCATCTTGGGTGCCCAAGTTGGCTTCAAGTGCTTTATAGTTAACTGAAACATAATTTACTCAACACCATTCATGCAAGAATGGTCATCCCTTGTTAACTGGAGGTAGTCCCTGTTATTTGTCATACAACTCAATGTTATTATCCATGCATTACAAGTTAACTGAAGCTAACTACATGCAACTCAAAATAACCAACATGCATGCAACATGCACTTGCATGCATCTGAAGATAATTGAATTGAACTAAACTGAACTAAACTAAACTGATTTTGAACTAAATTGAACTAAACTTAATTGAACTGATCTGAACTTAACTTAACTGAACTTCAAGCATGCAAACATCAAATCCTAATTCCTAGGATCTTTACATGCATTCAGAAGTGTTAACTGTTACTCTGTATAGTTAACTGGACACAAGGTGAGTTTCACCTTACCATGTGAGTGTCCCATGTGTCCCTATTATTTAGGAACTCACTATGGACGCCCTTACATGCTTCTTACATTTAGAATTAATTACAAATGTCAATAATCATGATTATTTCATCAAATATTAATCTCATCTTAATCTTAGTGTTGTTGAACACATTCCAAGAATCTCGGAGATACATGAAATAATTAATGTTTAGGATTTGCAATTAAATGTCATCCTATTTCCAACAAATATCATTATGGAGGAGACCCTCTTTACTAATAATCTACATAAGGAGAAGTATGAGGAGATGAATACCACCTTCCATACTCATCATGGTTTTTTTGTCCCTCCTATTGGTTCTATTTCTTTGTCAGTCCTTGTTGGGCCTAAATCTACTGATGTCTCATTTGTTGTGATACTTGAATCTGACCTATTCAAGGTAAGACTAGGCATTCCATGACTAGTCTCCATAAATGCGGTCACTTCAATGGTCCACACACGTCTAAAATTTCTTCATGATGTCATAATGCATACTATCTAGGATATTAGGTATAAACCACTTGTGTTGCGTGGGAGCTTCTCTCTAGATCATTTTTGCTTGCCCCTATTGTACCTCTATTTCCCTATGAAGATTTATTCTACAGGGCCTATTAAAAGTAAAATATGGGAGTTGTGACCCCTAATGTTGTTTTCTGGCCTTCCTCTTATGCAATCTCCATAAAGGCTTCTATGTGCACACAACATGCCTTGTCCTTTGTACCTTCTTCTTTGAAAGCTGGGGAAAAGCATGCTCTTGCCTATAGACCTTATTATTCTTCCTCTTTTGTGACTTCACAACCTTTAGTGGTGTCCTTAGTTCCTTCTACTATGCTTAGCACAAGAAAAAGAAAGACGCCCATGTTGTGGAAGTTTAAACCCCAAGTCTTCCAACTCCTAGTTTTCCCCACTATTCCCCAACCCACTCTCTATGGTAATAGGAAGCATATAGGACCAAAGTTGGTACTTCTTCTATTGTTTCTACATCTCGGCCTTTAAGGCCTCCTCCCCACCTTCTCTAAAAGCAGCAAAAGGAATGGAGCCCGTCACTGAGATCCCTATCTTTTCCTTTGTTCCTCCTCTTGTTCCTCTGTAAGAGCTTGATTTTACACCAACAAAGGCTATGAAGACTACTCCTCCAATAGAACAGGATCCCCTAGTGTCTTCTTAGCCTACTATTCTTGGTGCTCATAGTCATCACAATTGACTTACACATGAGTGTAAATGTCACCAACGGGAATTGGCCTACGAACGTGAGGCCACATAGAAGTCCAAGGGGGAACCCTCTAATTCTATTTCTGCTTCTACTTCTATCTCTACTTCTGTCTCTGTTTCTACTTTTATTTCTAGTACTTCTATTCCCATCACCTCTATCTTGCTTTTGACTTCATCGATGGATCCTGATGAATCTCACCCCAAGCAGGTGCAAATGTTCATCACGCCTTCCTCGAAGCCTCCCTTGACCACCTCTTTACCAAATCTTCATCCTTTCCCTGAGCTCATTGACATGCCTCATACAAAGGTTGTGACTACTATGGCTCCTTCTCCTTATTTTCTTTCCTCTTTTGATGTGAGGAGTTCACATCCTCCAATTAAGTGCAAGATAAAGCATGACCTCGTTCCAAACGATGATCACAAAAAACTTCTTTATCTTTTGCATCTTGTTCTACTTTGTCTTGCACCATTATTTTGAAGGATGCATCGATTCCTTCCCCAGAGTTTATCATTTCTCCTCTTCTAGAGGTTGGTAATGAATCCCTAGTTTCTCATCCTCCTTCCATTTAGTCACATCACTTCACTCTGGAGAATTGTATGTTTGACTCGCTGGAGGACATCTTGACTTTGTTCTCTATCTTTGCTAGATCAATGACATTGACGTTGCACAAGCTTACAAATGCAAACATTGAGAGTGCCTCCTCTTTGGCTCTTATTGTAGGTGTGTCGACTAGTAATACCCTTGCTATCCCTCCCCTACAGGCTCATCTTCCTTCCACTTATGATGATCTAGATCAAGAGCAAGACAACTTGTTGGAGGTGTCGAACTAGACCAATACTTCTTCTTTATCTTTAGATTAGATTTATGTGTTTGTTTGTGTTCCCCTATGCTTATTTGTTAGTGTTTTTGCTCTCACTTGGAGGAGCCTTGATACCCTTGTAGGTACTTGGATACATGAGAGAAAATTTGTCGTAAAACTTCCTCTATTTGTCTCATCATTCTTCTACTTATCATAAAATTTTGATTTTTCATGCTATGGACGATACAAAGTGTTAAGGAATTTAGGCCTCTTCTGTGTTGAACCATATTTTTTTATTATATGTCTTCATGTTCTCTTCTTCTTATTTCAATCTATTTGGAGATTTATGATAGTTCATACATATTATACTATGTTTATCTATCTATATCTATGATCAATTCTAACCCCGAAAAATGGGATCCCCTTGTGAGCTTTATTTCTTTGTCTCTTCTTTTCTTGATGTTGTGGATTCTATGTGTTTTCTCTCATGTGAAAACATTCCATGAATACATCTTTCCATGTATGTCATGTCACAACATCTCCCTATCTTTTCTTATTCTTAGAATGGCATGTGCTCCTCTACGTAGCACACATCATTCTAGGGGGTGCTATCATGTCTAACTATTTTCTTATTGCTTTCTATCTTCTAAAAAATAATGCCTTAAAAATCTAGATGTTTCATGATCTCATCATCTAGCTTGGGGGAAACCTGACTAGACCTATCTTGTATTTTTGTGATAGGGGTTCTCCTCCCTTGTGGGGTTTGTTTCTATCATACATATTTATATCTGCTTGCCATATGCTCTCTAGATTGCTAGCCATACCTATCAACACTGTCTTTTATCTGATGATATTATGTCATGTCTATATATTTTTTGATGTCTTTTTTTCACTTTTTCACCTAATGTGTTTGTTTGTAACTAACATATTTGTGGTGAGATTGTAGTCAACTTTGTAGGATGGAAGACCCATGTCCTCGTTGCATCCTGGCTTAGCTTCTCTATTGCATAGACGAGATTGAAGACCTACATCCTCTTCGTCTTGAGTATATTCTCTTCAACCTCTTTCTCTAATTTAGATCACACATTTTAGAATACATATGCTTGCTAAAATGTGGGAAAAATGTAATACCAAAAATTGCACCCCGTACAATTTCACATTTCATAACCCTCCCTTTAGCCTAATTAAAGTTGACAATGCAATTCCCCTTTCACCTAACCTTAATTTCACTCTTAACCCCTTTATTTTTGGTTTTCTAAGTGAATTTTTGTTGTAGATGCTAGCACAAAGTGTAGACATTTGAGTACTATACAAATGTTTCAAAAATATTCCTACCTATGTAGCCACTGAGACATTATAATTCCCATGTGCCCACAAATTGTAACACCTCTGTGGATTTTAAACACACCAAAAATTCCCATTTGCATTCCTTTTCTCCATTATAACCTCTCAGTAGATCTCATTCTATTCACTCTATTCGATTTATCTCACTCTCTAGCTCTCATTTTCACTCTCATTCTCAATATTCTACACCATTTTTTGCAAGATCTCTCACATATTGGATTCTACACCAACACTTTGGTTCTCTTGGCACATCTTGGGTATTGCATACTCTCCTTTGGCATTACTAGCTTTCCAAAGGGAGGGTAACTACACTCTCTTCTCGTTGCATTATCATATTTATGTCAAGTAGCATATTGATATTCTAGCTTGTCTATTTTCTTTATCTTGTCTAACTATTTATCTTGTCAATCATTTACTTTATTTTCTATCTATCTAGATGTCCATGGAGGTGGGAACACCTATATGGGGGTTTAATTGAGGAAAACCCATAAACGACCCCAACATTTTTCCTCATTTCCATGTGTGCAAGTTATCAAGTTGGAGCATTAGGGGAGGCTTCGTTGTGTGGACCTCTTGTGAGATCTTTCTAGACTCTTTTCTATCTCATCATTTTATTTCATTTTGTTTAATCTATGCATGCTATTTCATTTCTTTTTATTCCTGTTATTTTGTTAGTTTAGCACACATTTAAGGTTTTAGTCTCCAAATAGCTAGTAGGGTCTTTGACATTTCTATTAGCAAACTTTGCTTTCAGACCGTATGATACTACAATGTACCGCATGGACGTCCATCTTCCACGTTGTCGTCCCTGGCTGAGAGCCAATCAGTCTTCTTATGAGATCTTTGAAGCCTTCTCTTTTGGTCCCTAAAACTCTTATTTCTTAAATCATTATAAAACATAAAATATAAACAATTTCCCTTATCTTTCCTTCCTTGTCACTTGAGCTTTGCCTTTGAGGTAGTTGAGGAACACTCATCCCTAGCAGAGAGGGAGGGTGTCATTTTCCTCCTCAACAAGGTTAAAGATTTTTTTATATTTTATTGTAAGGGTGCAATTGATTAAATTAAAATCTATTTTTTCATATGAATATTGTTGCATGTTGTTCTTATGCTTTTGAAATCATTAAGAAGTTTAAAGGTACTATCAAAAGACATAAGGGTGTGTCTTAGAGTGAAGGATTAAATATATCATTTATATTTTATTGTAAGGGTGCATTAACATCTATTTTTTCATTAGAATATGGTTGCATGTTGTGCTTATGCTTTTGAAATCATTGATAAGTTTAATTTTGCATTTGATTGTGAGAATTTAGGGGTCAAAATAGAGGTTGGAGGAATCATTTCTATCTTGAGCTAGCTTCTCACTCATAGATGGTATATTGATCAAGAAACTCTAGATCTTCAAATTATTTCCCCTTTAGATCAAGGAAGGTTATGTTGGTATTCATAATTCAAAGTTTTTGACAACTAATTCCAATGTGATGTTTCCATAGCTAGGATAGTGAATGTGATCTCCAAAATTTTGGTTACCGAAATAATGAGAATTTTGGAACGATAAGACAATGAAAAAGGACTAGCTTTGAAAAATAAGATAGAGAAGTTTTGCTAGCTAGGACACTGGAAGTGAAGGATGAACACTTATGTTAACCAAGATAATGAAGTCTTGATAGCCATGATAGTGAACTATTGAGAGTGTCATAGTTCGATAGGTGATTATTTGGATTATTGTGTTTGTCTTAGTCCAATTTTTTATACCTTGCCTTGATAAAAAAATGACGTAATTAAAAGGGGAAATATTTAAAATATTACATCAAATAATTTGTTTGTGGTTATCTTTTTGTTTTTGTTTTGTTTAATAGTTTATGGTTTGAATAGTTTTTAGTTATTGAAAAATATTTGATAGTTGCTTGAGTGGTTAATTTTTTAATATAAATCTATATTTAACATTGTAAAATTAACTTGAACTTAACATTTTTTATGCTCCTTTAAAACTAGATTGCCTAAATTTCATACACTAAAATTTGTAAAATATATAATTTCCAATGAATCAAAAGTAATTAAAAGAGTGGTGAATTTATGAAATGTATTATGCCATATAACTATGGAGATAGAAAAGTATGTGCGAGAATCCAAGAGTAATTGAAGGATGGTCAACTAGTTTAGATCAAAGGTGAAATAAAAGGTAAAAAAAATGTTTGGCATATAATGTAGTGTTTTAGTGTATATTCATAATTATTTGAGTGGTTTAAAATAAATAGATTATGCCTCCTTTCTAGTCTTCCTCATTCTTTGTAGAGAAAGCTTGAGCAAAGAAATAGATTTGTAGTATTTTAGTGTAGGTGTGGTGTTTTAATAATTATTTAAGTGGTTGAAAAGAATAGATTTATAAACTAACATTCAATATTGTAAAACCAATATACACATAATATTTTATATTTATCTTTGTGGGACCAAAGTCTCTAAATTCCACACTTTAAAATTAATGAAATATATAATGTCCAACAAGTCAAAGGTAATTAAGAGTGGTTAATTTATGAAATGTGACATGCCATATAACTATTGAGACATAGATGTGCTACAATCCAAAAGAAATTGAAGGATGGCCTACTATTTTACACCTAAAGATGAAATAAAAAAGGATAAACAAAGAACATATAAGAGTGCTTGAAATATATATGTGGTGTTTTAGTGTATAATCATTGTTTGATATAAAATGTGTTTTTTTTTTTCTAGGTTTAATGACATTTATTTTTTTTAAAATAAAAGTATTGACAAGTTTTAAGTTGGGTGGTGGTTTGTAGTGTCTAAAATAAAATTCTATAAAATGTATTTTGGTTCTAGTTTCAATTCTAATTAAATTGTTTCATATAAGATTTTATGAATTTTTAAAGGTTAAATTTATTGTTTCTAATTTTATTTATTTAAATTGAATTCTATTTTTTGAATTATAACAAGAGCCAAAGATACAACTTCTGAGTATGATTTTATCTTATTTTACTTAAATACATTTAATTCATAGTCAAATAGATAATTGTATATCCTGTTTTTATTGACAAAAATTGACCCTGAACTCTTGAAATAAATTATGTTTAAGAATAGCCATCACATCCAACAGAAATATAAAACATATTGTAATACTCAGATAAAAAATATGTCCATAGGCCATGAAACCCTTCTAGTTAAAAAAATATTTTAAGCCTGTGATTGATGTTGGGGGTGATGGTGTCATGGGTTGCAAAAGGTGATGAGAAAGAACAAAATACAGAGACAAGTTTTGGTACCATGTATAAAACTTGCAATGGGGTATATGCCCAAAAATGGAAAAAACAAAAGCTTCAATAATAAGTCGTTTGTGCAATACAAAATTTGGCTACATGCTATGATACAACACAAGTTGAATCTGCTTGAATATATGAAGAAATTTAAGGCCTCGGACGTAACGAAGGAACAGGATAAATCTTGCCCTTGCACATGCAACGATAAGCAATGGGACATGATTCTGCAATGGTGCATTTGAAGCTTACTGTAACTCGTCTGCAAGGCAAGCATGATCCACAAGCATGGCTGCAGTCTGGTATGGTTGACCCTGCAACCTCATAATTAATGCTAATTTTTGGAGTATCTCCTTTGATTTTCATGTTTACAGAGTCTTTGGCTCTATTTTCTGTAAATACAGGGAAAAAAACATCAAACAGTTTTAGATTACTACGAAATCTATGAAATTAAATATAAATTGAAAAAAATTAAGTAATTTTGAAACAGCTTTAGATAATTCTTGTAAAATAACTATTAACTTGTATTTTCCTCTTCATGACGAAGATCATAATGAATGTGATCGAAATCTGGATATAAGAAAAGTTTAACACACATATTTCCAGACGCGTACTATTCGCCTCAATGTCAAAATTTTTAAAAACATGCTACCTCAAACACATAAACTGTAAAAAATCATATAAATTCTAAGTTTTTACCAGGACCAGCAGGGATGGGAGTATTTGCAGCTGCAAACGGAAGAAAGAAAACGAGAAAAAAGATTGCAATTTTCGTCTTCATATTTTTCTCCTTTTGCTTTGAATATGAGAACCGCACGAGAGAGTACCGAGTTGTAAAACTAGTATAAATCTGCGAAGAAAGCGGACGAAGAATATGAAAGATCTCTTCCTGCTTTATTGTGGGAGTAAACGTTCTAGAATTTAATGTGGATTGGTGGAAGACTCACATGAAGTCTCATTTCTCAGGTTTGTTCTGCAACATCAATAAATTGGTCTATGCTTTAAATAAGCTCACGTGTGCAATGGATTCTCACTTATTACGTGAAGCTTTAAAGAACCTCGTTACCTTGTTTTAAATGCCTCATTTTTATATCAATTTATTTCAAAGAAGTTATGGCGCCACAAAGACCACCTGAGAAGCTTAAACTAATTACAGGCAGTCCATCGCTTCTAATTACATTTTGCTGTCGGTTTATCTTCGTGAATTTGCATATCTAAATTCCTTTCTAATGAGCATTTTTAAGCAGGCGAATTTAATTAGTGAATTTGCAGATCTGAACTCCCTTCTAGTGAGAATTTTTAAGCAGGTAAATTTAAATATGAATTTGCACATCTAAATTCCCTTCTAATGAGTAGGCAAATTTCAATGAAATTTGCTGATCTAAATTCCCTTTTAATGAACATTTTTAAGCAGGTGAATTAAATTCATGAAATTGCAGATCTAAATTCCCTTTTTAGTAAACATTTTTTAATCAGGTGAATTTGATTAACAGATCTATTTTAAGCAGGTGAATTTAATTCGTGAATTTGCAAATCTAATTTCCTTTCTAGGGATCATTTTTATGCAGGTGAATTTAATTGGAGAAAGAAAGATTTCAGAGATCAATGTCTTGAATTTCGAAAGCTGGTCAAACTTGCTTCCTATTCGAGGATTCCTGACTCGAATTTAATTTGTACGTTGTCCGCACTGAAATTCCCGTGAAATAATTATTTGAAATGAAGCGAAAGAGCGCCTTATTTTTGAACTCCAATTGCATTAAAGCTTATACATGCTTTTCCTATGTACGTAAGTTCCAGATAATTATTATAGAATATTCACTAACAGCGGGGAAACGTTGTCATCGGCCAATATGCATGGGACTCTGGTTTTGAAATTGATGTCCGTTTACTCCTTGCGAACATTTGTCTGCCACATCTCCCTTAATTGCAGTTTTGGCCTCATATTTATTTATAATTTATGTGTATAGGGGGAAAAACAATCCCCTCATTTATAATAGACGCTATACAACCTTGTGGATTATGAAGGGGATAGTTTTCCAAAAAAAATCTAATCTATCGAAAAAAAAAATTGATTCATGGGACCTTTCAATTTTAATTTTATTTTTAATGAATAGGCAATTATCTATATTAATTATAAATATAAAAATACATATTAAAAAAAAGGGTGGTAAGAAGGCACACCCTAAGAGTCACATGGGCAGTGCCGAGAAAACAAAAAAAAAACAGTCACTTGGACCTAGTAATTGGATGACCTTCCAATTTAAATTTTTATGAGAGTAATGGGGAATAGTTAGTGAATATGCAAAATTTCTTGGGTTTCACTTGACTAAGTTGGAGGCCTATCAAAGGCTCATGGTGTGGGGAGGTCTATAGTTAGAACATATTTTTTTATGAAGTTCATATATTGATGGAATATTATTTATTCAATATTATATGGATTTAAATTGGTCTATAATATGTATATTAGAATTTATTGTTTTGTTTCAATTTTTTATAATATTTAATGTGAAGATATTTGATTCTTATATACGAAGATTTGAAGAGTTGAATTTGTCAATATTAAATATTGTATATTAGGTAGCTATTTATTAAACATGATTTCTTATTAAAAATAAATTAAGAATTAAGATTTACAACTTTTCATAATTAAATATAATATCACGTGTTTCGATGTCATTATATAAATGATTTTTAATTCTAACATTTCAAATCTTGTTCAAGACTTAATTTAAGAAATTACAAGATAACGATATACTTTTTTAGTTGTCCTAATTTCCCTTTAAAGAAAAAAAGGTAGAGTAATCATTTATAATGTGAAGAAAGTTGACCATATAATCTTCAATATCTACACCTAAATCAAATCCTTCCCTTATAACTTCAACTAGCCTAGCAAATTGAATTAGAAATTTGATTGTTTGTTTCACCTTATTTGCTTTAGCTTTATCCACAAGGAGTGAGGGGGACCGAAAAGGGGTCATAAGCTAAGAAAGATCTAAGGAAGCCGAGAAGATACTGTGATCATGGTCAAAGGGTCCAATGAAGGACTATCTAGCCATGCAACCTAACATCAAAACACACACATAACACAAATATTTCACTAAAAACAACACATTCTTATTTATCTAAGCTTGATTGGTTATCACCAATATTACAACTTACCAATTTTCCATATTGATTATTGGGCCCTCTTACATGCTATTACACATATATTCATTACACTTACTATGACAATTCAAACATAGATTAAACTACAAAATAAGCTTAGAATTACATGCTACTCCGAAGACTTCCACCATAGCACATTATTATTATCTCTCTTAGGGTTGGACTTCACATCATACTCCTTGTTCTCTACTCACAATCTCCTTCTCAAACCTCACATCCTCACTCTACTTCTTTTCTACCTCTTTTCTTGCTTTCTTTCAATCCAAAACTCAACATATATAGCATCCACAAGTTTTTCAATAATTTATGTTATTTAAGATGACACAAAGCCTAATACCACATGCAACATGTTTTTTATTATAAATAACATACTTACAAATTCAAATAGTAAAATGGTGGATAACCTCCATGTGGTACACAAAATACACCCTCAATGGTTACTTAAATCCTTTCAAATATTTCTTTGTTGGTACAAACTCCACATAACCTACTACATATTGAAATAATCACAATAGTGTACAATTTTCTACCCATAGATATTCTCATGCCAATTTATAAGTATTTTATCATCTAAATCACCTCAAGAATTAACTTGAAATTCTTTCACAATAATTCAAACTATGCTCAAAATTGTGAAAGACGATATCAAACTATGGTAAAATGCACTAAATTTCTCTATCATAGTTTGGTAACCACAAAATCATAGACTTAAAAACAACTAAAATAGATCATAAAACCACTATCCTCAAAATAATGAAATATTTCCATTAAGTTGAGGGATGATCTTGCATTAGAAGCCACTACCCCCTTAGCCAAACATTGTTGAATATTGTCAACTACAACCATTGATGAATGGAATTTAGTTTCAATCTTGTTGAAGGAAATTAAACCTTAGTCTCATAATGAACTAACAAATGATCCACAAAAATGGATTTCAAAAATTTATTTAGGGATTTCAAGAGTTTGTCACTATATCTATGTATAATGAAAATGCATAGACAACTTAAAGCCCAAAATCTTATCCATGATAAATTAAAGAAAGCTAGAGATTAAATGGAATGGATATCAGTGTTAAAATAGTTTATTTACTTGGCTTCTAATTAATTATATCTAATCTAGTTTCCCTCATAATGTTTTCAATCATCGTAAACTGGATGAGGAAAATGGTTTTCATTCACTACTTAAATACATGAACCCTAAAAAACACTTCCCATTTAACAAGGTAAAGGTGGAGTTTTGATTCCATATTATAGACCAAAGCAATTTTTAGACCCCAAGCATAATATGCAAAATTTTTGAGCTCATCCAATTAATTTTTTACAACATAAATCATGTTAAAGAGCTCAAGGGACTTCTAAGTGATATGCTATCATCATCGTGAATTAAATTTGGTAGAGAGGTGAGATTGATAGGTGGATGAGTAGCCTAATCAAAATAATCCCAAATCTTATTTAAACCTTTCTAAATTTCTAGATTATATCTAATCCATTAAGCTCTTTTCCATTGTCAATGTCAAATTCAACTAGGAAATTAGCAAATCTATTGATTTCCCTATAACAATAGCCAAAAGAGAAATAAGACAATGCACCTGAATGGGGGAAAGTCTTCCTTAGGATGTTGTCCACCTTCCATGTCTTGAAACTATAATTATGAATTACATGCAAGATGACCATATAATATTCCTTAATATAGAGAAAAGAGATGTTATATTTTGTGGGGCCAATCGTAATTCAAGTAAAAGCATTACCACCAAGTAACTTTGTTTCAATTTAAATGTGAGTTTTTAGATGTATTGATAATCAATTTACCTTAGAAAATTTTGACCACACAACTTACTTCTAAAAGCCTTGGATTCTCATAAGAGACTGTTAATATTTAGTTTCTAAAAGCTAGAAAGAAGAGGGGACCATTTTGCAACTTTCCTTCATTGAAGAAATATTGAACTTGAACAATAGATTTTTGGCATCCTAATCCTTCCTAGCACTTCTAGGGTATTTCACCTAAAAGGGGAAAGATGGGCCAAAAACCTAGTTAGGTTCACTCAAATTATGCAATGTGTAATGTAGTTAAGGCTAAATGGAATGATCTAAGTGAAATTAAATGAACTATTTGAGAGATTATGATGCAAAATCTAAGAATTATGACTTGTTTGAAAACACATTGGGTAATGCAACAATGAACTAGAAATGAATGCAAAGCTTAACAAAACTGAACCAAACTGAAAGTGTGCACCTAGAATGTGGATGAAGATTGGAAACGGATTTTGTAATGCTGATAATCCTAATTTTTAGGCCTGGTGGGACTCATTCCCCATTCTGGGCGAATCAGTCCCAGTTCTACAAAACTAAGATGGAACTCGTTTCTGACAAAAGGATACTAAAGAATGTAGAAAACTAAAAATTGACCCTGGAGTGCGACTCATTCGCCACTCATGGTGAATGAGTCCACTTTTGAATTTTTGGATTTTCAAAAGTGGGATCTAAAGCTTCCGATCCACAATCTGACTTCCTATAGGTGTTTGCTTCCGAAACTCTGATTTACGGGTTTGAAAATGGGTTTTTGTTGATATTTTGACTGCTTGAATGAGGAGAATACTTTAGAAACCTTGTAACTTGATCTTCAATGATTTTAAAGCTTCCAAGAGACCTAAATCTGCAAAAACACAAGACAAGAAGGACAAATGTTGAATGTTAGGGCATGGGGGTTTGCCTTGGTCAAACCCCTTTTAGATAATTAAACCAAAATAGAGAAAGAATGGAATAAAAAATGAAATAATGGAGTTGATTACCTTGCCATGATGTTTGATCTTGAAATTCTGTAGTAAAACATGAAGAATCAACCCTTAAATGTCTGAAAATTGATATCTTAATGACTTGTAATGTTAAAACCCTAAGTTGCTTGACTTGAGATGGAAGATTGGTGGATGAATAATGAAGAATTATTTTTATTTAGGGTAAAAAGACTTATATTTATAGGAATTTCACCCATTTTACTTGTTAATACCTCATCACAGGCCGACATGAAGTAATAATAAACTTAAATTTCACTTTTTTCCCACTCAAAGGTCAAAATTGGACCAAATGGGACTAATTTGCTACACATGGCGAATTGGTCCCACCTAGATGGTACTGATTCATCATGCATGGTGAATGGGTCCCGTAGGGGCCATTCTAATAGCTAAGATGCCAATAGATAAGGAAATAAGGTTTAAATTGCAACCTTGTCAGGTATTTGATCAATTTAAGCCTCACGATGCACAATATGGGTTAATAGGGGCCTATTAGTGATGATGTAAATGTCAAATAGGGATTGGGACACAAAATTCAATGTGAAAGTGTGATTAAATGCACTTTACAACACTAAAATGAGGTCCACATAGCCTAGAAAGGCACAAGAACCAATGCGAATGTGCAAGACACATTACAACACTAGTTTATCATTAAGTTTAATTAAAAAACCTTCTAGATTGATGTGATAATGTTATTAAACACATTTTATAATGTTGAATTAGGGAGAAATGGGTTCATTAAGTCTAGAAAAGCTTGAAAGTATCTTACAACACTTTACAACACCTTTACAAGACATCAATCAAAGCATGTTATTCAATTTATAAGGGTCCAAGACCTAGTGTGGATGCATAAAATTCCTCACAACACCTAAATCAAGGCCTCATTAAGTCCAATTTATCATGAATTAATCTCATGTCAAGCAAAGGGTCCTTTTTTCTACATTACATTTAGCCCCCACTTTAGTGAGAGGATGAACTTGCTTCAAACTCACACTAAAGTAGACATTCAAGAGAGATCTAAGTGTCCAGATGCAGATGAAAAAGAATGACAAAGATCAAGAAGCCATTCAAGCCGGGCCCAGGATCCAAGATCCTAAGTCAAACCATCAAGATACATAATCATGCAATGGCAAGAAGAGAAAGGTGAAAATGAAAAGGTGGATCAAGCTTCGATCCTTTGTCCAACTAGTTGTGGATTAAATCTAGGCTTGTTTGTTTCGAAAAGAAAAATGCATACTCACTCTGGGGCAATGAAACTCTTGGTTGTCCGCCAGGTGAGAAATCCAAAAAAGGTGAAGTACATACGCTAGTTGGTATGCACTCACAAAACACATAAGTGGCTATGGGGAAAGTCGTGCCTCAGAATGGGCTTCTCACTCAACCATATCAAAGTTATACAAGTCTTGATAACTTTAATAAGGTGCCACAAAAGAAAATTATTTCCGAGCTCTATGAGGTAATCAAAACTTTGTATGCTTGAATCTCATAGACATTGATAATGCAAACATAGTGTAAGGATTGTTCAAAGGGATTTTGCTTAGTTCGTGCAAGGTCTCATCTTAGGGAACATCATGCTTAATGCCTCCAAGAGAGGATGAATGCAAAGGAAATATCACGCTCTTGGAGGGAATCAAGCCCAATGATTCCACCAAGAAAAGGACGCATCGCAAGAAAAAAGAAATCACACAATGAAATGTGAGTGGTGATGTATGCCTCCACTTTAAAGCAGTTGCAAACACTAGTACTATGAGAAATTGCTTTAAAGTAGAAGAAGAGGAACATGAGAGCTTACTCGGAAAGCCCTATGCCAAGTCATATGTTTTCGATAAGCTACGTCATGAAAAGGGTAGTATGTCACATGCGAGCCAACTTAAGGCACATCATCCACGTCCCAAGCTTGCTCTTATATGTTCATGAAAGGTTAACAACTAGCCAAAGGAGGCAATGAAAAGTGGCATACAAGGACAAGGTTAATGAACCCCTTGCCCCCATTGAGTGTAGGACAAAGGTGAGCTGAAATGATTGATGTAATGTAAGCAAGAGTGAAAATCAGTATCAATTAGAGGAATTAGGTGCCCCCATAGAAGGAAGAATACCAAACTCCTGAATGTTGGATTTTACGACTCAAAGCATTACATTCATTAGTGGAGTGACCATGAACTCTATGACAGGTGCAAAATGAAGTCTTGGAATAATATTTCTTACGAGTTTTGGGAGGGAGAGTGATCAAGTGATCCTGGAGGAGACTCAACAGGATGCTTTCTTGATCAATGTTAAAAGGTGGTCTTGTGGTATGTGACAAAGATACATCTTGCTTAGTAATGGTTGTCATATCTTCGCAAGACTCTTTAGATTGTGAGATCTTGTTCTCTCCATTATAGGAGGGTAGAAAATCTGACGTATTCAACTCATGAATGTTTTGCGAGATGACATGGTCATTAAGTAAAGGATGAGGTTCAAGACCACTAGTGTTGATGGGTTCGGGATGGATGACAGTGAAGGTTGATTTAGGAGTATGTTGTGTGGGCTTGTTGATGTTGAGTGAGGGTTTGGTGATCTCTATTACATGAAAATAGCCAAGAACATGAGTTGTTTGTTGTGTGATAGGATCAATAGGGTTATGAATACCTTGTTTTTGAGCACCACATCCTTTTCCACTATACCCAAGTTGTTTCATGAGGTCATAACCTTTTCCATAAAGCTTCTTCATTGCTTTTGGATTAGGTGGTTGTTCATTGTTGTGTTCGTTAAAGGTTGTCATGTGGTTTTCTTCTTTGTCTAAAGTAGTGGAGGCATATGCTTTCAAAAGGTCTTTCATACTATGTGTTGACATGATGGTTGGTTGGTTTTGTCTCTCGTTTTGCTTTTGTGTGAATATGTATTTTCCCATAAATGATGGTGTGAATTCTATAGATCCCCAATTGTCAACAAATAATTTAGACACTGATTCCTCATTGGTTTGTTCAATTTCAAGAGGGTCTATATTGGATGTTGGAATTAATGTTTTTAGAGGACTTGTAGTTCCTTTTTCAAGGTGCAAGAAAATTTCAAGCTCGAGATCTGATTCAACTTGATAAATGTTATTGTTATAGAAATATTTCATGATATGATGAAGGGTTGAAGGCACTACATTCATCTCATGAATCCTTGGTCTACCTAAAAGAAGATTATACGAAAGATCATAAGGTGTGACATGAATAGGAGTTTGCAAATTAACCACCTCGACTGTAATAAGCAAAGTGATTACACCGAGCAATTGCTTTGTTGTATTATCAAATCCCTAAACAAATACAGAATCAGGTTTTATTTGTGACTTGTCAACACACAATTTATCAAGGAGATTCACAATACACACATTAAGGGTAGAAGCATTATCAATAAGGGTTCACTTTATCCCTATCTGATTGTATTGAGAAATGATCATGAAAGAGTCATTTTTTTTTCACAACTCTAAAGGAGGGAGCTTGTGTTGGTGAAAAGTAATGTCAAGATTAGTTTGATTCATTTTATGGATTAAAGTTGCCACATCATTCAGAGTTGTACTAGGAGGAACTACAATTTTTTGTAAGGTTGCTTGAAGAATAGTGTGGTAATTTGGTGAGTCCTGAAGTAAATCCCAAAGGGAAATATTTGTAGGAGTATTCTTTAATTATTCAACAATATTATACTCCTTTGTGTGTGGGAGATAACGCAGAGCACTAGGTAGATTGGGTAAAGGTAAAGGGGGTGGGGTTGGTTGCGGATTATTATGAGTGTTATATGTATGAGAAACAGTATTATAATTTGGTTGTTGTGACACATTAGTTTGAGGTGGGTAGAGGGTGAATTCGGGTTGATGTTCAGGTTGTTGTTTGTGTGAAGGTGGGTGGAGAGTAAAGTTGGGTTTAGGTGAAGGTTTATGTGAAGGGGGATAAAGGATGAGTTGAGGTTGAATAATGTTAACATCCCGTAATAAGTGAGAGTCATCATTGGATTTGAAGGGAATGCTATCTTTTTCTTGGGTCATAATATCCTCCCTAGAAGGAGAGTTCTTAGGAGAACAACAAACCACATGTTCGTGACAACTAAGGTTTGGTTCATCAAAAATAACTTCATCGCCACTAAGGTAATTTGAATGTGTTTGAGTATTGATAGTGGGGAGGAGAGAAGAAGACTTTATTTGATGGTGGGTTGTTTCTAAGGTCTCATTCTCTTGTACCATAGTATCTACCCTACTAGGAGAGCTTGTAATGTGTTATGAATCCAAGTTTGAGGTTTGTAAAGTAGCTTCATCACAAGTAGGAGAGGCATCAAGAGAAGGACCATTATGATTTTCAAATAAGTTTTCCCAAATGGGAGGAGCAATAGGGAAGGGAGGATCGAGGGTGTCATGATTCTTAATAGGGATGTCATCTAACACCATCCTATCCTCTTTACATCTAGGAGGGATATTAAGAGACATAAAAGTGTAATTGTCATGGTTATGAAGACTAGGTAAGGTGATGTTTAAAAATGTATCTATGATTTCAACCTCTTGTTGTCTAACATATTCCAAAGGGGAATGAGGAAATGGACAAGCAAAACGCTCAAGGCTTGTAGCTACCTTCACCAAGATACCTTCATCACTAATAGGAGAGGTATCAGGGGAAGAACAAGTATGATTGTTATAATTGTCTACATTACCATTCTCACCAATGGGAAAAGTAAGGTTAAGGATTGTGTCAATGGTTTGATCAGGTTTCTTAAAGTTGTCATTGTGGTAATCAAAATTGAACTCATAAGAGGGAATGTTGCACTTATACAATCCACTATTAACAAAATCAAAGCCACACCTTTTGAAAGAAAACATGCTATGATGAACAAGGAAAGAGATTGCAATGCAAGGACTTAAAATGGAATGCAATTTTCAGTTTTTAAGGAAGCTAATTTTCTATTTACACAATGCAACAATCTGAAAATGAAATGTTGTGAATGCAAAAGTGAAATTAAACGATGCATGAAATGAGCTATTTTAAGTGAGATCTAGTGAAATTGATGTTACAGAAATTCAGCCAAGTGATATAGATAACTGATGGCAGCAAACAAAAGCATAAAAATAGGGTTTTCAGCTATGTAAAAGGTTGTTTCAGAAGTGAAAAGGGAATGATTCACCCAAGGTGGTGAATGAGTCCCAATATGGAATTTTTTCAAATTTTCAAAAAAATTTGAGGGATTTTGATGCTATCTAAGTGCTATGATGCAAACGTAGATGAAAAATGCAAAATTTCTTAAAATTTAAATGCAAAATTTCTTAAAATTTAAATGAATTTAGATGCCAACAATGCAACCAAAATGCACTTTTTATGAATACAAAATTTGAAACCTATCATGCAAATGAAATCATGCAAACCCTAATGCAAGATCCATGCAAGGCTAGATCTATGATGAAGGAATCCAAATTAGACAAGAAAGTATTAAAAAAATTAGGTTCACCAAAATGAATCATAGATTTTTGGCACCCTAATCCTTCCTAGCACTTCTAGGGTTTTTCACCTAAAAGGGGAAATATGGGCCAAAAACCTAGTTAGGTTCACTCAAATTATGCAATGTGTAATGTAGTTAAGGCTAAATGGAATGATCTAAGTGCAATTAAATGAACTATTTGAGAGATTATGAATGCAAAATCTAAGAATTATGACTTGTTTGAAAACACATTGGGTAATGCAATAATGAACTAGAAATGAATGCAAAGCTTAACAGAATTGAACCAAACTGAAAGTATGCACTTGGAATGTGGATGAAGACTGGAAATGGATTCTATAATGCTGATAATCCTAATTTCTAGGCCTGGTGGGACTCATTCGCCATTCTAGGCAAATTAGTCCCAATTCTACAAAACTAAGTTGGAACCCGTTTCTCACAAAAGGGTACTAAAAGATGCATAAAACTCAAAATTGACCCTGGAGTGGGACTCATTCACCACTCATGGAGAATGATTCCAATTTTGAATTTCTATATTTTCAAAAGTAGGATTTGAAGCTTTCGATCTACAATTTGACTTCCTATAGGTGTTCGCTTCCAAAACTTTGATTTATAGGGCTTGAAAATGGGTTTTTGTTGATATTTTGACTTGTTGAATGAGGATAATACTTTAGCAACCTTGCAACTTGATATTCAATGATTTCCAAACTTCCAAGAGACCTAAATTGCAAACACACAAGACAAGAAGGGGAAATGTTGAATGTTAGGGAATGGGGGTTTACCTTGGTCAAACCCCTTTTAGATAATTAAACCAAAATAGAGAAAGAATGGAATAAAACATGCAATAATGGAGTTGATTACCTTGTCATGATGTTTTATCTTGAAATTATGCAGCAAAACATGAAGAATTTTCCCTTGAATGCCTAAAAATTTATATCTTAATGACTTGTAATGTTAAAAACCTAAGTTGCTTGACTTGAGATGGAAGATTGGTGGATGAATAATGAAGAATTGTTTTTATTTAGAGTAAAAATACTTATATTTATAGGCATCTCACCCATTTTACCCATTAATACCTCATCACAGGCCGACATGAAGTAATAATAAACTTAAATTTCACTTTTTTCCCACTCAAAGGTCAAAATTGGACCAAATGGGACTGATTCACCACACATGGTGAATGGTTCCCACCTAGATGGGAGTAATTCTCCATGCATGGTGAATGGGTCCCACAGGGGCCATTCTGATAGCTAAGATGCCAATAGATAAGGAAATAAGGTTTAAATTGCAACCTTGTCTGGTATTTGATTAGTTTAAACCTCGGGATGCACAATATGGGTTAATAGGGGCCTATTAGTGATGATGTAAATGTCAAGTATGGCTTGGGACATATAATTCAATGTGAAAGTGTGATTAAATGCACTTTACAACACTAAAATGAGGTCCACATAGCCTAGAAACGCACAAGAACCAATGTGAATGTGAAAGACACATTACAACACTATTTTATCATTAAGTTTAATTCAAAAACCTTCTATATTGATGTGATAATGTTATTAAACACATTTTATAATGTTTAATTAGGGAGAAATGGGTTCATTAAGTCTAGAAAAGTGTGAAAGTATCTTACAACACCTTTACAAGACATCAATAAAAGCATGTTATTCAATTTATAAGGGCCCAAGACCTAGTGTGGATGCATAAAATTCCTCACAACACTTGAATCAAGGCCTCATTAAGTCTAATTTATCATGAATTAATCTCATGTCAAGCAAAGGGTCCTTTTTCTACATTACAGAACTCTCCTTGAATCATAAATGAAGAAGATTATTTATATTATTATTAATAATAAAATGTATATTAACATTTTAAAATAGACATATTTAAACTATTATTAATATTATAAAAAATTGATGTTCTTATTTTATTCTAATATTCTTGTTAACATTGTTTTTGATAAAGTAAGCAGGGTTTTGAAAGGGCCTCAACCCTTTTACAAGAAAAAGATAGATCATGAAGCACAACCAACAACAAATAATGTCAAAAAACAACAAAATATAATAGAAGGAACACCTAAACTAAAAGATTGCCCAACACGCCCAAAGTAAGGGTGGCTCAAAAAATTGTTCCAAAGAACTTTGTTTTATCTCATAACAAGGATCCTTCTCCCAAAAACTAACATTTTTTGGGTGGATAGGAGACATACAATCACTTAAAGAACCATTACCCATCCCCAAGGAAAAAAATAGGGGTCCATCAATGAATAATCTATTGGGGGTACTCTTTAAGATCAACTTTTAGAACTTCCCGACATATAAGAGTAATGGAATCCTTCATAGTAACTTGTTGATGATCCTTCTTCTTCCAAAAAAAAGTGTTGTTTCTTATTCTTAAGACAATTAGTGGAGATATGACCCAATTTACCACAAGAAATGTAGATAACAGAGGAGTTTTCATAGTCTATTTGCTACACCCAAGCTCCAAATTTAGAAGACAAGGTAACCTGTGTGGGAAGCTACTAATTTTTCTCCACAAACACACAAAATATAGCAAATAAAAATTGCTTCATAAATTTAGTGATCTTATATGTAGAACAACCAAAGGAACAACAATCTCTAAAATAACAATAGGAGAAGAAGAAATAATAGGAAAATAAGCAACGAACTCATCAACCAACAACTAAAACCCTCACTCTTCCAAAGCAGAAGAAATGGGAATAGGAAGAACCATATCCATAAGTTTATTCATGGAGGTAAAAACACCCTTATAAGGGAAAATAAACCCTTTTATCATTTACCCAAAAAAAATTCACCATTAGTGGCCTCAGCCACAAGCACCTCAACAAGCTTATTCGCCTTCCGATGAGCATCCAATAAGAAATTCATGAGGAACTCCTCTTCAGCCAAGGCATCCCTATCACTGTGCAAGAAGTAAAAGGTAGACATGGAGGCAAGATCTTCTTCCTCCCGACACCAAAAATCCTCCTCCTCACTAGCCATTTCAACATCACAAGCATCCATAGACCTGTATGGGTGCAAAAAGATGGGGGACCAAAAAGGGGTCTTAAGTGGCCACTTTTTTTTGAAATCAGGAAAGACTGACCTTAGATGAATATTTGAAGATAGTTACACTCAAAATTTTAAGATGCAACAAAAACAAGAGTCATAGTGCTCTGAATCTACTTTCTAAACTACTATTTTTTTTAAATGGTAGAGATTAAGGGGTTCAAAATGGGGCCACACAAACTGGTCCTATTTTTTTCAAAAAAAAAATATAATGTAGTGTCTAGTGTGCCCCACCTAAAATGTTAACTTTTTTTAGTGTTTCAAAAATCGCTTCAATGAGAAACTAGCTAACACCATGTAGGTTGTCCCTATTTTTTTGCTAATTTTTTAATGAATATATCATTTTTTACTAATTTCAAAGTGGACACATCATTAAAACAAAATTTTTAGCATGCTACCCCCTATCTTTTTTGAAAAACTAATTGAAAATCATTTTTTAATATGTGTAGAATGAAGTCTAGTTCCTAAAAATGTAATTTATTTGAAATTTTGATGAACAGTTAAAAAATAAAGTAAAAAATACCAAACATTGGTTTTGACAAAAAATGGATACACCAACAAAAGAAATTAAAGATGAAAACCTTAACATACTCAAAATGTGAAAAAATTACATGGTTAGATAGCTAAGAGAGAGCTTAACATTACCATGGTGTTTTTTTGAATTGACATTGAAACATGTGTAAACTTTATGGGGAGCATGCTCAAGATTATGTTAAATTTTTCACAATCTAGAAAAACACGTCTTTGGACGTTGGAAATTATGAGCTTGATTAATAACTAGTTTTCTATTGTTTAGTTCATATCTTTTAAACACTTTAAGCTAAGTATTATTTATTTTATATCTTTTATGCCATCCAAACCAAACTTTGATAAGTGGAAATATGATTATGATATGATGATGTTTGCATGGATGAATGATGTGAATGTGTATGAAATTTAGCGAAACTATGTTTAATTCATGATATTTAATGGTATGTATGATTTAGATGAAACTAACTCTTTACAACTAGAAGAATTGCAACCCCCAACAACTGGAGAACTCAACCCACAACCAAAGGATTCTAGGCCAATTGCACGGGAGATTCCAAGGATGCTGAAAATGTGAATATTATAGAAATGATGGAAGAGATCAGTGGAATAGCCGATTGCGAGTCATTAGAGCATTCGATAAGATGATGGAAGAAAGGAAAAGTTTGTAGTAGTCAAGAAACTGATGTGACTGTTTGCACAGAGCACGTCTTTTCCATGCTATTAAAATAGAGTTGCAAACCTATTTATTTTCTTCTATCTTTTTCAGTTATACTTTCAATTGTCTCTCTCTATTTTGAAGGAGAGTGGACATCTTCATTTAATTTTTGTTTTCAGTCCTTATGCAAATAAACCTCCTCTCAAACCTATATAGTTGGATCGGTGGTTGAGGAGGAGATCTAGTTGGGAAGATATGTTTTGATAGTTATAATTTTTTTCACAGACAATATCTTTTTTTTTTGTTACATATGCATTCATGAATGAGAAATCTATGAAGATTATTTTTAAATTGTAGAGTTTAGTTATATGCAATAAAGATGTTCCAATTCACTGTTATGATTAGTTGAATCAAGAAGCACATATTTGGTTTCTCCTGTGGGTACAATAGCCTGAGCAAGGGATACTCAAGGTACTGTTCACCCATCTTAATTTTTGTTGTTAATTTAGATAACCTCCTTAATGGATTGGATAAGGGGTATTTTGATACGCACATCTTTAAGTTGTCCCAACAAGTCAATTTCAACTTATGTTTGATGTCTTTGAACAACTAATTTTTCAGGGAATGGGGGCTCTAGACTTGGATTGGTTTGGTTAACCTAATTTGACTCAGGATCCTTAGGTTGATTGTCCAAGGTCTCTATTGGAGGTTCTTCATCAATCAATTTAGTGCTTTGAGGGGATGAAGGTCCAACCAAATTTTTCCCCGATCTAAGGTGGACATCACCCACCTCTACCCCATAAGTAGGGTATTTAACAACTTCATTAGTGTAGGCTTGTTGAACAAGCTTGTTATTGGGGTTAGGTGTAGGTTGTACTAGCAGTTGAGGTATTCTAGGTGGTTGTGGTGTTGAAGCCATTGTGGTTGTTGATAATTCATGTTTTGGTTTTTCCATTCCTTTCCTCTTTGTCACTAGGGTTGCCATTGGTTTTTTTGGGGTGGACATTGATAATTATAGTTAGGCCCTTGGTAATTTTATGATGGCCATATATTTTGGTACTATTGGTTCCAATTGGTTTGAGAAATTTTTCATTTTTTGTTTTACATATATTGGCCCATGACTAAGGATTCTAATTAGGAAGATTTGAATTGTTACCAGGAAATGACATGTTATAATTTAAAGGACCTTGGGGCATACCTTGTCTTTTCTACCATGGTTTTCTTTGAGCTATGTAGAATACTTTTCCATCTTCTCCTTCCAATGCAAGAAATTTTGATGTCCCTTTGGAGATACCTGCCACCTTCTTGTATTTGCAATTAGTCCTTCTTTGTCTACAATGTGGGAAATATTATGTAAGAGATGCTTCTTCCTCCTCTTACTTCCTTTTGATATGGAGGGTATCTAGTTATGTATCCATATGGCTGATAATATCCTCCATAATTGATAGAAGATAACTCAATTGATTCAACTCTAGATACCCCATTGGATGGTTTGATGATGGAAGATGCCATGTCTCCTCTAACCTTCTTTGTGAAAGACCTTGAATAATTCCTACATGCCTTGAAAACGTCCTCAAATGGTTCTTGAGAGATATCTCCTACCCTAATGAGGTTAAGTGTATCTATTCAATTCTCATTATCCCCCCTTAAGAATATTAGCTTTAAAGACTCATAAGAGAATATGTTCTGGTGGGATTTCTTAAGGAAAAACTGGAACCTTTCCATGTAGTCTTCCAAGGATTCATCCTAATTTTGTGACATCCTGAAGATGTCATCTCTCTTTCTATCTATTCCTCTACAATAGTCTTGGTATTTCTCCAAGAACTTTGTCTTCATGGTATTCTAATTTGGAACAACATCTCTTCTAAAACCCATAAATCATCTCAGAGTAGCATCCTTTAAGGTTGTTGGAAATAGTTTGAGCCTATGTGCATTTGTAGTATAATCATAACTTATGTACAAAACATAAAAACTCAAAAAGGAATGTATTTGGGTCCTCCATGACCAACCCATAGAAGACATGTAATGTTGAAGGAGGTATGTTCTTCAATACAGTTGCTCTCCCTAGTTGGCAATGGGGAACTCAAAGGTTACATGCTTTGGTGGGTCTTCCACTATAGTGTCACCCATGGTGATGATATGTGTATGTGAAGCATCCTCTGTATCTAACATGGATATTGTGTTAGGGATGATTCTTCTTCAAGAATACCCTTGCTCTATTCACTATGATCACCACTAGATCCTTTAAAGCTAAGTTGTGTGTTGAGGGGAGAAATCTTCCTAGATCATCTTTTCACCTCCGCATAAAAGTTGTGACTCTTTGGATCAACTCCAACACATTGTTAGTAAAGCATTTTTGTATTGATAACTAAATCCTAATTACCCTAATGTTGAAAAAATTATAACTATGAAAGCTTGAAATAACACAAGAGAATCTTGAATGTAGCTCCATCCCTGACAATGGTGCCAAAAATGTAAGGCCTCACTAATGTCCAATCAACTTGGTGTTAGACACACAATTAAGAGGAAGGGTTCCTAACTGAACTGTCCAATAAAACCTTGCAAAGAATCCATTAAATTATCAACTAGGGCTTTGTAAGCTTTTGATGATTGTGGAACTTTATGTGCATTCACAAACTCTACATGACCTATATCATCAAGTATAGGTGGTTTACACATGTGCAGGGAAATGGTAAAGGTTGGAAAAGGAAAATAAAGCACAAACTACAAAATAGGGAAAATAACTTAATCTGCTACTGATGTTGTGGGCACCTTTAGCTTAACACTGTAACTGTTAAAGTTACTAAACTTGAACTCTACAATTTCACTAGCACTTTTGATTCTTACTTCTAAATACTTGACTAACTCTAGAGGATGACTCAATGATTTATTACAAAACTTAAATCATGAGACTAAATATCATTCATGTGATTGTAATAAAGAATCTATTGAAATGAATGCAATAATGTAAACATCTAAATTAACAACAAAAATTAAGATGGGTGAACAGTACCTTGAGTATCCCTTGCTCAGGCTATTGTACCCACAGGAGAAACCAAATATGTGCTTCTTGATTCAACTAATCATAACAGTGAATTGGAACATCTTTATTGCATATAACTAAACTCTACAATTTAAAAATAATCTTCATAGATTTCTCATTCATGAATGCATATGTAACAAAAAAAAAAGATATTGTCTGTGAAAAAAATTATAACTATCAAAACATATCTTCCCAACTAGATCTCCTCCTCAACCACCGATCCAACTATATAGGTTTGAGAGGAGGTTTATTTGCATAAGGACTGAAAACAAAAATTAAATGAAGATGTCCACTCTCCTTCAAAATAGAGAGAGACAATTGAAAGTATAACTGAAAAAGATAGAAGAAAATAAATAGGTTTGCAACTCTATTTTAATAGCATGGAAAAGACGTGCTCTGTGCAAACAGTCACATCAGTTTCTGTGCAACTAGGGAGAGCAACTGTATTGAAGAACATACCTCCTTCAACATTACATGTCTTCTATGGGTTGGTCATGGAGGACCCAAATACATTCCTTTTTGAGTTTTTATGTTTTGTACATAAGTTATGATTATACTACAAATGCACATAGGCTCAAACTATTTCCAACAACCTTAAAGGATGCTACTCTGAGATGATTTATGGGTTTTAGAAGAGATGTTGTTCCAAATTAGAATACCATGAAGACAAAGTTCTTGGAGAAATACCAAGACTATTGTAGAGGAATAGATAGAAAGAGAGATGACATCTTCAGGATGTCACAAAATTAGGATGAATCCTTGGAAGACTACATGGAAAGGTTCCAGTTTTTCCTTAAGAAATCCCACCAGAACATATTCTCTTATGAGTCTTTAAAGCTAATATTCTTAAGGGGGGATAATGAGAATTGAATAGATACACTTAACCTCATTAGGGTAGGAGATATCTCTCAAGAACCATTTGAGGACGTTTTCAAGGCATGTAGGAATTATTCAAGGTCTTTCACAAAGAAGGTTAGAGGAGACATGGCATCTTCCATCATCAAACCATCCAATGGGGTATCTAGAGTTGAATCAATTGAGTTATCTTCTATCAATTATGGAGGATATTATCAGCCATATGGATACATAACTAGATACCCTCCATATCAAAAGGAAGTAAGAGGAGGAAGAAGCATCTCTTACATAATATTTCCCACATTGTAGACAAAGAAGGACTAATTGCAAATACAAGAAGGTGGCAGGTATCTCCAAAGGGACATCAAAATTTCTTGCATTGGAAGGAGAAGATGGAAAAGTATTCTACATAGCTCAAAGAAAACCATGGTAGAAAAGACAAGGTATGCCCCAAGGTCCTTTAAATTATAACATGTCATTTCCTGGTAACAATTCAAATCTTCCTAATTAGAATCCTTAGTCATGGGCCAATATATGTAAAACAAAAAATGAAAAATTTCTCAAACCAATTGGAACCAATAGTACCAAAATATATGGCCATCATAAAATTACCAAGGGCCTAACTATAATTATCAATGTCCACCCCAAAAAAACCAATGGCAACCCTAGTGACAAAGAGGAAAGGAATGGAAAAACCAAAACATGAATTATCAACAACCACAATGGCTTCAACACCACAACCACCTAGAATACCTCAACTGCTAGTACAACCTACACCTAACCCCAATAACAAGCTTGTTCAACAAGCCTACACTAATTAAGTTGTTAAATACCCTACTTATGGGGTAGAGGTGGGTGATGTCCACCTTAGATCGGGGAAAAATTTGGTTGGACCTTCATCCCCTCAAAGCACTAAATTGATTGATGAAGAACCTCCAATAGAGACCTTGGACAATCAACCTAAGGATCCTGAGTCAAATTAGGTTAACCAAACCAATCCAAGTCTAGAGCCCCCATTCCCTGAAAAATTAGTTGTTCAAAGACATCAAACATAAGTTGAAATTGACTTGTTGGGACAACTTAAAGATGTGTGTATCAAAATACCCCTTATCCAATCCATTAAGGAGGTTCTTATCTATACCAAAACAATGAGAGAACTTTTCCTTACAAAACCTTACAAAAATTATGTTGGGTAACATAGCTATTCCCAAGTATATAGACCTTGGGAGTCCTGCAATTGATGTAAAGATAAATGGAACTCTCATTAAGAACACCCTAATTGACTTAGGTGTAGCTATTACTGTAATGACCAAAGATACCATGAAGTTGTTATAGTTGATATAACTCAAACCTACACCTATTGTTCTATAGTTGACAAGTAGGTCCACAATCAAACCTGATGGTATAATTGAAGACTTGGTAATAACATTGGATTCATGGAAGTACCCTACAAATTTTATGGTGTTGTAGCCAAAGGCTAATCTTGTAGGTTATCCACTCATTTTAGGGAGCACTTGGCTAGAAACAACAGATGCGTTCATAGGTTGTAGATTAGGGAATATGATTATCTCTAATGGAAATATGACTAAGAAATTAGTCCTTTATCCACCAACCCAGCCATACACAAACCTAGAACAAACCATTTAGCCTTCCCTAGATGAGGAGGATCAATAATCCTTACAAATCTTGATGACTCTTGAATGCAATCCCTTGTTAGAACACTGAGATGAAGATGACTTGATAGTAAACACAATGCAAAATTACTATGGTAGGGACTCATAGCATCGAGAATGCTTGACATGTTTGTAGGATCCTCTACAAAATATTATCCCTTCCAGTTCATCTAAGTCAATTTCCCAAATATTTCATAATTTTTTACCTCACAAATGTATTCCAAACATAGCAAGACTTAACATCTCATCATTGCAAAAAACTTCCAAGACTTTAGAGATCATGCCAGGTAAAACATTGAATGCTAACTGGCAATTGATTGATATACAATAGACCTCCCTGATGAATGTGTTGCAAGTACACACAATAGCCTTTACATGGGATTATAATGACATGAAGGGGATAGACCCAGAATTGTGCATGCATAGGATTTACATAAATGATTGTTTAAAACCCATAAGACAACCACAAAGGAGAATGAACCCTACAATCAAAGACATGGTTAAAAAAATTACAAAAAATACTTGATGTAGGCTTTATATATCCTATATTTGATAGTCAATGGGTGTCACCTCTAGTAATTATTCCAAAGAAAGGAGGAAAGTGGAGAGTATGTGTAGAATATCGATAATTAAATGATGCAACTAGGAAGGATCACTTTCCACTCCCCTTCATTGACCAAGTGCTTGATTCATTAGTAGGAAAAAAGTACTCCTTTCTAGATGTATTTAGTGGCTACAACCAAATTAAGATTTCCCTTGAATACTAGGATAATACAACATTTATATGCCCTTGGGGCACATATGCTTATTCTATCCTTCCATTTGGCCTATGTAATGCACCATCCACTTTCCAAAGGGAAGTACTGAGTATATTCTCAAAATTTGCCCATGATTCCATGGAGATTTACATGGATGATTTCACAACATATGGGAATACACATGATGAAGCACTTGTAAATCTAGAGAAGGTGCTAAAAAGGTGTCATGAACACAACTTATCCTTGAGTCATGAAAAATGTTTCATAATGATTGATGAGCCCAATTAATGGCTCAATTTTGATAGGGTTTATTGTATATTTGTTGTTGCTATCATAGACTTTGGTATTTGGTTGTTGACATTTTCCTTATTATTTCCTTAAAACCATAAACCTTGGGCATAAGTTTATCCTTGTGACTTTTAATGACATTAACATGCTATGTGAATTATCTATGTTAATATTACATGTGGTTGAATGGATTTTAATTTAAGGTAATTATAGATATGAAATTGTTTGTGCATGCTAATGTCATTATGTAGGTTTACACTAAGATGTTGATGTCAACAAAGCTTGCAAAGTGGAAGAAACTCCTACCAATTGGTCAGTTACGAAGAAAGTCAAGAAGATAATCATTAAAAGGTCAAAGGAAGGAAAACTTTCAATGGAGGGAAATTCTTAGTTTGAATGAAAGATTGCAACCACTTTTTTAATAGTCATCTTTGTTTGTTGAGCAACTCTAGGGAGTTTGTTGTGCTAGATTATCGTTGGAGAAAGTTTGCTTTGACCAAACTTGGTGCATGCATAACTTCCTCCATCTTTTTATATGCTTCTAATAAGTGGCATCCTCCTATTTTGATGGAGTCGATTGCCTAGGTAGTTAGGGTTAATTAGTAGTTTTTATCTCTATAAATAATGGTCAGATGCCCCTTTTCATAAGGTTGGATGTTCTAAGATTGTACTTGCATTTTCCAATTTTAGTAATACAATCACATTGTTGATATGTTGTAATCATGCTTTCAAGAAATAATATGATATTATGAGTTGATGCATTTGAGTTAGCTTAAGGGAGACTCACCCAAGGGGGGCCACTTGGTGAGAATTCCACCCATTTATTTTATAAGTTATTTTTTGTTCAGCAATTAGTTTCAGTTTCAGCAGTTGTCTATTCCTACAACCACTGCAATTATGTTCTGTGACTGTTCCTACAGCCAAGGCAGACAGAGTAGTTTCATGTTTGTTTGCTGAGAATATTATTTCTATCATCCATTTCCAATTCAGTTGTTGATGCTTAGTGTAGTTGTTGGTTTATGCTTAGTGCTTAAGTTTATTTCTTTCCAGCATTTCATTTCTAGTATTGTTTCTTTCCTAGTTTATGA
Organism: Sequoia sempervirens; assembly: GCA_007258455.2. Taxonomy (NCBI): domain Eukaryota; kingdom Viridiplantae; phylum Streptophyta; class Pinopsida; order Cupressales; family Cupressaceae; genus Sequoia; species Sequoia sempervirens. The sequence continues at coordinate 235,371,963 of VDFB02271358.1, forward strand.
ATGATTACAATGGAGTCCTAGTGCACATATAGTGCTAACCCATTTCAAGTTTATGTCCCTGGGTTGACAATTAAATGTACCTTCATAATGATTAAAATAGATACTTAGTGTGGATGTCCAATCTCTAAGTCACAACTTTAAGGGCTTAGTTATTAAACCATTAGAGAAGGCCAACATTTTTGGTGTCATTGTCGGGGATGGTGTCAAACTAGGAATTTCTTTGGAGTCATTTCTAGTTTCTTTCTTGTTGTAGTATTTTTGAAGTTTGTTTTTATCACACCCTTCATTTAGAAAAGTAATGACCCGCTATTCTTTCACCAATTCTTTGTGTGAGGTGGCTGATACTGAGTTCATAGCACATGCATAGGGGAAGGAGAAGAGATGCTTATGGGAGATTCCTTCCTAATAACCCTGATCTTGATAATCAGCTAGTTGAGTTTCAAAATATGCCAAGAGATGAAGAAGAAGAAGAGGCACACCCTTTTGCTGATGCATTTCCCAATTTGACCAGTTCTGACACTTCCTCTAAAGACCAAAATCTAATTGAAAATCCATTTGCTTTGGAACTTCATCAAGTGGGCATGGTTGATGAAAAAAGAAACAAACCAAACCTGCCATCTTTTCCATTTCCTATCACTCATCAGAATGAAGTTGATAACCTCAAAAATGTCCCTTCTCCAGTCCTTCCTAAGTTCTATGGGCTTGTCACAAAAGACCCTAACACTTTCCTGTTTGAGTTTGATATCCTCTGTAGAATCTATGACTACACTATTGATGCTCATAGGCTTAAGTTGTTTCCTACCACCTTGAAAGAAGTTGCATTAAGATGGTTTATGAGCCTAGGTAGGAATACTATGGAAACTTGGAATGATATGAAAACAAAGTTCCTTGAGAAGTACATAGAATATTGTAGGGGTAGTGATATGAGAGGAGATGATATTTTCAGGATGCCACAAAAAGAAGATGAGAGTTTGGAGGACTACATTTCAAGGTTTCTATTTTGTCTGCAGAAATCTCGACATCATACACTCAATGAGGAGTCTCAAAAACTACTCTTCCTTAGAGGGATCAATGAAAGTTGCATTAATGCTCTGGACCTAATGGGAGGAGGAGATATCACTCAAGTTCCTTGGGGTGATATTAAGAAGATATGTTAGAACTATTCCAAGGCAACTTCAAAAAAGGGAAGAGGTTACCAATCCTCTATGGGTAAATCATCCACCAATGGAGTTTCAAGGATAGAGATTACTCACTTTTTGGTAGATTTCAAGCAATACATCATAAATAATCTAGCTACCCAGATGGATACGCTTCAAGCAAAGAAGAAACATGAGGAGGCAAAAACAATGTTGGCAGAATATTGCCCTCATTGTAGACAAAAGAAGGACTGCAGATGCAAAATGGTAGCTAACATTTCCAGCAAGAAAATCCCACCAGAGTTCAAGCCAGTCCAAGGTGATGATGATCAAGTCTAATACATTACACAAGGGAGACCATGGGCCCCAAGATAAGGTATACCATTAGATCTATTATCTTTTAATGGGCCTTATTTCAATTCTTATGGATATGGTAATCAATGGAAACCCCCATACCCATCCAACTATGGAGGATATCCACCTCAACCTTGGAATAACCCTCCAAATACCTGGCCCAATCACCAAAACTCTCCACCCCACTGGCAACAATCTTAGGGAAACTAGCAACAGTTCCAAGGGAATTGGCAACCACCTCTAGGAAACTAGCAACAAACATCCTAATGGAGGGGAGCACAACAATGGCCAAACTAGACAACTAGCTACATGCAGTCACCTCCATAGCCTCAGTAGCTTGCCATAATGTCCCCTCCTACTAGCTCAAGTTCAAGCACACCTAGACCTACTCAGTTACCAGCTCAACCCACACCTAACCTAAATAACAAACCACAACAGCAATTAGTCTACTCTACAGATCCTAATCAATTCTCTACATATGTTGTGAGTGTGAGTGACATCCATTTATGTTTAGGAACTACTTTTCCAACTCCTTCCACTCCTATCATCACTAAGATTCTTGTGGAAGAAGAGAAGCATATGAATGTCCCCATTCAACCAAGTGTGCATAAAAATCCTGAACCAACTCTGCAAACTGATCAAGATCCACCATTTCCTCAAAGGTTAGAAGTTGTTAAACAAAAGGAAGAGAAGGAGGAAACAACCTTTGACATCTTGGATCAGTTTAAACATATATGTGTTAAGATACCTTTTTTTTAGGTCATAAAAGATGTCCCAATATATGGAAAAGAAATAAAGGAAGCATGCCTCAAAAAGCCAAGGAGGAAAAAGATAGACCCCACTATAGTTCATGTGTTGGGATAGTTGGCAGATATTATTCTTGGAAAAGTTATAGTTCCTAAGTACACTAACCCTGGTAGTCTTGTGGTAGGAGTTATTATAAATGGAATCAAATAATTGACTTGGGAGCAACAATAAATGTGATGACTAAGGATATCCTACAACAACTAAATGTTGTCAACATGAGACCTACTCCTACTGTCTTGCAACTTGCTGATAATTCCACTGTCAAACCATATGGTATAGTAGATGACCTTGTGGTAACCTTAGACTCTTAAGAGTACCCAACAGATTTCATGATCCTTTCTCATAAAGCTACACTAGGCAAGTATCCCATTATTATAGGAAGGCCATGGTTAGCCACATCAGATGCTTATATTGGATGTCAGTCAGGGGATATGACTATTTTTGATGGGAGAAGAACCAAAACGTTTGTTCTCTACCCTCCTGCTTAACCATTCCATGATATGGAAAACTCCATATGGCCACATGTTGGAGAAGAGGCTGAGGAATTCAATTCAGTGGCACAACTCATGATGTTAGGCATAAGTCCTTTCATGCAGCTTCAAGAAGAAGATGAAGTGTTGTCGCACATAATTCAGAACCATTGTGAGGTGCATGAGGAGTCACCCACTCATGAATCTAGTTCTGCAGGTCCAGTGAAGACACTTTTGTCCTCTCTTCCTACAACTAAACTTCTTGTAGCAACAGATATGCTTCATACATTGCTTCCACATGAACTAAAAATGCCAAGTATTAGTGAAACAACTATGATTGAGTTAACCACACAAGTGCAGGTGTTAGAAGGAAAACATTTGAATATTAACAAGCTGATTCAAGAGCAGTAGTTGTCCCTGTCAAACCTATTGAAGATCCACTAGCATGCATTTGCATGGGACTATCATGACATGAAAGGATTGGATCCTAAGCTCTATACTCATAGGATATATATCAAAGATGACTGCACACGTAAGGCAACCACAAAGGAGAATCAACCCTGCATTGAGGGAGATTGTAAAAGGGGAACTACAAAAATTATTGGATGCAGGATTTATCTACCCTATCTCAGACATCCAATGGGTGTATTTATTGGTAATTGTGCCTAAAAATGGAGGTAAATAGAGAGTTTGTGTTTATTACAGAGAACTAAACTCTGCCACCAAAAAGGATCATTTTCCCCTTCCTTTCATAGACCAAGTACCGGATTCTCTTGCAAGTAAGCAGTATTTCTCTTTTCTAGATGGATTCAGTGGCTATAATCAAATACAAATTGCACCTGAGGATCAAGAGAAGACAACCTTTACCTACCCATGAGGGACTTATGCCTACTCATTCCTTCCATTTGGGTTATGTAATGCACTCGCAAACTTTCAAAGAGTAGTCATCAACATATTTTTAGATATCTCACATGATTGTATGGAGATCTATATGGGTGATTTTACTACCTATGGTAATGATTTTGCAGAATCATTAGAAAATATAAGGAAGGTTTTACAGAGATGTGAAGACCATAATTTGTCCTTGAACAATGATAAATGCTTCATGATGATGCAAGCAGGAGTAGTCCTTGGCCATTACATCTCTTACAAAGGAATTCAAGTGGAACCAACCAAGATTGAGGTGATTACCAATCTGCCTATTCCTGCAAAGTAAAAAGATGTTAGAAGTTTATTGGGGCATGTAGGGTACTATAGGAGTTTCATCAAATATTTCAGTAAAATGGCAGCACCACTGTACAATCTTCTAACTAAAGATGTTGAGTTCCATTGGATAGAGGATTATGACAAAGCATTCTATGATTTGAAAGTAGCTTTAACCCATGCTCCTGTACTCAAAGGACCTAATTGGGAACTTCCTTTACATATTCATACAGATGCATCAGACTATGTTATGGGAGCTATCTTGGGACAAAAAGAAGGAGCAATTGAGAGTGAAATTTACTTTGTCAACAAAAACCTACAAGGAGTTGTATTTAATTACACGTTGACAGAGAAGGAAATGTTGGAAATCATCTATGCCCTTAACAAATTTAGGCAATACATAACAGGATATCAAATCTTTATTCATACAAACCATGCAGCAATAAGATACCTCATGAATAAGCCCTTGATTTCAGGAAGGCTAGCAAGATGATGGTTGTTGATGCAGGAATTTGACATCACCATAGTTGACAAACTAGGAAAGGAAAATGTTGTAGCAGACTTTCTTTCCATATTGACTACATCAGAAGAAACTCAAGTCATTGATGACTATTTCCTGACAAACATTTTTTTCAATCAGTGTACATACACCTTGGTATGCTGATATAGCCAATTATCTGGTTACAGGGAGAGTTCCTACTCATTTCTCTCCCAAAGAGAGAAGGGTTCTTAATGAGAAAACCTTTCCTTTCTCATGGATTGTAGGATGTTTATTCTACACTGGACCAGATCATGTCATGAGGAGACGTGTAAAGGAAGATGAAACATATGATAGATTGCATGTATGTCATAATGAACCCTATGGAGGGAATTTTGCAGCCAAGAGGACAACAATGGATATTCTTAATACTAGATATTACTAGCCCACACTTCATAAGGATGCAAGCAAGTATACTAGGAAGTGTGATAGATGTCAGAGGATGGGCTACCCAACTAAATCTAATGAGATGCTTCTTTACCCCTAGGTAGTCATCACTCCATTTGATAAATGGGGACTTGATTTTGTAGGTCCCATTGATCCTCCATCAAATGAAAAATCCTACATCTTAGTTTGCACTGACTATGTGACCAAGTGGGTGGAGGTTAAAGTTATGAAACATGCAAGAAATAATAAGGTTGCAAAATTTCTTTATAAGGAAATATTCACTCGTTATGGAGTCCCAAGGGAGATAGTGACAGATCAAGGGGCTCAGTTTACATCAACCCTTTTCATAGCACTGGTCAATGAATATAATGTGAGGCATAGGAAATCTACCCCCTATCACCCTCAGGCCAATGGCCAATCTGAAGTGACCAATAGGGAAATTGAGGCAGTTCTGACCAAAACGATGGCTATTCATAGGAAAGACTAGGAAAATAGGTTGTTAGAAGCTGTCTGGGCCTATAGGACCACTTGGAAGAAAACCACAAGTTTCACTCCTTTTGAATTATTGTATGGGAGACAGTTATGATGCCTATTGAGTTTGAGCATAAAACTCTTAGGACTGCACTAGACCTTGGGATAAACATATCTAAAGCACAAAAAGATAGAACCATGCAGCTGAATGCTTTGGATAAGATGAGAAAGATAGTCCTGCATCATACTAAGGTAGTGAAAACTCAAAGGGTCAAATGGCATGACATATACATAAAGGACAAGAAGTTCCAGCCATGTGACTGGGCACTCCTTTATGACTCCAGGTATCAAGATAATGTAGGTAAATTGCAGAATAGATGGTTGGGACCGTATGAAGTTGTAGAATTCTTTCCCAATGGTGTTGTAAAAATCACAACCATTGACCTTGTCAGATTCAAACTCTTGTTCAATGGTCACCACCTCAGCTTGTATCAGAAGCCAATGTCCAAGGAAAAATTCATGCAACAATTTATTCAACACCCAACCTCTGAACTTCCTGCAGCCGAAGGAAGCGGGCCTAGTGTCCCTCCTTTTGACTAATTCAAGTACACATGCAATCACTTCATCATAAATATTTCCATTTTTGTGGGAATTCACTTCTTCATCAATCCATCCATCTTCATCTTCTCTCTCTTCCATAACTCCACCATCACTTCACTTTGCCATCACTCCATTACATCACCACTACATTAATTGCTCAACCATACTTTTTTTTAAAAGGTAACCAATACTTTCTCCACATTCTTTGCAAAGATACTCCATGTTTTTAGGTACGTGCATGACAATTGGTTATATCTTAATTATCTTTAGTGCATTTCTTTAATTACTGTAAATTAATGTTGATATTTCACATGGCATAAAATTGTACTATGCCCAGTCAAATCATAATTACCACCCAGCCTGTGCGGACACATGCTCTAATTTAGGTTGGGGGGGAGTGTCAACTCACATGTCCACATGTCATCCATGTCAACAAATTTGAAATAAGCCAATTTGAATGATAAATTGAAATGACAACTTGCATGTGTGAAATGTCACTGAACTGTCACCATTTTTCTTGATGATACCCTTCATTTATGAATCTTTATTGCCTTAGTCATAATTTTAAACATCACCCAAAAAGGTAAATTGGAGAGCTACATGACATTGGCATCGGCACTATAGAAGAATTGCAGGAAGAAGAAGGAATTGGGTTTCCAGAGAGAGATTGTAGGAAAGGAAATTTTGTGGAAGTGCTTATTTGATTGCTGGCAACTGAAACAATTGGAGGTCAACTAATTAGGAATGAACCCACGGTTCATGATGTGATAATGTAGGATGCACTTTCACTAGCTGAGTTCAAGAATTGTGGATGGATGGATTATTTCCTAAAACTTGACAGCTACAATGAGGATAGTGCGCTAGAATTTGCACATACACTCTCTGAGGGGAAGGCGATGGTAAAATGGTTAGAGGTGATCACTACTTAGGAGAGAATTGCAGAGGTAATAGGTTTACCTACTGATGGAGAGCCATACCCTGCTACCAGAGATGCAAGGTCAGCCAGGGCTAAATTTATTGAAACTAGTGACCCTCCATTGGTTGTAGATAAGCAAGGTACAAAGAGAACTTCTCTGCCAGAGCCATGGAAACAAGTAGACGCCCACATTTTCAAGTATATTACTTGTGAGGGCCACCATTCATGCCTCCACTCTATGCATTTCAAGCTTCTAAACCATATGAGGCATGGAAGAAGAATGAACGTGGCCAATGTGTTGTATCACCTCCTTGCAATCATGGTGGCCGAAACAAAAAAAGGTAGGGATAGTTTTTTCTCTCACCATTGTTTAATAAAAATTTTAGTAGAGAAATCTCTGCAAGAGGTGTCTGATATGACAGGAAGAATTTGTAAAGATTGATCAGTTTAGACCAAAAAATGTACGTCCTAGAGGTCAGTCTCAACCTCATAGGGTTAGTACGTTGAAACCACTCTTGGAGCTTCAACCTCCGGTGCAAACCCTAGCTCAAACCCTCCTACAGCCAAGCAAGCCATAGAAATTGGTTCTTCTGAGTGAGAATATTCAGATGAGGAAAGTTCATCTTCAAAATTTGATGTTAATGTTCTTCCAAAAACCCCAATTCAAACTAGGGCTGACCTTAGGAGAGAGGAGGCACAAATGAAAGAGGTATAAATGAGAAAGGGGAAGGCCAAGAAGCAAGTGACATAAAAAGCAACACCAAGCCCTAGGAAATGAAAGACTGATGACACTGTTCTTCTTGCAGTAGAAGAAAAACATAAAATCCTTCCTAAGAATTCAAAACCAGCTGGGCCAACCACTGGCATTCCTCCAAAGAGAAGCCCTAGACTTAGTAGAACATCTAGGGAAGAGATAGAAGCCTCAATGGGGAAGGTAAATCTTGAAGGAAAAGATATTTTTGAAGAACAAGCAAATATAAGATTAGTGTAGCTTGCTGATATTGTAGAACAAGTTGAGAATCAAGAACCCCTACAGCTAGAGAAGGATGAACAACCAAAATCATTGCAACTGGTGTTATTTGAACAACACGAATCAGTGCAAAGGAATATTTTGGTAGGAACACATAAACCTCCCAGCTTTTCATGGAATCTTGTAGCTCTGAACCTATGGAGTGACATGCAAAGGAAAGAGGAGGAATGGAAAAAGGAAAAACACAAGCTACAGGATGAGATTAAAAAGAAAAATACAAAAATTGAAGAAAAGAATGTAGAAATTGTTTCCTTGAAGGAAAAGGTAGATAATTTGGTAGCTTTAGTACCTCAAATGCTGGCATGCAGAACTCCTCATAGAGTGTATGCCCTGCATTTAAAGGAGTGAAATTTTTCCTTTAAATTGTCAAGGATTATTTTAGGTTTGCGCCCTTCTCTTGACACTCTGCATGATTTTTTCCAAGCTTACCAGTTTGCCCCTCCTAAAGTTAAAAATTTGCTTTGTGAACTATATCTGCATAATTATGTTGTGACTAACGATCATGATTGGAACCCACTATTGTACATTGGAGATCTCCATTTAAGAGAATTCATGTCCTGGATTCATAATGAAATTAGTTGGAGGTAGTAGTTTAGAACTTATAGGGAAAGAGAATTTCATACTCCCTTGCCTCTCAAGGCCGAATCTAGTAACCCCACAGATATTTACCAAACTTGGCAAAGGATTCTTTATCATCCAAGCAACAAGAATAGGATCACGCCTATTAGAGAAGAATCCTACAAGGAATATGAGAAGGTAGTTGAAACTATAGGGAAATTGGTAATGGGGTACTTATCATAGAGGTGGAATAGTTTGATAGATGAGTTGAAATAAGCTGAACCCACTCTTTGCAAAATTATGTTGCAACATGCAAACGAGTTGACAAATACATATAGGTTGGGAGGATAAGGCAATAGTATTAGCTTCCATTAAAATTTCAGCCACCTACTCTATTGTGGCCTCTTCCAGATTACAAGTTTTGTCGGTATGACATAGCTGCAGGAAAGCTAAGATGGAACAGATTGGAGAACAAGCAAGGATTCTACTAGGACCCCAATTTAGACATTGCAGAGACCAATGTGGGACAGTTGGAAGTTGGTGACATTAGATCATTGACTAGGAAAAAGAATAGTGCTCCCTCTACCGGATGACTAGCAAAACATTAGGTTGGGGGGGAATGATGAGCCCAATTAATGGCTCAATTTTAATAGGGTTTATTCTATATTTATTGTTGCTATCATAGACTTTGGCACTTGGTTGACATTTTCCTTGTTATTTCCTTAAAACCATAAACCTTGGGCATAAGTTTATCCTTGTGAATTTTAATGACATTAACATGCTATGTGAATCATCTACGTTAATTTTACATGTGGTTGAATGGATGTTACTTTAAGGTAATTATAGATATGCAATTATTTGTGCATGCTAATGTCATTATGCAGGTTTACACTAAGATGTTGATGTCAACAAAGCTTGCAAAGTGGAAGAAACTCCTGCCAGCTGGTCGGTTACCAAGAAAGTCAAGAAGATGATCATTAAAGGGTCAAAGGAGGGAAAACTCTCAATGGAGGGAAATTCTTAGTTCGAATGAAGGATTGTAACCACCTTTTTAATAGTCATGTTTGTTTGTTGAGAAATTATAGAGAGTGTTTTGTGCTAGATTCTCGTTGGAGTAAGTCTGCTTTGATGAAAGTTGGCACATGCATAACTTCCTCCATCTTTTTCTATGCTTTCAATAAGTGGCATCCTCCTATTTTGATGGAGTTGAATACCTAGGTAGTTAGGGTTAATTAGTAGTTTTTCTCTTTATAAATAATGGTCAGATGCCCCTTTTCATAAGGTTATATGTTCTAAGATTATACTTGCATTTTCTAGTTTTATTAATACAGGCATATTGCTGATATGTTGTAATCATGCTTTCAAGAAATGATATTGTATTCTAAGTTGTTGCAACTAAGTTAGCTTAAGGGAGACTCACCCAAGGGGGGCCACTTGGTGAGAATTCCACCCATTTAGTTTAAAAGTTATTTTCTATTCAACAATTAGTTTTACTTTCAGTAGTTGTTTATTCCTGCAGCTACTCCAATTTTGTTCTGTGACTGATCCTGCAGCCAAGGAAGACAGAGAAGTTTCATGTTTTTTTGCTGAGAATCTTATTTCTATCATCTGTTTCCAGTTCTATTGTTGATGCTTAGTGTAGTTTTTGGTTTATGCTCAGTGCTTAAGTTGATTTCTTTCCAGCATTTCATTTCTAGTATTGTTTCTTTCCTAGTTTATGGATGATTACAATGGAGTCCTAGTGCACATATAGTGCTCACCCATTTCAAGTTTACGTCCCTGGGTTGATAATTAAATGCACCTTCATAATGAGTAAAATAGCTACTAGTGCAGATGTCCAATCTCTAAGGGCTTAGTTATTAAACCATTAGAGGAGGCCAACAATGATGAAAAAAGGGATTCATTGGGACATTTTGTGTCAAATGAAGGTATTCAAGTTGACCCCAACAAAATTAAAGTGATATCAACACTCCCTATGCCTTAAAGACAAAAAGATGTTAGAAGTTTCCTATGACATGTTGGGTATTGTAGGAGATTCATTCAATACTTTACCAAACTTGCAGATCCACTATTTGTTTTACTATCCAAAGATGTAGAATTTGAATGGACAACTACTTGTCAACAATCTTTTGAAGCACTCAAGACATCATTGACTAAAAACCCTATCTTGAGAGGACCCAATTGGACCTTACCTTTCCATATCCATACATATGCTTCTAATTTTGTTATAGGAGTTATACTTGGGCAGAAGGAAGGCAACAAGGAGTATGTCATTTATTACATCAACAAAAATCTAAAAGGGGCATAACTCAATTATACAGTGACAGAGAAGGAGATGTTGGTAGTGGTATATGCAATAAAAAAAATTAGGCATTATATTATAGGATATCCAATGTTCATACACACTGACCATACAACAATCAGGTATCTAATGAAAAAATTAGTGGTTGGTGGCAAGCTTGTAAGGTGGTTACTGTTGCTTCAATAATTTGACATTACTATTGTGGAAAAGCCAAGCAAAGAAAATGTAGTGGAATATTTTTTATCCAGACTGCCAACTAAATCAGAAGAAGATGTTGTTGATGATTTATTCTCAGATGAGAATTTATTTGCTCTATCTTTGCATACACCTTGGTTTGCAGACATTGCCAACTATCTAGTAGCAGGACCGACACCACCTCATTTCTTCCTAGTAGAAAAGAGACAATTGGTTGACAAGAGTTTTCCCTACTCCTGGATAGCTAGATAGTTATTTTACACATGCCTAGATAGCATTATGAGGAGATGTATCAAAGAAAATTAAGTATATGAGATTCTTATAGCATGCCATGATGAACCTTGTGGGGGACACTTTTGCAACAAAGAGGAAAGCTCTTAAGATTCTCACCATTGGCTATTATTTTCCAATTCTTTATAAGGATGAAATAAAGTACACAAGGTGTTTTGATAGGTGGCAAAGAATGGGAAGGCCAAAAAAAAAAGATGAAATGCCATTGTAGCCACAGTTAGAAATAACACCATTTGATAAATGGGGATTAGATTTTATTGGACCAATATCACCAAAATCCAACAAGGAGTACATAATGGTATGTATAGATTACCTTACCAAGTGCGTGGAGGTTAATATTTTACTATTGCAAGGTGTGACCCTTGGTCTTCCTTGCAGCACTAACACTTGGGTTTCTAACATGGTCTAACCACCTCTTGTGGTTTTTGACCGAAGCTTGTATTGGGCATTAACAAGTCGATCTTTTGGTGCAACGACAAGTCCAACAATTGGTATCAGAGTTGGTCACAAGTTCAAACCCCGCACTTTTGCTAGGGGGGATTGTTGCAAGGTGTGACCCTTGGTCTTTCTTGCAGCACTAACACTTTGGTTTGTGACATGGTCTAACCGCCTCCTATGGTTCTTAACCAAAGCTTGTATCGGGCATTGATAGGTCAAACTTTTGGTGCAACGACAAGTCCAACATTTACAATTTGCTAGGGATGGTAATGTGGAAAAGTTTCTCTATGAAGATATATTTAGAAGATATGGAGTTCCAAGGGAAATTGTCACAAACCAAGGACCCTAGTTTACATTAGAGTTGATCACAAAATTGGTTCAAGAGTACGAGATCAAACATAGGAACTTTAGATCTTACCACCCTCAAACTAATGGATATTTGGAAGTCACAAACAGGGAGATTGAAAAAATTCTAACAAAGATAGTACAAATTCATAGGAAAGATTGGGAAGCCAAGTTTCCTAAGGCAGTTTGGGCCTATAGGAAAACTTGGAAACCACAACAAGATTTAAACCACATGAATTGGTGTGTGGAAATAAAGCAATACTTCCTATTGAATTTGAGTACAAAATATTGAGAGAAACTGTTCAATTGGGAATGGACTTGTCAACAACACAACAAGAGAGATTACACAACCTCAATGCACTTGATGAAATCAAAATGGAATCCATACGCCACATTGAAGTTGTTCAAAATCAAAGAAAACATTGGCATGATCAGTTCATGAAAACCAAGGAATTCAGTGTAGGTGATTAGGCTCTACTTTATGACTCAAGATATCAAGACTACAAGGGAAAGTTACAAACAATGTAGCTTGGTTCGTATGAAATCAAGAAAGTGTTTCCCAATGGATGTATACAACTACATACAATTGATGAATTCAAGTTCTCCTTACTAGTTAATAGACACAATAAATTTGTACAAGAAACCATTGTAGAAGGATGATTTCCTTCTTTCATTAATTCAACAATTTGAGCCTTCACTTGAAAATTCAACTACAAAAAGTATAAGCTCTATGCAAGACTCAGTAGAGTAACTACATAGCTCACCTACTGATGTTACACAGGTATAATTTTTACCCTAATTCACAAGCACACATTGCACAAGGTGATGAGTGACAACACTCAGTGAAGTTGTAGGGACCTGTAGCAACATTCCTGAAGGTGACAATATTTAGAAAGGGACCTATTACTAGATGCACCTGTAGAAATTTTCTAACAATCATTTCAAAAATCCTCACTGAATTAGTTCCATATCTATAATTTTGTACATCAGCCTATACACATCCTCATATGTATCATTTCCATAACCTTTTTTGATTACCACATGTCATTCATTTTATTTTATGTTCCATCTATCATACATTTCGTAGCCTTTCCAAACTATCATTTACCACGCACCATGCATTCATTTCCCTCAATTAAAATTGCAATTATGAATGGTCACATCAAATCTCACTGCAGGTAGTAATCAACAACTTCACACAAGTTAAGTTTCATTTCACAAGAATTCTACAGGTACATGTATTAATTATCAAAATTAGCATAGATAATACTTGATTTTCTACATTTTTCACATTAATTTGTGCATGCTTCATATCTCATTTGATTTTCCACTTCCTATAATTTATCCCTTAGTCATGACATGTACAATTAAGTGAGGACACTTAATATCTTTAGTTGGGGGGAGGGGTACTCTTCATTTTCTTTATTTTCAAAAACCAAAAACTCTTTGCAACCTAAAAACTCTCTGCAACCTAAACACTCTGCAAAATTTTTTCCATTCTATTTTCCTCCATTTTTACACAAATACAAGCTTAGAGGAGAAGATAAGGGTTAGAAGCAACTCAATTGAGAAGGAACAGTATAATGGAAGCAGTTTAGTTGGTGTGATAGGTAGAAGTTGAATCCAGAAATTAAACTAGAATAGAGCATAATTAAGGGAATTAGAGAACAACAACAGTATCATGGGTGGTGACATTCTTTAGAGGGAACCAACAATACACACCCAACTATTTGAAGATAGGCTAGTATTACCTATTTTTAGACAAGCTAGCTAGGTAGAGTACTTCTTGAAACTCATAGAGTCCAATGAGTCATGACACAACAATTTGTTGCCACACTACAAAATAATGAAGCAACTATAAGAGGTTTGAGGGTGGATGCTTCAGAAGCTACCATTGTTGAGGTATTAGGACTGCCATGGGAAGGAGAAGAGTTCCCAACAAGGGAAAATGCCATTACTGCCAAGAAAGAATTTAGGACATGGAGAAAACCTAGACTCATCTTCTCAAGGTACAAAAAGATTATACTTACCTTGGATATGGGCTTTAGTAACTTCTTACATAATCAAATACTTAACCTGTGATGGTAGAAAATCATTATTTTATACAGTCCATTTCAAACTTTTAAGTCATCTTTGTCATGATAGGCATGTGAATGTATCAAATTTTCTTTCTAATTTGTTGAAAGGAATGAGTTCTGAGTATAAAAGGAAGAGTAACACAATATTGTAGCATTTCAGTTTAGTCGCATTGTTGATAAAAAAAAGTTTGAAAATTTAATTCCCACATGTTTCTTGGGAGAGTTTCCTAAATTGCAACCATATTAACACCATCCTTTAAGAGCCTATTGTCTCGTAAAGAGTAGAAGAATTTGTTGTATCAAAGAGGGAAATGCCCTCTGGCTCCCCTAATGCATTACCTACTCGTAACATAGGAGAGAAAGAGGAGCAAAGCCTGTAGGACACTCAACCTATAGCCTTTGAACAACTCACAACAAAAAGTACAAAAGAAACCCCTACCTCTAGAAAACACTAAGAACGAAGAAAAGGAAAGGTGAATATTCTTCTACACCTATAAGGGGGAAAAATAAATCCACATAACCTAGGAGGAAATTGCACCACCTAAATAGTAAATGTGTTATGAGAGGGGCAATTAAAATTAGAAAGAGGAAGATGTTATGGTTGAATCAAACTCAGAATTGAAGGGGAATTCACTTGGTAATGAAAATGCACTTATTGCACAGTCATGACACTTTACAAACACATTTGCATATGATTAAAATGATGATTTTGTAGCAAGGGAAATAAGAAAATGAAACCCAAAGAGCCTTGATTCAGAGGATAATGAGCATACAAGTGAGAGGAATGACTAGGTTTTGGAAAGAGATAAAGAATTTTTTGTTGAGAAAAAGGATATTGGAAAATAATTACAAGAGGCTATGGAAAGGATATGACAATTAGAAGGTTTGTTGAAAACAAACCAAAAAAGAGAAAGTGAGAAGGACAAAAGAATTGAAGAGTTGGAGGAAAAAAATTATAAATTTTAGCATGGGTGTAGGTTGGATGAATTGGCACATCTTGCAGCTATCACATAAGTAGGAAACAATGAACTAGTACCCCAAGGTCTAATTCCTCGACTTTGTGTTCCCTCTAAACCATCTGTAGTGACCTTAGGTGTGGAATTGTGGAAAAGAACCCAAGAGTTATTTGAGGAGTGGTAAAAAGAAAGAGATGAGTTGATGTCCAAACACACCAAGACACTTGAATGCAAAAATAAAAAATGTTGAAAGTTAATATTTAAGAAGTGGTAGACAAGGCTACACAAATTCTAAAGTGTAGACCTCCTGCAAGATTTTATGCATTATTTCTACAAGAGAAGTATTTTTGTTTTCAATTTAGCCAGCTAATTAGTGATTTTCCAATGTCAATGAATATAATTTTTTTTTTTAGAAACTTTCTCTGACTCTACATCAAATATGCAAGGCCAATTATGTGATTTTTACTTGCATAATCTTGTCCTCTTAGATCAAACAAATAATCCTCTAATGTTTGTGGGGGACTTAAAAATTAAACCACTACCCTCTTATGTTAGGAATAAACAATAAAGGGGTAAGATCTTGTAGGAATATACTAAGAAGGAGAAATATGTTGCTTTGTAGCTAAGGAAAGAATCCAAAGATCCCAATGCAGTTGTTGATGAGTGGTTAGAGCTCCTAAATTATAAAGGTGTAAGAAGGAAAATAATGAGTTTTAGGGAATGTTACTACATCAAGATGAAGCAACAAGTTACAAGACACATTGATTTCACCTTCTAATTTATGAAGAGATAGGAGGAATTAACCCCTGAATTAAGGAAAAAGGAACCTCACTTCCTCTATAATTTTATAGCCATTATTAGAAGGTCTCACAAGTACATAGAAATTTCCATGGATAATGGACTTAAATGGTTTCCACTAACATTTCATCCACCTTTTCTTCTCTATCTAGTGTCACATTAGACAAGGAGGAATCGAGATGAAATACAAACAACAAAGGATCTGAAGTTGGCAAAGATTTCATGTTAAAAAGGCTCCTATTTGAGACAAGTTAAGGGAGTTGATGTGGTGATAGATTTTAGGGAAATGGCTCTTCAATACAACCTTTGGTCTTAAATTTTGCTTGCTCAAACAAGTAGTTGCTTAATTGGGTGGAATGATGAGCTTGATTAATATATATTTTATTGTTGTTTAGTTTATATTAAACACTTTAAGCTACTTCTTTCATATACATTCTTGAACTTATATACCTCTTATATATTTTATACCATCCAAACTAGACTTTGATAAGTGGAAATATGATGATGTTTGCATGGATGAATGTGTGAATGTGTATGAAATTTAGTGTGAGTCTATGTTTAATTCATTTTTGATAATGGTATGTATGCTTTAGATGAAACTAACTCCTTGTAGCAAGAAGAATTGCAACTTGCAACAACTGGAGAACTCAGCCTGTAGTCAAAGGATTCTAGGCCAATTATAGTGAAGATTCCAAGGATGGTGGAAATGTGATAGTTACAAAAATGATGGAAGCGATCAATGGAATGGTCAATTTTGAGTCATGAGAGCATTCAATAAGACAATGGAGGAAAGGAGAGTTTTTGAATAATCAAGAAACTATCGTGACTGTTTGCATAGAGAGTGTCTTTGTCATATGGTTAAATTTTTTTTATAACCTATTTATCTTCTATTTTTTTCAGTTATAGTTCCAGTTACAAAAAATTTGTCTCTCTCTATTTTGAGGGAGAGTGGACATCTTCATTTAATTTCTATTTTCAATCCTTATGCAAATAAACCTCCTCCTGAACCTATAGAGTTGGATCAGTGGTTGAGGAGTAGATCTAGTTGGAAGATATATTTTGGGTTATAGTTTTGTTTCGTAGACAATATCTTTGTTAGTTTTTTGTTATGCATTCATGAATGATAAATCTGTGAAGGTTCTTGTCACATTGTAGAGTTCAGTTATATACAATAAAGATGTTCCACGTTACTATTATGATTAGTTGAATCAAGTAGCACATGTTTGGTTTCTCCTATGGGTACAACAACTTGAGCAAGGTCCACTCAAGGTACTGTTCATCCACCTTAATTTTTTTTGTTAATTTAGATGTTTATATTATTGCATTCATTTCAATAGATTCTTCATTGCATGCATGTGAATGATATTTAGTCTCATGATTTAAGTTTTATAATGCATCATTGAGTCATCCTCTAGAGTGAGTCAAGTAGTTAGAAGTAAGAATCAAAAGTGTTAGTGAAATTGCAAAGTTCAAGTTTAATAGTTAACAATTATAGTGTTAAGCCAAATATACCTACAACATCAATAGCAGATTAAGTTATTTCCCTTGTTTTGAAATTTATTATTTATTTTCCTTTTCCAACCTTTACTGTTTTCTTGCACATATGTAAACGACCTATACTTGATGATATAGGCTGTGTAGATTTTGTGGATGCACATACAGTTCCAACATCATCAAAAGCTTACAAAGCCTTGGTTGATAATTTAATGGAGTATTTGCAATGGTTTAGTGGGTTGTTCAGTTAGGAACCCTTCCTCTAAATTATGTGTCTAAGACCAAGTTGAATATACATTAGTGAGGCCTTACAAGAAAGTTAGTCCAATTCATTGGGTTGGAAGCCCAAGACAAATCCAAACGAAAGGCTTAGAAAATTCCAAAGAAAGACAAAACGTGAGCATGTTATGACATGCTCACATTATGTCAAAGCAAAACATAATGCAAGTGTGTTATAATACACTCACGTTATGTCAAAGCAAGCATAACATGATAGTGTTATAACACACTCCTATTATGCTATGTTCAAGTTTTTATTTGTATGTATGTATGTATGTATGTATGTATGTATGTATGCATGTATGTATGCATGTTTGTATGTATGTATGTATGTATGTATGTATGTATGTATGTATGAGTTTACAATTTAGAGTATAAGGTATTTATTTAGGGTTGAGGGTTGAGGATTTAGGGTATGGTATTTTTGGGTATAAGGTTGAGGGTATAGGGTTGAAGGTTGAGGGCATAGTGTTGAGGGATAATGTTCAAGGTTGAGGGTATAAGGTTAAGTGTATAGGGTATATGGATTAAGGTTTATGATATTGGATATAGGGTTAAGGGTATTGGGTTTATGGTTGAAGGTAGAAGGTATCTATTTAGGGCTGAGGGTTTAGAGTATAGGTTTTAAGGTATAGGGTTGAGTCTATAGGGTTTAGGGCATAGGTTTGAGGGCATAGGTTTGAGGGTTAGGGAATATGATTGAGGATATAGGGTTTAAGCTTTAGGGTTAATTTATGGAGTTTATGGTTCAGGGTTTAGCGTATAAGCTTTAGCACCTACAATTGAGGGATAGTGTTTAGGGTTGAGGTTACTAGGATTTAGTGTATAAGGTATAGGGTATAGGGCTTAAGGTTGAGGATATTGGGTATAGGGTTGAGGGTATTGGGTTTATGGTTGAGGGTATAAGGTATCCATTTAGGATTGAGGGTATAAGGTAGAAGGTTTAGGGTTGATGGTATAGGGTATAGGCTTTAGGGTTTAGGGTTGAGGGTATTAGGTATAGGGTATAAGGCTTATGGTTGAGGATATAAGTTATAGGGTTGAGGGTGTAGAGTTTAGGGTTTAAGGTATGAGGTTGAGGGTTGAGGGTATAAGGTTGAGGGATAGTATACAGGGTTAAGGGTATAGGGTTAAGTGTATAGGGTTTAGGGTTTAGGGTTGAGGATACTAGGTATAGGGTCGAGTGTGTTGGGTTTATGGTTGAGGATATAAGGTATCTATTTATGGTTGAGGGTTTAGGGTATAGGGTTGATCCCATATAGGGTATAGGGTTTAAATATAGGGTATAGGGTTGAGGGATAATGTTCAAGGTGGAGGGTATAGGGTTAAGTGTATAGGGTATAGGGATTAGGGTTTAGGATATTGGGTATAGTTTTGAGGGTATTGGGTTTACGATTGAGGGTAGAAGGTATCTATTTAGGGTTGAGGGTGTAGGGTTTAGGTTTTAAGGTATAGGGTTGATGGTTGAGGGTACATGATTAAGTGTAATGCTATATACTGATTCTTAATTATCTATTCCTCAAACACCTCTATGATAACTCTTTTTTCTTAATTTAATATTCTCCATAGTAAAATTTTGGACTTTATCCACAATCACATATGGCATTTCCCTAATCACAAAAGTTATTTCTTCAAGTATTTTCTACTTTTTAGATACTAAGAATAATTCTTTCCTATTCTCCATAGTTACATTTTCTCCCAATCACTAGGTTTTCCTCTTAAGTGCTCTTTTTACCTTCCTAGTACTTTTTTAATAAGAAACCTCTAAATAGATTTCTTCTATAGTTGAATTTAAACTTTACTTTACTATTCAATTATACCTTAAGCTCCTAGAGTCAATGTTTCCTCTGTAAATCAATAAGCTTGACTATACTGTGGATATAAATTTCCTTGAGCTCCCTTCGGGTTATTCTTATTTTTCCAAGTCTGACCTGTACCTCATGCGTTTGAACATCATTGACTCCCCTTTTTTGAAGAGCTTCACCCACTGCAGCCACATGTTCGCCAGGAGCTCTCCGCAGGGTTTTCTTCCTTCACTCTTCTTTTGGCCTCCGCCATGCTTCCATGTGTCAGCACCATGGGAACTTGAAGACTACTTCCCCTTTATTTTTCAACCGGGCTCCATCTGCATGCCATGTAGCATCTATCTGTGTTCACTTTTTGGTGGACCCCACATTTAGTGCTAACAATGAAGACTTCTCCATGTGTCTTCCCTGTGTGGGTTTTCATTGCAACGATGTGAGGAATGAACCACATGCCCCAACCTATCGCCATGTGTCTCCTCTATGGGGATTTCATTGAGAGGAAGGAAGGAACTAGCAATGAGCCCCGCCATGTTGCCTCATGTCCTAATTTCCTATGTGGGTAAGTGACACATGTCGGTATGATGTTCTGTTGTGACCATCGCCATCATGGAGGGGATGCATTTGTTTTGAAAGTGACCATGTTCCATGGCTCAAATATTTTTCTGTTGCAATGTCCAAGGGAAATCATTGGTCTGAACATCATTATTCATGACAGGGGAATCATTTTTGTTACTGGCTCGCCAGGTGGTGAGATTATTTTCTATAGATACTTCTTCCTTCCAAAAATGAGTTCGGAAGACACAGAAAAATTGTGAAAGACACCAGGCATTTTGTATTGTTTTTAGATTATTGTATAAGACTCTCAGACTATGTCATTGTTCAACCTTTCTATTTTCTTAAGCTATTTGATAAAACATTAAACTGTGCCAATAATATATTGAGTTGTTTATTTGCAAAACTTCTATGATTTCAATATAAGTTTGTTTATTTAGACCATGTCTTTGACTCTTCTTTTCAGTAAATGCGTATGGGAGTTATTTTATGTCATTGAATAAATTATTCAAGTTTTCATATTTGATTTTTGTTATTCTGGGACTTAGCAGATTGTTGAACGATCCCTTAAATCGTATCCAAAAGATAGATTTACCATGCTTACATCTAAATCTTGGCGTATCACCTTAGTTAGATCTTTTATTTTTATATATGCTTCCTTTTCCCATTCCAAAACCCCAATTACAAAAGAAGTCGGCTTCTTTAAAAACCCAGAGGTCACTCAGTTTAGCGCAATTGGTCCCCCCATTAACTAAGTTTCCCATAAGGTTGTTACCTTGTCATTTTTTGGCATCAACAATTTCTTTTTCTGGCACGCCTGGTGGGACTTCTTAAATGTACCTAAATCTAAAGTGGTTGTATGAGCCATCAGCCTGTTACTAGGTCCCAAACACTAATAACCCTGGTTTGTTACTGCCACTACTAGGAATATACAAGTCGAGACCCATATACGTTTCGCTCCCTCCACCAGCCATGTTGTTGATCACTAACATAAATTATGTGGCATGGGATGCCGAAAGTCCTCTTATAACACCATTAGCACACATCATTTGGGTCCCTATCCTAGTCTCTGCTTTAAAATTTATACCTAAATTTACCGGGGATGGCTCAAGAACACCATCCGAACATCTGTAAGATGTGGCAGACATGTGTTTGGTGCATGGAGTCACCAACCAAAATATAGCACTAAGGTTGCTTGCAGCCTCTTTCAGGGGCAAGGCACTGGATTGGTACCACACTCTGCAAGCTAACACTATCAGTACTTGGGATCAACTTGGAGACCCTTTCTATGAAAGTTTCTCAAATGATGGAGATAGGTCTTCACAATATCATCAACTAGCAATCATAAATTGGGCCCCATATGAAGCCATGACTAACTTCAACACTCGGTTCCATATCACTTGGTAGAGAATTCAGGTTGCTATCTACCCATTGGTCGACTTGGCATTCATGTTCTATTTAAAATCCATCAACACCAACATCTCAATGATGATCCAGTCTCTTAGTAGAACCACTCTACCGAATGCATACATCGTCACTATCAAGGTGGAGAACAATTTGATAGATGTTGGGAAGTTACCACCTCGGCCCACCATGCCTATATTTCTAGAAATATTAGTTCCTTCCCAAGAAGTAGCATCTACCAACGCACCCGCTCCTCCCCAATCCATGTACACATATTTGGGTGCACCACAGAACGTCGCTTCCACATCTAGCTCTTCAAAGGATTAAATGAGCAACGCCAAGAAGATGTTGTAGACCATCACCAATGAAATAACTACCATCAAATAGAACCAATCTGCACCACCAAATCCAACCTACCAAAATTATCAAGGCGCATGATCTCCTTACTAGCAAAAGCAGTTCCAAGGAGGCTCGTGCACAAATCTGCAAGCTCAAGCAGCTAATCAAATAGTTCTAGTGCCTACTCCACTGTAAGGTGCTCACCCAAGCTCGAGCAGAGAGCTAATGGCGGGGCAAAAAAATCTCCCTGAATATATTAATCCTTGGTGCTTCCCCTATGGCAACACACATATGCCCCAAAATTTCCCATGTGGCAACCTACAACAAAAGGTGGTAGAACAACACAACCAAGGCATGACGTTAGAACATGAAGGTTATACATATGCCTCTCCACAAATAGAAAATGTGATACTCATTGTGTAAATGCAAGGAATGTCCCTAGAGTAAGAGATAGATATAGATCCCGATCATGCGCTCTTCTCATGGATGGAAGAAGAAGAGATGTTTACAAATGATGCATCCACATCAAAAACCCCACAAGTGCAATTGGATTACAACACTCACTCAAAGAGGAGATTCACAAGCAAACCAGTCATCTTGTAGCCTAAAAATGCCTCCGACTAGACACCTAGTACCTCTACAGTTGCACAACAACTTCAAACGAGAAGGGAATTTGTTATAACCAGAGCTAAGGAGAAGAAGCCTTCAAATCCACCACCATTTAATGTGGTGGAACAATTGAAAAAATCCTCTACTAATGTGTCCCTGTGGGATATATTAGTTATTCTAGAATAGAAGACACTGTTGCAAAAGGCTCTCTGAGAAGATCTAGTCATTGAACCAACGAAGCAATCACTCAAGGAAAAGGTTGTTGATCCATCACCTCCTACCAAAGTTCTCATGAATAATACAGAGGAAGTCTCTACCAAAGTTAAAGATAATCCGAAACCCAAGCCCTTTTTCCTAACCCTTATTGTGGGGAAGAAATTATTGCATAATTCTATGATTGACTTTGACACTAGCACCATAGTCATGCCCAAGAGTTAGTTGAAGCCTTAGGACTTAGCTATGAACCTTTGAAAAGGGGGGTTATGCAACTTGATGGGAACAAGGTTGAAACCGTAGGTGTCATTAAGGATCTCCCCTTGACTCTATTCCCCTGCCCTAGTATCACAGTTCCACAAGATACTATGATCATAGACGTTCCCCCTATGTTCAAGATTTGCTTATCCCAGGAATTCACCTCAAAGATAGGTGGATATCTTTCTTTGGATTGGTCACACTTGATCCTCAGGACCAAGCATGGAGCTAAATGAAAATAATATCTAAACCTATGCACTCTGAACATGTGGCCAATGAAGCCATGATCAACTTTGAGGCTGCTCATACCTCTTTCACCAAAGAGGAAATGTATTGCATCGAGCTATTAGAAGATGAAAAAGTGACCAGAGATTAGACTGATAAAGAAGAGGTCCTCTTGAGTGAATACATAGACACTGATCTTTTCAAAAACTATCATGCTACTGAGTTAGGCACCTATGTCATATATGATGAAGATCAAGAGATTCTTAAGGTCATGAAGGAATTCAAAAGTGATCAAGCCTTAGAGCAATGGACATTGCACTTTGATGGAGCAAGGTGCAAGGTTAGTGCAGGAGCTGGGATATGTTTGAAATCCCCACACAAAGAAAAGACACTTCAGTCCTTCCGCTTCCAATTTTCTTATTCAAACAATGAAGATGAATATGAGGGCCTAGTGTAGGGTTTAAGTCTTGCACAGTGGATGGGCATCAAGAAAATGATGATGTTTGGAGACTCCGAACTAGTAGTCAACCAAGTATGAGGGATCTCCGTAGCTAAGAATGTCCACATGAGATCCTATAGACATAGAGTCTGGGACCTGATTGAGGGTTTCAAAGCCTTCAATATCCAGATAATGCCTAGAGAGAAAAATACAGAGGTGGATCACCTGGCAACAATCAGATCTCAATTTGATCCTATTTTTGACCTAATTCACAACATACACTTTTTACGAATGATAGTACGACCACAAATTTTAGATAATGATCAGAGCACATCACCTCATTCATCCAACAGTCAGGAGAGTTCGTCGAGCAACTCCAACTGAAGATTGTCGAGGCCTACGATGGAAAAATCATTCAATTGAAGTCCAACAAGCTTCCAAAGGGACTGGTCACTCTCAAAAACCTATTTGATTGTGACAATGCAAGAAATGACAAAAGGAAGTTTGTAGTAGATAAAAGCAACTATGCAGACCTTCAAGTCAGAGATTGTAGAAAACTCAAGGTCAGAAAGGCTCATCAACTTTTGTGAGAAATATGAAGGATTAGTGGCCTCAACATATGATGACCTCAAGGGATATGATCCTAAAATCATCCAACATACTATAGAGCTGACAGAAGGTGCAAAACCTGTCTGCCAAAAGCAAAGGCCAATAAATCCGAAGATTGAAGCCTTGATGGTGCAAGAGCTGACAAAGCTAATTCAATCCTAGATCATCTTCTCGATCAAGCACAACACATGGGTATCTAACCTGGTTCTAGTTTGAAAGAAGAACAGATACATTTGCCTATGTGTTAACTTTTGGGACCTAAACAGAGTATCCCTGAAGGACCACTACCCATTGCCTTCCATGGATTCCATCTTACAAACAGTGGCAGGAAATTGGAAATGTTCACTACCTCATTGTTGGATGATTTCTCCAGTTATAAAACAAATCCAAGTCAAAAAAGAGGACCAACACAAAACAACATTCACTACAAAGTGGGGAACGTTTTCATATGCAAAAATTCCTTTCGGCCTCTCAAATGCAGGAGCTACCTTCCAACAGGAAATGGATATCATTTTCAGTGAATTGATCAACAATATTATCTTAATCTATTTGGATGATTTGACTGTATTCTATAAATCTAAGGATAATCACTTTGATCACCTAGAAATGGTTTTCAAAAAATGCCAGGAGTTCGGGGTATCCCCGAACCTGAAAAAATATGTTTTCGGAGTGTCGCAAGGAAAATTATTGGGACATGTGGTGTCCAAAGAAGGAATTGCAATCGATCCTGAGTGGGTGAAAGCAATTAGAGAACTTCCCCTACAAGTCAACAACAAAGGAGTCTAGTCTTTTTTGGGGAAGGTTAACTTTGAAATAAAATTCATTTATGATTTTGCAGGACTAATTAGACTAATCACCCTAATGCTAAAAAAGGATCAACTATTCAAATGGACAAAGGAAGCTAGAGAAGCCTTTGAGAAGGTTAAGGATGCTATTTCTTTAGCTCCTATACTGGTCAATCCAGACCTATCAAAGGACTTTATAATGTATGTATTCAGTAGCAAATCTATCATCGCTACTGTGTTAACTCAAAAATATGACAAAGGAAAGGGAGAACATCCGATAGCATTTCATTCCCAAACCTTAAAGGATTATGAGACAAACTACAACTTTGTTGAGAGGCAAGCATTTACCATTGTTAAGGGACTCAAGAAGTTTTGATGCCTCATATCTTGCAATAAGGTGATTGTTTATGTCATGCATTCTAGTGTGTGCAAGTACATCATGGAAGGAGAAATCACTGAAAAAAGGGCCAATTGGATCACTAAGATCCTTGAATATGACATTGAGGTCAAGCCTAAAAAGATCATCTGAGGAAGAGGACAATGCTAATATTTGGCACGCGATGAGGAAATGACAACCAATGAGGAGCAACTTGAGCTGGTTCTGACAAATGAGTTTGACTCTAAAGGTTGTTGGCTAGCAAACAAAGTAAGATTCATGTGCATCAGAGGATATCCACTAGGCCTTCCTTCTCAAAAGAAAATATTCTACTGACTGTAGAAAATCAGATACACACTTATCGAAGGGGTCCTCTTCAAAAGGAACATCAATGGCATCCTACTGTGGTGTGTCACCATAGAGCAAGCGAAGAGAATTTTTGACACTTCCCACAATAGTCCCACGGGAAAGCACTTCTCTATGAAAACCACTACCACCAAAATCATGTGCGTCAGATACTTCTAGCCTATGTTATTCTATGACTCACACACCTTGGTAAAAACTTGCAAAGAATGCCAATTCTTCATAGGAAGAAGAATTTTTTTTGCAATGCTTCTCAATCCGATAGTGGTTGATGAGCCCTTCGCATAATGGGGCCTTGATTTTATCGGGATGATCAATCCCGCTTCCAGTGTCAGACACAAATGGATCCTCACGATCATGAACTACTTCACCAGATGGACCGAGGCCATGCCCTTGAAGAATGCAATAGAAGTAGAGATCGTGGAATTTCTTGAGGGGTTAGTAATGAGATTTAACCCACCAAAGACCCTCATCTCCGACAATGCCAAGGCTTTCCTAGGTTCTAAGGTATGTCAATTCGCACTTGTGCATAGTATATTCTTACAAACATCATCAAATTACTACCCGTAGGGGAATGGCATGGCAGAGTTGACTAACAAAAATTTAGTCCAACTCATTAAAAGAATCGGGTCTAAACATCAGAGAAAATGGCATAAGAACCTTTGGGCAGTGCTCTAGGCAGACCACATAACTCCTAAGCAAGTCCTCAAGACTTTTTCGTATGAGTTAGTGTATGGTAAAGAAGTGCTACTACCCATCTCCATGGAGATTCCCATGCTACAACTGCTCAAATCCCTGGAAATTGAGGAGAAAAGAGCCATGGAGGTTCAGTTGGCCAAGATGCTGGAAGTATAGGAAAAAAGGGAAAATGCCCTAACAGCCATGTCTAACCGCTAGCAGGTGGTTAAAAGACGGTTTGATAAGAAAGTCTCAGACCAGGGTCTAAAATGTGGAAACCTAGTATTAAAATTCAATGAAAGAGTTGTGAAGCCTGGCCAACATGAAAAATTTGATAGTATGTGGGAAGGCCCTTTTAAAATAATTCAATGCAAGCAACACAACACATTTGAATTAAAAAACATGTAAAATGAAACATTGGGGATTTTGGTTAACAAAATCCACCTTAAATTGTTTAATTAAGCTTCGCTATTTATTCTGCCAATGTAAATATGTAAGTATTGTATTATTTTTCCTTTGTTTTCTTTTTGTTCAGCCAGTCTTTCCAAGCAACCCATGAAGCAGAAAATGAACTCATATGCAGAAAACTGAAATAAACCCACAATGCAGAATTGCAAGCAAAAGAGACAAGAAGTTGATATAAGTTCTATATTCATTATATATACTTTGATAAATACATTTTCAAAATGGCTCTGAGGCCATACTTTTAAAGTATATCTATATAGTATGTAGTTTCTTCATATATATATATGGTAAAGGCCTTTTTCAGGCATATATACAAAAAAATATTAAGAGCTATTTTCTTTGAAATGAAGAAAGATGAGTGCATCTCAAGCAGGAGCATCATTATCAACAACAATATTTGGGACAACTTCATCGACAACATCAATAGGAGCAGTAGGACCATGAACAATAGTAGCAGCATCAACAAGAGCAATAGTGAGTGGTGGAGGGAACACCAGGTTCTTGAAGTCAGTATATTAGTCAACACCGTAGAAGAGAACCACATTGTAGCAACAAAGCAGGAAGTGGAAAGCACAAGTCACCCTTTGATGATGCTCTTCATGTGACAAGATGTGGAACCCACTCAAGAACGGTACCCATGGCACTACTGCATATTCTTCAATATGCTTATGAAGGTCACTTGCCATTGGAATTCCCAAACCATACATAACATTTTCCACCACCTCTCCAAGGCCACCTAAGTAGCGCTTCAACAATATTTCAAGCATAAGGCATAGGATCATTAACTTGGGAACCTGGATATCAAGAAAAGATGTGACAAAATCATATTAGACGTTGGTATTGACTCTATACTTATCTTTATATTCCATGCAATCTCGTCCTAACACCCACTTCATGGCTATGATAGCCAGTGAATGCTTATTTTTGGTCATTCTTTTCAAGTGCCTATTGGAGGTTTCACCTAGAAAAGTCATCTGAGACTTGTTGCAAACTAACCTAATTGGAGTATTCATGGTGCTAAGCTCTATGCAATTTCCTAATGCAAGCT
Source organism: Sequoia sempervirens (assembly GCA_007258455.2). Classification (NCBI taxonomy): domain Eukaryota; kingdom Viridiplantae; phylum Streptophyta; class Pinopsida; order Cupressales; family Cupressaceae; genus Sequoia; species Sequoia sempervirens. Next base: position 235,399,777 of record VDFB02271358.1, read on the forward strand.
CTATGCAACTGCCTAATGCTAAGCTCTACCTAACTGCCCAATACCAATTCTTCCCAATTGCTAAGTGTGATTTTTCTACTATCTTAGGGCCTATTTATAGAAATATGTGAGGTATCTGTGTGCCATAAGAATGATGCTAATCGAGTACCAACAAAAAAATCCCACCAAAGGCCAGCTTGAATTTCCCACCTAGTTGCATCTATCATGTACGAATTGCTATATGCGAAATTAATAAGAGGTAATTAAGTAGCACAAATTGGTGGCATTCCCAAGTGATCATCCATACGGTTAGGTCTTGATGTGCCATATTGCAAGCACTTCTCAAACTCGAAGGAGGAACTTATATCTTTTCAAGTAATCATTGCATCTTTGGCTTACTTATTCTTTTTTAGATATTAATTGTTAGAGCATGCGAAAGCTTAAACCACCTTCAATCTCTGGCTCAATTTCCAAGGAAATCACATCATAGGGCATGATTATCAACTGTCATTATGAATTCTTGTCTTTTCAAAATAGAAAGAAATTCATTTTGCATAAGCAAAGGAGTTGGCGGTACATGCCGAATTAAATGCTAAAAGGAAACCATTGTCTACCACTCCAAGAAAGAAATCGCTAAGTATTGCATTCGAAAGGCTAACATTGTAAAAGCTTCTTGAGTACACTATCCAAAGCAAAGAGTTTTGAGTGTAGACAGAGCTGAAGTGAATTGCAAAAAATTTGAACGACGCAGAAATTTACAGTACCCTAAAATGGTTGAAAGTTCTTAGATGGAAGCACAGGTCAAGGCAACCCAAAGCTTGTTCGACACCATGATAGCAGCACCAGCCGCCAATATTTTTGATGAAATCTCTTACACGTCACCTGGGATTCCAAAAAAACTAGAATGGATTCACATGCAGGTCATGGAAAAGAAAAAAACTCATAGGGACTAGAGCCAAATAAAGGAATAATGGGATAACATTCATGATCTCGTCCTCGCGAAGAACCCTAAGACTCTTAGGGAAGGAGCTTGCGAAAGAATGAAAGTGGTTGATAATGAACAAAAAATGGCATACAAGCTATGGTTCAGCGGTCTTCCACAATATATGGTCCCCTTTGTGCATTACTGCCCAGAGCTCGTTCACGAGGGTATTGAACATTTCAACCCAGCTACCAACACCATTGAGGTCTGGGAGCTAAGAGTTAACATCAGTGTAGAAGCTATCTGGAGCATGCTATGCATCCCTGTAAGTCACTCTAAAGTGGATAGAATGGATTCATTCACTCCAGAAAGTGGGTGCAATTTTTGGAGAGGAAAAGACAAAGCTATGGACTTTTATAATTAAGAAACGCGGAGGCCCCAAGAAGATTGCAACAAGCCGCCACAAATTCTAGTTGCGCACAACATTTTTAAACAAGATATGCAGGATGTGCTCTCTATGATGGTGTTTATTTGCAGCATGGACAAGGATAAATGGGTGCATGAATTTCAACTGGGTTTGGGGTTTGCGTAGGCAATAGTCCTTGTTCTGGTATGACTTCATAAAAGTCATCTACCATGAAATGATGAGCCAAATCAAGGAGTACCGCATGGAGCGTAAGTTCAAGTTTCCTTCTTTACTTACTCATATGTTTTATACTAGAACCCTAACTTTTTCGATAAAAGGATGTCATTATCTATTTTTACTGAGAAAGGAGCCAGAAAGCCAGTTTATGTATGGACTCCCCTCCTTTCCGCAACACATGATTATTATTCATTTTTCATAATTTTTCTTAACTTCGATTCTACGAGAATTGAGTAAGGATGGCAATCTCTATCGTCTTTCCGCCGACCAAACAGGGTGGATGCAAGGTTTTGCTCCTAAATGCAACTGGTTCCATGGGAGGGATTTTACATTCATCCGCATGTGTGGCTTTACTAGGGATCCATTCTAGCTTCCAGATTGCATCACAGATAGGGTATTGGCCCCTGAGATGTTCTAGAAGATGGCAGTTATTGGCAATAATTTTTGTGGAGGAAAGGGCAATAGAGGATTTTTCAAATGGCCACTAACCTTCAAGTGGGTAGTAATTGCAAAAAAGTTGACACATAAGCTACTTGAAGAAAAGATGGCTCATTTGGGGTTAGTGTTGATCTACGACAAATGGTAGTACAACCCCTTCAATCACTTAGGAAATGCATTCATCAAGGTAACCCACAGCCCCCGACCTTATTGGTAAAAGCGGCAGAGTCCCATGGAGGAACAAGATGATCGGTTGGTGGACCTAGCTCATATTCCTATAGAAAATATAATGAGACCACCATGGCTCAAGTACTATTTTCCTTTGGCAAAGTATGATGAGAATCTTCAAATAGGGGGAACCGTTTGCAATGATTTAGTAAGGAATTTTTACTGGAGTGAGGAAAGGATTAAAGATTTATGGATTTACCGCCAAGAGATCAAATGCCCTAATACCCCTTATCATGACATAGAGTCAGATGAAAAATTTGGTAAGTTGTGGAACGACAAGCATGAAGATACCAATGCAAGCAGTGATGAAGATATCAAACCAAATGAACGTATACATGGAAGGAAAGGAGAAAGCAAAGAAGTACAAACGCCCCTAGCACAACAGAAAGAAAAGGTGATGAAGTAGCCTAGCAAGGCTCCTTCAAATGTGCATGTGAATATATTGCATTCGAGAGCCTCACATACATGCACTTGGACCGCAAAAAGGTCCAAAACAAACCAGCAACAATGATCAAAGGCCATACAGGTGGATGATTCCCCACCCAATAAAATGCAACACATAGATACAACTCCTGGAGATAGTTTGCATGAGCTCACAACAAGCTAAGGGCTAGTGATGAGCACGTTGCCAGTGATGAGCCAAGGATCACAATCATCTGCACCACTGGTAACTCTCGCTCCCTTTTTTCTAGCTTCACAATCTTTGGTGCCTCTTGATGTCTCTGTGCCACTGATCACTTCAAGTGTTGGCCCTTCTTTTTTTGCTTCTGCCACAATAGTCACAGAAGGTTTCTCCCAGTTCTCCCAAGCATCACCATTTTCCTTTACTCCTCTACTGACCTTTCCACCTTTCACCAGAGCCCATTCTGCATCTGCTATCACTTCACCTTTTGCCTCCACAACTGCCATTGATCCCCTTCTTGCTACTACTATGTTGGACCTGACCCATTTTGTCCAGCAGATGGAATCTGCCATGACTCTACTAAAACCACTGTGCCTAATGAGTCGTCCCACTGGTTCACAAATGAGGCTTTGGAATATTCCCATGTTCTCCCCACTAATAGTTTCTCTTCTCAGGAATAAATTTCTCAAAACCACTACTACCCTCTCGTTCCCTTTTGCTCTTCCTCTCGATGCACCCTTCGTAGGTGAGCTCATTAGTGTTGATGTGTTTTCTGCGGTAACAACTAGGAGAATGCAATATTCTATCTCTCTTGAAAGGTTATTTTCAACAATAAATCACTGAAAATCACCCCAAGGTCTCTCGGGTGTCAGGTCATGACAATGCATAAACAACTCAGATAATATGTGAAAATGTTGGTAATCACAAAGGGACCTTACTACAAGCAAACTGTTCTTTCAATTTATCAGATTTTTGCAATATGATGATCTCCAATTCCTAAATCTAACCAAATGATAAAGAAATAACAAAAGATAAGGGTGCAAGAATATGATAAAATCTAAACTATTCCTAGGATGAGTAATGCAAATGATAGATATCTGGAATGGACCAATCTCAAACAACCAATTCCTGCTTAACCCACAATGCAGTATCACAAGAACGGTGCAATCTTCTGAGGTATGTAGATTTTCAAATCATAGACATTCATCTACAATCGAACTTAAGCACATGTGAATATATGGTCCAGGTTGACTTCACCAGCCTACTACAATCAGATAGTTACTGGGAGTATAGACCAGAGATTGCTACAACATTCCAAATATGAAATCATAAACATCATTCACCAAACTAAAACTGATTTGTTTCTAATACTAAACCCTAAATATTTAAGCAATTTGAAAGATAGAACAACAAGAACCATGCGAAATAAAATAACACAAGAGATTTCACCAGGAAAACCACAATGTCTTCAATTGTATTAGACCATCTAAAATGCTGCAACAATTCCACTGTTCTGATTACAATATTTTCTTCAAGAAATTGAATACTACTCCTACTACAAGATACTCTTGCTCCTTTGCTCTTACTTATCTCTATTACTTTCTAGCTCACCCTTACAATGAGGCAGGAATGCCTTTTATAGCAAACTCTCAAACATGTCGGCCCAGCCAAACATTTACAAAATAAAACAATTGCCAAAATAGGTCATCCTGGGAAAATCAAAATAAGGCACACATTAAATGTCATCCATCATCAAGGTCGGCCTTGACACAATCCCCAATGTAGTCCGGTCCAATGCATGCCCTATAATAATAGGGAAGCACAAATCTCAAAATAGGCATTAAGTGTCACTTCCCTTATCCTTGCTCTGGGCCAATGACCCTTGGACCCTCAAAAATGTTCCATCCAACTCAGTGACAGGTGGCAAAGGCAAGACCTTAAGTCTGCATTTAATAGAGTCAATTTCCTCCTTTGACTGTTTAACAGTCCTATCCCAATCCTCCTTGTTGGCTTGATATTTGTCCACCACTGCAAGATAGGTGGCTGCATCATCAAGCTGGTGGCTAGTTATAACAGTCTCAGCATCTGGAACATAAACTTCATGCCACCACTCCTTCAGTTGTTCCAGACTTAGATATTTTGGAGCTATCTTTCTCCTTCTGGTCATGACCTCAAAGAATGCAATGCAGCCCTCATAGACCCCTGTAAGATCACTATCAATTTGTTTCTTCCGTTTCTAAATCTTTTTCATGGCCTTATGTCATATTTGTAGAGCCTCAAACCATTCCCAGGGTTCATATAGCCTAGAAGAAGGAAGAATCCCATCAACCGCCAATTGTTCTTTACCATGCGTCATGATGACCCTAGATTTCTGCAGCAAGAGGTCAAGGTCCTCTTTGTCCTGGGACAACACATGCTCCAATAACTCCTTGGCTCAGACTGCATCCTTTCCAAATGAAAGGATTTCCTTAATTGTATCATCTCCCTTTGTTTGCACATTCTTCAGCCAAACTATTGTAGCTTGAGCAGAGGTTTTCATCTTTTCAATCCCAGAGATAGTCTCCTTGGGCAGAAAGCTGGGAGTGGGAGAAGAAGAAGGATGGAGAGACTGCAGGGGTTTCATCACTTCCTCCAAGCATTTCCTAAGTCTTTCATTTTCTTTCTTCAGCTCATGCTTGGTATGGGTCTCCTTTCTCAATCTCCCAATAATCACAGCACTGGACCCTTCATACTCTTCTATGTCCTGCTCCAAGGAGGCCGGTCCAAGGTTGATAGTCTGCACATTGTAGTCCTGACCAGTGACCTCTTCCCTAGTCTTGTCTGCAACAGGGGTGGCAATATGGATGACCTTGTTATTCGCCTCATCTCTCTCCACCTTGGAAACTACCTTAGCTGCCTTCTTTTTCTTCCCTTTGCCAATTTTTGATAGCATTTCATCCCAATCCAAGGGAGTGTCCTCGACTACTATCTATTTCTTCCTTGCAATCTCCTTTTTGAGCTAGTCTGGGGCTGCAGGTTCTACCCGGATTTCCCCTGTTCTTGCTTCTTCTTCTTGTTCCGTTGTTTTCTCTTCTTCCTCTTTAGTTATTTTATCCTCCTCCTTCTCAGGGAGCTGCTCACCTTGATCATCTTCTTCAAACTCCACCTCTTGCACCGATGATGGGGTTCTAACAGGAAAGTCCTCTTCCTTCTCAGGTGATCTGTTTCCTTTGCCATTCTCTGGAGAATCTTCATACTGCACCAGGGGAGAAGGAAGCTGCTCAACCTCTTTAGTCTCGAGCCCAGCTGCCTCACCAAAGAGTGTTCCTTGAATGGCTCTGCCTCCCCGCTAGCTTCATGCTCCTCAGGAGTTTCCTGCTCAGGTATACTTCGTGGAGGAGAAACAGCCCTAGATGGCTCTACTATTTTCATCTCCAGAGAAAGGTCCTTCTTTTGCATTGGCTCCTTAGGGGATGGAGTCCTTGACCTTCTCATGTAGACCTTTGCTTTCTCTCCTCCTAAACTCTCCATGTCAACAATAGGAGGCTCATCTTTTGAGGCAACCTAACCCTTCTTCTTTGAAGTCCTGGAGGTTCTTGTCTTCTTCGGTGGTGGAGGAGCATCCTCCTCTTTTTCTCTTTCCAACTCTTCCTCATCAGAGGACTTACTGATCTTCAAAGTCTGCCATCTCCTTTTTCCTTTTGGCTTCCTTTTTGTTTCAGGCTCACTTTCCTTGGGGCCTCTAATCTTTATCTTCAAAGGAGAGCTCCTTTTGGTTTTCCCTTTGGGGTCATCTTCCCCGGATTCCTCTGAAGTGGACATAGGGTTGAGATCTCCCATCAAATTGAAGGTACAAGTCACCTTCTCACTCTCCAGCTCCCAAATTTTATGCTTTAACCAAGAAGAGGTAAATTTCATGACCGGGGCCATTAGGTCCTCCAACTCTGTGACCTCATCCTCATTCCAGTTGATATCCCTGATTGACTTTTCCTTCACAGCTTCATAATCATGATCCTGCACCAGGTTTCCATCGTCCTCCAGTTGGTCCAGGATCAACTTGACGTTGTACTATCTGATTGCATCAACGGGGAGCCTGGAGTACCTCTTCTTCCTCGCTTCGAAATCATCCTTAATGTTGACCCAATAGTCCTCTAGGTCATCCTTATGCTGGTACTCCTTGGTAGCCTTCTTCTGTGCTTCCCTAGTAATATCAAAGTTCGTTCTTTTGGAATGGAAGGAGAAACCATATGCTGCTAACTACTCTCCTACCATATGTGTTGATTGAATAGAAGGGCACACCTCTGCCACACCAATTCCAAGGGGGAAATCCGCACCAAAGCCTGTTTTATGCTTCTCCTTCTTCACAATGGCATCAAACTCACAAATCTGTCTGACAATCTCCAATAACACAATGTGATCTATGGGGTGCCTAGGTAACCTGTAGGGAGCGACCAGGCATCCATCATTTCTAAGGTAGGTGAAGGTGGGAAATTGAATGAACTAGGCTCCGTAGTTCTTTATCAATCCTTTGGCTCCATCTGACAGCCTCATATGCTCTGCATTTTGAAGCATTTGGGTGATATGCATAGTGAATGCATCATTAGCCCTGCGGTAGTCTTTGTGTCCTAGGTGCAGTTCTAGATAGATCTCATAGATTATGTCCTGTCCCAATGTCCCTCGTGGATTCAAACCCCTATATGGGTAAAATATGGCTAGCACATACATGACATAGGAGGACATGGTGAACCTCTTAGTTTCCAGGACGTTCCTCAGCTGTTTAACAATTTTAAAACTAATGAGCACTGCCCAATGGTAATTGGTTCCTTGTTCAATCTTGCTAATCACATGGACCATCCAGCTTTCCAACACTCCAGCGGTCTTCAACCCTGCCACTCTGCTCAAGAGTGTAATTGCATCATACTTATCCAACCTGAATTTAACCCTATGCAGTTGCTTAGGTAATTTGGAATGGTGGGATTTTGGTTTCTCTAACCACGAGTTGATCATCTGTTGAGCTTTGGCTGGCTCATTCTCATAGTATGTTTTAGCCATGTCTATGTTCAAAGCACACATAGAAGACAGATCCGGCATGTCGAAGGCTTGGGCAATGGAGACAGGACTAAAGTTAGCCAAAACTCTTCCCTCAGTACTTTGTGTGTTGAAGTTGTATTGCTCTGCACACCCGTAATCAGCCTATAACATTGAATTATCGGAGGGAAACTCCGCCCACATGCACTAACCCAGATTTCATCATTCCCCGCCTTAAGGTCGACAGATCCTTTTGAGCCATCCTCTGCTTGAATTCTTCATATCTCTAGGCCCCAACATTGGTGTCAGACACCTCGGCCCACACAGAAGATACCTTGCTTTCAGGGAGCTGACTTTTGATGTCTAATCTTAGCCTTTCTACTTCTGAGATGGAAGACCCCTCCGTGTCACCCCTGGACTTCTCTCAAGTACAACCTTGCTTGATTCGGCCTACATTCATAGAGGACATCATAAGTATCAATTTATCATGCATATTCCAGTCCAAAGGTTAGTATAGAATCATATAAAGCAATTAAAACCCATCACAAACTATCGATCTCCGAAAATCCAGAAAAA